>JANHMN010000003.1:83337911-83493520 GCA_030674055.1 Rhabdomys pumilio | reverse complement strand
ACAAATGTGACTACCTGATGCAGTGGATCAACTACTCGAGTCATTTGAATGCTTTTGATCTTTACCTGAGTCTGCCATCCTCTGCTGCAGCACCTCCTGGAATAATCTTCGTAATAAATATGCCAGGGTCATCTCCAATGTGGGGATTATCTGTCCCTCCAGCAATACTGAATCCCAGACCTGAATTTCCCTGTAGAAACAATAAGTGGATATTTAGTGATGTGCTGTCATCTAAAACCTACTCCCCTGGCTCTTTGTGTTATCATGTTACTACTCAAATGGAAATTTGGTAATAGCAGTCTTACGTACAAAGAAAGCTTGCTGTCAGCAGACACAGCAAGGTCAGAGGAACTCTGCTGTCTTTGCTTTGCAATAACTCAAGGAGTGGTGTAATTTTTACTTAAAAAATGATTCCTTTATGCAGCAGTTAAAATAACCATTATCAATTAATAAGAAAAGAAATCTTAAAAATAAAGCACATAGGGCATTTGAAGGATCTTTAGAATATCAGCTATGAAAATATACATTCACATGAGAAACCAAAAGTAGTTATATAAAAACCAAGACGTGATAGAATAGATAAATTAGTATGACTTTGCCCTGTTGGTTCAACTTCTGTTGCTTTATGGATTATTCATTAGACAAATGGGTTCCAGTGTAATACACTTGGACGTCAGAAGGCAGGGCCCCCTTCTAGAGCCAGGACACATGAGAGACTTCCAGTGCTGAACAAAGTTCATTTGCAGTGGCAGCAGACAAGCCATGTGTTACTTCTTCAGCATGAAAGTTTGAGCAGTAGACTTTCTGATAAAAGTTTTCATATTTTTTTAGATTACAGTAATTGACATCCAATATGCATGTGTCTTCCAAAAATAAGGCATACTGAAAGATTCCCTCAAAATTCACTTATCATCTCCAAACATTTCTTATTTACATATTCTCTTTAATCCATTTCACCATGGTTACATTCCGTTTCCATAATTGTGTTCTGATGTTGTTCCAGTTCACACTTTACTTTAGTCCTTTCCCCATATCTAGGTACTTTTAAACTTAACTATTTTAAGTGGCAAAGTAATATCCCATTAAGATCATATGTCATCATAGGTTTGCTGCTAGATAGTTTGTTCATGCTAGCGCAACAAGTATAGATTATTCAATTTATGATTGCTTGATTAAGTTCCACTATGGGATTAAAAAAAAACAGATAAAGAGTAAAAAAATTAACACTCAAACCAGAGAAATTAATTAGGGCACTCAATTAGTCATAAAACCCCAATGTCAACACAAAGTCAGACATATGTTGATAGTTATGCTACAATAAATGTCAAGGTAATGTTCAGCAATATTTTTGGTGAGTGTGCTTGTGTGGGCACATGGAATGGCAGTATACAACCTGTATGTGCACATGAAGAGAGCAGAGAAGAATGGTGGAGGCTTTCTACATGTCCCCTGAGACAAGCTCTTACTGAACCTGTAGTTTATCATTTTTGACCGAGGTTGGCTGACTGGCCAAGAAGCCCTTGCCATCCTGTCTCTCTCCCCATGAGCACTGCTGAGGCTGTAAGTGAGTAGGTCTATACCCATGTGTGCTGGGAAACCAAGCTGAAGTCTTCTTCCTAGATGAGGACTATCAAACCTGAGCACCTAGCCATCACTCCAGCCCTGGCTCAGTACTTTTTAAAAAGTTATTATTTATAAATGTTAAAAAAGTGAATTTTTGAGGGTTCCTTCCATAGTTGGATATTTATATTGGAAGCTTAAAATTTAAAATTAGTCAAAGACAGGTAAAATCCTATGTTTTATGTGGACACCTTTAGATATATGACAGACAATAGCATGTGTACCTGTGCAGAGACATGAAGAATGGACACGCGTGTGAGCACACACACACACACACACACACACACACACACACACACACACAAAGACACACACTACTTATAATTCCAACTCCACAGGATCTAACACCCTCTTCTGATTTCTGCTGTTTCTCATATACATGTAGTAAATAAATAATAAATAGAGGTCTGTAAAGCCCCAGTTTACACCTTTAATATCTTTTCTAATAATGAGTCCTTTGAAAAATCCCAGTGTTCATTAAGTAGAGACACTTATTATCATCCACATAATCACCATTTTATTTGCTAGCTATGAGACATCTGTTCCACACCTTTTACTAGGCTGAGTCTTGCAGTGACTATGTGAATTTTGAAGGCATGTAAAGAGGAGAGGGTAGAGTAGATTAGCCAAAAAGAAAACCAAACCCTGTAACTTGGTGTGCTAAAGCAATAGAAGGAAGAACAATGGCAAGGGGGAATGTCCCATGTGATAGCGAACTGCATGCAGATCCCTTTGGATCACACAGCATTTGTATACCAAGTGTCTACATTACGACTCTTGGAGGCACTGAAAGATATGAAAAGGAGATGATTTGTGTCATTCAAGGGACACAAAGAAAAGTGACAGTAGTCTGGTGTCTGGTCATGGTCCAGTTGTTCACAGTTTTGATAATATTGTTCAGATAGCATTGGTGTCACTAATATTTCTTCAAGCATATATTGACAATTATAGCTATAGGACATATGGTCACAATATGATTTTTAAATGTGATCCATAAGATTAATTTATTTGCACGCCTATCTCTTCAGATATTTAACATTTTCTTATGATGGAAACATTAGAAATTTAGTTTCAGGCACACTAGAATATGCAGAATTTATTTATCAGCCATAGATCTCATGGTGCATCATTGACCTAAAAATCAAATTTATTTTTCTTGCTTGACCCATCATAATCTTTAATTTCATCTATTCCTTTGATCCTTGGTGTTTGGTAAGGATTATTCTTCTATCTATTTATATGAGTCAATTAGCTCTAAATTCAGATATGAGAATATACAGTATTTATATTTTTGTATTTTACTTAGTGCTCTCTAATTCTGTGATTACCAATGGTAGGACCATTTCTTTCTTATAGGTTGAATAGCATTGTATACCAAATTCTCTTTATCCATCCACTTCATGATGCTCATTTACTGACCTCCAATGTTGGCTGTTTATTTTAGGCAGAATCCTACTGTGTTGGCCAATCTGGCCTAGAACTCAAGATCCTTTTGCCTCAGGCTCTCCAGCTTTGGCATTTCAGGCATGTGCCCATAATTCTGGCTTGTTATTTTCCACAGCACAGTTTGAGGATGTAGAGATCTCCACACACTGATGACAAGATGTCAGGGGAATAACAAAAAGTGGGACTACTAGAGTTTTTATTAATTCGGCTTTCAGTCTCTTGAGGATGTTACTACTATTTCAGTGCCGACTATACTAATTTACTTTCCCAACAACACTACTCTTCCCACATTCTTTTAGCCTTTCTTTTGTCTTCCTAACAGCCATTTAAGGGCATGAGCAGTGAAACTATTTGTGGTTTTCATTTGAATCTCTATATATTTTGGATTAATCCTATGTCATATAGCTTATAAGTATATCCTTCAAGTTCATATCTATGCCTTTATTATTAACTGCTTCCCTTGATAAATAATTCAATGCTTTTGCTTTCTATGTTTTGGGGGGTTAAATTTAAAGAAAAGAAAAGGAAAGGAAAAACAAGACTGTCAAATCAATGCAGTTTAGACCGTGTTTCCTTAACAGGTTTATACTTTCTGACCCTATGTTTAAAGTCTTGATCAGTTTTGAGCTGGTGTAGCATAAGGGTCCTTACACTTTTGTTGTATATCCAGTTTTTCTCATAACATTTATTAAAAAGATTATTTCTCATTATGTACTCTTGGAGTTTTTTTCAAAGACTAACTGACTGTAAATGTGTTAAATCCTTTGGCTGTAATGTCTATTTTTATCTGATATCATGTTGTTTTAATGCTTTTTCCCTTTGTAGGATAAATTGAAACCTAGCAGTACAATCTTCTAGCTTTTACCTTTATAGAGTTTTTAATGTTTTTATAAAAATTCTAGTTTTTTTTTCTTTTTCCATACATCTGTGAGACATGACACTGGAATTTTAAAAACAACTGAATTGAATCTGCAGATCCATTTACTCAGGCAGGGTTTTCAAAATGTATTACAAAAGATACATTTTGAAACATCTAATGAGGTTTAGTCCAAAGAGAAATCTCATTTGATCATTTTTTTTTCATGATTCTGTTGAATTAAGTTTGCTCCAGGTAATGTTAAATGATCACCCGAACTCTCAAAGTAGGCTACTTCTTTATGTGTTTTTATTAAAGATTTATTTTATGTGTATGTAAATGTCTGCTTGTATGCATTTACCCCGTGTACATGCTCATTGCCTGAGGAGGCCAGAAGTGGGTATCAGCGTCCCTGGATTGCAGTTACAGGTTGCTATGAACCACAACATGGGTGTTAGGAACTAAACCCAGATCTTCTTCAAGGGCTGTGAATATCTTGACCATCAAGCAACCTCTCTAGTCTCTGGCAAAATTATTTATAAATATTTTTAGAATTGATTATGTGTATACCTTTGTGTGTGTTCTTGCAGGTGATCCTGATGTACTTGGAGGCCTGAAAAGGTTGTTGGTAGTCCTAGGGTTGGAGTGTCAGGTGAGTTGACTGCATTCTCAGTAGCTAGACATTTGCATTTCTCTCTTGTATTTTTAGAGATGTGTATGTTAACTTGGGTCACATTGTCATTTGCAGTTGTCTATTTCTATTTTATCTTTAGTGTTTTTATTTTTTGAGACTTTTCTGGAACATAGTGTTATCAATCAATATTTTATGAATGACTACTTAGTTGAAACACCTACAGAGACTATACTTGAAGTGATACTAAAGGCAAGACTCATACAGGACACAATAGAAGTTTCTAATTCTTTGAGGAATGCCTTGTGGAAGTAGAAGTCACTTTTATCTATACAAATATATGAATGAAAAGGGTAAAGCTGAAATATTCAGCTTGTGGATTAGCTCCAAAAGGAATTATGATGCAGGAACATCCAAATTTGGGACATGCTGGTTTTGAAGGAATGGACAGAGCCTTTACTCAGAAAGTAGCTTACTAGTCAAAAAGTATGAGAACCCAAGAGTCTTTCAAGAATGAAAATGGATGACTTCAAGGGGTTCTTTAGGAATACTGGCTAGATACATGAAACTACTCTCGCAATAGAGAGAAGAAAATATTTGAAGAAATTTTAGAAGGGAAAGACTGTCACTATTGTGTTTTTCAAACATTCTGTGACTCAACAAATCTTGAAAGTAGCTGCTTTGAGAACAACAAAGGAACAGTTAACCACTGTTTAAAGTACTGACTACAACACAGAGCATGTGGTGGTTCTTCTATTCCTTACTATCCGTTTCCCTGAACCAAATCCCACACCAAGAAAAACGATGAATGGACAGGGACTCCACAATGGAAAGATGCAGATATAAACATAAGTTGCTTTGTGTTTCTGTTCTCAAGAATTCTCAAAAGCTTTTGTAGTCCTACTAAAATCAGTCTTCCAGATGGGTCTGATTAGTCTCTGCAATTTTTTAAGGAGACATTTGTCTGAACTTGGGTAAAAACTGATTTGAAGTGCTTTCTGCCTTTGCTTCCTGTCTCTCCTAGCTATTGCCACCAGCCTGCAACACATAGTAGATACCAGCGAAAGGAGGAGCTGTTTACCTCTTGACATGGCTTAGTCATTTCAGTCCCCTGACATCTGTCCCAGAGCTTTTGGCTGTGAGGTCAGGTCTCATCTCTTTCATCTTCTGAGAAGCATTTCTCCATGGGTACCAGCTGACCTCTGGCTGACACTCTTAGATCCTGAAAATTGTGGCTAATAAACTGAGTGTTGAAGATCAGCACCATCAATAGAGACTAGAGACTGAGTCATGCTGGTGAGGGCAACACCTGTTTGGGGTTCTACACAGGCTTTTGTCTACTTATGGTTGGGCAAATTCCATGACTAACGCATGTGACTGGCATGGACTATTTTTTTCTCCCGGTTACCAATTTTCCACATTTGCTGACTATCCTCAAAAACATAAGCCATTGTCTAGATAAATAGTGTTTCCTGGTTCATGTGCTTCATGGCATCTCTTCTCACCAGAACAAGCAACAACTGATAGCTGCCAGTATTACAAGCACTATGTTCCTAGGAAGGCCTCTATTTTTAAAAGAATTTATTCCTCAAAAAAGCTGCAAAAAAGAGAAAGATAAATCATAACAAAAGCTCATCCTTTTTATAATGTTCTATAGATATATAATTTTTATATTTTAGAAATTAAGTTCTCATTTAAAATACTATATGTTTTTATAATCCTGTCCTGAAAATTTATCCCATAGAGATAGCCATAGCTATGTGCAATATTTTGTTGTGGCATTATTTTTCTAAAGTACAACACACTCACACACACAGACAAACACACACACACACACACACACACACACACACATATACCCTGACACACACACACCCTGACACACATATACCCACAGATGCACTCTTGAAATCAAACACCCATACAGTGGAGACATGGGTCAGAGCAGTTGTGGCACAAGCCTGAGTTCACATCCCTTGCTCTCATCTGCAGTGTCTGGTGATAGGTACTGAAGATTGGATCCAGGACCTTGCATAGACTAGGCACACAGTACATTACTGAGCCACACTGCTGGCCCATTTATTTTAAGAAAAATGTCATTAAGTTACCCTACTCTTGCCTCAAGCTCCCAAGTGGCTGGGATTAAAGAAATCTGTCAGCATACTTGGCTTAGAAGAGGAGTTTAAAAAGCTACAAATTACTAAATAACAAACTAAATATTCTCAAGGGAATAAATTGTTTTATTACATGCTAAATAGTGGCATAGGTGATCCCCAACCTGGGAGGTAATGCTATGCTCTTTGTATACTAAGAACCCAAACACAAGGCTGATTGAGTTATCTAAATATACATAGCAACTGCTCACTGGATTTAAAATGCAAAGACAGATTTTTCAGATTCTAAATACTGTTTTTAATCCTGTTACCCAGCTTCTTCTAAGCTGAAGATTAATTTGTTAGCAGTGGGATAATTAAAATAGTAATAAATACTTTTTTTTTTTTGCCTTTTTGCCTTTTAAAAGGCTTGAAATCATGTGTATTGATATCATGAAAAAAACTTTAAAAATTCTGATTAGTAAGTAAGTGTGGAGTTGAACCATTTGGACCTGAGATTGATTATTCATTCTGCCATTCTAAGACTTGAGTTTAGTTTTCTTTTTTTGTAAAATGGAGATAACAACTGCCATATTGCAAGGCTGTCAGCAAGATGGAAGCCGGTGCCGTGAAGGCTAACATAGAGCTCACTATGGCACATGGAAGATGGGGAAGTAAATTTGGGAGAAGTAAATCAAGCTCATTTAGAATATTAATTGAATTTTGGGAAACCATTGGTGCTAACAGAGAAGGAAAAATACTGATAACGTTGAGAAAGAATAACTGATACTTGGCAGGCATCATTGAGGACTTTCTGTATTTTAGCCACTAAGTAATAACTTCCTCCAAGAATGTAAAATGAAGAGGGTTATTGCAAAATATCACAGGAACACTTACAACCTGTAATGCCCCTAGAAACAAACACGTATTTATTACAAATTTCAAAAAAGTATCTTAGTTTCTTGATCATTTCTCAATGTTAAGCTGGTAGCAGTTGGACGTTCACTTCTTTCCCCATTAAGTCAACTACTTTCAATGATGCATCTGCTGCTGTTCCCAAAAAATCATGTAAAAGGACTTTGGTTTAGAGCAGTGTGCATACGGAATTAGGAGAGAAGTGGGGGATCTTATGATGGTCATTCTTGACTTCTACTTGTTTGTCAGTCCACACACATTGTTCATCACATGAATCTTGTTCATCTAAGCTATTCCTTAAAAACTGCCAGCTTCTTTCAAGTACCAATGTCTCCTCCCTACTTTCTGACTTCATTGGTTCTCACTTCTCTTGCTGATTTCAGTCTTTCTGCCTTCCACTCCATCATCTCATGAGCATGTTAGCCCTATCCTCTCAATGATATGTGTCTACTCAAAGGATGACTGTCAAGCCCGAATGTCACAAAATTTATAAAGGGCATAGAGGAGGGGGGATGAGCCTAGAAGACATAAAAACAAAAGAACAAGAATGAAGCTAAATGGCAAATTGTCTGTGCATTGGAGATATTTATAAGTAGGGCAAGGAGGTCATGGCCATTCTTTTAATCCAAATTAGAGAGCCACCACTCAGCCCTTTGGTATTGTCACTACTCTGGAGCATGGGCCTGCTGTTGGATGATTAATTTTCTTCCTTAAAGGAATCCAGGAATTATTCTTTGTTATATGAAGTATCATCAAGCTTTAAATGTTAGACTCTCTCCCTTTCTCTTCTGCCCCATCTCTTTCTCCCACTCCCTCTGGTTTGCCTTTCTTTGTCTCTGTCCTTCTCTGTCTCTCTGTCTCTCTGTCTCTGTCTGTCTCTCTCTCTCTCTCTCTCTCTCTCTCTTTCTTTCTCTCTCTCTCTCTCTCTCTCTCTCTCTCTCTCTCTCTCACACACACACACACACACACACACACACACACGGCCCCCTCTTTCTCTCTCTCACAACCACACACTCTCTCCCTCACCCCTACACATCTCACTGAGATGTGTCAAGACAGGATTAAATGAGGAAATTTTATTAAGATAAATAACTGTAGAAGGAAAGGGGGAAATAGCTAGAAGAGGCAGAGGATCCATGGTCTGAGCAATGAGACTCCTACTCCAGCTAAGTGAAAGAGACTAGGAGGAAGGTTAGTTGATAATCTCCCAGATTGCCACCATGAAATACTTTAGATGAATCCTCCATCTCACAGAATGCACTCTACCTCCACAGCCCTGCAGCACTCAAGTAGTTAGCTGTTCAGAGCAGCTCTTGGGAAGCATGGCCTTCGGGCAAACTTCAGAATAAATTTCAGCTTTCAGAGCATTGCAGCTGGGCCCCTGTGAATTATGTTCCCTGTGGTTGGCAGTGTGCAAAGCACATTCTCATGGCTACCACACAGCTCAACATTGTGAGGATGAAAGAAAACATGTGCAAGCCAGAGACAGGGCCAGCCTTTTGTAAACTGCTCGCTGTTGCCTTGATTCATTTATGCTTTCTCTGTGGAGCCTCCTGTATCCCCTTGCCAGCACATAGAGTGCCTGACTATAGAGATCTGCATTTCCCTTTCATTTGCTTTACGTAGTTTTGTAACAGTTCTACAACCCATTTCTGCACATTGTACTGTACTCGCTTATGTTCTTACCTGCCACATTCTATTGCCAGCATCCATTCAAAGCATAACAATTCAGTTATGCATTTTCTGTGCCAGAATTATGTAGTACATAGATATAGAAGGAACTGACTAAATTCTTGCATGCACTTAACTGAATAGACGGCTTTTCTGCCTCGCATGTTTTCCCTCTCTTCAGTACTCAATTTATCTTCCAATAACAAACTCCACCTCATCTGTTATCTGTGATGTGTTTGTTCTTCAGCTGTTTCATGGAATCAAAGTTGCCTTTCCTTCCCTCTATGCTTCTGCATAACTTTGTGCGCAACACAAATTGAATACAAGGCTACTTGAATATTGTACTGGTTGGCTTTATGTCTCCTTGATACAAGCTAAAGTCATGAGGGAGGAAAGAGCCTTAATTGAGGAAATGCTTCAATGAGATTCATCTGTAAATTAGTGATCAATATAGGTCGAGCCCATTGTGAGTGATATCATCTTTGGGCTGGTAGTCCTTGGTTCTATAGGAAAGCATACTGAGCAAGCCTTGTGAAACAAGTCAGTAACAGCAGCCCTCTATGGCTTCTAAATGAGGTCCTGCCTCTAAGTTCCAGCCTTGCTTAAGTCCCTGTCCTGACTGTCTTTGGTGTTGAACAGCTGTGGTGGTTTGAATATGTTTGGCTTAGGGAATGGCATTATTGGGAGGTGTTGCCTTATTGGAGTAAGTATGGCCTTGTTGGAGTAGGTGTGGCCTTGTTGGAGGAAGTGTCTCCTTGTGGGGGTGGGCTTTAAGACCCTCCTCCTAGCCATGTGGGAGCCAGTTTTCTCCTGTTTGCTTTTTGAACAAGTTGTAAAATTCTCAGCACCTCCCTTGCCATGCCTGCCTGGATGCTGCCATGTTTCCCACTGTAGTGATAACAGACTGAACCCCAGAACCAGTAAGCCAGCCCTAATTAAATGTTGTCTTTTGTAAGAGTTGTCTTGGTCATGGTGTCTCTTCATAGCAATGGAAACCCTAACTAAGACAACAACAATGTGGAAGTATAAGTTCAACACTCCCTTTCCTCCCCTCCTTTTTTTTGATCATGGTGTTTCATTACAGCAATAAAAACCATAACTAAAACAAATATCTTCTCTTTCTCTAAATTCTCAGTAATTAGAAGATAGGTCCCCACTGTATTCCCAATGACATTTCTTGAATTCCATTCAATTCCTCATGACAGTAAATGTTCAGTAAATGTTTGCTGAGTTAAACTAAACTAGAAAAAAAAATCAAACACATTTGGATGACTGAGCTAGGAAGGAAAGGTCAGGCGAAGGAGGTTACTTAATTTTACTGAAAAAGGCTAATGGCTGAATCATCTTATTAATCCCACATTTATCTGAGTAACTACTATGGATTCAATATTATGTCAGACCCTGAAAACTAAAGAACATAAAGCATCCAATGCTTTCTCTCTAAAATCTGAGCTCTATCCAGGTTCTAGGGTGGAGAACAGTGTAGGTGTGGTTCAATATTCAAATGTGTCCTGGGTGTTCTCAGAATCCAGGTGTAAAGCATTTTCTAAATTAGTAGTCAATATGGCAGGGCCCAGCCCATTGTTTCTTATACAATCCCAGGGCTGGTGGTCCTGGGTTGTATAAGAAAGCAGGCTGAGCAAGCCATGCATGGCAGGCCAGTAAATAGCACCCTTCCATGGATTGTTTTAGGTGATTGTACTTCCCCTTCCTCTATCTAAACTAATTCTGTTATTTCCTATTCATCACTCTATACAACTAGAGAGTCATTGTGATCCCAGTGGGCACCTTCCTCATTGTTGTCTCCAAACACCTATATGTATACTTCCTGTTTCCTCAGTGGCAACTTTTGCAATTTGCTAACTGTTGAAAATGACATTTTATTCTTCACTAAACTGTGAGAATAGCTTCAAAATGATTAATACGTTGAACTTTTTTATTTTTTCTGAAACCAACTTTGTCTTTCCTGTTGTCAGGGAAAATACTGACACAAAAAGCAACTTAGGGCAGAATGTTTGTTCTAGCGTGCATGTCCAGGTTATAGTCCATTACTCTGGGGGAAAGTCAGCATAGTAGGACTCCAGACAGCTGGTCACACTGGCCTCAGGATGCAGAGAGCAATGAGTGCATGATGCATGCTCAATTGCTTTCTAAGGATCCTCTGGAGGGGTAAGGATGCCATCAGAATCTTTCTACTTCAGTCTTTCCACACCACACTCAGAGGCACATCTCCAGGTAACTACATTTTGTCAAGTTGACATTTAGTGCTAACCATCATAATGCTCCATTGTTCCTTGAACAGAACTCCACTTTAAAATGGCAATAAAGTAATACCCAATGTGACTCCGATTTAGTAGACTCTTCTTATGCAGGCACACTACCCTCAGTGATTTTAGCTAGGTCAGCAGGAGTGGGAATGAAAACACATGTTCAAGTACATGCTCAGAGGAGAATGATACCTGTCCCAAATAATAACCTGAATTCCATCCTTTGATCCTCATGGTGGTAGAAAAAAAATTGACTCCCAATCATTCTCTTCTGATCTCTACAGGTATGAATACACATGCATGCATCAGACATTTTGTGGTTTGTATTAGAGGAAGGAACTATGTCAATGGTTGCATGGCCTTGAATGGTATCTCCCTCCTCCCTCTCCTCCTTCTTCTCCCTCTCCTCCCTCTCCTCCCTCTCCTCCCTCTCCTCCCTCTCCTCCCTCTCCTCCCTCTCTTCCCTCTCTTCCCTCTCCTCCCTCTCCTCCCACTCTTCCCTCTCCTTCTCCCTCTCCTTCTCCTTCTCTCCCCCTCTCCCTCTCCCTCTCCCCCTTCCCCTTTCCTCCCCCTATCCCTCTCCCTCTCCCTCCCCTCCCCCTCCCCCATGTTCTGTGAGTTTTGTAGGTGTTGCTATCAGCAATGGGGCCAAGCTGTGAATTTGTGAAGAGAAACTTTATTGTCTTGGCAACTGCCTGGGTTGTTCTGGGTTCCCATTGGACCCCTTTGATCAACAACTCAATTAGATGTAACAGTTTTAATTTATAATATAATGAATAGTTGAATACATATATAGAATGAAATTTGGACATAAAAAGTGTTCTCAGACTAAAATGTTTAAGGATGTTTTGTTGTAAACAATACTCTGACCATTTGACATGGTATGCTGTTGGGCTCAGCAACTGCCCCTGTGCCTACTTACATCTTGTTCTTAAAGTATTAGTAAACAGAATCTGCTCCTGAAGTCAACCTCAATTCTTATCCCTTTTCCTTTGGTTCTAAGAAGAATCTAAGGAGCTGAGGCAGCAGAATACTTGGGAGGAGCCAGCAGGTGGATCCACTGCAGTTTATTTCTTATCCAATTAATAGCATTAGCATATCAGGATGTGGTAGAAAGTACCAACTACAGAGGCACAAGGACTTCCCATATGATTTGCTTTTATGCAGGTGTGCTAAGATTTTAAAAGTATTCACAGATGACCCAGTTGAAATCTGCCAGATCAGTTCTTCCATTCTTGCTACGACTTAACATTCTTTGGACCCTGTGTATCACCCACCTACAGCTGTTACATATCTTCAACTTTGTATTCTTTGAAAAATGCAAGAACCATTGGCCGTGGTACAAGTTTCAAAATCCCAGGATTGTGTCATAGCAAAATTTATTTGCAGAGCTTGTCTCTTTTGCTAAAAGGCATCATTTGTAAGCTTTCAAGTTATTTTCGGAGCAGCACCCCTTTGGCACAGGACTCCATGTGCTCTCAGTCCACCACTGTCAGTGGCCTCCCAGTCAATCCACCTTGATCTAGGCAATCCCCAACTGCATAATACCTTCCATAAAACCTGTACACTACAAATACAGTATCTCCTGGGAGCAAGTGATCACAATTTCCATTTCAGAAACAAAAAAGTAGATGAACGGTCTCTTTTTCTCTTTTCCCTTTCAGAATAGTAGCTGTCTTTCAAAGGTCAAGATTTGGGTTATAAGTAAATCCTTGAACTTAAACTGGGGTTGGAAGAATTTTAAGGCATAAAAGCCTGCTCCCTCCTTGAATTCTTCTTGTCTTCCTCTTCTTACTTCTGATTAGGCTTCAGTCACAATATCTACTTTATTGTCCCCTGATATTTCAGGGTTTTTTTTTTTTTTTTTTTTTTTTTTTTGGCGGGGAGGGAGGGATTTTGTGTTTACTACTGCATCTACTTCTAGATTTGTCTATGCATGTATTCTTCTGTTCTTAGCTACTGTGTTAGTCCTCCAAGGAACCCTGCTTGTCCCTGTCATTCTTCACTACTCCCTGGTAGCATTTTCTATGCTACCGTTCTCTTCCTGTCATTTATCACTGTTTAAGCTTGTCTTGTTAATTGATTTTTCATTTGTTGTCTGTCTGCTTCACTAGAACATAAGTTTCAGTAGACAGGAACTTTCATGTTGCCATGTTCCCCACTGAGGGTTCTGTCTCCAGAACAGTGGCAAGCTTACAGTAAACATTATAAAATAAAATTTAAAGGCATGATGACTGTCTCAGTGAGACCTTCAAATGACCTGGAAAGAATGAAAGTCTTGGAGTAGACTGGTAACTCTCTAATCTCACCTGGTATCTCTGAATGCATCCCTCAGAATCCACATATTACACACTCAGTATCCAATGGAATAATGTTGGGTTGAGGGATTTTTCAGGGTTTCCTGGGTTCTGTGAATTTCACCATCATATAAGTGACTTGCTACATGTACAAGAGGGCTGTTTGTGAAAACTGTCCCTCTCCTTAGATTCTGTCTTTGCTGTGAGGACACGGGGTGCCCTCATAAGAGGTCACAAGTTTTTGAGACAATATCTTGGGAACAAAGAGTAGCCATTATCAGAGACTGACATGCTAATACCTTGGTCTGCACTAATCATCAAAATTATGATGATGAAGATGATAATGACGATGACGATGATGATGTGCATAGTACATCTAGGGGATAAAAGTAGAGAGGAGAAGACAACTTTGTGGAGTTGGTTCTCTCCTTCTATCTTTATAGGGGTTGTGGAGATCGAACTCAGTATGTAAGGCTTGTGTAGTAAGTACCTTTACCTACTGAGCCATCTTACTAGCCCATTATTTTATATTCTTTATAAAGACCATGAATGGCTCCCTATATTCATTCTGTTGGCTAGGGTCATCTTATTTTTCAAAGCTTTTTAATTTTGGTTAAACAATGACTATTTCTGGAAAGTCAAGTAGCCCCTCATTTCCTTGTCTGAAAACAACCAACATTCCTCGGTGATCCCTGCCAACAACTATCTGTGAGTTCCAAAATAAACCATTCAACCTCGATGCTCCATTCTCAATGTTTGTCCCTTTACTTCCCCAGACTGTTACGAGACAGTGGACCCTCTGGATTCCTGTATATCTGTTACTTACATAAACCTGTTAAGTATTAGAATTGTTCATTCCCTGCCTGTCTTTTCTCCTTTCCAATATTATATCTGCCCCCTCCAATGTATACATATAGACCTCTTAGCCTTGAAGTTTCCCTCTTGTAGTTTTTTCTTCTCTTTATTGGTAATCTACTCCCAGGGCCCAAATTAAATGTTGTTTGTTCTAGAAAAGCCTACTTTATCTCATATTATTCTAGTCTTTACAAAGGCAAGGCTTTTTGCTAAATCCCAGGAGTGCAGTATTATACAGATGCCTCTCAGCCAATTTCTACTATAATTTTAGGTTTGGAGGATTTATGTATTAGATTTACCTGTTAGCTAATTGTAGTGGTTTATGTATGCTTGGCTCAGGGAGTGGCACATTAGGAGGCATGGCCTTGCTGGTGTGAGTGTGACCTTGTTGGAGGAAGTGTGTCACTGTGGGGGTGGGCTTTGAAACTCTTCTAGCCATGTGGGAGCCAGTCTTCTGTTTGCCTTTGAATCAAGATGTAGAACTTTTGGTTCTTTCAGCCCCATGACTGACTAGACAATGCCATGCTCCTGCTGTGATGATAATGGGCTAAACTTCTGAACCTGTAAGCCAGCCCCAATTATATGTTGTCCTTTATAAGATTTGCCATAAAAATCCTAACTAAGACACTCAAGTTTCAAGAATATTATGTCAGGAATGTTTTCTGCTCATGGATCTCTGATGTATAATACCAGAAAACAATGTTGATAGAAATTTGAAGTGTCCTGGGTTTATCATAGGTAACACCATGCTTACAACACCCAGGATGGATGAATAAATTTTTTAAAAAATGGAAAGAAACTCTATAGGAGACTTGGTTCTCTACTAGGGTCTTTGGCTTAAATATGGATGCTTTCTCATTTGCCTTTATTCTCCTCTTTGCTTCTATTTACAGTTCCCAAAAACAACTGAAATATTTCCATTTCTATAACTTTTGCTCATTTACCTAAGCTCAGCTCAAGCAGTAGCTTTAATACAAAGTTCACAGGACTCAACCGCTGGGTTTAGACAAAGTTTCTGTGTGGACTTGACTTACATTGGACCGTTTTTTATATAATACAACTCACTAATTGTATTGTAATAATTAGAAGCATGAAGAAGGATTTATAATTTATGGATACTTCTAAACATGATGGGCACAGAGTGTACGAAAGTATTTGTTTCTTTAAATAAATATATTTAGTCTTATTTTTACTTGTATTTCTATGTTAAACACTTTATGGCCTTTATGTTGTGCATTTCTTAAAAGAGTATATTGAAATACTTGTTCCTTTCTCTTTATTCTTCCTTCTATAAGTTTCAAAAGATTAAGCAGTTCACCTCTTGAGAAATAAAGAATTCGTCTGGCCTCCTGCTGTAAGGAGAGGTGCAGTAGAATAATAGTCTACTCAACAGAAGCCCGAGGAAGTAATTCACCTACACGGTTTCCTCCAATTTTCTAATCACACCTCAAATCCAATCACACTTTAAAAGAAAATGAGGCTTGAAATCTACTCCAAGCTGCACTTCGAGTCTCCTTTCCTCTCCTGAAGTGAAGTTTTACCTCAATCATTTTATCTAAAAAGCTCATATTTGACTAAGGATTTAAAGCACAACATAAAACATTCCATCTCTGCACCAACTCGAGTGTCCCTGTGTCTGAAGATAAAGTAAATAACTGGAACTAAAGTGCAGAAGAAAGGCATAGAGTTCCTTTATAGTGGGTCCTTGGCCAGAATGAAAAAAAAAAGTAACTGTTTCATTACTTCTTCTTTGACCAACAGAAGTAAGCAATATGGTATTTACTTTCCTCTATTTTGCAGTAGAAATAAAGTTTATTTTTATTAAGGAGAAACCAGAGAAGTATTCTTCAGGTTTTCTGGGCTTTTCTGATGTATCACTTAGACACTACTTAACAAGGGTAGGGTGAGCTGACAAAATGCTGGTGTATCATTGTACTTGATACAACCTCATAATTCTCATTCAAACATAAATAGGACTTGCCACATTTTGACACTAAGAATCCACTCTAAACACACATATGTGCGCTCTCTCTCTCTCTCTCTCTCCCCCTCTCTCTTTCTGTCTTTCTCTCTCTGACACACACACACACACACACACACACACACACACACACACAAAACTACTCCACACCACTCCACACCACACAGTGTAAGTCTTAAAATCCTCTAATTGTTCACACCCAACATGAAAATTGATGAACCAGCTTTCAGAGCACTGCTTTGACCTCAAGCAAAGCACACAACAATGCTTTCTTGAAAGAGTTTTTGCACACAGCTTCCTCTCTCCCAGAAGAAATATCTACCAGATGGCAGAAGTGACAACCTCAGAAGAAAGAAATTAAAACTGAGTTTCAAACATCAGCATTTCAGAAGGTCAAAGCACAGGCATCTCTTAACAAAGCATAGCACAGGGTTTTAGAGACAAAACCTTATTATCCAAATAATGTTATTTCACAGCACTTAATGATAAACAGTAATGTCTTTGCCTAAGGGTATAGTGCTTTCCCATCCTACAGTGAAATTGAAGGTTTTAAGTACTGTGGCAGCGTCAGGATGGATAGGATTATTTGCTGATGAGGATTTCAAGACGCTACAAACAAACTAATTATCTATGAATTTTACATTTTAAATTCATCATATATACTCTACATTCATATATATGCACATATATGTATATATACATATCTATACATATATATCACATACCGTAATGATGTAAAGTTGCACGAATAAGTATATAGGGTTTACACCTTGTTCTGCTACTTACAGATGACTTAGAAGCACATGTCTAAAGGTCTGAGTAGAAGTCTACTCAGCTGAAACATTTCCTACTTAAGTTGATACCAGGGTAAAAATTTCAGTAACGTATTTTAGAGTAGGCTATAAAATGTCCATTTTGTTTTTATTGGCACAGGGTTTTATGGAGACCAGAGTAGTTTTCAAAAATCACTGAGTAGTTCAAGATGGTCTTGAAGTCCTGGGCCTTATGGTTCCCCATCTTGAGTGCTAGGGTTACAGGACTGTCAACCAAAGTATTCAGATCACAACTAGAGGAAGAAGAAGTTTTGAAAGATGGATGAGGACAGAACCTAGAGGAAGCAGACCTCTCAGGAGCTCTAACCTGAGCAGTATCTTAGGTAAGCAGACAGTAACACCTTCCCAAAACAGGGAGAAACTAAGACCCACTAGGACCCAAGAAGTCACACTTGGCCTGAAGCACTGGTTCCTGCCATTCTGCGCCCTAGCACTGAGCAGATCCCGGGCAGCAGCTCTGCACCCAGTCTCACAGAACCCAGAGGAAGCAGGCCTCCCAGGAGCTCTAACCCAGGCAGTATCTTAGGTAAGGAGACACCAACACTCTGCCCCAAACAGGGAGTAACAGGGACCCACTAGGATCCAGGAAGTCACTCCTGGCCCGGAGCACTGGTTCCTTCCTGTCTGCACCTGAGCACTGAGCAGATCTTGGGCACCAGCTCTAACCCCAGTAGTAACACCTTCCCCTCACAGTTCTGATACAACCAAGATAAAAGGAAAGACAGGCTCCAGTCAGAGACAGGGTAAGTAGCAGTAAAGAGATCCAGATGGCAAAAGGCAAGCGTAAGAACATAAGCATCAGCAACCCAGGGTACTTGGCATCATTAGAACCTAGTTCTCCCACATAAGAAAGTCCTGAATTCCCCATATCATTAGGAAAGCAAGATTTAGATTTAAAATCACGTCTAATGATGATGATAGAGGACTTTAAGAAGGACATAAATAATACTCTCAAAGAATTTGAAGAGAACACAGGTAAACAGGTAGCAGCCCTTAAAGAGGAAACAGAAAAATCCCTTACAGAATTACAAGAGAACACAACCAAACAGGTGAAGGAATTGAACAAAACCATCCGGGACATAAAAATGGAAGTAGAAACAATAAAGAAACCACAAAGGGAGACTACCCTGGAGATAGAAAACCTAGGAAAAAAATCAGGAGTCAAAGATGCAAGCATTACCAACAGAATACAAGAGATAGAAAGGAGAATCTCAGATGCAGAAGATAACATAGAAAATATTGACACAACCATCGAAGAAAATGCAAAATGCAAAAAGTTCTTAACAAAAAATACCCAGGAAATCCAGGACACAATGAGAAGACCAAACTTAAGGACAGTAGGTATAGATGAGAGCAAAGATTCCCAACTTAAAGGGTCAATAAATATCTTCAACAAAATTATGGAAGAAAACTTCCCTAATCTAAAGCATGAGATGCCCATAAACATACGAGAAGTCTATAGAACGCCAAATAGACTAGACCAGAAAAGAAATACCTCCCATCACATAATAATCAAAACACCAAGTGCACAAAACAAAGAAAGAATATTAAATGCAATAAGGAAAAAAGGCCAAGTAACATTTAAAGGCAGACCTATCAGAATTACACCAGACTTCTCACCAGAGACTAAGATGCTGAACAGATGTCATGCAGGCCCTAAGGGAACACAAATGCCAGCCCAGGTTACTATACCCAGCAAAACTCTCAATTACCAAAGATGGAGAAACCAAGATATTCCACAACAAAACCAAATTTACACAACATCTTTCTACAAACCCAGAATTACAAAGAATAATAGCAGGAAAGCTCCAATACAAGGAGGGAAATTATACCCTAGAAAGAGCAAGAAAGTAATACTCTTCCAACCAATAAAAGAAGATAGCCAAAGATAATTCCACCTCTAATAACAAAAATAACAGGAAGCAACAATCACTGTTCCTTAATATCTCTTAACATCAATGGACTCAATTCCTCAATTAAAAGACATAGGCTAATTGAGTGGATACGTAAACAGGACCCAGGATTTTGCTGGATACAGGAAACCCACCTCAGTGACAAAGACAGACTCTACCTTAGAGTAAAGGCTGGAAAACAATTTTTCAAGCAAATTGTCCTGGAGTAGCTATTCTAAAATCTCCAGCCCGAGAACACAAAGGGAGGGACTCACGGCTCCACCTGTATAGGTAGTTGAGGGTAGCCTTGCCAGGCATCAGTGGAAGTGGACAGCCTTGGTGCCTGAAAGTTTGGATTTTCTAGTGTTGAGGAATTTGAGAGCAGGGAGGTGGGAATGGGAGGATGGTGGGAGCACAACCTCACAGAAACTCCCTGAATTATATGGATTAGACATGACAGAGGCAGGCCACCAGAAGACTAGATTCCAGAATTCAAACAGAAAAGTATCTTGATACTAAAATCTGTTTTGAGAATTGTATAGTGCAGAATACATAGCCTTGGTGTATCTACTCATCAAGCAAGCTGAGCAGACCAGCTCGAACCTCTGATGTCCTGGAATTCCAGATGGATACAGTGAAGACACAGTGTCAGAGGCTTATCAATTTACTCTTCCCCTTGCTCCTCTTCTAATATCTCAATGCCCGTAATCAGCTTGAAGAAGTTAATGAAGAGTCAGCACCCCTATTCTCTGAGCTTGGGGACTGAGGTGGTTAATATTGGGCTGTCTTTCTAGGGAAAAGTAGTGGTTTTGTTGGAACAGAGCAGATTAGCTAGGATTTACTACATAGCCATAACCTATTGGTAGAAATATGTATAATTGTTATTAAGATGAAGTTATAATTTCTTAAATGGTACAAAATTTACTTTGATTTCAAATTCAAGGTTTTCATTGGTACAAGCTTCTTATTGATATAAAAGTGAGATTAATATTGTTACTCTCATAGGCATTGTGCCTATATAACACATTTAGGAATACAAGGTTTAGACCCAGTCCTTCTTTAACTTTTTAAACTGATTTGAGATGGTTAGCCTATGATTTAAGGGCCTATAGCAAATTCATGACTTTGAGTTTATTGTTAGGGTGTTTTCTATATTTTCTTTAGAAATAGCTGAGAGGAGTTAACAGACAACAGTCCAGATTACCTTATGTGGACAGTTGGTTTTCAAAACATCAGAAGTTCACAGAATTGACATTACAAACATTTCTATATTAATATTCATTTTGATTAGAGGCCTGTCTGTTCCTGACAGCTTCCTGTCTTGGATTCTAAGAAGAAATTGAGCATCTTTGGAGTTACTACAATTGTGGTGATACAGCCAGTAGGCAACAATTGCCTCTTTTCATCTACAGACAAATTACTGTCCAGAAAATAACACTATGGAATAGTTGACTGATTACATCTGCCAAGACAGAGTAATCAACCTTTAATAATTCTGCATCACTAGGTATGTCAGATTATCCTGGGCCAGAAGGCTGAAGATCAGATGCTCCAACGTTTTGTAGTATAGGGACTGTCCAATTGTTCAGTGGTCTCTATAAATTGGCTAAGTTTTAGAAGCTATGCTTTGTGCTTCCCATAATTTCAGTTAATTCAGTCATTCTGGATTTCTGACGGGGTTGAAAACTTATAGTCTCATAGCCAATCCTGGCTATTTACTTTGAGAGAAAAGATTTGAGAGGATGGTTTCAATTGACATTCATTCTAAAGCCAAGAAAAAAGCAAGGTTCAGAACCAAGTCTTTTAGTAAGGAGAGATGACAGAGTTTCTGGTTAGTCAACAAAATGATGGACTGGGTATTAGGTCTATCTTGTACCTTACTGACACAAATTGGTATAGTTATGCTCTAATTGTATTTTGAGAGAAAAGTTTTATTTTAACAGGAAGGGTGATATGTAGGAGGAGCTAAGGTGGGAGGAGTAAGGAGAGGAAAAGGAGGAGTATGGAGTGAGAAGGAGAAGGAGAGGAGGAGCTAGGTGATGGGAGAGAAAAAGAGAGAGAGGGACAGAGAGAGAGAGAGAGAGAGAGAGAGAGAGAGAGAGAGAGAGGGAGAGAGAGAGAGAGAGAGAGAGAGAGAGAGAGAGAGAGAGGAACATGCAGCCGGATGTTCACATGTCTCAGTCAGTCAAAGATAGTTGACATATCTAGGTTGATATTGGTGTACACTTCTGATTGTATGGGCATCTTGATATTGAGCATTACCAAACTTATAAAACCTTTGATTAACATTTAAAAAATTTATATAAAAGCAAAAAGGAGAAGGGGGCATGGGATAGGGGTTTTCTAGGGAGGGGAAATGGGAAAAGGGGATGGGATATATATATCTGAAATATAAATAAAATATGCAGAAATAAATACATAAATAAATAAATAAATAAATAAAAGGATTTAAAAAATGTAAGCAGAAAATACACGAGAATGTAAGAGGAAAATAGAATTGTAGATACTGGACAAATTTAAATAAAAAACATCTTATAAACCATCACAAAAAAAGAAAGATGGATGAGTTCATCCATCCATTCTTCTATTAATTCATTGATTTACTTATTTGAAGATACTGCATTTATATGGTGAATCAGGATCATGGTCCTTTGTTATTCACATATAGAGTTAAACTGTTTAAACTGTTTAGATTTTAAAGTTATCTGTAAAAAAAAAAAAAAAGGCTAATTTTTACCTAGGTCACACAAGTACATTTGCTAAGAACAATTAGCTTCTATGTCCTCCTTAATTTTCTTTCAGCAAAGCCTCTCAAGGCAGCAGAGGCTAGCCTGGAAGTTACTCTTGCCCAATCTGACTTCACATTTGAAATCCTCTTGATGTACTTCCTAAAATACTGTCTTGTATGCATATTCCACCATACCCGTTATTTTAAAATAATACTTAAAATGCATGTGTGTGTGTGCATGCGTGTGCATGCATCTCTCTCTCTCTCTCTCTCTCTCTCTCTCTCTCTCTCTCTCTCTCTCTGTGTGTGTGTGTGTGTGTGTGTGTGTGTGTGTGTGTGTGTGTGTGTTTTACTAGGAATCAAAATCAGGGCCTTGTACAAGATAGACAAGAATTTTTGTTTGTAAGTGCTATCTCTAGCCTTTAAAGTAGTACTCAAAACTTGGTATACTTAGTGCCCTAAACCACTCTAATGAGGTCACATTCAATTATCTTATTTATATCTTCAGGGTCCACTACTGGGAACATGTCCATGTGTGTATGGACAAATGAAATCTAATGAAAAAAGTAATTCATCTGTTATGAAATATATTTTACCAGCTCTACACTAGAACATTTATTTCTGTTGATGGGCATGACACAGGCAGTATAATTTGTCCTGGCTGGTTGGGGAGGGAGGTTGGGAGTCACTGAGAAGACAATAGGCTAGGTGCCAAATCAACTTCAATCCATCCAAAGACCTCAAGGACAATTCCAGTTGTGTTGAAAGGTTTGAACACTTTATTATTCTTTGCAAAGCAAATTATTTTCAAATGTGTCCAAAACTTCCAGACTCATTTGACAACCTATCTCCCATCTATAAATCTAATGTCAAAATCACTTGGGTACTTGTTTTTTATGTTAAAAGATTTTCGTCTATCAGGATGGAATCTGAAAGTGAATAAATTTAGTAGACTTTTATATAATAAAATTAAATGAGTCAATCATTTGGGAAAGCCGCTAATTTTCTCTATCTTGTTCATTTAGCCCCAAGAACATTCAAAGTGAAGAAAGTTAGGAAATATATGACTAAGGGTACACAGGTAGCAATTTGACATTCATTATTTTAAAGCAGGTCCACAAAACACTTCTGAGAAGTTCTGTAACCCTATCTTTGAATCAAAGATAAGGTTAAAGAAACAGGAGCCCAGATAAATTAAATGGTGGTCTAGACTGACTTTCATTATATTTTTTTACTGCAGCAGTTCTAATGGTACTGGATCAGACATAAACCATTTGCGCTACAAAGATATGTTCCCTCCATTAAATATTAATCAAAGAATCCAGGCTGAATAATCTCTATACTTAGCAGTTTGAACACACTCAGCAATATCTTTTATCATGGCTCTCATGAAAGCAGAAGGCAAAAGCACAAGCCAGAAGAAGCTAAGGTAGTTACTTCATGTACATAATAATGTAAAAATTTTGAGCTGTACTTAAAATCCATTTATGAGTATAATGGCTTGATGTTAGCATATGGCAGCTATCATCCCATAGTCTATCACTAAGTTGCTGATCATCTGGGGAATCCATATAGATAAATAGACACCAAACAATTGATTTCAAGTCATAAAAGCTACTATGATATTCTTTCCTTTTCTTCTACCCACTCACAATCTTATTCATGCACTGACCCACTCATTTGATGAATATTCACCATGCAATGGACAGCATGTATTTCCTATACAAGGCTATAATACAAGGTTAATATAATACAAGGTTAACAAAATTAGAACTTAGGAACACATGAAATCCTGACTGCATGATGCTCTAGTGAAACAGGATTTTACACACACACACACACACACACACACACACACACACACACACACACAAAGATAAGGTCTGGAGATAGTGCAGGAGTTAAGAGTATTGATCTTACAAAGGACACAGGTTTGTTTCCCAGCATCCACAGGCTGACCCATAGCCACTTGTAATTCCAGGTTAAGGGGACACAATGTCATCTTGTCTCCATCAGCCTCTGCATGAACATGGCACACGTAAATTCACTCAGGCTCACAAACATACATGTACATAATGTACATACATACATACATATGTGTATGTATGTGTGTGTGTGTGTATATGCAAGCCCACATGGTGAAGAGTACATGTGTTTCTTATTTTACACACTAGTATAGCTGGCCCATTATCTTCTGGGGTTTCTCCTGACTTCAGCAACCATATCACTACAGGAGCACTAAAGTTATAGACATGTGCTACTACACATGGCTTTACAGGGATCCTATGTATGTCAAGATTTCACATTCGCAGGGTAAACACTCAACACAACACACCATTGCCAGGCCTCCAAGAGAACACAACTGCACTTGTGGGTTGTGAGGATCAAAAGTAACTGAACCATATAGAGCATGTGTAGGGCCGATATCTCACAGTGTGCACGAAATATATTATTCCTATTTGGTATGAATAATCTCCTAAGACATTGAATGAACATTTCCTTGAGCTACAGGAATTATGGTATAAGGTGACAATCTCTTCCCATAAAACACCAGGGCAAAATAGCATTTGAAACTTTATCTGTTCTATACCTGCGCTAGCATCACCTTATTACATAGAATTTCTCAGGAGTCCTCAGTCCTACACATCATCCCTTAGGATCACGCTGCTTTCTCTTACAAAGGATGTCATTTAACATCTGGTCATTTCAGTGAATATTGTCTCTAAACTCTTTCTGGGGGTGACAGTATGGACTCTGCTTATGTTCAACCAAATTCCAAGATATGTTGCTGTTGAGGGATCTTTCTCTTTCTCTCTTATTCCCTTCCCCTTTCCCTCCCCTTCTCACTCTTTCTCTCCATCTTTCCTTCCCTCCCTCTCTTGCTATATCCAGAAGAAACAAATTTTCTTTCTTTCTCCTTTCCTCTTCCTCTCCCCCTCCTTTTCTCCCACTTGTTCTTCCTCTGTTCTTCCCTCCCTCCTTCTCTCCTTTCCCCCTTCCCCCTTCCCCCCTTCCCTCCTTCCCTCCTTCCCTCCTTCCCTCCTTCCCTCCTTCCCTCCTTCCCTCCTTCCCTCCTTCCCTCCTTCCCTCCTTCCCTCCTTCCTTCCCTGCAGAAGAAACAAAAGCAAGTCAGGGGTCTAGTGTTGTAAGCAATCTCTTAGTTGAAGTAAAGCCCCCTTCCAACAGTAAGTATATAAACCACTCCTCTGTATCTTGGTATATCTATATCTCTCCTGGTTGTTACTGTGAGCCTTCTCTACATGCAAGATTTTACCTTATCACCAGACATGAAGTGTTTTCTGACTCTGAGGCATATGCTCTGATTAGTATGAAAATATATTTCACAAGATCACTGTGAATATATATTCTACTCAACAAAAAGCAAGATACTGCCAGATTAAAGTTCTGATTCATGAATATATAAATACATCTTAGAACTATTTCACAACACTGCTGTCATTCAAGAAGCTCTTATCCACCCACAGCCCCACCCTCAACATGGCAAAGGATATTTTGCTACTACTCTAAAGAGATCCACAGTATCTGGCAGAAAGCTTTTATCGGTGAGATGATTCAAGCCTGTACCTTCCACATATACTGACCACTCTCAACAAATGGTAAGTTTCTTAGGTTTCATCAGAAAAACTCCAGCGATGATTGTCTCAGAAGGTGACATGAAATATGACCTCTGTGTTCTCTTACTAAACTTTCTGTTAGCTGCCATTTCTCCCTGACAGAGGAATAGAGCAGGTTAAAGAAAGTCCTCCAATGTTATAGTTATGAAGATAATAATACAAAATACCCCTTAATCAAAGATTTTGGGACTCAACAACAGTCTGAGACAGGCCAGATACAGATCCTAACAATATACATAGGACAGCCAGTCTCTGGGTAGAACAATGCCACACCTTTACCAAGCAGGATTAGGTCAGCTTGAAATGCTGTCAAATGCACCAACCTAAATGTTTAAACCAAACTTAATTTGGGAACTACTATTCTATACCCTGGTTTTTATATGGCCTATTGGACACTGGTTGGATTTCATTATCCCATGGGGGAGACTAAAATTTCACCTCTTTTATCTATCATATCCAGTCCATTTAGCTACCTTAAAGCACTGATAGTTTTTGAAACTGGACCCCTGGTGCTACAAAACCTGCTCAGGTGCTCTCCCTTCTCACAGGGAACTTTCATCTCCTTTGCTTAATAAAATTTTTACTAAAGTCTTGTCTGTCCCTGTGGATCTATCCTAGAGGCGGGAGCCTGGAGAACAAGAATATCTGCCACTGTATGACAGAAATGCACTCACATTATTTTGCCATGTCAGCTCTTTTTTGAAGCGTGATATTATATGCCCTGTGCTTACCTCACCATGCAGCAGTCCTGGTTTAGATATCAAATGTCCTCTGCAGATTTCACAATTGATAGCTAGGTCGCTAGCTGGTAAGACTTAAGAGGTACAGGTTTCAGTTCACTAATTTTACCTCACCAATGAGTCCACAGCTGAAAGTGTGGTTAGGAGGTTGGGCCTACTTTGAGTAATTAGTTCACTGGGGGACTTGCTTTTGAAGGGAGCATCTTTCTTGTGGCTCCCATATACCATGACATAAACTCGATTTATTCCCTGTTATAGAGATATACAGCTGACTACACAGATGTCTGATTTCTACATGCATATGAACATATGTGCCTGCACTATACATGCATGCATATACACATATGAACATATGCATGCACACACAAGTATAAACACGCACACAAAAGGCATAGTTTTAATTAAATAAGTTTTTTGTTAAAACAGTATCTTAGTATAACTCAACTTTTACAAAAGAAATTGAAAATAAAATGACTAAAAATATGTACATTGTTAATAAAATTATTTCTCAACTTGTCAATTGACTATGTGAGGTTTTTTTTGTTTGTTAGTTTTGTTTTGTTTTCACTGTTTTGTAAATTTTCCACAAGAATATGAAATGGTAGTTTTAAAATAGCTTGAGAATTTCTCTCAATATCATTCAAACTTATGAAAATTTCTGCCCACTGTGTCTGGAGGAAAGAAAGCTGATAATTTATTTTTATAAATCCCAAATCATTCCTACTTAATGATCCCAGTCTTAGTGTTTCAAAACAGTTGTTCATATAGAATTAAAAAATATATTTATAGTGCTTTGTCTATATTTTAGCTATAGCTTTAACATAACTATTTCTATTTTTGAAATAATCCTTCAATAGTTTCTATGACTAAGAACACATTTTATGCCAAAACAGATTAGAACCTCTTCAGGAAGGAGTTAGGGCACATAGCAAATCTTAATGACTTATAGAATTATAGAATCCAGTTGCAGTCTAAGAATTCCATTGTGGCCTTTATTACTTGCTAGGGTAATTTTGGTTTTGTGGCAACTCATTGGTGCTGTTTTCATTACAGTCAAACCCACTTTTTTTTTTGAGCATCCATTTTCAGGAGACAAAAAGGAGAAATATACCTCTTTTACTTGTTTCTCTGTTTTCCTACAGTTACTGAAGCTTGTGTGTAGGATTATGCATGTAAGATCAGACTCAACACTGATCATGCTACTTAAGAGGCAATACATTCAAAAGGAAGGGCTAGGAAATGTTGCTTTTAGACTGTTCTTCATCTCATTGTGGTTTTCTTCCACACTGTCCACCATTGTGGCATGATTCATAAGGATGGTGGGGCTAGCTCAGCTTGGTCTGTCATCCTTTGCCTAGATGTAACTGTGATAACAAAGAGAAAATGTATTAAAAGTTATGGGAGACAACAGAACAAATTAAGTTGTGTATACCATGTGTGCCTTGGTACACACAGATCCTTGTTTGAAGGAGTATTGAAGGCACTGTAGTAACAGATACCACTGAATGTATTTTTGTCTGAGCACCCAGCAACATACGGCCCAAGTACTGACAGTAGTAAATGTGCATTAAGCCCGTGGATCCGTAAGCACAGAGACATGACAGGGAAATAAGAGTGATGGAAAAGACTGAAAACCTAAATCTCATTTTTTCCCATGAGTCTCTGCGAGGCTGCACCAGGCTCCTGTGAGATAGCTTTGAATTTTTATAGCTTTTCACAACAGCTCTAAGAAGTGGCCCTAGGCACCGAGATGATGAGTGAATGCTTTGGAATTTGAACCCAGACTTCCTGACTCCACAGAATATCTGAAACCAGCACACTGATGGTTTTCAGAGGAATTTCTAGTGGCGAAGCCTGGTGTTTACCACCAGGACTGTGGCATAGCAGGGTACCCGGCTCTGAAACATTCCAATGCTCTTCAGTTATAAGGCTCCTATTTCCTTTGGTTTGGAGATAGGATGAGTGCTTCCCCCAGAGTTTATGTGTTAAAGACTTGACTCCTACTATGGCAGTATTAGGAAGTGGTGGTACCTTTAAGAGGTGGGGTTTAGTAGGAAGTATTTGGGTCACTGGCGCTATGGTCTTAAAAAGAGATTAAGGTAATTCTCAGTGGCCTCTTAGTAATTTTAAAGAAGGGATGATTTAACTAGACCAAGCTGGTCCCTTTTCTGCTTCCCAGGGAAGATGCTTCGATGCCTTTCACTCTTACTCCCCTGCCTTCTCCAAGTCCCTTATGGGAGGGAGCCTATGCTGCACTATGGACATTAAACCTCATAATCTGTAACCTTAAAGCCGTATAAGACTAGCCCATATCATGTATTTAGTTATAGTAAGAGTAACAAAAACAGAACTACCATACCATCCAGATTTAGCTATGAATGAAGCATCCCAATCTTGCAGTTCTACAAATAAATTTTCTTTTTGAGCACAAGGTGCTGGCAGGATTGATTCCTTGTATGTGTTGGGAGGAGAAGCTGCCCCAGGCCTCTCTCCTACATTCTGTGGTTATTGGCAATGTTGGCTGGGGGTTTCTTAACATGACATATGCACATATCTGTCTTTGTTCTTAATCCCCACCTATGTAAAGTATCAGTCTTACTGGGCTGTAGTCCCACCTTATTCTAACTATAAAAATATTATTTTCATATAGTCACACTTATAGATAGGAGCTAGAGATTAGGACCTCATCATTTCCTGAGGGCAGCACAATATAAATCTTGACAAACTTTAACACCTTCTTATAGATTCAAAAGTACTTGCATGCTTTTTAAGAAGCATCACAGCTTTGTCTTCTAGAATATTGGCTCAGGAGGGTGAAGAATATTTTGTGTATTCATTGTTATTTACAAGACTATAAAAATGGGCCAACATGGGGCAGGAGAGACTGTCCTGGGGTTGATTAAGAGCCCTGACTGCTCTTGCAGAAGACCCTGGTGCAGCTCTCTGTATCCACATGGCTGCTTATGATTATCAGTAACTCCAGCACTAGAGAATCCAGTGCCTTCCTCAGGCTTCTGGTCAAACGTCTGCTGGCGTGCAGTGCTAGGTACACGCTTGGTACACTGATATACATGCAAACAAAAATACGCAGAAATAAATAAATGAATAAATAAATTTAAAATGTGCCAACCTCTAGTTTTTGTTAAATCAATATAGGTTAAATGCAAGAACTATAATTTATTTTGTGTAAAATGTTGCCAATTTAAATTATACTATGCCGTTTGTCATGTTAACTCTTTACTTTTAACATTTTAAATGTTGCAAGTATTTACATCATTAATTTCGTATACTATGTTGCAGTATTTTACAATTGATATTTTTAGTTTAACCTAGATATTCTCAGAATAGCTCTTTGGGAGCTTGCTTCTTATAAAAATTGTTCATCCTGGTAATAATATGAATAGTATGACTGGATAAGTCATAGCTTTTTATTTTAATTTCCATTTGTAGATTGCTTCTTAATCTTGTCAGTCTGCACTGAAATCTACTCCACTGAAGTCTACTGACATATATATCATGCCCCCTCCACTCATTGTAAAAAGTTTCAGTTTTAGACTAATTGGATCAATCAAGCATTGAGAGTATGAGATATACTTGGCTGTGTAATCAGCGAAGGCTATGCATCTGGTAGGCTGGGAACCATAGGGGCAAAACACAAGCAGTAGCAGCTTAAGTGGAACAAACGTGCGTGGGTTTTCAAAGCACATCTCCTAACTTCGGAGGGCAACATGTAATTTATAAAACACACCACCATGTTTTGGCATCTTCTTCCAGAGAGTTCTAAGCTGTCAATTAACGTTCTTAAGAGCAGTCTTTTATTTTAACTTAACGACCCTGAACTCAACAGAAGCCATTCAGTCTTGTGGCAGATAAAAATGAAGAGAAACAGTGCACCAAGTAGATCAGAGCAAAAGTATCTCAAGGATCTGAACAGATTTCGTTTCAGCGTCTCCACTACCCGCTGCCCATCCCTGAACATGGAAGATACAAGCATTTAGATGGAGTAAAACAAGTTTAGCCCTTTAAACCCAGAAGACAAAGTTTCATTTTCAGAAGTCTAAGGAGTCATTTATTGAACCACTATACCTTTATAGGCAGGAGAGACAAAGCCCCGAAGTGGAGAGATTTCTCTAAACTCCTCTAAGCCATGGCAGCTAGAAGAGCATTTGGAACTCAGAACTTACTGGAAGAGATCTAAGTCTATTATCTGAATTCTCCAGGATAATTATAATTTGAGTTATGCACTCTTATCAATCACAAACTGTCCAAATGTCTCCAAAGTTTCAATCCTCATGCTGTGCATCTTCCTGCTTCTCAAACATAATTTCCCTGTCAAATGACATGCCAATGACTGTCTGCTTGGAGACAGCCTGCCATCCTGTGTCAGAAAAGCTATGGCTAAGGAGACGCGCATGCGCATAGGAAACAGTTGGTAGCTGCCCGTTCCTTCTGAAAGGATTTGTAGCGATTTTTTTCTACAATCTACTAGGAAAAAAAAAAAAACCTAAGATGATCCTGACTGAAATCCTATAGCTTCCAGTAGGTAAGGTAAACAGCGCCAACAACACTCTTAAGTCTAAGTGTAAATGCGTTTTCCCTGCTCTGTATTTTTTTCTTCTTAAAAGAGAGTAGTGATCTGTGAGTAATAAGCCCTCGATGCAAGGGATTATATCCCCAGAAACCTACTCAATTCCATTCCTAAATTTAGAATTTCTATAAAATTATTAACATACCATTCTTAGTAGTATATTAAATATTTAATACATTTACAAACATTAATAAAATGTAATAAAATAGTATGTAGTACTAGGGTATGCTCTTGGTAGACTCATAAAAGTTAAAATTCATAAAGCATTTCCAGCATTATGAATTAAATAAAACATATTCTTAAAATAGCACATAGTTAAAATATTGTAAGTCATACAAGATGGCAGGCCTAGATTGATTTAGTATAATTTCAGAAAGGGAGGTGTGACTCTGAAGTAACTTTCTGCATACAAATTAAAAACCAAAATGCGGTTTCAAAATAGGTCAATTTGTAATATTCTTTTAAAATATTCTGGGCTGGAGAGATGGCTCAGCAGTTAAAGGCACTGCCTATTCTTCCAGAGGACCTGGGTTCAATTTTCAGCATCCACATGGCAGTTCACATCTGTATTTAACTCCAAGATCTGATATCCTCACAAGGACATACATGCAAACAGAATATCGATGCATATAAAATAAAAATAAATAAATAAAATAAATAAATAATTTTTTAAATATGAAAAAATATTCCAACATTCTGGTCCTATATAGGGAGACAAACTAATTACCGTTTAAGCAAGAGTAAAATAACACCAGCTTCAGTAACTATAATGTACAAAATTAATTTTAGGCATTGTAAAACATTCAAAAATATAGGTCATATGGATATAAAAAAAAGCTCAAATTTTTCCATATAAAATTATCCAACATATGTGAATGGAATTATGAGTTTCTGTGCATAAACAAAACTTATTATTGTTAATTAAATACTAGCATAAAACAGACAAAATGTCATCTCTTCTTTAGTTCTTTATGTGTTTCCTACTTAGGATCTAATAACCCAAACTTGCAAAGACATTAATACTTGTCCAAAATAGACTAAAACTTGAATGCAGGGTAACATGCATGAAACATGAGCTTCAACTGCCAGTTTTGTGAAACGCAACTGCACAGAACATGCAAATGAAATAGTTTTGTGATGGCACTATTAAAAAGAAAAGCATCTTATAAAATATGGAGTCCTCATGATGCAATCCAGATAATCAGGTTAGAAAGTCAAACATACATGCAAGTATTTGCAGAAACTAGATGTCTTCTTTGACATAAGCTAGAAGGTCATTATGAGGAAGATAACATATCAAGCTGGATAGAGAGAGAAAGATGGAGTTCCCAAAGGGAGAAGAAGACAATTTCAGAAATGCAGATTTACTGAAAGAGGGAACACCAACTGTCTAAGCTAAGAGAACAGAGCAGAACAGCGCGCTGTATTTAAGAAGGAAGTGAGCTTACATCCCGGAAGTCTATGACACTTCCAAGACAGACACTGCAGACCATGACTCAGCAAAGGGCTGAACCACATTTTTGAACTGTTGGTATGTGTTGTCTTCAAACTTAGACAATTTAACTAACTCATTTATTTGAAAATGGCTAGCTAGCTAGCTAGCTAGATAAATAGATGATAGATAATAAATTTAGTCAAGTAGTAGAGAAATATGGCATGTGGAATTACTTCCAGTTTAGTGTAACATGTCAAAGGTTCTGGGATCCTGAGGAAGGTACATGGAGAGGTGACTCAGGCTGGATTCCAATGGGCTTTATGGGTGAAAGTAGGAAGAGAGATTGGATGAATAACAAAGCAGGAAATAGAGAAGACAGAAGAAAATTAACCTCACATGATTAGCTCTTGATTCTGTGTAGTGTGTCTGATAGAGATTTTTAGTCTGGTCTGTATTCTAGATTCTTGTGCATATCATAAAAAGGACACTATTATTTCTGTTCTGGCTTTAACTTTCACCAAAGCTGTCAGTGACATGGTAACTATCAAAGATGTTGGCATAAGCATAGCCTATTCTATATAGTTATTTTCAACAGAGTTGGGCTACACAATTGATAGCCAGAGGAGTAACACAGATGCACTAATTTGAAAGTAAGATAATCAGTACTTAGATATTTGATCTCATGGTCACAAGATTGTGCCATGTGATGTGTCAGTAATAGAGAAGTGCTTATAAGAAGACTTAATAAACTGTTTAACTCTCTAGAAGCTGCATCTAACCTACCGACATTCTGATATAACACTGTCATTTGCAAAATCCATAAACCATGAATTTGAGTTAGAAAAAAAATAAAAACACCTCAGAATGTTTTAAGGTGTGGGTAAAAGCTGTGGGGGTGGGGGGAACCTGGCAGGCAGGACGCAAGAACGTCCTCCACAATGGTCACTTGCTGGCCCCAACGGGATTCCAAAACGGCTTTATTGGCTCAACAGATGATGGATGATGGTTAAATCTGGATGTACACCCCTGTGAAACTCAGGGCAAACCTGAGTTAAATAGGGAGGGGGGGAGGGTCTAGAGAAGAATGTTTAATTGGCTCCACCCTCTGGCCTTCAGGCATCTCATTAGTATGTAAGTCTTTCTAGGGCCTGAGGCCAGATGGCCCTAGATGGCCACAGATCTCTCTGTGGGAAGGGCTATGGAGGGCTGAAGCTAAATGAAAAGAACCAGGGCCTGGGAGTAGAGCCGGAACTCCTGCCATCCAGTAAGGGTCAGGGTTCCCAGCTTATGCTCAACCAAGCACCCAGTTGCTTCTCACAGCCCACTGCCCCACATTAAGGAGCCATTCTAGTCTACTTGGGGCCCCTCGACTGCAAGTCAGACATACCTGCATGCATTTTTACTTATTTCTGCATTGGCAATGCTTTCCAAAACCATAAATTGTTTATAAAATAAAATATTATTTGCTCAAAATAATAGCATAAAAGACAAATTCTATTACCCAGTACCTACAAAATGTATTTCTCTCTCTCAAAAAAAATCTGATTTCTTGAGAAGCTAATACGTGTCAAGGACTTTGCTTAACCTTGTATATTCACTGTTAAATAAAACAAAATTGGTTGTCTGATACCATAGAGTTCAACATATAATGGCCAAGGCAGAAACGGAAAGGTGAAACAACAAAAGAAGTAAAGTTACAAGGTCTACCAGCAAGAGAAATAGCAAGGGTTACTTGGATTGGATGGCCATGGAGAATAATGCAAAAATTAAGATTTAAAGGGAGATTGAGAGGCCACAGGCAGAGGAAAAAGTGTTTCAGCAGAAGACTAAGCTGTGCTTTAAGCTTCACATTTTCAAAGTCTGAAAGGCTTACAGGAACCTTAAATATAAAGCAAAGAAAATAAATAAAAATATTCATGGCAAAGCAAACAAGGACATTAGACACAGAGCTCTGTATTTAAAGAGATTAGTTACAACATGATCGGCCTTGATAAATGTCATCCTAAAAATTGATTGAAAGGGCATAAAATTACTAAAACCAAACTGAGGCTGCTCAGACATGAGACAGACATCTAGACAGAAGGCTTGAAGGGACATTTTTACCTGGAGTGTTTTCCCCTGACAGTGATGCTGTGAGGTCATAAGAACCAAAATATTATTTTGCTGAATGTTTTTCAAAAGGAAGAGAAAAATTTAAAAGTCTAATTTCTTCAAGGGAATAGAATGAGCATTACAGTCAACTGCAGGAAGAAATATGTATTTTTGAAGTTTTCGGCTCTGCAGGCATACCCCAGGATATGCGATTTCCTTGAGTAGGAATAGAGATAACTAATAGAATGTCTGTCTCTGAAATGACCAGCTTAGGTTTCAGGAGGCTGAATCTTCTAATTTATTTATGGATATTTATTTCTAATTGTGAGAATTCTGTATTAGGTTGACATCAGGTCCAAATCACTTATGAGAAGTACTATGTCACAGAATGGATATAGCTAAACCAGAAGTTTCTCATTTTTCTTAAAAATACTTTTACAATGCAAGTGACTGTTTTACTTTTGATCAAAAGAAGATATCCTTTCTTGATATATTTCATAATTAGAAATAGCCTTCCTAAAAGATAATATAATTAGATAGTGTCTGTCTCAATTGGGTGTTATATTCAACCTTAGTAAGGACCTCACACCTCTATGAAACTCCATTGCCCTAATCTGCCCAAAATACTAAATACTACACAATTGACCTAGCTGTCAGCTTCTCCAGCTCTAGTGTTTTCTGAATTTTATGATGTAGTTGGTGTTAGTACTCTGTCTAAACTCCACCTCCACAGTTACCTGGCAACAGCCAGGTATGCTCCTCCCCACAGTTACCTGGCAACCGCCAGGTAGGCCTGGCCCACTATAAAAGGGGCTGCTTGCCCCCTCCCCTCTCTCTTAATCTCTTACTCTCTTACTCTCTCTCTTACCCTCTTGCCTCTCTGTCCCCTCCCCACTTCCTCTCTCTCCACGTGGTCATGGCCGGCCTCTACCTCTACTTCTCTTCTTTCTTCTTCTTCCACCTTCTTCTCCCCACCTTTGCCCTTTCTCCTGAATAAACCTCCTCCCCCATGGAACCGTGTGGTCTGGAGTGGTCTGTTCTGAACTGCGGTCAGTCGGACTTTTTAGAACAACTAACAGTTGGCTTTTGGGTAGGGATTAATTTTTCTACCTTGCTTTATCTATTTTTTACTATATGCCTGCACTTGACTAGTGTTGGGAATTCAGAATGAACTGCTCTCACTGAGCTCCGCTTTGGCAAAGGAATGGTACAGGATGACTGGTGAAGATGCAGGCTTTGATGATATAGGATGGCTCATATTTCCTTGTTACAGGAGCATCTGGAAAGATGAAACATTTCCCTAAGGTAGAAGTCATGGCTACTTCTAGTAAATACACATCCTAGTAGACATGTGGTTTATCTTATACTGTTTTCTAACTTTCAGATAAAAGGAAAAACAGGAGAGAATTTCAATGATTTCAGATGTGCTATTCTGAAAGATTATGAAGCTAGGGAGTCTCAGAGGGCCAGAACAACAGCGCTCCACGTCTTAAGCTTTGACAAACCTCAGAAGCACATTCATACCCAGTGCTTATCTTCTTACACTCAAAAGAGCTCATAGTTATTTTTCTCTTTTTTGTTTTTTTGTTTTTTGTTTTTTGTTTTTTTGTTTTGTTTTTCGAGACAGAGTTTCTCTGTGTAGCCCTGGCTGTCCTGGAACTCACTCTGTAGACCAGGCTGGCCTCGAACTCAGAAATCCGCCTGCCTCTGCCTCCCAAGTGCTGGGATTAAAGGCGTGTGCCACCACCGCCCGGCTTTCTCTTTATTTTTGTTCATCCCTAGTCACTCAGCTGCTGGGGACAAGGTTAGGTTCCTTATAACATATCTGAGGAGCAATTCTAGCTATATAAATAGTTCCATCACTTGTAATCTTGTAATGAAAGTCCTCCTTAGCACCTTGGGTCGGAGAGGCCTCAGGGAATCTATGAGAGTGAGTCTAGCTGAGACTCCTAGCAGCTAGCAGCGTGGGTGGGGCGTGGGGGTGTGTGGATCCTGTAGCAGCCACTTCCTGTAGTCAAGTAGTACTCCCAGTGGAGGGATAAGGACAGCAACCCATCCATCAAACCTTTGACCCAAAATGTGTCCTGCTTGCAAGATGTTCAGGGACAAAGTTAGAGAAGAGACTAAGAGAATAGCCAACCAATGACTGCCCCAAATAGAGACCCATCGCATGGGCAAGAACCAATCGCTGACATTATTAATGAGACTCTGTTATGCTTACACTCAGGATCCTAGCATAATTGTCCTCTGAGAGGCTCCACCCAGCAGCCAATGGAAGGAGATGCAGAGACCCACAGTCAAACGTTAGATGGAGCTCAGAAGTCCTATGGAAGAGTTGGGGGAAGCATTGAGGAAACCAAAGAAGACAACAACTTCACAGGAAGACCAACAGAGTCAACTAACCTGGACTCTCAGGGGTTCCTAGAGACTGAACCATCAACCAAAGAGCTAGCATGGGCTGGACCTAGGCTTCTTGTACATATGTAGCAGATACGAAGCTTGGTTTTTATGAAGGTCTTCCAGCAATTGTGGCTGCCCCTGAATCTATTGCCTGCCTGCTTGTGGATCCTATTCACCTAACTAGCCCGACTTTCAGTGGAAGAGGATGTATCTAGTTCTGTAGTGACTTGATATGCCAGAGGGTGGAGGGTGAGGGTTGGGGGAAAGGGGTGAGAGATTTTAGTGTTGGGGGATGATACCCAGAACAAGTTTTCACTTCTTAAAGAAAAGGGGAGGGAGAATCTGCATGAGGGGGTACTGGGAAAAGAGGGGGCTTATACTGAGATGTAAAGTGAATAAGTAAATAAATTTTTAAAAAAGTATATGTGTTTATTTATACACACACCATCAAAAACAGGAAATCCTCTTTAGCTAACCCCACCTCCATGCAATAACCAATCTGACATTGGGACTGAGATAAAATTTATAATCTTGCCTTATTTTTGAGAATGCCCTGATACCTTTCTCAAGACGACACCTACAAATTTCACTCCTTCTCAGTTCCCAATGGTTCCCCAAGTCTGACTGATACAGGGTAGTTACTATAGCAACTCCTATTAGCCAAAGGGGAGAGGACAACAACCAGTTTGAAAGACATTTCAGAGGGAAATAGAATTTTACAAATTCCATTTGCCTACTAAAGTCAGGATAAATCTACTCTAGTTTTCCCCATAACATTTATCACATGTAATATACTATTCATCTGATTTATTCAGTTCATTTAGTACCTTCTCTACTAGAATTGAAGATCTCTAAAGCTAAGATTTTTTAAATTTAATGTTACATACATTAAGCTTAGAAAAGAACAGAATACCATGGTAGTTGATGAACAAATAATTAGTGCCTGACTGAACAAATGTCTAACCAGTGGACAGAGAACTCATTTCCTGACTTAGTGAGCAACTGTAGAAGAGACAATGAGTAGATCAGTTCATTATTTTTTTCTGCTTTAATAATTATTCTTAATATTTCATCTATCTGTCTGTCTGTCTGTCTATTTATTTTGCTTTTGCAATTTTTTTTCAAGAAAAAGTTTCATGAATGCCAGGCTGGCCTTCAATTTCCTAGGTAGCTACAGCTGTGTTTGGATTCCTGATTCCCCTGCCTCTACTTTCAAAGTTCTAGGATTGCAGGTGTGTGCCACCATACCCAGCTGTGGCTTTTATTTAATGGACAAGAAATTTGAGGCTGTTTATTTTATTTTGGATAGTTATCAAGGGAAATTAATATATAAGATCTTGACAAGAACCAGCAGGATTTCATGGGAGGCCTTCACAGGGTCTGCAGAGAAGGAAAACCTGAGGGCTAAAAGGTGGTCAGGAAAGTCCTGCAGGAGGACAGAACATCTGAGTCCATGCATGACACACAAACAGGCATCAGTGAAACAGAAGGCCAGGGACACAGGAAAAGCAATCACAGAGTGAGACAAAAGTGGAATAAGGAATACATGACTCAGAGAAATTCCAAATAATGTCATATTCTGGAAGCACAGATGAAGGGAAGTGGTAAGAGGCCAATTGGAAACACCAATGAGAGAAGACCACAGGTAGTGTTGTGGTGGGCCAAGAAGATTCAGTTTTTAGTGGGAAGTAATGATGACTAGTCAGGATTTATTTCTAGAAAGACCATGCTACAGTATAGGCAAAGCAATGGGGAGAACCTCTAGTTAGGTCGTTAGTGGAATCTTGAAAGGTGTTGCTGGCCCTGGAACTGGCAATTTGGAAAAGGTAGGTGGAATTTGAAATGGGTTAAAGATAGAATTGATGGGACTCAGCAGTTCAAAAGGTATGGTAAAAAAGAGTGACTTTCACATTATACTGGTCATGCCAAAATGATAATGTAAGAGAGAAAACAATGGTCTGTCCTGACAGAATCCATGATTGTCTCTAAACCATATGCACTGAATAAGGTATTTAACTTTCTAAGTCCAGTTTCCTCAGATGTATAAAGTTTTTTTTAGTAACTTTCTCCAATCATACTTATAGCAACATATGTGGACAGACATAATCAAAATAGTTTACAATGAATTCATTTAATGAAAATATAATTTTAAAATCCAAATTTAGTTAAATATATCCCAAATTCTGGAGGGCCAAGGCACGAAGCTTACCACAAGTTGGAGGCCATCCGGACTACATTGAGTTCTAGACTAGCCAGGGCTACCTACTTGCTGAACTGTTACACTATTCAATTTTACTGTTTTCAAAATTAGAATAATAAAGCTGTACTTGTTGTAGATATTATATAAAATGGAGCATTTTAGAATATTACAAATAGTTGATAGCTGTTATTACTACCATGATTATATTTATAAGAAAAAAAAAATTACATCCTGAAAGTTATTCAGGGTTAGGAAGATTTCTAAGTGGGTAAATGCTTGCTGCTCATGTATGAGGACCTGTGTTTGAACCCCTAGAACCAATGGAAAGCTGAATGTGATAGTGTACATCTGATGTGCTCCAAGGGTAAGTTAGGAGCTGGATATGGCACAATCTCTACAAGCTCATGGCCACTCAGCATCACATAAGTAGCAGCAAATAACAGAGAGACTCTGGAGAAAGGTGAAGCTTTCCTGAGGTTGTCCTCTGACCTCTACATGTGTACATATTCATGAATATACTCACACAAAGTAGCACACGTATGCATGCACACCACACTCACATACAGGAGCACACAGACACCTAGACACACACAGACACACAGACATACATACACACCCAGATACATACCAAAAAATCTAGTCATTCACTCAAAAGATGAGAGGAATATAATCTTGAGAATTGGGAGGTAGAATGAGAAAACATTCTCAACAGTATGTGGCTAATAATGGAGAGGCGATGATTGAGCAGAACTGAGATTTGCATCCAACAGAAAATAATGGGTCAGAAGACTGCAATTAGCTCAAAGATCATTTGATAAGTTGCTAGAGTCTCTGTGTGACACTTGAGTGGGTACTTGTGTATGCTAAACTTTAGTGTACTTCCATTCAGGCTCAAAAAATCCTAGACTCAAAATTCCTAGGAGTTGGCTATCTATTCCATCTATTTCATTCATGCAAAGCAGGAGGTGGGAATATTTGAGAGTGTTTGTCTTGGGGAATTTCTACTGAGCATTCTGGGCTGCCCAAGGAAGGAAGATCATGTGAGTACAGACTCAGAGTGAGGAGCCACAGAAAAGTACAAGCATGATGTAATGTTCCACAGATTCGTTCTAAATAGATTAAGGTCACAGCACATGCAAGAAGCAGCTTGATTTGACAGTCACTGGTTTTCAGGCATGGAGTCTCTCTAGGGCTGCTATTGTGAAGTTCATGGCAGCTTCCCAGATGGTCAGAAAACTCTGGGGTGGCTTGGGGCCTGGCAATCCCAAAGTGGCTTATAAACGTTTAGGAGGTCTGACTTCTTTCTGAGGTTTTGAAACTATGCAGCTTTGATATGCTTCATATGAAACCACCTAAGTATGGTTAGTTAATCTTTTCCTGTACTCCGAAGAACTCACAACCATTAAAAACAGAGTTAAGTAGCCCATGTATTGAATAAGAAGCTCAGTTTTCTGTACATGAGGTTTCAGATATGCTGGAATGCATAGGTTTTCAGGTGATAGGACAAGATAGGTGTGTGCAGAGTGCTGTCTGCAAATCATGTACTCATAATTTCAATTGACACCATTTTCAAAGCTCAAATAAGCTTGAGAAGCTCCAATGTGTTCTCAAGGTAATTATCAACACGTGTTTTATTATTTTGATCACACAAGATGTGTCCCTTAGTCAACTTGTGGACACTTACCATAAAAGTGGTTAAAGGAATTAAAGACTCTTTCCACTATATGGCTCAGTCTGCACAGGGCTATAAGTTGTGCATATGAATGTGAACTGGGTTAATATTTAATTTCTATGCTTGGGGTTCTAAGAATGATATACAACTTTCTAAGACTAACTTATAAGTTGAGAACCCTGAGAATTAAAGAGCTGATTTTACAGCCTGTGCTGCCTTAGGTTAATATGCTGTTACATTTGTTCCCCACTGAGGACAAATGCAGATGGTGTTCAGGTTGAGAAGCATTCTCTTGGAACTCAGAGCAAAGAATCCCCATATTAGCTATTTGAAGGCCAAGTTTTCCATTGGGAGAGTTAGACTATTATATGAAACAGCCTACAGCTTTGACAGCAAGCAGACAAACACCAAACCATAAGGCAGGCCAGCCCTTGGAAAACTGGTTTAAGCCAGTCTCAGTTCAAATTTCTGTTCCACCACTTCTGAGCTGTGTATCTTCTTCAAACCCAACCGCTCATGGTCTCATTTTGGAAAGCAGATATGATAATAATAACTTCAGAAAAATGTAAGGTGGTTTCAAAAGGTAATAAAAGGAATTAATTTAACAATGAACTTCAGGTTTCCAGAAAAGAGTTATCTTCTCTATTTGTGGGTTTCCTACTTACTATCCACCCAGGTCTGGATAAAAATCATTCAGAAAAATGAATTATTTGTGCACTAAATATATACAGATGACTTCCTTCCTTATGTCTGAAACAAAATGGCACAATAATTCACATAATATTTACTGTATACTAGAAATGATAACCAATTCTAGCTAGCAGGGATTTCAGAATGCTTCAAATGATGGAACAGAGTCCAGAAGAGAGAACTGGAAAACAAATGAAGAATAACACTCCAAAGTTATATATAAAACAACACTCCTACATTTTATATATATATACATACATACACACACACACACACACACACACACACACACACACACATATATATATATATGTACATCATATAAACATAAACACTTTCATTTTTTTAAAACTCATTGAGTCCAATTCGTGCTGCCCTGTGTTCATTGGGCTACCCACTGGAGCATGTGCAGCCTACCAAGAGTAGCCAATTCTCAAAGAAAAGTGACTTTCCCTTCCCTAGAAGCCTTCATTGTCAATGACTTCTCAGCTAGAGGAGAAGGGCTTAAGGGTGCCAACCTTGCCACCATCCATGGTTGACCTTTCACAGGTTTTGTGTATTAACCACAGTAGCTGTAAGTTCAAGGATGTGAGACCAGATGTCGTATGCAGAGGATAACATGTCACAGTCTTTGTCTCCATCCTCCAGCTCTTACATTCCTTCTTCCTTCTCTTCTGCAATGGTCCCTGAGCCATGTACAGGAAGAGGGAAGCTGACGGTATGGTTCATCTATGACTATTCACTCAGTCTTCTGACTGAGCTGCTGTGTGGTTTTTGTTGTTTTTGTTTGTTTTTAAATCACAAAGCCTAAACCACTTGGAGGCAATAGTGGAAAGAAAAATAATTTCCCTTTTAGTTCAACAAGCCTAGAGTGCAGTCTGTCCTACATAGTTGTGACAAGATTATGCCTTTTTAGCCTCCTCTGTGTTTACCCCCAACGAACCAGACCCTTTGGCTTCCTCTGAAGGAAAAAAGAAGACTTCATTAAAGCAATAGTATAACAGGAGAGCAAGGAGCAGAGAGAGCTTCCAGAGGCATACTACTGGTTTTGTCTTAATAAACTGGTTCTTGTTTTCTTTTTTCTTTTTCTTAATGCTTCTGGAAAGGCAAAGTTGGAAAGAACTGCACATACATTGTATATTGAACCATTTTAAAGGAGTTGGTCTTGAATTGTTGGTTGTATTGTAGTTAGCTTTAAAAATCTTTATTTATAGGTAAAATGCTTAAATGTTTTAGACTAGGAACAGCCTAAAACATTTAAGCATTTAGGCAGGGAGAGCACTGCGAGGACAGGAACAGAACTAGTCTCGGTGTTCAGTGGCTTACCTGAGCTGTGTGAGTGCACCCAGAACTCGGTTCTCACAGAGTTAGGGTTAGGGTTAGGGTTAGGGTTAGGGTTAGGGTTAGGGTTAGGGTTAGGGTTAGGGTTAGGGTTAGGGTTAGGGTTAGGGTTAGGGTTAGGGTTAGGGTTAGGGTTAGGGTTAGGGTTAGGGTTAGGGTTAGGGTTAGGGTTGGGGCAAAATGTAGGAAGTTGTTGCTTAGTACAGGCCAGGCAATTTGTGACCGTGTCTATACTGACATCCATTGAAAAGTTTCATAATAATAATGTGTATATGGGGGATGTCCACAGCTTCCATGCAGACAATGTAAATGAATGGCTTGAGTATCTTATATTTTTCAAACTATTAGAGCATCTTTGTTGTACATAGCATAATGGCATTTATGTTCATGTTTATAATGTGTCTTGATTTTTTTCCACCCCTGTGTTCCTCCTCTCTTCCTTCTGTATCTTCCTCTTCACTTTTCCCCTTTTGTAAGACTGGTCTTTTATTGCCATGTCACTTTGAAGAGAGTGTGTTCTAGTTCTCACATGTGTGCAAAAACACTCATTTGTATAATTTATCTGCTTTATTCCATTGAACATCATGATGTCTAATTTAATATATTTTCTTACATAGTGAAAGATAAGAAACTTGTAATCATGGGTGTCTGGGTATTTTTTTGCATGTATGACTGTGTACCATATATGTGTCCAGTGTCCTTGGAGGTCAGAAAATGATGCTAGATCATCTTGGACAGGAGTTATAGATGGTTGCGAGCCATAATGTAGGTTCTCAGTATCAAACTGTATCTTCAGGACGTGTAGCCACTGCTTTTAACCACTGAATCATCTTTCTAGGCCCCATTAGTTCCTTCCTTCCTTTCTTTCTTTCTTTCTTTCTTTCTTTCTTTCTTTCTTTCTTTCTTTCTTCTCTAAATGTAGATATTTTGTTTTTTTTCCCAGCAAAATTGATTCAAGAATCTGTTTTTTCTTTAATGTAGTAGTTTTGACACTTTTGTTGAATAATAGGTGACTAGTTGCATAACCTTTTTTCTGGGTGCTTCAGTACATAATTCTGTGGGTTTTTTTTCTTGTGTGTGTGTGTGTGTGTGTTGTTTCGTGCTGGTACCATGGTGTTTTTGCTGCTATGGTTCTGTAGTGTAATAACTGTCCTTAAATTTTAGTTCCTGCAGGTTTTCTAGAACCAATATCCCTTGTGAACCAAAAGTTAGCTACATTTTTCTACATATTGGAAAAATCTTCCCTCTTTAGTCAGAAGCCGAATCAACATTTTACGGGTTGTCCAAGCAGAGCAGTGTGCTGCAATCCAACTTCATCTGGTGGTGTTGGTGAAGTAGATCAGCTCACCTCTGAGCACTTGAGGCACTGCCAGATGTGACAGACTACACTCCAAAGCTTGTTCTGTAATTTGTATCTAAACATTCCAGGCTGATTAGAGCCAGTCTCTAAGTGTTGTGCATGAAGAGAAAGTGGCTAAGGAACCAGCATGAATTTAGTCTTAAAGCTGTAATAACACTCCTTGTGAAATAAGTTGATTTTCATATATCTTATCACTGAAAGTAGAGCCCAAGGAGCATACTATGGACTGCTTCATTTTAACAATGGTCTTATGCAAATACCTGGATTTTTATTTCATTGCAACAAAAAGAGTATGAAAAGATCGAGTCTCTCCTTGTTGTAGGCATTTGTTATGAAATCGTTTTATAGATTAAGAAAATGGCAAAGGTTGGCTGGCATTGTAGGCTAGGTCCTGTTTGAGTGATGATAACTATTTACACAGTAGCATTCCTTCTAACTCTGAGGCTCTCTAAAGAAGAAAAAGTCACTACTCTATCAAAGCATTTTATACACTTGTCACAGAGAAAGTAATCAAGCCAGCAACTGCAGGTACCATGATAAGCATCTAATATATGTTTGTGCAATGAATTTATTTTTGATGCTAGAGATAAAATACCTTCTCTCCTGAACAAGAGGGGAGGAAATATTAGGAGAAAGGATAATAATTATAAACATTGCCTAAGGGAGGAAATTACCTGAGGATCAGTGAAAGAAGGGGGTTTCAGAAAGACAAAGCAAGAAGAAAGTGGACATTGGCTTCTTGAGGTCTTCAAGGGACAAAAAGTAGAATAATATCCATGACAACATTCTTGCACCATTTTGTTACACTCACTTGAACCAGACTGTGTACAAGTGCTAAATCTCATACTGAAGAGTTTATCTGTACTTCACAACGGCTCCTGAGATAGGTGGTAGTATAATCTCCCTTGAACTGATATGAACACCGAGGCACAGAGAGTAACCTGGTCACATTCGCAAATCTTTAACATGCTGAGGTTATAATTTGACTTCACACTTCTCACTGCACTTCTCACTCAAAATACTTTGTTGTTGTCTTGGGAAAGAATTGAAATAAAACGGCTTGCTAGATAATACAGAAACAATCAAACCAACTCAATGTAACGGAAGTCTGTCAAACAGGGATATTTAAAATTTCAGAGTCTTTATGAGAAGATGAAAAGGAGATCATGGTAAATAAAAATATTTCATGGCCTTTAACGTTTATGACAGTTGCTTTTCAAAAAGCAGGTATAAATTATTTGGCAAGGTTTAACAATGTAATATGTTAGGAGAGAAGGCCTGTCTCTGATTTCAGCTTAGTTTGAATCAGAAATCATTTCATTGCCTGTATTTAGATATGTTTGGACAGTGTTACTGGGGAAGGCTAATGATTTGGATGCTTTTGCTGTTAAAAGAAAGCCAAAAGCACATCAAGAGATCACAGGAAGGGGCTAGGCTGGAGGGTTCAAGACATGGCCTTTGTTATGCATTCAGTGGTCTTGGGAAACCTAAGAAAATGCTAAATGTTCTTTGTGTTCTTTTGCTCTTTTGAAAAATGAAAAGCATCAGGGTTTGTTTTCTTATTTCACAGAACATTTTGAAAGAGAAAATGAGCTATCAGAAAATAATGTGAAAATAATGTAGTAATACTAAGATATGAGATATACCGAAAATGCAGGTATTATATCAAGTAAATGAAATTACTGTGTCTACTACATGCTTGATAATAGAACCAGCAACCTCACCTATTTTCTTTCAGAAAGTATGTATGTATTTTCTTTCAGAAAATTTCCAGTATATAATTGGAATGATACTTATGTTAGTTTTCATGCATTAGAAAGATGTTAAATATACAAAAGCAATAACACTTTCTGTTATTTTTTTCTTCAAAGTTATAGTGGTCTTACTGACAATGGAGCATAATTTATGCAGATGGTCAGTGCAAGGAGATCACGGCATATTTACAATCATCAAGAAATACTGTTAAACAGAAAACGTACATCACTATCTATCTCTGTCCTTGTCTTGCAACTGTGTCTTGAATGCTAATAAAGAATGATATATCATTTGGCTTAGTTTTCCTGATGATAAATGCAGTAAAACCTTGGAGGTGATCCAAATGTATATTGCAGTTTGTCAGAAAAATAAGCATTTTACCCCAAAAAGGTTTTTCTGTATTTCCCACCCCTGCAGGTGGCACTAAGCAACGCTAGAGTAACTAACTCGATTAAGCAGCTCTGCCACACGCTGCTTTGCTGACCATGGACAAATAAATATCTTGAGTTCTTTCTTCAACAGTGTGTTTGCTTTGAAAATAGTGGCCCTGAACTCATATAGCAGAGTTATTTTTACGATATGAGATAATCATTATAGATTATTGTTATTTGACATATTTTCTAGTTTCAGAGTTGCTGCTGTGGCAAATGTCATAACCGTAAGGAACCTAAGAGAGAAAAAGTTTATTCTAGTTAACAGGCCATCCATCACAGAGGGAAGTCAGAGAAGGAACTCAAAGCAGAAAGAATGAAGGGACACTGAATACTAACTCAGCATGCTCATACTTAACTAGCTGTCTTATACAATATAATACAAGAGGCCCAGTGTATTTCACATTGTAGAAATTTAAATGAGACTATCCCCCTTGGCTCAGATATTTGAACACTTGACCCTGAATTGATGGCATTGATTGGGGAGGTTGTGGAGAAGTACAGTCTAGCAGGATGAAGTACATCACCGGGGTGGGGTATTCAGGGATGGGATGAGGTGGAGTGGAGGCGGGCAGTGGAGGTTTTGTGAATACACAGCTCAGCCCCACTTCCAGCTCTCAATCTCCGCTTTGTGCTTTAGTTGAAGACGCAATAGCTCAGTTTTCTGGTTCTTCAGCCATTCCTTCTACTTGTTGCCATGCCACCCTGACCCGATGAATTTGGCACCCCTATCCTCCAGGAACTACAGTCCAAAATAAAGCCTTTCTTCCATAAGTTACTTTTGGTCATGGAATTTTGTCACAATATCAGAAAGGTAACATGTCTATCATCAATCAAGACAATTCCTCACAGACATGCCCATGGGTCAACATGGTAAATATAACTACTCAACTGATATGTTCTTTTCAGGTGATTCTAGGCTGTGTGAAGTTGACAGTACTAAGTAGGACAAGTTTCAACCTTTAATGCATGATATATGCCCTTCTATAAGGACAACAGTGCATCCTTGTTATAGCTGTTATCATTATGACCCATAAAAAAGGTGGCACTGAGCATGGCTCCAGCTTACAAAAAACATTTCTTCTTCCTGTCTACTTACTCATAGAACTATCCATTCATTGATATATTATTTGTGTGTACACACGTAAATGTAGATAAATGCAATGAATACATATGCATGTAGGATATGTACATATACAATGCCATAAAATAATATACTAAATATATGAATGAAATGTTTATGTATGAATATAGGTTCACATATATACTCATTCATTATTTTGAAAGGAAAAAATTGTCATTATTCTGTACCTCTTATTAGCATTCCAATGAATAAAAACAATAAGATAAAAATTATCAAGGGAAAAAGATTAAAGCAAGAACTCTTTTAGCTCTTCAGGGAATGGAAATTTTAATCTTCCAATTTCCCTTTAGTTCTGTTAAAATTGAAGTGGATAGGAACCATGGTAGCAAAGGTTCTATCAGTGGTTGCAGGCATCTCCTCAAAAGATTTATTTAAACACTGGCCACATCTAGGTGGCATAAACCCATTGGTTATACCGGCTTTACTAAGTCATATTTTAGTTACCGTAATTGAATACTAAGATACTAACAGGCTTTTTCTCACTACTAAGATCTTGAGGGTACTTGCTAGTTTTTGGCAGGGAAATTGTATCATATTAAAAGAAAAAGCACTTCTGCTGTCCTCCTATGACCTTGAACTCATTACTAACCTCTGGAAATCTTAGTTTTCTAGTGACAGTTCAATGACTGTAAGCAAAGGACAGTACTGGATCCTTGCTAGTACCTTAAGTCTTGGGCACTTGACTTCTCTGTTTGTTATTTTAGCACTGTCCAACAATGTCTTGCTGTTCAATTTGTGGACTCTGTGTGTAATGGTGACTTAGTTTGCCAATGTGAAGCAAAGAAAGGATAGATGTCACTTGTCTGCTGAAAAATTTTCAATTCCAGATTATGATTAACAAATCCAAATATAACAAAACAAAGTCTTGGACAGTGTGATGGCTAGTTTTAACTATGCTGGGCTAGAGATAACGCGCACGCTGTTTGAGTGTGATGGCTAGTTTTAACTATGCTGGGCTAGAGATAACCCGCACGCTGTTTGATAACACTATTTCTGGGTGTATCTTTGAGGGTATTTCCAAAAGAATTAACATATGAATTAGTAGTCTAGGTAAAGAAAATTGCCCTCATCAACAGAGGTAGGGTACCATATAATGTGTCAAGAGCCCATATAGACAAAAACAGGCAGCGGAGAGAATTCTCTCTGTGTAAAGAGGATAGATGTTTGTTGCCTGAGATAGTGGCACCAAAGGCAAACCCATGGCTTCAGCCATGGGGTCTTAAACTTACTTCTTTTTTTTCCCACTTTATTTTTTATGAGACATTGTCCCTAGACTCAGATACAATCATACTTTGACTTTTATGGCTGTCCCGCTCTTGGCATCCATAAGTAACTTGTACCACTTCTTACTAAATGTTCCCTTATCTCTCACTGTACATTGGTTCAGCCCCCGTGGACAACTCATAGTAAGACAACCAGCTTCCATCTCCAAGGACTAACATGAGAACAAGATACAAACTTGTGAGATGGTAGGATATTAATCTGTGACTTGTTCATCCTGGTTAGTTTAATGCCTTTGCAGAATTTCACCTTAAACATTGAGCATCTATCTATCTATCTTAGCCCCACATGCTGGGGCTACAAAACAAATAAAATGTGAACAAAATTATTAGGTTATGAAAGGTAGATATGATATACTCACTGAGAAGTAGGGGGCCTCGAGGTAGTAATGAGGATGGGAAAGCTTACTATAGTGGAGTGCGGTCTTTTCGAAAGAGATATGCAAACTGGGTTTTGAACACGGTGGAAGTTTTTCAGGTAAAAATGCAATAATGTGGTGAAGAACAATTTAAGGTCGACAAAATTGATTATTTGAAACTAAAGATGTCCTTTTCTTCATCATGACAATGTGCACATCATGTAAGTGGAATTTATACAAACCAAATATCTAACTTTAGAATCAGATAATTTAACATGGAGATTCTGATGCCTATGCATAGCTTCATACTACATACGTGCATTCATTTTCTCCAAAAGATGATTTAAAAGATTAAAAACCATCAAGCTCATCAAAGTAAATGATAAAATATAAACAGTTAAACCTACACATTCTAACAGTGTCTCAAACACTTAAAATAACTTTTGGGTTTTTCTACTACACATCTCTCTGTGAAAGGGCACTTTATTTAGATACCAGAACTTTTCTTTCTTCCTGTGCTTTTCTCCCTCTTTCCATTCTCTCCAGTCAAGCAGGTATTTGTTGTTTGGGGACAGGTAGGACGAAAAAGCAATAAACTCAGCAACAGAATTTTGGAAAAATGAAGAGATCTGCAGAGAAGGGGAAGGGAAAAGTACTCTCAAAGGCCAAAAGGCTCCGGGAAGGAGGGCATCAGAATGGCATTTACCACATGGGTGACTGGAAGAGTGGAGAGAGGATCTCATTCCATGAAATGAGGTAGGAAAGAAGACAGCTCTCAGAGAGGAATGTTTTGAGGCATGATTATGAGGGTCCTAAGCAAATTCCTTGGGGTTTTTATAATCACCTACAACACTTAGAGTTTGTTTTCCTTAAAGACAACACAAGGCTCCATTCAAGCAGCAAAACACAACGATGTGTATGGATTATTTCCTATAACAAAAATTCAGACAGAGGTTTTCAGGGCTGCTCTGTTCATGGTTACAAGATGTAACCAAGGCTGTTTTGTCTCCCACTTATTTACTCTGTCATCTAAAATGCTGGTTTTGTTTGGAAGCAGGGAGTCTCTCCAGTCATAAAATGGCTTTCAGCTGCCCTCCTACATAGAAGGATCCTTGTTTTCTGGAAGGTGACAGAGTTCTGTCTCAGAATTCTAAGAAGAGTTATAGACTCTCCCTGGGTGAAACTGGAATAGATTACACACTCTCCTTTCAAGATAGAGTCCAGGAACATACGATGTGTTAGCAGTAGAACAACCAGGGATCAATCCTGGAGTTTACAATCTTAGGTCATGTGGGGAAGGCAGCCATCTGCATCTCTAAGAATAGTTGAGAACAATGTAAGAAGAAATCAACAGGCAGACCAAGCAACAAATGTCTGTCTGGCACAAAGGATTAAAGGACAAATGGGGATGCTCCCAGGGTCATCTTGAAAAAAGGTGATGGATGTCAGTGCAATTTTTTTATGAGAAGAAATGACCAAGTAATGTGCAGTCACCGAACAGCATCATAAAATTATGAAATAGTTGTGGCTATGTCAGAAAAGTCAAAAAGAAAAGTATTAAGAATTACTGGTTATATTTCTGCTAGCCTGATAATTGTGGCAAGTACTAAAAATGGTAGTTTATCTTTACTGCTAGCCCTGGCAATTGAGCTAGAGGAAAATATAGCCTGTTAGGCTTCACTCAGTTGCCAATGACAAATCCCCAAACATTTGTCATTTTTCAAGATCTAAAATTTAGTAAGTCAGGTATGCCTGCTGGGTAATCTTCCAACCAGCTCCCTAGACCTTTGCTAGTTCCAAGATACTCCAGTTTCAGTACTTCTCTCATAGTCCTGAATATACAAGGCACACACACAGCCCAACCTTATAAACCATCTAAGCGTTATTGAGATAGGTCACAGAGATGTATTCCCTCAGGTCACGAGGCTCATTTTGGTCATGATAGAGACCTATCCTTTCTATGCACGTCTTTTGCTATGGTTTTCATATCCTCCTTAAAACTCAGGTTGAAATTTAACTGGCATTGTTCTAGTTCTGGGAGCGGAGACTTTTAAGCAGTGGCAGTTTATGAGGGCACTGTCCTCATGAGTGGCTTGGCATCGTTGTCATAGGAGCGGAACAGTTATTGAAGGAGTGGAAATATCATTATGGACAAACCAGTGAAAAGTCAAGACCCACATGAAGGAAGGACATCACAAGGCACTCCCAAAGGAAACTCTATGGGTCAATATAGATGAAGCAAGGCCACTGGAACTCAGGCCTATGACTGGACATACAGTGCTAGTTAATATTCTGGTAACAGGATTTTAAAGTTGGAAAAGGATGATAACTCAGCTGGAAGCTGCTAGGTAAAAAGCAAAAACTGTTGAAGTCAGCAGCTGAATTTTTGCTTAAAGCTCTTGGTGCTAATTAATCTAAATATGCTCTTTGAGGTATGTTTACTAAGCACATCTTGATCCTGAGACTTTGACGCTTACATCCAAAGAAAGTTATACTAATGACTCTGCAGATACCTAGAAACTTTAGTTCTCCCATTTATTTCTTTGACATCTGAGTCCTATGCTTAGTACAGTGAAAGGCTTTTTACACAAATGAAAGTGTGTTGGCTCTTAAATCAAAGAACTTTTAGATAATAGAGACCGAAATTCACAGACCTGTCACTAGCCATCCTTCTGCCTGCCATTTTGAAAAATTGTTCTTTTATTATCAAAAGAAGGAAAACAGTAACAGGTTGCTTTAATGGAGAATGTATTAAGTGGCTTATAGCCTGTCAAGAATATTCTACTTCAAAAACTTGTTTCTTACCATCTCTCCTCAGTAGTAAAAGGTCTGAATATCATTTAGAAAATAGCGAAGATTCTGTCAGGCAGTGTGCCAGTCTGCTTTGTATCACTATAATAAAATACCTGGGGGAACTAACTTAGAAATAGAAAAGATATTTTTTAACTCACAGTTTTTGAGGCAAGATTGAACAAAATGGGTGTGTGGCTTCTGGTGAGAACAGTAGCCAGTGATGCTGGATGGTAGGAATGACATAAAAGCATGGTCCTATCTCTCCCAGAGAGAACAGAGATCAGGAACAGGTTTTCTCTATGTACAGATTGCAACAAGAACTATCAAGAAGTTGCTTGTGAAGTACTTTTAGAGCGCACACCGCAGTGACCTCAGGGATTTCCAGTGGCTTCCACCTCCTCAATAGGTTCTACCACTTTCCCTTGATGTCACCATGAGAGCTAAACATTTTGCATCTGGACATTGGGCAAGTATCCAGTGCTCAAATAATAGCAGCCTGTGGCTGGACAACCCTAGGACAGGATCTACTGTATTCAGTATAGTATAGTTCAATATAGTAATAAGAAAAGTACTAGGTTAGCATATCTGTATATAGTCACCGTGTGCAAGTTATGAATTACTGCTTTGAACTAGTCTGGATATAAGAATTAAAGGAAAGAATCATGGATAAAGGTTGGCACTTGGTTGAACCTAAAGAATGGCTGGCACTTCATGGGAAGTCAATGCTTTCTGCTAGCATCTCTTGAATTTTGTGGCTCTCATTCTCTCTGCAAGGTGCTTTACTGTCTTGGATAATAGTCTCAGGAACCTCCAGCAAGAAATCCATATGGCATTTGCTTTTCTGTTTCCAATCTCATACTTAAAGTGCATGGAATACTATTCTTCCCTGCCCCATAGTCCAGTGAAGAAACCACCGAAAGACGTTTTGATGGGCTTGTGTTACTTAGGTATCAGTCTTTAAATTGGATATCAACTATAAATTGGATACAGAATTTTAAAGTGAAAAGCTTTCTCTGGAGTCCTTATGCCTTAGCCTCAGGCAGAGTACATGTGTAATTTTTTCAGTATCTATACAGTTAATCCCGTACGGAACTCTATACCAACCAATGGCATGGGCAGGGTGCTGAGGTTGGCATTCTTCCTCGTAGTCATATGTTGTCGTGAGAAGACAAACATTTCTGTGAAGGAGGGTGTTCCTCCAAGGGGAAACTGGCTCTAATGCACAGACAAAACAGGAACTGTTTCCTATGGCAAAGACTGAAGTCAGAGCCATTGAAATAAACCATTTTATAAAGATGTCAGGATTGGGAGAAAATGTCATAATCTATTAGAGTCTCAAGCTACTACAGAGTGGAAATGAAAGCATAAGCCTGGAACTGCAGCCTTGTGAGTTATCAAAAAGAATAGCTTGACTAATTTGCTTAAGGTCACACAGGAAGTGGCTGATTCATAGGCATTTCAGACTGTCTTTTCTCATACTGCTTTTAGAGGCTTGCTTTTATTCCTTAAATATTGTGATACTTTCATCCAAAGCTAATAAAACTGATTGAAACCCACTTGTCTTTTGTTTGTGTCTAAACAAATGTCTATATTTGAGTGATATACATGTATATAACACACTAACACACAGGTTTGTTTTATATATATATATATATATATATATATATATATATATATATATATATATATATGGTGTGTGTGTGTGTGTGTGTGTGTGTGTGTGTGTGTGAGAGAGAGAGAGAGAGAGAGAGAGAGAGAGAGAGAGAGCATCTATTTCAAGCATACTGAAAAGACACACTGTAATTGAACACAAGATGAAATTTGCTTGAGGAAATAATCTAGTATCCAAAATTATTTAACTAAACTGGAATGAGGCCTTGCTATGGTTGACTACATAATATAATATTGAAAACTCATCCACAAGTGTTTTGGGCTCTGATTGTCATTTTTATTACTAGTAACTGAAAAGAACTAAGGCAGCCTAGAAAAAATAAGGTGTTCAGAAACCCAGTTTACATTACTTGATATAATAGATACTTAATTCTATTTAAATTTAGAAATTTTCACAATGATCTATTACGTGGGATCAAACAATGTGACCTAAGCAAATCAGACATTCAATTACTTTCTAATTACTTGACACCTAGATGAAGCCGCTCAGGCCATTGGACACTTTTAATGGGAAACCGGTTATTTCATGAGAACTATTTTCAACATTCCCATGTAACTCACTTTGTACACAAAATGGGCTTCATCTGTGAGGATTTTTGAGAGTGAACATGTCAGTTACTTATTTCTGCCTTCTAAATTTATTTGCAAGTAAAATAACAACCAAGAAAAGTCACAGATTTATAAGAAACAGCTACAATCTTTGATTATCTTACTGTCTGAAAAGAATATCCATAGCCTTTTAAGAAGAACAAAGAGGTGTTATAGGAGGCACCAGAAATGTATTTCTCATCTTTGTTCAACTATAGTCATGCATTTTGGTCAAGGTTTCTCAGGCATGCTGAATCTATTATCCACGCAAATGAAATAGCTTCTTATGGTGTAAATCACACCAAGAATTCACAGTCTGTTAGCCTCACATACTGTACACTGACAAATCACTCCAAGGCATGGTAGTCACTCATCTAATGTGACAGGTAACCCTGGGCATCAGTAAGGCTTGAGAAATAACAGGTGCCCCTGGCTGAGTGTTTGTTAGTGACAACAATTTGCCCACTTAGACTGTAAGAAGCTTTGATGCCTCTCTTCCATCCTAAAAAAATAATAGAGATTAGTTCTATAATTTTTTCCACCTTAGATAGGGTTTCTCTGTGATGCTCTGGCTGGCTGCCCTGGATCTCATTCTGTAAATCAAGCAGTCCTAGAAATTACAGTGATCTACCTCTTTTACTTCCCAAGTTCTAGGATTAGAGACATGTGCCATCACCACCCAGCTGGTTCTATAATTTCAAATATATCTAAGCAGTCTATTTTCATTCGCTATTGGACAGTTTTACCCATTAACCATGTGTTAAGTGGTGCACCTGCATTTTCTTCTCAGTCCTATGACATGAAGATCCAGGGTAACAGCTAAAACAATGTTTTCACACCACAGATATGACTATTCTACTTTCAGGATTAAAATTCTCCAGGCCTTTAGACCTAAATTAGCTAATTTGCAATGTTAACCAGGGCATTCCTTTTCTCACCTGTTCTGTCTCTCTAACCTCATCTTCTTCCAATTCTTGCTTCACAGCATGAAAACCACATTTGTCCTAAATGACTTGAGCATGTGACTATTGCAGGAGCCTTTGAACCATTGTTTGCTACTTGTGTCTGAAATGCTTTCTCTTTTTACTTCTTGCTATATGCTTACTTTTCACTCATTGCACATACTTCAGTGGAAGTAAAATGTGTCATAGAATTACTCTTTTTTGAGCCAGATGACCACAATACTCTGTTCATCTTTATGGTTATTATTTACTATTCTGGTAGCATGGAACATATGAAATACAGACTTTCCCTATTGCTCATATTTAGTAAAAGCTTGACAAACTGATGCATAAAAAAATCTTCATAGGGTTTACTATGTTTATCATATGTCTAATGCATCCAATAGCTCTACAATAGAGAATGAGTTATCAGTTTGCCTTCAAATTGTCCATTGGTTTTGCTGTTTTATGTCTTATGACACAGTAAATAAAAATACTATTACAAAATATTCTTCAACAGCAGTAAGAGAGACAGATTCTGTTCACTGTTTAGTTTAAGTTCAAGTCCTGTGTTTGTGAAGAACATTGGTCAAGAGAAAAAGCCAAGCTAAGCTTCTTGGGAAAGAGGATATTTAAATGGCCCTTCAAAGAGACACTAACTCAGTGTAACAGACCTGATCTTAATGCACTCTTTCCTAATTTGTGACTTTCTCTGTAGACTCTAACAAGTTATTTATTCTCTGCAACATAGACTCTTAGTAAAAAAACAAAAACGAGTTCACAAGATATACTTTATGAAGATATTATTAAATGTAAACAGTTTAGCATTTAATTAATGTTATAGAGATTAGATAGAAATGTACAAACTGTGAGTTCAAACAGAAGGTCTGTGATTTTTGTACCTTTGGATGACTGGAGTCTAACAACAAAAACAGTAAGAAAAGGTAGGTTATAGAAGGACTACTTGCTCATGTCTTGTAAACTGCCCATTAAGACTTAGAGGCTGTTTGTCTTTTTTCTTTTTCCATATTCACATATGTAATATGTATGTAGAAGTCCAAGGTTGATTTCTGGGATGATCCTTAATTATCCTCTGCCTTAGTCATTGTGCCAATGTCTCTGAATCATTGAGAGAATGAACTCACCTGATGTGGCTAGTCTTGACTGAAGGCTTGTTCTGGGGATCACCCGTCTGTCTCATAAGGCTAGAAATACAATGGGCTGCCATGTTCACTTGGCATCTAAGTCCATTTTGGTGATATGAAGTCTCACACTTTAGCTAAATATCAATAAGTCTCCCTTGCCCTGGCTCCTTTTAAAAGTAAGGTTTCTCAATAGTAATAGTAAACTTCTGAGAACTGACATATTAATAAAATGAGATATTGAGAATATATGTGCATGATATTATAAACCTTTACATTGATTGATTCACTTTCAAACATCATCTGAGATAAATACAAACACTTCAGGATCATCCCCTAATATGAAAACTATAGTCCAATGAAGGTACATATAGATATAGTTCAAGGTCATCTGAACAGCAACTGTTAGAGTATTTTAAAAGTTATTTTATACCAGGTTCCATGAAACCCCTTCACTGTCCTTCCAGGAGCAGAGACACAGCGATTCACATACCTTTTCTGATTACTACTACAGTGTACAGATTATTTTAGGAAAATGAGATACAGAGTGATTGAGTAAGTAGCAATAGCATATATTCTGGAAGAGATGGGTATTAACAATGTGAAGAAAGAACACGCATATCATATATATATATGTGTGTGTGTATATATATATATAAAATTGAGGGATGTAACATGTAACCACGTAAAGGAAGATTCCTCCAAGCAGAAAGAATAGCTGTTAGCAAGGCATTGAGGTGCAAAAAGCATAGAATTTTTGAGGAATCCCAAAAGTGTCAGTGGAGATGGAGCAAGATGTGTGAAGAGAGAGGATCAGGGAAGATCTGATAATGTTGATAATGCTTTACGGATGATGATGATGGTTGCAATTCTCATCCTTTGGGAGGTTTTATTTTTGTTTTTTTTTTTTTTAATAATAAAAGTGGTTCAGCCTGGCTTACATTGTGAAAACTATTACCATAGTTACTTGAACAACAGTGAAGCAGGCTACTGGAGAATTCCAGGCATGGGTGAGCTTGCTTTAATAGGTAATAAAAACAGGTTGGCTTTGATATATGTGTTTTATGGAAGTATATGCAGTCCTGCTCATAAATTTTGAAGAATATAAATAAATGATTCTTCGGAGATAATTTTGGCTGAATAATAAGGGAAAGAGCAGATCCATTAAGCTCAGACAAGGACTGCCAGAAGAGAAGCAGTTTTGGGCAGAAGGGAAGGAGCCCAGGGGAAGAGAGCCCTTGGCATTTAAACAAATATGCAAGATTGACAGCTGAGGAACAAGGTCACAGTTTCAGATTCAGGAAGAGAGTCAACTGGAGAGTTTAAAGTGTGGATCTAGATGAGATATGGCACTCTAGGAGAGGGAAAGCTGGTGAAGAGGTATTTTCACTTGGTATCTGAAATAATACAACATTTACAGGAACAATTGGGAAGCTAGCAAAGTAAGGAGAGCACAGAAAAATATTATGTTCTATTTTTTTTTTTTAAAGACATCTTGGATGGCCTAGTGACAGCTGAACAGATACACCAAATGTTTCTGACAAATCAGTTAGGACTGGAAACTGATGCTCTGATTGGGCAATACAGAAACCTTCATAACTGTGACAGAGATGATTTTAAATTGTCTCTGTGCATGGAAGGCAGATCATAGGTAGGATAGAAATGAAGTAAGAGCTAGGCATTTTGTAGCAGGAGGTATTAAAAAAAGGCATCTCGCTCCCTGCTCAGCTACCATGTTCCAATACTAAGTCTAGCACCGGTGGGCTACCTGACTTCAGCCAGGTGTCTTCATCTTGGCAGACTCTCCAGTGGGGTTGGAGCTCCAAAGCTCCCCTTGTGGCCATGCTAGCCCCAGACAATGATCATTTACCCTGTGATCAGCTACCATAACACCCATCACCTGGTAAAATCAAAACTCTAAATGCTTATAGTTAACCAGTCAGATTTATATATCATCAAATACTCAAACACCAAGATACCTACACAAAAATTTCAAGGCTAATTGATAATGGTAAGATGCCAACACAGATTAGACAATTTATCCCATTTATCTTAAACTTTTAGTTTCATATCTACCTATTGCTGGTTAAAGCCATGCTGGCTTACATCCTCTTCTATTTTCTGCTCCCCCTTCTCCCTCTTCTCCCCCTCTCTGTCTGTCTCTCTCTCTCTTAGCTCTGACTTGCAGGCCTCCTGCTGCTCTAATATTTAAAATAGGTTGGACAGGGAAATTTCTGCCACATTTCACCCTTTCTGTTAGAATAATAAAAAAACAACAACTTTTTCCCTCAAAATATATATCAAACGCAGCTATTACCATTTTGTGATTTATAAAGTATAAGATAGACCTAACACTTGGTCCAACATTACTGTCAATAAAAAAAAAAAGTGTCCTCTATCCTAACTTAACAGACTATAGTTGTGCTCCTGGCTTTTGTCCTGGCTTTAGATTGAATGTCATATGAAAACCATCCTCTCAAATCTGTTCTTTCAAAGTAAATAGCCTGGGTTGGCTATAAGACTATAAGTTTTCAACCCTGCCAGAAATCCAAGAATGACTGAATTAACTGAAAATACAGGAAACACAAAGCATAGCTTCCAAAACTTAGCCAACTTATCGCTGATCACCTGGAAAGTTCCTTATACTTCAAAACATTGGAGCATTGGTATTTAGCCTTCTGGCCCAGGATCATCTGACAGTTCTTAGTAATGTAGAATTTTGAAGGGATGATTACCCTGTCTTGGCAGAGATTATCAATCGTACCAGCACAACTGGCACCTGGGAGGCAGGAGGATTGTTACAAGATTGAGCTTATCCTCTCTACAATGCAAGTGCTAGGCCAGAAAAGTGAGGCTTTATCTCAAAAAAAAAAAAAAAAAAAAAACCAACCAACCAAACAAACAAACAAACAAAAAAAAACCAAAAAACCAAACCAAACCAAAACAACAACAAATAAAAGGAAAAAGTAAATAGGCTAATAAAGTATAATAAATAAAACCATACATTTGTCTTACAAGCAAAATAGTCTAATGTGGCAAGAGATGGGTAATATGGCAGGGGCATATTTGGTTGAGTTATATCATTCTATTAATAAGAGATATTATGCAATATCCATGTCATAGAAATTCAAGCAAAACAGAGAGGATTGGAAAATCCAGAAGAACAGATGATCGCTGTAGAAGCAAAGTCTTCAAATGAATAAGAGGTTATGGAGTCCAGCTCACAAACTAAAGGCTGTCCCAGAAAGGAAACAGAAAAATTCTTTCACTTTCCTGGAAAAAGTTCATTGTCACATGGTCACAAAAAATAAGGTAAAAATGAAATCCTGAAATCATTTCTTACCTTTTCTCAAGGACACATGGAAGGCTGTTATCCGTCAACAGTGACTGAGAGAGAGGGCTTTAGAGATTTGAAGATGTCACAGAAATGTGAAAGTTCTCTCAGAAGGAGAAAGTGATTTTTGCAGTGAAGTATTTAAGAATTTTCAGTAGAGTTTTGAGAGTCATGTGTCAATGGTTAAGAACTTGATGCAAGCTGAGTGTTTCCTTGGCCATGGCCAGTGGCTCAGGTGCTGATGTGGAATGAATAAAAGGAGCTTTAATGACCAGTTAATAGAGCTGAGATTTTAATGCAGGGAACAAATCAGATAAATGTGAAATATATGCAAAGAATATATGAGATGGGAATTGAGAATGCTGGACTAGACTACATTTAATATATAAGGGAATGGTGGACATAAAAAATGAAAACTAGGGGGAATTCAGGAAATTAGTGGAGATTGTGGAAGTGTGGGAGAACTCTGCAGAAGATGATGCATAGCACAGAGGATTTGGAGGGTGTACAGTTAATGGAAGTGACAAGTTTAATGTATGGTTGGAAGTTCAAGGACGTGGCAACAGATAAAAGGTGTGCATGCTTAGGAGGAGGAAATAAGTAGCTATGAGAATCCAGACTAGAACCTGCCATTATTTGACTCCAAATGAATGCCCTCTCTCTAAACTTCATATTGGCCTCTAGTTATCTGCTGATCTATGCACCAAGCTAAAAAAAACAGTGATCTCTTAAAAATGTGTGTATACTGTAAGGGAAAAGAGAAGAATCAAGCACATATGAGAGCTGCTTAGTTACATAAGCCCTGGGTTTAGATGAACTGCAAACATATATCTTGCATGGTACCTCACTAATCACATTGCCAGCTCTGGAGAGGATTTACAATTGTGTGTAGTTTTTCTTCTTTCTCTCTCTCATTTGAGCTAATTTACCCTAATTTCACTTTTTCTATTTAGCGTGCTATTAAAATTTTATCAAAGTCCATAATGGATGTTTTAAAGACTCCATCTGGCAAACAATTAACTTCCTGTGTAAATTTCTTTAAGACTACTCACACTCAATAAAAATTAAACTTAAATGAAAAATCTGTTGACTCATGAAAGTGAATAGTAAAAAATTAAAGTGGAAATATGAATTTAAATAGATCCATAGTATTAACTCATACATTGAATGATGGCTCACAGGGTAATAGCTATGTTTTCAGTTTATATTAATGTATTATAAAATTATTAAAGATATTTAGAGGATATGCAAGAAGAAACAACTAAAATCAACTTAAATCCTTAATAAGATACCAGTACTTTCAATAGATTGTTTCAGGTCTCATATATGTATTTACATATATATATATATATATATATATATATATATATATATATATATGGTATTTATTTTAATATATCACAAGGAAGGAATGATTAGAATTTAATATAATTTTTACATAGATTTTAAGTACAGGAATTAATAAATAAATATTTAGTGTAAAGAAAACAAGACACCTCCAAGTGTGGGCTTCCCAAAAGAGAGACAAACATTACTCTGTTCACGTTATTTAATGGATTTTGGTAACTTCTTTAGATATTATTCTCAAGAGTTGCTAATAAATATAAATGAGTTCACAGAATGGTTCCCAAGGTGTGTCTGACACTAATACAGTTGCTATGGTAAAACCTTAAGTCATAGAGATTCAGAGATGTAGGATAACTTCACAGCAAGCAAAAGTTAATAGTCTTATTTGAGATTCTAGAAGGTGTCCTAGAAATGAACAAAGTCTTAACAAAAGTCATACACATTCAGGCCTTAAATCTAGTTTGTTATTATTTTTATATGAAACATCTCTCTATAAAAAGGATAACTCAGGGAGAGAAGAATCAAGTACACAGTGAGACCAGTTTAGTTGCGAATGTTCTGGGTTTAGAAGGCTCACCATTTTCATTTTGTATTGTATTTCACAAACCATATTGTCACCTCACACTTGTCATTTCTGAACATTTCTTTCATGCTCGAGCTTTTGATTATGTTTTTGCCAAAATGAAATATGAAACTACAAAATTAATCAGCAATGATTTCATAACTTAGAGTGTTATGATTTGCTTTTGTTCTATGAGAGGACCATACAAAATATGCATTTTCATTTTATAGGTAACAAATCATCTAAGGGTGAGTTTCTATTTACAAAGTAAATTGCTTGCTAACATCTGTCAGTAACCCTCACAAACAATATTATCAATTGTGTTGGAGTCCTTCATTCTGAGCTGATGAGAAGCTTCAACCAGACTGTGTGTGGGGGTCCACCACTTTTTTCCCAATGCTTAATTTTTCCTCTTTTTTATTTTTCAAAGAATAGAACACTTTAAAATTTTTATCAAAACTTTTGGAAATGTAAAGTTAAAGAGTTTTATTCAGTTTGATTTAATTAATATTTGATTGTTTAATACAATTGAGATATGCTTTGTATTCTTACAATTACAAAATATTCTAAAATGATATTGAAATATAATTTAACATTTAATTGTATTTAATTTGGTTAGTATTATATGGGTATATTATGACATAGTAAACATATTTTAAGCCTTGACTGTTATAAACAGTATTTAAACTTAATATGATTAATTTTATGTGGTTTTATAATAAAGCAGTAAACATAATTTTAAACCTTCACTGTTTTAAACGGTATAAATGTGTGCAGTTATGAAATTTGTTTATTCTTATGAATGTAATTGTGCTAAAGCTATTCTTTTTTTTTCTTTACCAAGGTTTTTGATTGGTATTTCCAAGTTAACTAATTTTAAGAACTGGTCATTGTCATTGGATATGAAAACTCCTTTGAATTATTTGCCAATTAGGTCCCTAACTATTCATGCTCCTTGTCTTCATTTCCTAATGAGGGTAAGTAAGCAGTTTTATGTTCACTTTTAGAAAGATATTAAGTATTATGTTAATACTTTCTGACACTGTCTTTTCCTAGATGGCCTTTGATATTTTTTTTTGTGTGTGTTTTGTAAAATATGTAAATACATTAGGGCTGTGTGGCAGAGTTTCTATATTTGTCAGAAGTCATTGGCAAGGCCCTTTGCACATATTTTTCAGAGTTCTGCAGTGATGCTGTGCATCTGCCTCTGTGGACAGGTTTTAAGTTTATTACTCCTTTTGTTAATGAAATAGAAGATGTGTGGTAGCTCTCTGTCAGATTACATCAATATCACACAATTGAGAACATCTTGTAATATCTCATGAAAACATATGGCTAAATCATAATTACAAGCATTAATCATTAAAAACAAATCATTCATAACAAAGCATTTGGAATAAAGCTGCACAAGCTCCTGGTCCCTTTCTGCCTTTCCCATTTGTTTCTCCAAATCTTGGCCACATAGTTTACAAATTGAACTTTCTGGTTATTCTGTCTTTTATCCCAGTTCTCTCGACTGTAAATATTTCACTAATATTCTCCCTGTAAACCTTGCATGGCATTTTGGGTTAAGAAATACAATTTTGCATTATCACAAGACAAACAAATTACTGACCTAGAAGGTAGAATGAAAAGTTAAAGATTTAAAAATTTTCTTACCCTCTCCAATGTAATTTCTTCAAATTCATATTCAATTTCTGTTCCATTGACCTATAGATAGGGAAAAAAGTATGAGAATTACTAATGAATTTTGACTATGACATTCTACACTTAAAACTGACAAGGAACTCCAGGAATGGTGACATGCACCTGTCCTTCAAGAAAATTTCCCTTATGTTATGCTTTTGATTATATTTTTCCCAAACAAGATGAAGTGCTACAAAAATATTTAATGATTCCATCCCTTAAGAATATTATTATTTGTTGGTTTTTTAATATAAGGGGACAATAGAAAATATTCATTGTAAGTTTATGAATAACAAACCATCTAAGAGTAATGATATAATTACAAAGGAAATTGCTTGCTAACATCAGTTTGAATCTTATTGATAATAGCTAAAGTATGACCTTTTTAAAGGCAGGGCAAAGCTACATGTGGTCTTTCTTCTCTCTCCCAATCTCCTTCTCCTATACTGTATTCCTCTTCTGCCCACTCATTTTTCCTCCTGCTCTTCCTCTTTCTTCTTTCTCTCAAGGAGCAAAATTACATTAAATAATAACCAAGTCAGCTAAGAAATTCCACCTCTTTAGTGACTCAAGTTCAAGTAACATATTCCAATTACTCTTCACTTTGCTTGCTGGGAAGCCATGGACCATGAAAGAATGTTCAAATATTTCAGAAGGAATAAATAAATAAACTAGGACATATTTTGAAATTACTCATTAGAATTTGTTTCAACAACCTAAACAATCCTTTAGTTGATTTGAATTTACGAAGAAAAATAGATTTTGAATATAGCCAGGCATCTACATTTCAACAGATGTGGATAGAGAATTATGAGGAAATGCTGTAAGATGATCTGTCAAGTAGCCAATTCCTATTTTTATATACTACAAATTTCTTCTTACCCAATTAAAAATTCAGAGAAAAACCTCTCAAATTGTTTACTGCTTTTTCCCCATCCCTAAAGTATACCTTAGCAGTGCCATTAGAATTTAGGAATCAACCAGGGAGACAGTTTTCCAATCACGAAATTGTGATTTCTTTAAGGTGTTAACATCAATTTGGTTCCATCTTTATGCAATTGAAATATCGTACATGAGACTAAGCACTCTATGGAGACAGGGACTAGATAGTCAGCCCCTTTACTCAATGTAAACTTGGTCAAGAGGGAGCTGATGAAACAGCCAAGAGAAACCAATGAGTACTGAAGCTAAGTACTCTATTGATCTACAACCACAGATATTTGTCAATTCTCTTTCATGAGAAACATCATTGATGGAAGATGTAACTGCAGTTGCAATCAGAAAAATATAGAACCACAAGGGTGATGGACTATGCCTCAGTGACTTACTCGGAGCATGTTTTTGATTATTCAATTACATGAGCTAATTGGTGAATCACATTTTACTGTGTTATTACATTATCAAACAGACCTAAACTAAATTAGATTTTCTGGGTTTCAGCAATTCAGTGACTCACAGAGAAGGGCTTTGTGATGTCAGAAAGCTTCGGCAGCTTTAGGGAGGTTTTGGTTTAGCACTTTTAAAAGGAAAGAAAAGAAAAACTTCTCAAAACTCCATGCATATGTAATCTTCTGTTTGAAGTTTTGTTTATTTATTTTTTTAACTTTCCATAGTTGATAACTCACTGGGAGGAGACTGAATTAATGTGATACGTTTTCATTTGCTCAGTATGGCTCCACGAAGCTTCTTTTGGTTTCACTGGTTTTCTGGAGGGAAACCCTTCGTGTTATTAAAGTGCTGCAAACTGGGGAGGGGGAATAAGCTTCAGAGAGAGGAAAATAAGCCTCTGATAGTAACTAGCCGATGATTCACAGTGAAAGGCATCTTTCAAGGAGTAGTTAGAAGACAAGGCTATTTTACTGGTTTGCATCACAGAGAATATACATAGTAGCACATATAATTTTTGCTTTGCAGTTCTAAGTTTATGCGTGCTGAATATTAAATCCAAGATTCATTCAAACTTCACATCATAATTAGTATTCTGAAGCTCACTAGTCAGCTTCATGAACAGGTGATATAAGCTGAGTCAGCTGGCTTCTTTGTACCCTAAGGATCTTTAGTTTTCAACTAAAGAATGTAATGTTATTTGCCTAATTTTACGATATCCAGGCTCTTAAGGATAAACAGTGACACCCAGGATGTAATCTTGATCTAAAAAGAAAATTTCATGTCTGTACCAGAATTAAATTAAATTAAATTTCATGTCTGTACCAGAATTAAAGAGCAATGAATGCTTTTAACCATAGGTGAACCAATATTTCAACATTAGCTTGTAAACATTTTAAAATATGGAATCATAAAGCTAGTGTGCAAATTCAGGAATTAGTTACTTTGCAGGTTCTAATGTTTATTCTCTCATTAGAAGAAGAATGATGCCTATGTCCTTTTGATGAGCTCTAAGGAAATAAAGGAAGATACAAACTCTCTTTTGATAAAAAGAACAAAACACAAGACCTAAGAATATCTGTATTTTAATGAGAAGTTCCTAAGTCTTGACTGATTTTTTATAGATGTTTAGAGCCCTTTCAATTAACTGGACTGGAGAATACTCCTTCAGTAGTCTCTGCATATAGAGTGTGGTGATTTACTGAGTGGTGATGAATCAAGGAGTGTCTGCAGAGAATCACCTCACCCATCATCTTGAGCATTCCTTTATGGAAATTAGAACCACGTTGCATCTGGCTCTCATTCACTCCTGGCAAGGGACATACAACAGACATACAACAATTATGGACATACAATAGACATACGCTGTTGTATGATCTTCTCCCCAAGGTTTCAATCTAATCCACATCAGTTCCTCAGTATGGAACTTTTAAATTTTTATTTACGTGTGTGCATGTGCATGTGTGTTTGTGATGCATGTTCATAAGTGTTTAAGGGCATGTAAGTAACAGCATATGTGTGGAAGTCAGCGGACAAACTCAGGCATTGGTCCTTACCTTCTACTTTATTTGAAAGAGAGCCTTGTTGATTAGGGCAGGCTAGCAGACCCATAAGCTTCTGGAAAACATTCCAGACTGGACCTTCCTTCTTAGCATAGAATCACAGTTGTTATAGACCTGTGCTAATTTTATGTATGTTTGAGGGATTTGAACTCATATCTTCATATCCCTACAGTAAGTACTTTATTTGCAAGCCCATCTCCCTAACTCTTCCGATATAAAGCTTTCTACTCATGAAGTTCTTTTTCTAAAAAGAATTCTAATACATATATTTTCTCTTGACCAGTCATATTTCCTGTGACTTTTAAGCATGTTAGTAATATAGTGTTTCTGACAGCATGGAGGAAAGAAAGTTGCATAGTTGGAGTCTATGTTTCTTCAGCTCTGGCCCTGTTCACTTGATAGCCTCTTTCTATCCTGAAAAGTAGAAAACCAAGGGACTGGCGATTTGGAAACTCAAGAACATGTACAGAATTTCCTAGTTTTAAAAAATATGATTTTAGCACAATAGGTTATTTCCATTGCCCTTGTTTATCAACTACCATATGGACATAACATAATCCTATAGGTGAAAACACAACCTGTTTTGGCTCTGGGACATAAAGAAATCACTTTTGAAGCAATTGGGAAACTTCCTCCCTTCTTTTGTAGTACTGAGATGTGCTATGCAGGCTGCTGGTGGAAAAAAGAAGACATTGGTGGAATTATCCATGTGGGGTACATTATGCTGCACAACCTACCAGCCAGGCAGTGTATGGTTCACATTATGGTTATGGGGTAACAGACAGCTTTCTGATTGGATTTAAGGCCTGTTCCACAAGAGCCAATTTCGTCTTTGGTATAGGTAATCTAGTCAAAGCCTCATGGCTGAGAGGCCACAGTTCTAAGTTAGGAGTTGCTATTGTTTTGTTAAATGCTCATGTTGTCAAATTGTCTTCTAAGTATTTATTTATTTATTATGTATTTATTTATGTATTTATTCATTTTAAGTTGTCAGAAATCAATGCAGAGTCTGCCTGCTAAGAATAAGAACTATGAGAACACAGCCCTAAATGGGACATGCTTGTCACCAAGCTTTTACTGAAGGCTTAGGAAACATTGTAGAAGAGGAAACAGAAAGAGTACAAGAACTTGAGGATGAGGAGGCATTCTGTGAGATGCTGTTTGGCATGGCTCTTCCACCCATAAACTCACAACACCTCCTTTTGCTTTTCACAGTTGATAGTTGGTGGAGATAGAAGATAAATCTTCTTTGTGGGTATGACCATTGGTAGGTTTCCCATTCTTGCAGAGGTCCCACCTTTACGTACAACATATACATAGGCAACAGTGATTGAGCTGAGTGGGGGACAGAAAAAGAGAAAGAGAGAGAGAGAGAGAGAGAGAGAGAGAGAGAGAGAGACAGAGACAGAGACAGAGACAGACAGAGACAGACACAGAGACAGACACAGAGAGACACAAACAGAGAGACACAGACACAGACAGACAGAGAGAAAAGGAGAGAATGTAAGTTCTAAGTTAGGAGAAAAATGTATTACAGGGATATGTGAAGAGTTGGAGGGTAAAATAGGAAATAGATATGATCATGTTTTAGTGTATATATTGGATAAAATTTTCAAAGATTAAAAAATTTTCTTCTTTAGATAATTAGTTTTTTTTTCTGTATAATTGATGATTCTGGTTTCTCTGGTAGCCAAAAAACAAAATTGATGCTGCACACGGCCCAGCACTTTTCTGGGCAGGAAGCCTTTTTGGCCTCGTATGGCACTTAAATAAAGAAAAAGCAAGACCCACAGCCTGCTGACATTCCAACTTGGTACTTAAAGTTATTATTTTATAAACTTGGAATGCTTTATATATATTTTTTTTTCTGTCTCTGGATATCTTTAGTCAATTTTACTGCCTTTTTCTCTTCTTCACTGCTATAGTAACCACCTGCCTGGATGATAACATAATTTGATTTCAAGATTTATTTTTATCTCCTGAAAAGATACTTTTTTTTCATGAATAGCACAGGTGAAGTGTTTCTTGCTTTAATCTTTTAAATTGGAATCTTAATGATTTCCTTGATTTTAAAACAAATTTATCACCTTTTAAATTCCCCTAAAGCTAAGAACATACTGAACTTCAAGAAGAAAAGATTCTTACATCTCCTGATGCCACATCTCTTAACAAGCGCTGAAACAGAAACATCAAAGCCCAGGCCTCTTAAGACCAAACACAATTCTGCCCAAAGAACAATTATTAGATATTTATAAAGAACCAGGCATAGTGACAGATACTGAGAAAATAGACTTTAAGATATACACATATTATCATGAAACACATCCTTTAATGAGAGCTAACACACAGGCATTTTAAGTCCTCATAATGGTGAGGCAGGGGAGTGTGGGTGGAATAGGGGATTTTCATAGAGGAAACCAGGAAGGGGGATAACATTTGAGATGCAAATAAATAAAAAAATCCAATAAAAATTTTAAAAAGTGTGACATACAATATACAAAATACAGAGTCAAGTAATGGCCACCACCCCACTATTTATCATGTATAAGGTTTTTGATTATTTAGAATTTGTAACATATATAGATTCAGTTCCTTCACTAAATAGAATGCAATAAAATTCATGGTGGTTGATTTTGACTAGCAGTTTCTATGCCTAAGTCATGCTTAGTTAGGCAGAGGATGGTTCAGTAGGTAAAGTGATTGCTAAGCAAGCATGGGGACTTGGATAAAGATTACCAACACATACACACAAACACACATGACAGAATAAGATTGCACTTACTTCTTTACCCAGAACATTAACTCATCCAAAACTTCCCCAATCTCTGTCTATTCATTCTTGCCTTTTCCCTTTAGCACTGAATATTCTAGTTTCTAGTTCTGGCTATTTCATCACTCAACTACCTGAAAGCTGTTCCCAACATATTCTCTATTTGTAGCATCATTTGCTAAAACTTGTTCATAGTAATCTTCAAATTAGTTTAGAGTTTGAATTCACGTGAGTCACTCTCACATCATCTTCCTTCTTATGTGGGTAACCATCAATAACTGTTGTCCTTTATTACAAAACATGGACTGAGATGAAGTAACTGGTGATTCTAACCAGAAGAGTCAAGAGAGGGTTTGTGATAGCAGAGCTAAATGGGTAGGGTATGTGGGCCGATATTATTCCCTGCTGGGCAGAATCCTGGCCTAATATTCAGAAAACTTGTATTGATTCTGGAGCTATCATGGTAGGTAACCCTGATTAGGCAAAAATGCTTTTGTTTTCTTATGCACATTCATCATTTCTGAGATTTTTTTCTACCAGCTTTGACATTTTTCTATCAAGGTCCTCCCTTATCTACTGACCTTAACATTCAGTATTAACATTTTCCTATGGCTCACTATTCCAAAGACCCTAGCCTGGAAACCTATGATCTTTCCAGATGGTAATTTTCCAACCTGTGAGTATCCTCAGCCATGTCCCTTCCCCCATACTCTATAAGATTCCCCAGGAAAGAGGAATCTAGGTGACAGTGTGGTCCTGTCTCCTGTACCCTAACCAAGTACCTCATTATCTTATCCATGTTTGCAAAAGAGAGCTCAGGTTTTGGACAGAAATAAAAGGTATCTTCTTTTATTGTTAGAAGACAAAATAGACATATAGGTAGACAAACTGATAGATAATATATGACAGATAAATGATGATGATGATGATGAGATAGATAGATAGATAGATAGATAGATAGATGATAGATAGATAGATAGATAGACTATTTGTTCTACCTGTATAGAAAAGAAATTACAGAGAACACTAATGCTTCTTTTCCTTTAAATCCTATTTTTATTTTAATCATCCCTGTGAAACTCAGGCATTGTCAACCTTATCTTTAGACACAATCTCTCACCAGCCTGGAATATATCCAAAAGTCTAGACTGAGTAGTCAACCAGGTCCAGGCATCTGTCTGTCTCTGCTCTTTTGCCACCATGCCTGGCTTTTAAAAGTGGGTTTGGGGGTTGGGACTTAGATCTTAATGATTAGGAGACAACCACGCTACCAACCAACCTATCTCCCAAATCACAGTTATTAATATTCTTGGCTGAGTTTCTAATTTTGGTAGGAACAATGTTTCGATTTCTCACCTGAATGTCTTCTATCAGCAAACTTCTATCAGACTTTAAGAATTCTAATCTTAGTTAAACAAATTTCTGAACTCAATGAACTGCTAAATTACACTTTCAACCAAATAAAAACCCACTATTCTATAGCATCTAATTCCTGAGCAATTCTTTCCTTTTCAGCCTCTATTATTTAAGTCTCCATAACAATGGAACTTTGGGTTTAAAGAAGAGATCATAAACATAATAATTACAATGCTTTAGGTTTTTAATTAAAATCTATAACATTTTTAATTAAGTAGGTTTTTTTTTAAACTCTAGATGTGTAATAAAATATTGTTAGTAATTTCATTAAGTGAAGTAAAGAAAAATAGTTTAGGATTCTTACATATATGATAAAAAGAAGTCATTATAGATTGGAAACTGTCTTGAATAAAGGCTTCACCAGTGAAGTGGCAATGTAGTCACTATGTCTGTAACTGGATTTGTCTCCAATTCAGGAATGGTTCTCCCTCTACCCATCTCTATCTATGTACAATGTGCAGATGGAAAAGGAACAGGTGGTTTTAATGTCTTCATTTGGCTGCAGCCTGGTGCAGCCTCTTTTAGTTTTGGGGTTTAAATATTTCATGAGCTTGAATATACTCTTTGAGAACACTAAGTGTTGTAAAGAACAATATTTATCAGTATTTGTGTGTCATGACACACAGGGTTCTCATTCTATCAAATCTCTTCCTCCCCTTACAATCCCCCTGTATAAATTGCTTGGTCAGTAAAATTGTCCAAAAGAACTAAGAACTAATCAAACAGACAGTGAAACAAAATCACACACAAACTACCACCATCACCAACAAAAACAGCTATTACAAAGCAAAACAGCATAAAGTTTAATTGCTAAATCCCAAGAGACATTTCAAATTTGGTGTAAACCAAGAGCTAAGGAGTAATTTTTCTTTTATTCAACTGTAAGATTACTATAACACTTGGCAGTGCATGGCAGGGGCATTATCCGTTTCATCACCATTCTTTTTCATTCTGTCTATTAATAAATTCATTTGAAATTATTAATGCGTATTAATTTTACAAAGTAACATAGTTCAACACACATTTCCACACATACATAAAATGTGCCTTGCTCATCCTTGCCCCTGCTCTTCTTGCTCCGTCCTCTGCTCTTGGTCTTTCTTATCCATAAATCTTCTTTATTTTTACTAATCTCTTGCAATCTGGGTTGTGGTTCCATCGGAATATAAGAGCTAGGCCTAAAAGACCAGAGCAGCTCTTCCATACTTTTTTCCACTAATCCTTTACATTTCACACCAATAGTTAATATCCTATTTTACATACAAGTTACCATTTTTGTACAGGCACTGATATAATCTCTTGAAATACATTTTTCTATTTCATTTTAAGTCATTTGCTTTGATACTTTCATCTTGTAATTTTGCTGCTCATGTCAGTTCAAGTATTTTTTCTTTATCCCTAAAGAACATCCTGAAACATTTACCAACTGCTCTAAAATTTAAGAGTTCCATGATTTACCTTTCTAGATGTATACTCTATTTCCTATGTTGAATTTTTTTCGAGCTAAGCAATTGTGCTGGACTTATGACGATTATCTTTTTTGGGTATTCTTACTAATGTCTTGAGCCCACACTAAATATTTTTACTCAATGGGTGTTGTTAAAATTCTTAGAAAAGTGATTTTGGGCCTAGAATTCCTCATGTATTAGATGAAGTCTTACTAATACAGCAGGAAACAAAACAAGCTTTTCTCTTCATGGATTTGAATTGTATTGAAGGTATTAATTTCTATCATATTAGCCAAAGAATGTCTCTTCTATAAAACATTTTTCTAATAAATACCCTGAATAAGCATCATTCTATTGTATGAAATGATAAGAAAAGTGGTAATAACAATAATGATTTACCATTATAATCACTGCAATACCAACACAAGAAATATTTTTATTTCTGCAGCAGGCCCTAGTACTGCAATAATTCCACTGCAGCAGCCCCAACACCACTGCCACATCTGCTGCTCCCACTGCCAACAACCACCATTGCCAAATCTACTACCACTAAAATTGCTGTTGTGTTCTATAATGTCTGCCCTATGGGCCAGGTAATTTCTTAAGTTAATCTAATTAACATAGTAATCCTCAGAGCATCAAGTGTGAATACTAATTTTCTTGTTTAAGAAGCTAAATTTCTAAGACATTTTTCCCAAGTTACATAGCCATAAGCAACACACAATTGGAACTACCTTGTTCATTATTCTCATTATTTTCTCATCGTGGGAAATACATGTTCAACATGTATTCTCTTTTAAGATTCATCAATCAGTATGTATAGTGAGGAATGAAAGGATGAAGATACCCTGTGTCTGCTAACAAAGCACCAACTGTCCCTCCGGTTTTCCTCCTGGTCACACCTAGCGTGGGACCACTGACTACACTTGAAGTCTTCATCACAGTCCAGTTTCTTGCTTCATAGTCACTGATGCTTAAAGAAGCACTACATGCTAAATCCTTGATTTTTCTGAAGTATTTACAGTCATTTCTACCCCATAGTAGCCACATTATAAATAGTGAATGCATAAATCAACTAGATCTTATGCTACGGGATTTCTATTTGCTATAATCTTCAAAACCTTCATACCTAAAGTGCTGCTGATCATTGTCAGTCTTTTAAAAAGCAAACCACTTTAATTTCTCTGCAGTAATTTCTTGTCAAGTTTTGGGAGCAATAAGCTACCACCCTTTTCATCTGAATATGGGTCACCCTTTTAGCAGTTTCCAAGACCAACCCATCAGTTAACAAATATGCACTGCGTGACTGCTCTTTGTTTTTTACTAGTTCATAGAAAGTCCTTTTCCATTTTGAAAGCCCATCTATTCTTCCAAAGAGCCACAGGACTTTATCTCCCTTCTAGGCCATCTGAATTTGCGTTGTTTTTAGAAAAACAAATGCTCAGTAATGAATGCTACACAGAAAGATATAGCAATAACTTTGATTCAGATACTATGGTGGAAGAAAGTATATCACAGAGGTATTTTACCTTTCTTGCTGTACCTTAGGACAATGACAAACACAAATTATTAGTGTCTTTATGTCCTCACTTCCTGTCCTCCAACATGGCAAAACACAGAAAGTGTAAGATTCTGATTTGTGTCTTTCCAGCTTATTTTACGAGATGCTGATGAGAATACCACTTCTTTACACGTAACTTACAGTACATTATCGCATTCACTTCTCACAGTCGTCTGTCAGCAGATATCACTACCACGTCACTATTATAGATGAGTGAGAAGCTAAAAGAGGAAAAAACTTGTTGAAACTGTTCAGCTGATAAACACAAGTGCCTCAACACTAGGATCTTTTTCCACGTTGACTGTTAAGATGTTTCCATGACACTGGGCTGCCTGTATCATTTGAAGAGAGATAATCTCTGACTACATCCTAAGGACTTTCTGGTGCACAGCTATCATTTAAACATGGAAGAGAAACACCATGTGGTTCCATGTGAAAATATGATAAACCAGTGTGGTGGTTCGGAGCTGGGATTCAGAAGTCAGGTTAATAGGGTGCACAACCGTATTCTCCCATCCTCTAGATAGAAACTTTGGAAATTAGTTACTGTCTCTTAGCCTTTGCTCGTCATTTGTAAATTGTCCTATCCTACTGGTTTGGCATTCTCATGTTCTTTCTAGGTTGGCTATTATCTGATACTTTTCTAAATAGAAACTGCTGTGGGATGTTTGTGTCTGGTAGCAGGTAAGGGAAGTCAGAGTGGGTGTGATTGATGGGTATTAGTTTTAAGAATCTTTCAAGAAATCACTTTGCTAGATTGTGTTAAAAATTTTTACAGAGGAAGTGATTTTCCTAATCTTACACTGCTAGATTAAGTTAACCTAGATAAAATAAAAATGAACAGTACCCAAAAGTATAAATAATGTAGTACTTCAAAAGAAAATAACTGAAAAGACCTAGCTTTTCACATCTATATCAGTTCTTCTTAGGCCGAATTGAGGAGTAGGGGAGGAGCCAGGCATAGTGAAGGCATGGCTGTAACAGTGGGTATGCAAAGAAAAGAGAGTGTAGCCTCAATAAGGGATACAGTTAATGGCTCTATCTCTAGACAGTTGTCAGTCAAGTTCTCATTGTGAGCTTTTAAGTATTTTGACTTTGCTATGTTGGAAGGTGAGAGTGTGAGCTTCTAAGATGAGTGCTTAATCATAGGTCACTGTTGTATATCTGCCCATTCTTAATCTATCATGAAGAATTATCAGTTACATTACTAGGAATCTCATTGTATAAATGTCTTCAGTGTGAGTAAATTGGTAATAAGTTAACCAGACATAAATCTTCTATAGAAATAACAGAGATCAAAGGCAGGCACTAGGGCAGTGATAAAGGATAAGGATATTGATGTTTCTTTCTTAGTAATCCTCTATTCAAAATGTTGTTTGCCTGTATAATTTTTATTTATTCCTCCATAAAGTATTCCATGATTTGTCATTTGTCTCTTGTTTAGCAAACCCTATCTTTCTATTCCTAGTGTTCTTACACACACTCATCCATATACATTTTCTCTCTCTCTCTCTCTCTCTCTCACACACACACACACACACACACACACACACACGACATCTATATGTCATTTATACATCTGTAAATGACAGTTTCACAGAGTTATAAAGACACAATGATTCTGTGAATTGGTGTAAGTTAGACTAATTAATAAAATACTTGGAACTATAACTGGATACACAATAAGTTTTATTATACTATTCATTGTTGCAAATTAATAAATGAGTAGCTACCTTGGCAAACCCTCTCGCAAAAGAGACATAAAAACTGAATAGTATATAAAAATAGGCATTTCAACACTCTGAAAACTGACCAAAGAAAAACAACAATCTGATCAAATACAAACAACTCCAGAGAAACCACTGAGCCTTATTTAACACCAGTAGAAATCTGTCATGTTCTAGCCTGTGGTGCTCCTATGCACAGCTCCCTCTGAAGCTACCCCCATCTTCTGATAAAAAAGTTCTGGAGGCACAATGTGTCTATCAGGGTAGAAAAGGCAGCGAGTGTTTCAGCTTTACTGCCAGAGGGGGCTGGCTTCATTTGGAGAACATAGAAAAAAAAACTGCTGCTCAGCTGCTGGAAACAATAGTGATTCCAGTCACTGGCAAATAATCAAAGGAAGAGAAAATTGAAGTGGCCTAAGGTGGTAATAATGGTTGGTGCAGTCAACAGACTGTCCAGACTGAATGTAAGTTTAACGGGGGACCTGGGGAATTAGGGAGTCATACAGTTTTTACAACTGTTTACATTATCTCTATCCCATTAAAGGCTGGAAGCTTGTACAAGATTGCTGTACCACACAAGAGATGGTCCTCATCACTGACACAAGTGACCTGCTCAGGGGGAGACCTTGCACATACATAGAGAAGAAACAAGGGTACTTGTCAGAAAACAATCTCCAGCAGAATGTAAACGGCACTCGAAAACATCCATCTATGCTCAGCTAATTCCATTGGTAGAAGATGGTACTTCTCACTGGTTCAATGACTTGAAATATAACCCGTGAGCAAAGCAGATTTATAAGCAACTGAGGAAACTAGAAAACTTAGTCAGATATCTGCAATTATATACTGCTGGCAGTGAGGCTGACTCCATGCATTGAGCTCAGGAATACAACTGAACAAATGATCAAAGGCACTTTCAATCTGGGCTTGACAGAGGAAAGGGCAAGTCAGAATTACCCAAAAATGGTGACAATGGAGAAATGACAGCAACAGCAACAGTAAAAAGCAAACAACAAACATAATTACTCTGGAGGAAGAAGAAAAAGAGCTATAGAAGCAATGGTTGAAAAATTTTCCTAGATCAAACCACAGCTCCAAGAAATGGAGAGAACTCCAAGCAGGACAAACATGAAACATATATTTGTTATAAAACCTTAACAGCAAACATCCAGACCCTATGACATACAAAAATTCAGAAAAATAAAATGTACAACCCCCCCTTTTTTTTCTTTTTTGACAACGGCTCTTACTCTATATTCCAGGTTAGCTTGAAATTCAATGTGGTGCGAGATGGCTTTGAACTCTGAGTTCCTCCAACCTCCCCTGGTACAAAGATTACAGAATTATGCATTGCCAAGTTTAGAAAAGAAAAGAAAATCCTGAAAATAAGTTAAAAGATAACTGTATGAGCACATTAACAATCAGGAGAAAAACAAGAAAATTATACCCGATTTCCCAGAAGCCATGCCATTCATGAGAGAGAAAAATGTAAACTAAGTGCTAAAAAAGAAAATCACTAACATAGGAAATTATGATGACATTATTAGGAAGTGGAGGAGGAAAGAAAGAGTTCTAAGAAAAATAAATGCAGAAACTATAATTGCCAGCAAGAGTCTATTGTAAAAACACCCACATTAAAATGAACTTTGTTTTTACAGAGAAGGAAACCCAAAATTTGAGTCTACATAGAAAAGGAAGGGCAGTAGAAAACAAAACAGCAAAGATAAACTATTTTATTCTTAAGAAATGAATTGTTATAAATAGAAGCATAAAGAAAATGATTGTGTGTGGTTTATGAGAAAATGGTAAGAAGAACATCCATGAGACTAGAAGAGGGACTGGAAAGGACTTGTTCGTGTAAGACACTGTCAGAACTTGAAGAGGGGTATAGAGTGAGCTGAAAGTTGAATTGATTATAAATGTGGAGAATAAACTATAGCCGCTACAGGCAATCTGAGAGAAATGATTTTGCTATGTTAATAAAAAGGACAAAATAGATTAATATAATATGCTCAGTAAATGAAAAAAGACAGACAAGATATGAGAGACTCAAACAGGAAAAAGGAAGAAAATAGATAATTAGAAACAAATGTGGTTTCTGTTAATCCAACTATGTGACTATTACTTTAAAAGTTAAAGGTATCCATACTTTCAAGAAGAGACAGTCAATTAAAGAAGACATAACTTCATGTTGCCTATAAGAAGTATAACTGTAAATACAAAGAGATATATAACTAATCTATAACTGATAAACTAGAATACGGACAAAAGCTAATCAGAATAAATAAAGACCATTACAATACAAGGGCAATTTACTAAAATGGTACATCGATTGTAAATATATATTTACCAAATATCGGGGCATACAGCTTTAGAAAACAAATACCAATGGGCATCAAGGTCCCATATGTTCTGAAACAATAATAATAATCGATGTCAATAACTAACTCAGTTGAACTGAAATAATCAAAGAAACTTCAGAGTCAAATTACACTATAAAGGAAATGGCCTCAATGCACATACATATGTAATGTACTATCAAACAGATATTAAGTACATTTTCTTCTCAGTGGACCTCGGAACCATCTGTAAAATGACTCACATTCTATTATATAAACAAGTCTTAACAAATGTAAAATACTAAAATAATCTTTTATTATACCACATCAGATATACCTAGATAACAAAAGCAAGAACTATAGAAAGTGCACAAATACATGGAAAATGACCAATACACACTTGAACAATGAATGAGTCAGTGAAGAAATTGGAAATGAAATTAAAATATTCCTAGAATCAAATGAAATAAAATCACAACTTATAAGAACCTTTGCTATAGAGCTAAGGCAGTTTTTGTGCAATAGTGTCCCACTCTTGTGGGGGGCAGCCAACCACTTTTTGACTAGATTTGAGGCTTGCTTCAGAGGAGAGAATCAATGCCCAGTACTATAAACCAGTCAGCAATAGAAAACAGGGAAAGTCATAGATAGACTCTGGGCAGAGGGGAGGGCAACCTTATTGCAGTTGTTTAACAAACTTCACATAGGGTTACATTATCTTCTAACTATGTTTATTTATACCCATAGATAAATACTCCTTGAAAACTTAATTGCAATGAATTTGAAGACTCGTAGGTGTTCTAGGTACTGAGAGAAAGTGATGGTTGAATGTCCATCCCTAATCAAGACATTCATAAAACAAGATATTCATTCCATCTCCTCTAAGGTTCAGGGGGAAAAAATCACAGAAAAGGAAAGGAGAAAGACAGTAAGAGTCAGAAGTAGTTTTGATAGTCTCTGTTTTCAACTTAACATAAGCTAGAGGAAACTTCAATTGAAAAATTTATTTAGATCAGATTGGCCTGTGGCCATGTCTGTGTGACACTATCTTGCTTGATGATTCATGTTTCGGGGTCTAGCCTGCTATGGGTGGAGTTAAGCCTGGGGTTGCATTAAAGAAGCTAGCTGACCATGAGCAGTAAGCTGCATTCCTCCTGGGTTTCTGCTTCAAACTTATAGCTTTACTTCCTGTTCTGACTTCTCTCAGTGATTAATTGTGACCTGGAAGGACAAGATAAAATAAACCCATTTTTTCCTTAAGTGTCCTTTAGTTATAACATTTATCACAACAAAACCAAAACCAAATAGAATGGAAAGATATGAAGCAAGGCTATGACTTGCCTCTCATGGACTGCCCATTCATAGAAACCCTGAACTCCCAGCAGCTGTGGTAGTCTGCAATTGGACCTGCACAAAATCTTCCCTGTCAATAGTCAGTCATGGCTGTGAGAGAAACTCAGAAGGGTTGGTCTCTCCTTGCTGAACTATTGTCTACTGCTGGGTTCAGGGAAAAGGAGTCATTATCTACAGTTGTGAGCATACCAGACTCCAGTGGATAGTGTCAAACCTATGGGTACACAGATGGACCTGGCTAAAATGAACCAGTGACAAAATAAATACAAAGATATACAATTTAGCAAGAGAGTTGTAGGGGAGATGGGTCCTTGCCAGGAGTGGGAAGGAGAATGCAAGGTGGGAATAATGCAAGGTGAGAACACAATGTGTACCTTACAAAACAGGCAAAACCATACTTAAATAATAAATAAAACCACTCACACCAAACCCAAGCATGCTGGTACATGCCCTAACCTTAATACTGGGGAAGCACAGACAGGTAGCTTTTTAGGGCTCATTATCCCATCAGTTTAGTAGAATGAGTAAGCCCCTGACAAGGCGAAAGACTGTCTCAAATTCAAGGTGTGTAACCCCTGATGAACAATAGCTGCATTAGACCATGCATACATACATGTACATGTGTTTGTACACACACACACACATGCACGCATGCACGCGCGCACACACACACACACACACACACACACACACACATACACACACACACACACACACACACACACACACACACACACGCCAGGAACAACTTGAAAATGTCTCATCAAACCCTAGATTATAACAAGACAAAAGAAGATACATAAATGCACACAGATTAGGACGAAAAAATACAACAACGTTGTTCATATATACTATGATAATCTGTATGAAATCCAAAATAAAACAAGCAATAACCAAAATCTTTCTAGAAGTCAGTGATTATCATAAAACTGCAAGATACAATGTGAATATTTAACAATGAACTGATTTCTTATTCACAAGCGAAAAAGAGAAATTTGAAATTAAAAACATATTACTATTTACTATTAACATCACACAAATAAAACACTGGTTTCCAGAAATAGTGCCTAGGAACTTACAGCATTAGGAAACCTTGTGTATAATAATTTAATGTGTCTAAGGTCATTGTTCTTACCTACATTGCCAGTATAATTTGCAAGCTCTACACACAAGTAAAATGAAGAGTGACCTTGAAGCAGCATATGTGCATACTCACTAACACGGTTACCATCTCTAAACTCACAGCTGAACAAACATTAAGTTAGGAATGCTCTTACTGAACGGAGTCAAGTAAGCTTAAGCAAGTGAATGGTGGCTAAAAACTACTGCCTGTTAGCCAAGTGGTAAGTCAGAGTATAGATTCTTGAGAAATTTCTTTCAAAAATATTTAAATATTAGTCACCAGTTGCAACTTGTGTTCAGCCAAGTGACTAAATAGAATCATGGCAAGGGTAAAGACATCACTAGGCTCTCTAACACCATATTTAATGATATTTTTGCCAAGTTAATGTAAATGAATACATTATCTATTTATATAAACCTGCACAAAATATTGTGCATTATCCTAAAGATGCTTCATAAAAATGCTCACAAATGGGACACATTGATAGCGTTGTTCTTGACACTAGTAAACACAGAGCTGAGGTGTCTCCACTGCACTTGCCATCATGAAACTTTACTAGATGTCTTGGCCTACAAAAGCTGACGGAGAAAATGTGGTTCCTATTTTCAAAGCACGCATTTAGTCTGAGAGGCTTCTGGGGACAGCTTGTCAATTTTCTCTGATACCAAGGGGCTTATAGAGCTTCAGAGGCACTGTACTTGTGTGGGATTTCTTCCACAGCTTGCTGGGGAATGAAAGAAGCCTCCCTCTTGCTTGGCTTATGAATCACACTTTACCACGGGATGTTTAGCCCAACCGCCGCTTTGGAATCTGAGCATCTTGAAACCAAAAGAGAGAATACATTGCACACCCACAAGAATCCATTCCTCCCAAGCCTTGCTTTAAGGGAATTTTCCTTTCTACGTTGCTGAGTATCCCTGGTATTGTCTTCAGCATCTGCTCCTCTATCCAGGCAGGGAGGTGACTGACTGTGTAACATCTCTTGCTTGTTACAGTTAATGAAGGGCATTTGGATAGTGGTTTATGGTAAAGACTTTGAGGCTATTTGAAACTATTAATCAACGGAACAGAAATGTTCCCTGAGTAATGTGTCTGATTGCTTTAAACACAGGACTGAAAAAACAGAAAGTGCTCTGCATAAGAAAATTGCCTTGGCAACATGGCATGTATTCCTTAGAAGGAGTCTTTAGAAAGACTCTAAAATGTAACCGCTGCTGCCTGAAGTCTTTACAAAATGCCCATAGCAGTCAGTTTTTTTTTCCAGTATCAAATAGGACACTGTTGCTGGTTTCTGCTTCACATTGAAATCATTTTAAATACAGATTCCTATAATCTTGCCAGCATCCAAATATGCAAAGTGCCTCATGAGAAAAACCTTCATTTTAAACCAAAGATCCAGTGACCAGAATAGAAAGAAAGGAAGGCAGCCTGAGAAACGAAGAACTGTTGTAGCATTCATGTGAATATGCTTCTATGGGGGCGTGTATGAAGAACAGCATCAGAAAAACAATTGAGGTGGGTTTTTTTCCCATCTAAAATCTGAATTTCAGAAAGATAAAACTTAAGGATTTATTTTAAGTCACAAAAATCACATTTTCATAATACAGCTCAGGGTACTCTCACACGCATCATTGTACTGTGAAGTAGAAATGCCTTTTATCTCCATTTTTTTTTAAAAAAATAAAACAAAACTGAAAGTATTTAAAACAAGCTGCGGTGATAATGTGATGGGTTCATCTTTGTTTGAATATCCTTTTTGAACATTTTGAACTGGAGTGAATTCTCACAGACTTTGAAAGAAAATGTGTTTTCCCACTGGGCAAATAGAATGCTGTAGTAAAGGTTTAAGGATTATTCTTTATGGAAACTGGCTTTAAAATTGCAACCCCAAAGCCACAGTTTTCCCCTTTGCTCCACCTTACTCTCCAGCAGGAGTATTTTGGCAAGAGCTTGTTTCTACTCTTGCCAAAGAATGCCCTTGGAAAAGCAGCATGCTCAGCCAAAGGCCAGTAAGTGATTATTTAAGAAAAAGAGCGGCACGTAACAAGTCTTGAGTGTGCTGACTATAATCACACAGAGTGCCTTTATTGAAACACTCACTGAGGGTCTGTGAGTTCTTTTTCACTACCTTCCAAGTTAAACCAAGCAACAGCAAGCTGTGCAGTAAAGTTAATCAATTCATGACATCATTAGTTTATTTGTTCATTCATCCACTCCAATACGTCTTGATTGTCTTCCATATTCTAAAGACATTGAACCCAGCAGTGTCAAGAATGATCAGTGGCGATGCTGAGAACAATTGGCAAGCAATGCTAACATCAGATTGATGAACCAGCTTCTTAGAAGCTAGGAGCCTGCCAGAGAGCCAGCAAGTATAGTAAGAAGAGACTCAGGATTAAGGTCTAAGAATATCAGTCTGAGAGTCATTTAGAAGATGGGTACTTCTTGCATGGGTGAAGGAAGTATCTGGGAAGAGAGATTCCATGGTCAGTGTTTAGTTCGAAAAGATAAGGGGCAAGAATCACTTAACCAAAGGAAGAGAAAATAACAGTCAAACAGTCCAGATAAATGGTGCAACATACACAAACACATAAGGACACTAATGCAATAATTCAGCATCCAGTGTGCTACTAGACACGTGGCAGATGTTTAATTTTGTAGTTTCTGAGTTGTACCCCATTTAGTGCCTTATGTTTACACAGTTGAATTCAGAAGAAACTAATTCATGCCACGCTGCTGAATCTTTTGTGTCTTCAGAACCATTAGTGACTAAGCAATGTATTGAAAACAAAACAAAACAAAACAAACAAACAAACAAAAAAACAAATCAAAGAAATGTCCTCCTCATGTTTTCTTTAGCGTTTAAACCATTCAGCCTACCAAGTTGACCTACAATAGTTCTGTTTTACCTAATTTTAGACTGTTGAGTATTCTTTTTTTGAGAAAGAAGATTCATCTTTCAGGGGGAAAAATGGCCACCAGATTAACTCACTAGAAACATTCCATGGTCTGGTTTTTTTTTTTTTTTTTTTTTTTTTCTGGAGCTTACTAAGTGTCCTGTTGGGAGATTCATGATGATCTGCTCCACTTTTGGAATAAAGGAAAGGGTATTGAGGTAGCCTTTGAGGATCACGTCCTAATACAAAAAACATTTTTTTTTCTCTTTATTCACTCTTTAACAAGATTTGAGGCAAATTTGAGCCAGCTAATTCTATAAGAAGTATTACGTATACTGGTTTTGTTGATAGAGAAAAGGTAAATATTAGCCAATTAGTATTATAGATTAACATAATTACACATGCATTAAACAGTCACACAGAAATCTTGGATATACTATTAAGAGAAGAACAAATAATGCCAGATTAAAAAATAAAAATGAAAAAAGTCATCCCCTTAAACTGGTTTATTTTTTTCTCTAAAGATCAGAATCCATGGTCTTTATTGCTAACTAAATTTGCAATCTAAAAGAGTCACATTTTCTACATGGGCCTTAGTTCCCGAAGCTAAATTCTAGGTTGAGTTATGTTCAACCTAGTTTTTTTTCCCAATATCAGTGATTATCATTTTAGCAGAAAGTAACATCTTCTTCACAGATTGAGAAGGATGCTGCACAGGATGGCTATCTTACTCATTCCCCCTTTCTGATCCCACTTCATCTGCTGTTAGCTCAGAACCACAATGGGGGAAGATACCTTATTGACTTGTAAAAGGAAATATTAGCAGATCTTGGTACAACACAAATTACTATCACTCTTTCAGTGATTACAATAGAAACTGCAAGTGTGGTTTCTTAAGGGATACTTCCTCTAGACTTCCTTGAGGTAAAAGGAGAGTCAGAAAAGTCCAATATGTCAATAGACTATTACAATTATCCTACACCACAACCTTAGATGTATATAATCATAGCATAAGCTGATAGACATCAAACTAAAATAAAATTTGGACTGTAAAAGCTTCAAACGTCCAAAATAGAATATTTCTACCAAGCATGATCTTCATAGAATAGAAGAAAAGAATAAAATAATGTGACTTCAAAAGACACAGAAAATACAGTTTTAAAAGGCTAGGAAGTACTGGTGCTGTCATGAAAAGGGACAGATACAGTTAATATGCAAATTGTTTCCCCTCCTTCCTCTTTTGTAATGAGGCATCTCCACATTGCTCAGATTGCCTCAGACTCCATGCTGAAGTGATATTTTTGTCTGATAATTTCTTCAAGAAAAGTATTCAGAAAAAACATTAAGTGGTCTGGGGCCCTTAGAACATAATGGTTATCACAAATTAATAAATAATTCTTGGTGCCAAGTGTGATGGCACTTATCTACAGTTCCAGGACTTGGGAAGCAGAGGGAGGAGGATAAAGATTTCAATAATCATTATTCATGACATAAGGAGTTAAAGGCTAATCTAAAAAATATTTAATACTTAATTCTCATTGACAGTTGAATACATCTGTTCTTTGAGTCCGCAGAGTGGGTGGTGGAGAAAGGAACTATGGACAGTTAGTTCAGTTTAACTTTCCCCCCCGGCACAGACACATGAACAAATTGTAATTTGTACACAAAACCTTCTGTCAAAATCTACCACTGACAACTGGGACAATGACTCAGTCCATAAAAGGCTTGGCTGTGCAAGCATGAACTCCTGAGATCAGATACTCAGCACCCATATAAAATGGTAGATATTGTTCTACATTTCATTATCCCAGTGCTCGGGAGGCGGAGACAGGTAGATCCCTTGAGCCAGCTTAACCAGCTGAATTGCTGCTCTCTAAGTTCACTGAGAAATACTGGCTCAAATAATGTAGCTAAGGCTGTTGGGAGGATATGGGGGTCATCCTAGCTGAGACTTCTAGCAGCTAGGGATATGGAGCCTGAAGTAGACACCCCCTGTACACAGGCAGGACTTCCAGGGGAGGAAAGGAGAGATAAAACCATCTACAAAACCTTTAACCTAAAATTTGCCCTGCCTACAAAAAGCACAGAGATATATATGGAGCAGAGATGAAAGGAACAGCCCAACTTGATACCTACCCCATGGAAGAGAGCCAACCCCTGACATTGTTAATGATAATCTTCTATGCTTGTATACAAGAGCCTCGCACAACTGGCATCTGAGAGGCATCACCCAGCAGCTGATAGAAACAGATGCAGAGACCCATAGCAAAACATTAGGCTCAGGGAGTCTTTGGAAAGAGTCAGGAGAAGAATTGAAGGAGTCACAGGGGTCAAGGTCATCACAAGAAGATCTCGAGAGCCAACTAAACTAGACCAAACTGGACTCGTGGAGAGCATACATGGACTGGACCTAGGCTCCCTACACATACATAGTGGATGTGCAGCTTGAACTTCATGTGGGTCCTCAGCATTTGGAGTGGAAATACCTTACTCAGAATCTGTTGCCTGCCTTCAAATCCCGTTCCCTTAGTTGGGCTGCCTTGTCTGACCTCAGTGGGAGAGGATGCACTTAATCCTCATGAGACTTGATGTGCTAGGTCCAATTGGTACCAGGGGTGGGGAGGAGAGTCTCTCTTTCTCTGAGGAGAAGGGGTGTGGGGAATAGGGAAGGTGGTGAGAGGGTGGGACTGGGAGGAGAGGAGGGAATGGGGCTTCAATCAGGATGTAAAGTGAATAAACAAATAAATTAAAAAAAAACAGTAAAGCCTAGGGCTTAGGAGACATCACAGTGGGTAAGAATCCTTTCTGTGCACTTCTGAGAATCTGAGTTCAAACCCCCAGGTCTTATGTAAAACTCTGGGGATGGCCATGAGTATCTGTAATCCCAGCACTGTGGGGACTGAGAGAGGAGAACCATTTGAGCTATCTGGACAGGACTGACTTGCAGCTGGCCTAGCTATAGTTTTAGCAAGAAACTGTTGCCAAAGAAGAAGAATGAAAAAGAAAGACACCTGCTGGTCTCTGCTGGTCTCTGTGTGCATATATGAAGGTGACACCTACTCATCAAACACACATGCATGCATGCATCACCCTGGTATACCAAACACATAGGCACACAGACACACAGACATACAGACACACACACACACACACACACACACACACACACACACACACACACACTCCAAAATTCTCATTAAAAGTGAAAAAAATCAATAAAATATGGTAACATTTTTTTTTGTTGTTTTAGAATTTTCCTGGGCTACCATTATTGAGTAGCTCAATTTCTGCTTTGGAAACAATTGATTTAATGATGTTCCATACCATTTTAGAGAATAATAAAAGGTTTAAAAGGAAACATACTGATTAGGCTTGCACAGTGTGTAACATTGAGACGTAACTTTTGAACACAGGGACAAGGAGGAAAATAGTATCATATATCCTTAGCTCCCAGGTGAAGAGGAGATATATTATGGAGAAACATAAGGAATCATTGATCCCTCCTGTAAATATGACACTGTCCTTGTAGATAACTTATGAAATTTGTCCTATATGACAGCAGGATAATATAGACGCTTGCCACACAAGACTAATACAGTTTTCTCAACGAAGTAGATAAACTCTAATGTCTCTCTCTTTCAAAGGACATAGGTATATAAAAGGCACAGGCTGTCTCACTAAAGAGATTTTCTTTTGGTGATAGGTTAAGAGAAGACAGCATTTGTGACAAAATATGCTGTATGGGTGAAACCATGTTGATGTTTCTGATGATGCAAACAACCCTAGTCATAACAAGTATATGTTATGTGAATAATACAGTATTTTAAATCATGTCTCCTATTTGGAAAATGTTGAGGAAAGGTATTTTCATACTAAACCAGAATTAATTCCACACTACATACTACTTTGCTAAAAAGTTTCATTTTTAAAATTTTAAGAATCAGTGAGTTTTTAATTTACAAAGGCATAATTTTTTAGAAAAACATCTGCTTAAAAGGCTGAATGAAATTTTCGGCTTAATTAACAAGCTTCCTAAGCTCTTAGAGTGTGAGTAGTGGAGAATGAGGTATTTATATGATATCACAAATCACAGACTCCTAGGCAAATAGTCATGACAAGATGGCTGATTAGGACAACACTCCTCATCCCAAGCTCTCACAGGGATGGAGGAAAGCGATGTCCACTAGAGGCATGGAGTTTGCACTGTGACTCAGGGGATCAATAGCTGGAACAAACCTCTAATGAGACTAAAACTGGGATTCAAGGATGCTAAGTTGGCCTATAATTGATGCATATAGAAAATATTCTGGCAGGAAGAAATGATGGTAATTAAAGCATAGATTCTGGAACCAGTGAAGGTAAAATGAGTCAACAGGAGAAGGAACGGTACTTAGAATGCTGGAAAACAGGAATAAATAACAAGTAAACTTTCACTTCCACAAAATAAACTGTTTCTTCACTTTTCAAACAGCTATTTTAGACATTGTTTTCATCTGGGATTAAACCCATCTGTTTGCTTTCCTCAGCATGGCATGTGTAAGGGAAACACCATAGTTTATTCTGCCTTGCACACTACAAGAAACAGCGTATACTTAGTTATTCCATTGTCATATTAAACTGTACTGAACTATTTCACCAAAATACAGAAAAAAATTAGATATTTCATTAGAACTATCTTACTTAATCACTTTGTGCTCCTCTCGATACCCAGAGGGGTTTCCACTCTCTCAGAGAGGAAGGAGAGGAGGAATGGGGAGGAACTCTGAGAAATGAGGACTGTGAGGGGCAATGATTGGGATGTTAAAATGAATAAATAAATTAATTAATGATGAAAAATTAAAGAAAACTCTTGCTTTGAATTCTTTTAAACTCATTGTATATGAATTTACTATATATTGGATTATATTACAACTAGAACATATGATATATATATATATATATCATACACACACACACACACACACACACATATATATATATATATATATATATATATATATATATATGATCCCCTTTACTGCTTGACAAAATAGAGGAAGCAATCTACTGTCAAACTGCTGCATGTCAGCAACAGATATGATTCAGGTGAACTCTTGAGGTGATGACATGCAGAGGAAGTAGAAAATGAGACATTCTAAGCAGAGAATTCTGTGAAAAGCTTTGGAGATGTGGAATGATACAATTAAAAGCTAATTTGTATTATCAAAAGACCGATACTTAGGGTATAATACAATGTATTCCATGGAAAAATCTGCAAAGTGTCATGTCAGTCAAAAGAGACAAAATGTTCTGCATTTAGAGAATTTTGAGTAATTTAACTAAGTAGTAGTTTAGGAATAATGATTTCCAGTGTACTTAGTACAGTGTATAATAAATTAAAAAGAATTAGTTATTTTTGTCACCTGAAATCATTATGGTATACAAAGTGCTTTTCAAAATCTAGGAGAGAAATAAACATGACAATTCACCCAATATTTATTAAGACAGTTTTGGATCATGTTGTACATGATATTATACTAAGCTATGACCTATGGTCTATTAAATATATAGGAGAATTCAAGGTTGATTTCTAAATTATCTGTAGTACGTGTCTATGACATTTAATCCCTTTTGAATTAGTCCCTAATGGAATATTATGTCACTCTTCAAAAGGAAAGATCCAAATGACTGAGATGAGCTAACTATATGTATAATCAAAATATAGTAAGATAGAAATATACCATGCATAAAATTATAATAGCACAATTAAAATTCATTGAATTTATATATTACCATTTAAATTTTATTCTTCCAAGAATTAAGGTCATTACTTATTATTTAGTCCAGGATCAGATGGTTGAAAAAAAGCACATCACGATTCCCATCTGATCTGGGAAACATCTCAAAAGTACAGCACTGCAATGCTTGCAAAATGTGAAGAAAGAATAGTTTCTAAGAAAATATCTATACTAATCGGGGGTATTTCAATACTGTTGATAATAAAGTATTTTAATAGCTGAGAAAGTCTTATTTCAAATGTCAGAGAACACAACCTGGATGCCAAAACCAGCCATGTGGTGCATCATTGATTAAGAAGTTTTTCTGAAGGAAAATTGTGCCCTAGATATTTATTCGATTAAGTAAACTAGATTAGCCATCATTTTTAGTTAGTATTTCTTATATGTCAACCATTCTAGAAAATTGTCATGTCAATGTAAAAATTTCAAAAAATATCCTCATTAAAATACTTTCTAATGACTAAAGGTATCATCAAATTTAGGAATGTAAAACTTGAAGGTACTATTCACATTTTGTTTGTTCACATTTTACTGAAAGTTAATCATTGTAGTTCACCTTTGAAATAATAGACTTTGAATTTCTTAGAGTTTCTCTTACTATCTAGGAAAAGTCGCTTTGCTCTTTTTCACTTGGAGAGTCCTGGGCCATTTGTATGTATCTACAGGTAAGGATAGCTTGCTGTGATCAAATACTTACACTATGAAACAACTCTGCACATAGACACTAGATAGTGTCACATTCATTTTTATATAAATGAAGACATGACTGGTCTAAAAGACAGAGCATGTATAAGCATCTCTGTACTTCACAGACAAAAGCCTTTAGTGCCCATGTTTACAGTACCTTAGTGCTTATACTGCAAATGTGGAGAATAACAGGGTAAGGGTCCCACTTACTGGAATGTTGAGTCTGCTAGCATTTCTCAGAAACAATAAGAACTTCAGGGAATTGTACTCAGTAAAGACAAAAAATATGTTTTCCTTTTAAAGAAATGGAAATATAATAGATGGCTTATGGCTTTAGTTGGCTTAAAGTATGGGAAAATGAATATTGTTATAGTACTGTATTTTATAGGTAATGTGATTTTAAAATGTCAGAATAAATGTTGAAATTAATTATATTAGATAATTGTTCAATATTCTTAAAAGGATGTTAAATTATGACAATCATTTGTAAATGTTTAAATAAAAATATATCTGAAATGAGTACAAAGTTTTAAAATGCAATTCTAACGGAAAAAGTAGAAAACCACACAAAGACAGCTTACCAGAAAATTCTGTACTTGATTGAGAGGGCAGATATGTGTAAAATATAGACAATATGGATGGTATTAGAGTATATATTTTAGTAGATTATTTCTGAAACTGAAAGACTTTTGTAGCATATTTTTAAAAAGATAGAGCTCTTTATAAGTAAACAGTGAGGTGGTGCAGTTTCCAGGGATTCTTAGTTTCATTCCTCTTACTGTAATAAATTCCCTGACAAAAGCATCTTAAGGGAGAATGGGTTTATTAGACTCACAACTTCAGGTACAGCTCAGCATTGCTGACAAGTCGAGGCAGGGCCATGCTAGTCAGATGGCATCCACAGTTAGGAGCAGAGAGGAATCAATTAATGAAGCTATACTAGTGCTGAGCCCAATTTCTCCATGCCTATCTACTCTAGGATCACATGTCACACACAGAAGGCAGGTCTTTCTACCTGAATTAACATAATCCTTCATGGACATTCCCACAAACTATCCTAGTTTAGAGAGCCTTTTCCTGAGAAATAGAAGCATGTCAACTCATTGTCCCATGACTACGTGAGTCTTTGAATGCATCCCAGCATCAGCAACAACAACAGCAAAAACAAAACGATAATCCTTCAAAAACAAAAATCATAAAGTATTAGCACATTAAACTTAGTGACACAGTTAATATACCACGAGCAAGGAAAAATTGTCCTAGGAATGTATGTTTGATTTAATATTCTATAAGTCACCCAGTATATTTTAACACACTACCAAGATAAAGAAAAAAAAATCAAATAATCACATCACAAATAAAATACAATTTAATATTGTCTTTATAATCATTTGAAATGCTTCCATAACTTTGATGTGACATCATTTTAAAGACAAGAATAGAAGACATAAGTATATTTGTGTGACATGGTGTGTCTGAAGTAAATCCTAAGGAACTGAAAACATGTATCTCAAAAAGTCTCTCTCTTTTCCCCTCTCCCACTAGCTCTATTTCTCCCCTCTCTCTTCCACCTACCCTCTGTGTAAGTCCAGGAAGTCTTTAAGACCCAGTTTATATGCAGAAATTAGATTTTCAATTATACATTTCATCAGCTAAACATAAGAACATAATAGTTCAATAGAAAAATAAACATTTAAGAGAAGTTATACCTAATTTTAATGAAAGTTACAAAATATCACCACAGAAATTAACAAATATTTATATAAATGAAAATATATACCATACTTATGATTTGAAATTTTACCTTTTAAATTTTTTCCTTTTCTACTCATAACCCCTTTCTGGCCCAGGAAATAATTTAAAAAGTCTTGGTATGTAGGTAGGTATATAAAAATAGTTACTCTGAAAATATTTACTGGAAGATAACTTAGTGGTTAAGAGTGCTTCCTGTACAATAATGATGGCTAGGGTTCAGATTTCAGCAACCCTGTAACAAGCTGCAAATCACATAAACATCTGTAACTCAAGATCCAGTATCTAGGGCCCGTTTCTGGTTTTGTACACACATGCAAACATATTCATACACAATAAAATAAATCTTTAAAAATTATAGATGTTATTTTAAAGTATATGTATCAGTACTTGTATGTCTGTGTACTTTTGTGTTTGAGTGTTATGTGCATGTTAGCCTGTGTGCTCAGATGGAGTTAAGAGTTGGTTGTGAGCCACCTAATACTGGTGCTGGGAAATGAACTTCTATTTACAACAAAGGATACAATAAAGTCACATGATGTAAAATGAATATGTATGGCTAGAAACAACTCAGGTGCACTGTGGCTTTCATTCTGAATTAAAGTTTGGTCATTTTGTGTTTCCAAACCTGTTACTATTACTACATGCAACTATGTAGCCTCATACAGGGTTGCAATCCACAACCCAAGGAGATAGTTCTTGAAGATTTTGTGTTGTATACATGCCAATTCCTTTTAAGCTGATTTGAGAAGTCAATGGCATCCAAAGAATATCCCAGGTAGATTTTTGCATACTTTCATAAGCCGAGCCTCAGCTCTGTATAGAAATATAAAGAACCTAGATAGACAAAACTATTGAAAAACAAAATCAAAGTCAGGAGCAGCACTAATCAACTCCATGACTTCTTATAAAGGTCTATTTCTTAGGCTGTAATGAATGATTTTGGCATAAAAATACATATAGAAACCAATGTGGCAGAACAGTGAATCCGCATAAAATTTCACAAGTAAATAGGAAAAAAATTGTTTTTTTGTGGTAATATCACTAGCATCCAGTAAATGAAAGCCATTTCACTTACAAGAGATGTCAGATCTATGGACTATTTGTATTGGCAAAACAGACCCCATCGCTTGTATTTCATAACCCAGAAAACCTCATTTATGATGGATTTAAAACCAACATATAAAACTAATTATAAGACTATGAGAAAATTAGAGAAAAATTATCAAAACTTACAATTATAAGAAATTGTAGAAAAACACTTTAGCACTGAGATATAGAGATAGGTAAAAATATTTTAAATGAAACGTTAAAAGCATCAACTATACAGGTGAACCTGACAGACTAGACTTTATCAGAATTTCAATTACTCATCAAAAGTCACTAATAAAATAACTAGAGCATAAATGACAGTCTAAGAAAGAATTTTAAAGCATGTATCTGAAAAAATACACTTTAAATATGTTCAAAAATGCAAAAATAATTTAAAAGCAACAATTCAAGTGTTTGGAATGGAAATATCAAAAACTGACCTAATTAATTTTAGAAAATTGTGTTTTGCCTAAAAACTTATGGTTTGAAATAAGAACAATTATACAATATACATACAGGCTGTTATCTCATTAGGAAATCTGTTTCTTACAGGAATGGAGCTTAAAATTTGAAGCTGCTTTACATGCATTATTAACAATGGTATTAAATCATAGATTGTAGACTGTGGCCATCTGGTTCCTCACTCTCAGAAAAGGCAGTTACAGAAGACAAAAGATGATAACAACATGAAAAAATATTACAGTAAATAATATGAGCTATCTATCTATCTATCTATCTATCTATATCTATCTATCTATTTGCATTGCCTTGTCTTCTTGCTTTTAAGAGTCTATAAGGCTATATTGACAAAGAGATCATAGCTCTCAGACATCTTGGACCTTCTCATTTAATGTGACAAGAGACATTGGATCTCCATGATATTCTTTTTAAACATCCCCAAACTACTCTAATCATGAGAAGAATGTCTCAGGTATGCTCACACCAAAATACTTTCCCTGTATTCCAAATATTACCTGTATTCCCTAGCATCATGAAAAGTATAGAAACTTTTTAAAAATTCTCATACCCTAGAAAACTCAGGCTCATTCCACATGGATGCAGTTTAGAACCTTGGACTGAATTCTGGACAGAAAGAAAACCTAAGCATGAAAACACCAGTGAAATACAAATCAGGTCTGAAGTTAACTGATATCAGTGTCTTAATACTGAAAGAAACATTAACTAACAGCAGTGATGGAATAAATTACCAGAATGACATATAGAACCGAACTACTTTTCAACTTTTATGTAGGTCTAAATTGTTTCAGAACTAAAAGTTTAGAAGTTTTGTTAACAAAAGTTAATTCTTGGATCAATACTTAGCAGAAAAGGACATATCAATGAGCAATAAGCATGGAAAGTTGTTTGAAATCACTAGAGTTGATGAAAATTTAAGCCAAGACCATGAAGGGATGTCACTTAGAGAGGGTAGAAAGAAACAGTATATGATGCTGAAGGGGAGGCAAGGCAGCGAAGGAGCACACAGTACTGATGTGACTGAAGTGAAACAACCACCACGACACACACTTGGTAGTTTCTTATTAAGTTTAAGAACAGACATTATCTTGTAACAGTTAAACACATCTTTACACAATGGTCCAGATAAATTCTACTCCTATGTATCTACCACAAGCATAGTACAATAAATATCTATAAAGAGAAAAATATAGAAAATTGATTAGGCATAACTCTGAATAGACAAAAGATTAAAAACAAGCAAAATGTGTACCATTGTGATAATAGGCAGACAAGTAGAGCAAAGTGAGTGAATATTAAGAACATTATGTTTAGTAGATGAAACCAGACACAGTTAAGTACTGTCTTATTTGATTTATATAAGTTTAAGGACAGGCAAAATTAATTAGTGGAGAAAATCAGATACTGGTGACTTGTAGGAGGTTGCAGACTGACAGGAATCTGGGAGAACTTCTTGGTGGTGACAGTACACTGTATCCTAATTGGGAATTTTGCTCCATGGGGGCATTTATTTATCAAACCTAATGTACTGTACCCTTTAAGACTTGTACATTTTGCTCTGTATAACTGGACCTCAATTAAACATTTCTGCAAGGATGAGAAAGTTATCAGCCTCAGTTTTTAAACAAATGTATTAAAGTGTGTCATTCCATTAATCAAGAAACAGAAAGTACTGGTAGATACTAAAAGGGGAGAAGAAAATTGATCTATTAGCTCTTGAAGAAGAATTATTTAATACAATAAAGTGAGTATTGCCTTCTCAGACATCTTCCTTACAGTTATTCCCTCTAATGGTGCCACAAAAGCTCAATTTATGCTCCTTCCATGTAGCATAGTCACCACCTCAAAGAGAAGGATGCAAACAAGGCTTCTCCTCCTTAAGAACTCTCTTTGCAATCACATATCTTCATCCTACTTGCCCATACTAACACCAGTACTATGTGATACAAGAGATTACAGAAAATGTTGACTAATGTCACTTTAACGTATGGAAAGGAGGACAGACTACAAGTATGCAATAGAGCAAGCCAACCTCTAAGTTTTCTTCACACTAAGAGAAAACACAGAAAAACACAGAGTTTTAAATTATGATGATATAGATTTACCTTAAAATTTTATTAGGTGCTTATCTAAAAAATATTTTTATCCAGTTTTACCACCTCCAAGAAATCAGGCTTCAAGAGTCAGATCTAGCTTCTCAAAAATATCCTTTTATTAAAGGGCACAAAAATGAATGATTACATCCACACATTTTTGCTTTGCAGATAGATATATTTACCAAAATTAACAAGAGTGTATGGGTCTTGCACTTCCAAACCTCAAATATAAGCTGTAATTTCTATTCTGATAAGAGATGTGCATAAATTCCCCCTCGGGATAAATAGGAATGGCTCAATTCCAGGTGCCTGAACAGTTAGTCCAATATTCAGGTTTCATTACCAAATGTCTATCCTGAGCACTGCTTGCAGCACAGAGGCTGTTCAGTGTTTTTCTATTACTTTCAAATAAAATCACCCATCTGTGGAAAATGAAAAAAAAATGGAATATTCATGAGTTAAAAGATAATTTTTATCATCCCTAGAGAGTCTCTTTCTTTAAATTGTTTATTACCTGCAGAGCTCCACTGAATAAAGATTGATTAATTGCCAATTACAGCGATAGCAGAGTATATTCTTCAAAGCAAACAGCAAACGCATAATAATTCTTGCAATAGAAAGCATGCTTTTTACTGGTAGCTGCAGGAATTGTTGGAGGACTGAAAATCAAATAATTTGGGAGAACTCTCTTTTAAGTAAAACAATACCAAATTACAGAACTGAAATGATTAAGGTCCTTTTCAGTGTCATGGAAGAGCCACACAAATGAGTACACTGGAAACTTCATTTGTTTACATGGAAATATGTCCATTCTAGCATTCTATTGTGAAGGGGTAGCATAAGTCAAGGGATTTGCTTATCTGAACCCCATTTAGGAGTTTCCAAGTAAACATTTGAAGTTTCTTAAACTGACTTGAAAATTGATGATTAATAATATTTTTCTAAATGGTCATTTAATAAAATTCAAACACTGCACTTGCTGTCACTATTTTTAGATGTAGGAGAAGGTTAGTTTCCATCTGATAGCCTGTGCTCTCACATTAGAACTACACTGTTCTGTTCTTTATTAACAGAAGTTGAGGGAGGGATTGAGGACTCCACAAGAAGACCAACAGAGTCAACTAATGTGTTTCCTTGGGGCTCCCAGGGACTGAACTACCAATCAAAGAACATACAAGGGCTGGACCTAGCCCTGCCCCACATATGCAGCAGACATGAAGCTTGATCTTTATGTAGGCTCCCCAGTAACTGCAGTGGGGGCTCTGTTGCTTGCCTGTGGATTCTGTCCCCACAATGGGACTGTCTTGGCTGGACACAGTGGGGGAGGATGTACCTAGTCCTGCAGTGACTTGAGTTGTCAAGGAGGGTTGGTACCCAGTGGGTGGATAACCTCATCCTTCTCAAGGGGTGAGAGTGATGGAAGGTCACTGGGGGTGTGAGAGGGGCTGTGATTGGGATGTAAAGTGAATAAATAAATTGAGAGACAAATAAATAATTCAACATTATTAAAACTAAAGAAAACACTCCCAAACCCCCAAAACCGAGCCCAGGCTTTGTTCCAGCCAACATAAGTCCCCAAAGTAGGAAGAATGCTCAGTCTACAAGACTTAGGTGCAAGAAAGTCTTCCATTCCTATATTGTACTTCTTTGGTAAACCGGAGCTTATCACCAGCCTCCCTACTTCCATGGGCTTTGTAGTTATGTTATAATGTCATCCTGCTTTTATTAGTTATCTGTGAATGAGCTAGAATGTGATCTCTGTAAGCAGAGGAAGTGTTTCATCCCTCAAATTAAAAACCAGAGGTTCAATGTCCACTGAATACAAGAAAACAAAGGCATGCTTTAGAGGGAAGCAATGCAGGGTACAAGCTAAAGCCTGGACCAGTAACAATGTCATTACTTGAGAATGAATCAAATGGTTGACCATATCTAAGCCTAACCCAGATCCATTGAATCAGTATGCAGGACCTCTAGGTCCTGTTCGAGTCCAGTTGGAGAGACACTAAGGTTGCTTTACTGGGGAGTTTTAGACATCAATTCTTCCAAAAATGCTTGTCAAAGAACCTTTGCAGTAGATTACTACTACACTTGCCTGTTTTTAATCCTTAGCAAAATAAGAGCTTGTTTCAAAAACCATCAACCTAGAAGAGCCAGTGGCAAGAAAGCAATAGGGACTAAAGCAAGCACTGAAGTGAAAGTGGATTCAGATTTATTCAGATCCCTAAGATAAGATCAGCTGTTAACTAACAGGAGCTTCGGATAGAGAAAAAATATTAGGCAATTATATAAGGATCAAATTAGCCAGATTGTTCTACAAATGAAGCCTTTTAAAAGTATATATTAATGAAATGTGGAGAATAAATGAAAACTCAATAAGGTTTAATTTTCAGAGAGAACCATAGTGAACACGTTGCACTCACTGACATGTCCATCCCTCCTGGTTGAACAGATTACCAAACTGGATGCTTTCTAACACCCTAAGAGGAAATCAGTTGGTTTATCTTAACAGTGACTGTCTCTTCAGGCATTTAGGTAATCTATTGTAAGAGTGATCATATATTGTAGATGTGATTAATTCTGGGTGGTAGAAACATAACTACTTGAAGAAGATACATTTCAATGTAAGACTTAAAGAAGAATAGAGAGAGAAATTAAAGATTGCAAAGAACTGTCAGCGATGGCAGAAGCCATTAGTCATGTCATGGTGAAGAAATAATGATTGTCTTACAGTTGCTCAGTTCTTCAAGGTGAACTTCAAAAGAATAAAGTACGCGAAAGAAAATCACAAGGAAGAGTGGGGCTCACAACGGAGATGTTACAGGGGCAAAGAATCGACTGCTTTCTGCAGCTGTGAGATGTGTCCCCAACATGTCTAAGCTTATGATTTGCTTTTCAAAAATCATGCTCTCAATTTCAATGCAATATGAATGGAATGAAATAACTTCTACATTCCGTAGGAATAGAAACTTGTTTGGTTCTGTATAATCAAGAATAATCCAGAAACCTTATTAAAATATTGTCACTGAGCATATCTTGTCTTTTTAAATAAACCTTTACCATTCAATATAAATGATATTACATTTTGAATGTTAGCATCTACATTTCAAGGTCTATATCCTGACAGTATTTACTTTTTATACCCAAACTCTGCAAATCGAGCAATTCTCTAAGAAATAACCAATAGGTAGATTTCTGCAAAGAACATACTGCTACCTCAGTACCTGGTCCATTGACTACATCTATTCACAAGAACCCGAGTCACTTCAAAGGAGTTAACAAATGTAGCATTCATTATGAGAGTGGAAGAGAGAAGACCCAGACTCTGGATACACCTATAAGATTACTACTGATCATAACCTAGATGATGTCATAGAAAGTCCAGTACCAGTAAAAAGAAACATTTCTGAATAAAGTAAACCCATCATTGGTCATGAATTAGGGTTGCCTTATTTTTAGAGGAGAAAAAGTTCAAACTATGAAGTATTGAATCATCTCATGACCACAATGCATGGTGATTTTTTTTTCATGGCCTAAAATAATTCCAGGAGTAGCGGTATGGGAAAGGAAAGAACTGGTTGGTTTTCTGTTTTCACTTTCTACTGAGTCATACAATTTATCACAATTTGGTGGCTTAAAAGAACAGTCACTTATTAACTTTTTTTTTTGGAGGTCAGGGACCTCTCACATGGTATAACTGAATCCACCACTTACATACTCACTGTATTACCGCAGTGTTTTACCCAGGCCTGTAGTTTTCTCTGAGCCTCTGGGTCCAATCTCACTGGTTTGATTGCTTTCTTTATACTTTTTATACAATTCTCTATCTGTTTAAATAAGTACCAAAATCAGACCTTTTGCTTCAGATACCTCCTTTTTTTTCCAAGTTAATATAGTAGGTAGAATTTGACAAAATGAATTAATTTGTAATAAATTATTTGGAACAAAGAAATATGTCTTTTTCTAAGCTCACAGAATTATCTTCTCAAATATGTCTTTTTCTAAGATCACAAAAATGTCTTCTCACTAATTCTTTCTTTCTTTCTTTCTTTCTTTCTTTCTTTCTTTCTTCTTTCTTATTTATTATTTCAAGGCTAATGTTAATTTTCACAGAACCTTGCAGTGAGATCTACTGAGTGCTTTAGGGAACCAGTGAGACCACTCAAGAATAATAGAAACTTTTCTCAAGTTAGCTTGAAGTTTGTGCCCCACATTAGGCACTAATAAAAGCAAGAATTATTTTTCTTGGGGTTTTTGCTATACCCCTTTTTTGCTCTCTAATAACTATTGGACATTTATACCCCATATAAATTCTCAATAAATGATACAAAACACTGTAATTTATTAATAAGCTATAGGCAATATACTGAGCAGGTTTTGAGCTATGCTAATATTTCCACCTGTTAATATATACATAAATATCAGTCACTTGCTGATCTGGTGTTTCCCGGGCTGCTTTTGTTTCATCAGCCTCTTTTCAGGGTGCACATCTCTTGGCCATGTGCTTTTTGTCCATCCTATCTGAAAGTAGCCTCTTCCTTTCTCTCCTCTCTTTCTCTTTCTCCTGGATCTTTTTCAAGACCCCTCACCCAATTCAATTCAAAATCCTGCCTTCCTCTCCTTTCTCCCTAATCATAAGCCCCAGGCTTTTATTGAACAATCAAGAATTAAAAGAGAGCATTCTTTACAACGCATTGGTTACACAACACACAAGACTAACTCCAACACACTGTCTTTTTACTTCAAACCTGTATACACAAACCTACACAGAATACACCTGAGCTTTTGTGTGTTCATCTCCTAGAGTCAGAATACAATTGGATTTATTTGTTAGTTATTTAGTCTTTTAACTGAGTTTGTTTAAAGATGATCCTTCTAATTCTGTTCCACTTACTACAACTTGGTTCCTATTTTGAGCTGGTTGCTTAAATGAGTTTAGATTAAAAATGAGAGGGTACAAGAAACAGAAAACATAGGAAAAGCCTTCCTATGACATTCCTAGGGCATCCATATGTTCAAATTCTACCTTTCTGTCCAATGCTCCAGCTTTGCTGTAAAAAACAACTTGAAACAGATGACATACAATAGAAACAGTAATCACTGATTTATTCAGGTGTTTAATTCATTTGTGTGATTTGTTTGTTTCACATAATCAAGATGCTTAAGAGAGTACACAAGATACTGTGCTAACTAAAACCCATTCTTCATAATATAAATAGTTGGCATCCTTAATCTCGTAAACTCATTTCTTAGATGTAGGTTTTATTCATTCCAACAAATGCTCTTTAAGCATCCAGTTCTGGGTCGGGGGCCATCACATTATACCCTATACTCTGCTTTTTTATTTCTCTCATATCTTCAAATAGACTACATTTCCTAAGAAACTGGAATATGGATTACTCGTGTATACATTCTTCTCACAGTACCCAGACCTGCATGTAGTAAGCACTTAGTAAAAATGACAATACTCGGTGTGTCACACTAGAGCTTAAGCTATCAGTTCTTTTTCCACAAAAATTGTTTGAAACACCCAATGGCTCAAGGACATGGTTTGCAATTCATACACACGTTCAAAACCTTAATTAAGTTGGTTTCTATATTTCACTTATAGTAATGGAAATTCCCACTAAAAACAGACAGAGTGCACAAAGGAAAACACAAAATATTGTCAAAGCTAATATATAATTTTGTATACTCAGGGAATAACTCTGATCTTCTAACACACATATAATAATTACACAGTAAGAATGTTTGCTAATGAAGAGGAATAAAAAGCCAATAATGGATAAAAACTACATCTACCAAATGAGTTTAAGGGAATAAGAATGCCAACTGTTTATATTATAAAGAATGGGTATTAGCTAACACAGTATCTCACACAGTCTCTTAAGAATCTTGATTATGTGAAACAAACAAACAAATCAAAGAGCTTGTGTCAGTAGAACTATTACAATTTCAGAGTGGGTAGCAAATATTCCCAATGCATGCTATTTATGCAAAGTGCTGAGTAGCAAATTTTCTTTGTTTCCTTGAGCCATTTTCTATCAAAAGTACCCTCATGTGTCACTATTCAGTTTGGTGTCCTACTGTGCATCTTAAGAAAGCTTCTTTTTCAGGTAAACTCTCTTATTGCCAACAGTTTTTTTTTCACCCTTTCTAGTAAATGTCTTAAAATATTTTCTCTTAATGAAAACTGAATTGTCAAATTCTTGTCCTTCAGGCAAGGAAAGAGCTAATGAACATATGCTGTCCTACCAGAGTATACGTCCAGACTTCTGAAGTCTTGGCAGGAAGAACAACAACATGGAGAATGAGCACTTCCATACTCACGTGATAGTTACTATTCCTTTCCACAACAGCTCACAGGCCAGACCCCATCTCTATTGAAGACAATGGCTTTAATTCTGTGCAGATAATAAGAAGACTTTGTGATGGGGGGAATGAAGCATTGAGCTTTGGTTGATATTGGAAGAAGTCAATAGTGGTCATTTCTATGTACCTGAGAAATATAGCCATTCACTTACTATCCCAGTGGCTACTACAGCATTCGCTTATGGATAGATACTGAGTCAATGATCGGAAACTAGTCAAATAATAGAAAAATTGGTCTTTCAAAGAACATTAAAATCAGAACATGCTTGTCTACATCAGTTAGCTGTATATCTCCTTACTATTTACAGATTTAATAGAAATTTCCTGATGGTAAATAAGGGGAATAAACAAACAGCAATAATATATTATAATTCATTACAAAGTTACCCGATGTTAATATTATCATATTAGTGTGCCATAAGAATTCTGTGGTAATGCTTTATATACTTTCTGAGTATGTGTCAAAGTGAAACTGTGCTAGAATATCTCTTCCATTTCTTCAGACATACAACTTCAAGTCATAGTTTAATTATAATTTCTATCAAAATGAAACCACAACAAACTGCCTTCTAAGTGCTTAGTCTATACATAGGTTAAGTGCTGCTCTCAGCCTGTATCTGAGAAGTGTTTTGTTGCAGCATATGATAATTAGAGTAGAAACTCAAAACTGAACAAAGTACTGAAAATAAGTGGTATTGGATGGTTTGTCTTAAAATAGACAACTACATTTCCTCTCCAAGTTTCAAGAACATTTTAAAAAAGGGATTAGCCAAGAATGTAAGAGCCATAGAACCTGAAGAAGTGTACCAAAACGTTGTTTTCTGGACATGGCTATTTAGCTCATGAGCTCACTGAATCCATGGAGTTCATGTGAAGCTGTACAGGATGTCTACAAGATTAGACCAATCAACATTATGAAGAGGAGGAGAGACACAGAAGGATCTGCTCTCATGTAGCAGTCTAATGGTTGCAGAGGAACAGGAGTGTCATTGTTTTTTCAGTGACATGGCTATAAAGTTTCCAGTACTCTAGGATATAATCTCCCACCCATGCTGGAGCAAGAAACTCTGATAAAATTCACTGGCTCACATATAAGAAGACAGGGAGTCCAGAAGGATCTTGTTGAGAAAAAAGATGGTTTTAGTTGGAGGAGAACAAGAATGAGGGAAGGGAAAGTGGTGAAAGGGTTAAAAATCATTATGTGCATCTATGAAACTGTCAACGGTTTTTAAAATAGAAAAGAAACAATACCAATTACATCCACATGCATTTTGTATGGTTTCCTTTAAGACTCATAACAGTTCAATTCTTTTTATGCATATCAAATGAAGCATTAAATAATGAGAGTTGTACTAGATTAAAAAATAAAAAAAGAGAAAAGAACTATGAGGACAGGATGAGTTTTTAAAGCACCAGATGTCTTTTCCTTGTGAACTTAACAAGAATAATAGGGTAACATGCATAGTCTTGTAAGAGCATAAAATACTCTTACTTCTCATACATCTCTCTAATCCCATCTCACAGAGAGGACACCAGTAGTTTTTTCACATACCCGAGACCCCCATTTCAGCCAAAAAGCATGCAGAAGACACACAAACTGTTACACACTGTGCCTTCCACTTACCAAACTCTGATCAACATACAAAAGTTCCCTCTAGAACTTAATAACGGATGCAGAGACATAAGTTAAAACTAATTAAATGACTATTAAAAATCCTTACTAATTCCGATTAATGGGGAAGTTACTAAGAGAAGATCTCGCCAATTCTGTAAACTTGCAAATGAACACAAGTGATAACACCCTAAGTTAATGCATGGCATAATTAGAATGCAAATGAGTTTTAATAGTTGGACCTGCTTTGTGGAACTCATCAAGTCTGTGGAATGGAAACCTGTTGCATGTCTCTGCCTTGTAAACTCTTCTCCACAGTCAGTGTGAGTACAACCAGGTCACACTGCTGAATAGTCCATGATACTGCAGGATCTATTGCAGTATTAAGAAAAGCAGGGAATAGTTCAATACTGAGAAGAATGGTAAGAGAATTTATCATACTCTAAAACTAGGACATACCCTCCAACAGTGAGAAAAGACTCAGCACTGGTCAGAATAAGTAGCACCATAGACGTGATAGAAATGCTTTTGCCCTAGATAAAAATAAAAATAATAAAAAAATGTACTGAGGTTGAGAATAGCATAAAACAATGTACTTTTTTGGGTAGAAACAAAGCGCTATTGTTCTTCTTTATCATAGAAATTAAAAAAAAATCAAATCATTTCTTTGTATTTCCTAAGCTGTACTTTTATTACCTTATGTTCAATGTATACCAATACTTATTGGGTGGGCAAAGGTCAGCTCATTATTGGTTCCTGTTCCTTGGGTTTGAGGCATGCAGGCCCTTCTTCAAAGTGTATCTGTTAGGAAATTCTTACACTATTTGTTATGCACAAATAAAAGATACATCCACTCTTCAACCCCTTCACTGGTAAACTCTTGAAGCATCTCACCTAAAGGCCATGTGAAAAAAGGGCTTGAGTAGGCTTGCCTTCCTGCCAGAGTGTGCTTACAGACTTCTAGTGTATTGGCAAGAAGAACAGCATTGAGAAAAAAAGCTTTCCCAATTGCCCATCTCCCAGACTCATTTCTAATTAGAGACACTTTTTTCCCCACAAAGATTGACAAGACTTTTATGATGAAGCATTAAGCTCTGGCTGTTGCTAGAGAGGTGGACAGTGCCCTCACTGTTTAACCAAACATAGTTGCATGTCCAGGAGGAGGGTTCAATCAGGTAGACATACAGGTAGCCTCATGAGGCAAAGTTTTTGGATGCAGTAGAGCGTAGGTGCCATTTTTGGTCAGTTATGGCAAAACTCCTCAACTTTTCATTCCTATGTACATCATGTGTATTTTTATGTAGTTTCAAACATGAGAACTTTACTGTTGTCATTTTTACCCCATGCACTCTCCCTAAATTCTTCATATACTCTTTCCTCATTTTAGCAACTGTTGCACATTTATTTTCTAGGAAATCTCTGAATCCAATAGAAACATAGCAAGTCCTAACAATAAATGATGACTGCTCATCCTGCCGGGTATGTGACTTTTTGGAACAGGCTATGAAAAGCCATGCAGCTAAGCCATTACTACATAGTGCATAACAGCCAATTTTCTCAATTATTTTAAATTTTAACTGATGGTGTGTTTGAAGAGCTCTTTGCCATAAACACAGTTATTAACCTAACCACATATGATGAAGCAAAGGCTGGGTTGGGTTCATGTCAGACAGATATGAATTCAAAGCCCAGGTTTCTGGCATGAGCCAGAGTTGTGAACAAGTGTTCCATGTGACCCCCTACTGATGGGAGCTAACTCTTCATCATTGCTCACTTTGCCCATTTAGAATTTAGTCTCATGACACTAGACAAAATCGGTTTGCTAGATTTGCCAAGTTTGTTCATTTTTTCCCAGTCTTAATTTGCATGTAATTGTCCTTATGTCATTCTTTCAAGTTTCATCTTTCTCAGGGGGGACTGCTTCCTACCCTTTAAGATTCTGTTTGTAAAGAGGACTATCTATTCATGGACTGTGAAACAGTATTAGTTACTTCTGTGATTTTCATCCACTGTATATATTCTTCCCTCTTCACATTCACGTTGAATTTTATTTGTGTAGAAATCTTCATTACTTGCAAGTGTAAGAGAGACTTCATTACTTGCAAATGTAAGACATATCAATAATACCACACTCCTCTCATTGTATCACTTAAAGTGTAACATGTCTTTAATTGATTAATGTTTAATAATATTTAAATAGAAATAGAAATTTCTGAGATGCTTCAGGAGATGGTGCTAAACATTGAATCCATGGCCTCCACATCTTTATAAGCACACTGCAACTAAGTTATACATCCTTTTCTCTGATATGTTCTTTAACATTCTGTTGTTTATAGATACGTAACAAAGTATGATGTCATATTGCTAACATTGAATCAACCTGAAAGAGTTCTTTATGTGGAAGTGTGGAATGAATGTGTGTTTGACAGGCAGAGGGCAAGGCTCTCAGATTAGTGGGCATTTTGGAAGGTTTTTTTTTTCTGAAGCTAACCCATATGTTATCAATTTGAAATTCAAAAATGCAATGATAAAGAAGAGTGCCAGGCAGGGAAAAAGCCAGGAACAGTTGGAAAAATTTTGTGACTACATGCGAGGCTTAGGGAGAGAAAAGCACTGTAGATATGAATGAACCATCGAGTCATGGTAGCTCACATCTATAATCTTAGCACTCAGAAGGCTAAGGCACTAAGACCAACATAAATCCAAAGCAATCCTGGAGTATACAATTACTTTCACTCTCCAAAGCAAAAATCAACACAAGTACCAGGGTTTGGAGAAAGCCACAACAGATACATTATAGAAATTTACAGAGAACTGAACAATTTCCAGGTTTGTGTTCCCAAGCAACTTGCCTCTTTTTATCAATGGTCCCTAACAGAATAAAACTATTTATCCCTTACTTTTGAGTTTCATAAGTAGTAAACCTTTTGGAGTCACACATCTCTATTCTCTGTGTTCATCCTATGTTTCTCAAAAGCCAGTTTCATATCAAATAACGTTGGGACTTTAAAAATTGTATGCTAAATAAATAAAGTTTTGGTTTCTCATCCAACAATATCTGGACTCAGAGACGTACACTCATCATGCCATATGGAAAGACTACAAGACAATGTGTTGCACTTATCTAAATCAGAATAGTAATCATTTCATGGTAGGTTTCACTGGGGCCCTGGATACATCTTCTGACGGCTCTGAAACTGTGGAGTCTTATTTCCTCCTTGCCCACACTATTCATCATCTGGACACCTGCTTCAAACTCTACTGACCCTATTTGGTAACATTTCCCATAATTCTACCCTCGCCTTTTAAGTCAGAGCTGACCATGGTGGTTTTAATTACATTGCTCATTGACTTGTGGTTCAATGGGATTAAGGAATAATTGTTTTTAGCACATCAACCTTGACTCATTCATCTTGCACCTCATTGGCTCTTGCTCAATTGGTACTGCTTGGCAACTGCTTAATTGTTACTTATTACCTACAGGGATCCAGTCCTTAATCAGGTTTATTCTTAACTCTGGATTGCCAATTGATATGTGTCTCATGCCAACCAATTCAGGGAAAATGAATTCTAAGTGGTTCTTACTTAAGTCCAAAGGATCCTTACTAATGATACCAGGGATTTCTAAACTAAGCACATTCGGTTCAGTAAGATATTTGAAAGAGAGTGGAAATGTTGAAACATTGGACATTTTATACACTTCTCATTTAACAAATCATAACTTTGTGAGATTAAAATAAAAAATTAGTAATACAAGTAAGGTAAAATCTCTCTCAAAATATAGCAAATAAAATCTCTTGTAAAAGCCTACCACTATTTCTGTGTATATTCTCCCACTACTGTAATTAATCATGTCTGGCCAGTATGAGACAATGGCAAATCCCTAGACTTCCTAGTCAGAATGCCTGAGTCCAACTACAACTCAATGTTTATGATCAGTGCCCTTTGATTTTATTTTTAATTTTTTTGAGACTTATTTTTCTCATCTTAACTGAGAGGGATACTTATAACCCAATTACAAAGTTTGATGAGAATCAAGTAAATTATCTAAGGGGGAAAATTCCCAGTTGGCACAATTCCTGCCATATCATATGTTTTCTGTTCTCTACAGAAGCCAAGGACAGCAATTATAGTCTGGTAAGCACTCAAATAACCATGAGACAAAAATGATTAAATAAAGAATGAAAGATTCAGATAAAACTCTCTAGCCATACTGTCTTTCAAATGACTTTTTAATGGAAAAGTTATAAACCAGAGAAAGGAGAAAGGGATGCTGCCAGGTATCCTTGCAATAAAAAAGCACAAATACAGAGAAAGAAAATCAATGGAGGATTTAAAATGTTCTTTCTGTTTTGACTTCTAACCTCCAGGTTCCAAATTTTTGCCATTGTCACAGTTGAGGTCCCTTAAATGAGGAGATGACGGCATACTTCTTTCCACTTACCTGGCCCAGTTAGTTCACAAGGACGCAAGCCAATCATGTTAATATTTTTGACTAATGGGTCTTCATTAAATGTCAACAAGCAACCAGATTCATAATATGAAGGATTATGGTAATGTCGAGTATAAGAAATGGCACTCTGAATGGTAGTGTTGGTGTGGGCTGTATCATTTTTCATATTATATGCCTAAGGCTACAAGAATAGCCAGTGCTTGACTGGCCCAGAATGAGAATGAGCATAGCCATCATTTTAGCTGCTTTCATGTAACATGAAATACTGGTATAAAGCAGAGCATCACCAATTGAAATGTACATTTGAATTTCTGGAGAGAAAGTCAAATAAGGGCATATTCAGATTCCATGCCTCTGAAATTGTCATACTGAATTGCTTATCCACCCTAGGAATGCTGGTTTGCACAATGGGAGATTGGGGCCCAGTCCCTACTGGGTTTTATGTCTGGCTTCTCTTAGTTTCTTGATTTTAACAATATAAAGTGAACTTTTCCCTGTATTAGAGTTTTGTTTTATACTATAAAACAAGGACCTAGCTATCACAGTAAATGTTTTAGTGAAGTTTCCATTGTTGTGATAAAAAACAAAACGAGGATGAAAGTATCTACTTCATTTCACAACTTACAGATCACACTCTATTACTGAGGGGGAGTCAGCAGAGACTCAAGAAAGAAACTTGGAGGCAGAAATTGAAATTGAGACAATGGAGAAATGCTGTTTATTGGCCTGTTCCACATGGCTTACTTGGGCTACATTTTTATACAGCCTGGTGCTATGTGCCCAGGAAGAAATAGTACCATTCACAATGAGCTTGGCTGCTCCGTATCAATTACTAAGTATGGAAATGCCAGACAGACTTGCCTATGGATCAATCTTATGGAGACATGTTATCAAATAGAGTATCTCTTTCTAAATGACTCTATTTTTATAAAGTTGGCATAAAAATCAACCAAGGTAGTATTTAACTATACATGATTGTGAGGTCTAAATTAAATAATACATGTAAACCAGTATCCAGGCTGATCAAGTGCTAAATGACAGAAGAAAAACATCTTATGGATTTTAGTAGGGTTTATTGACCACAGCAATTTATTTTAAGGCATTATTATCCACAAGAACACCTAGATCCTCATCTGAAGTCTGGTGAGACTTCTCTTAGTCAATCTCACAAGGAGGTAATTAGCTTATTCCATGGTGGTAGCTGTATTCAGAAGCATGAGCCTATCATGGCATGAGAACAAACATTTTCACTCATTTCTGTTCATGAATAAAAATGAAACAGAATATGCTAGCAAATTAACAGGGACATGTCCAGAGAATAACATCCAAACATTCTGGTCTACTCTCTCTCTCTCTCTCTCTCTCTCTCTCTCTCTCTCTCTCTCTCTCCCTCCCTCCCTCCTTTCTTCCTCCTCTTCTTCCTCTTCCCCCTCCTCCTCCTCCTGCTCCTTCTTCCCCTTATCTCTTTTGGGGTTTTGAGTGAGGGTTTGTCTATGTAGACCTGGCTGTCCTGGAACTCACTTTGCAGATGAGGCTGGCCTTGAACTCACAGAGCTCTGCCTGCTTCCGACTCCCTTGTATTGGGATTAAAGTTGTGCACCACCATGACTAGCTTACTTGCAGTCTTTTATCAGTCTATTTTACAGGAATAATTATCATTTGTTTATTAGTTCTCTTCTTTAACATGAATTTAAATTTTCCACAGGATGGACAGTGAATGTTTCTGTTTACTTCATCTCTGTATCTGGCCTCATGTTTGCCAGGTGACATATCAGTAATAACTAATTGTTTATAAATATATTAAGTAAATGAATATCTATACACACATGCACACACACACATATGTATATGTGTGTGTGTATGTGTGTGTGTGTGTGTGTGTGTATGTGTGTATGTATGTATATATGATTTTAAAATGCACTGAATCCCTGTGATTAAATCCATGTCATTTTTTCTGGCATGTTCTGGCTTCCTGGCATTTAGAAATGAATAAAACATAGTCTATGTTTAAGAAGTTCATGGTCAAATCCAAGGGCAGCTATGTGAGCACAGATCTGAATACAAGATCAGCTCTAATCAGGCAGAAGAACCAGCAGGGAGTTAAAGAAGGAAGAAGAGTTGGGAAGACATTTCCAGTAAAAGGAACAATTAATGCTATTCTACAGATTTGAAACAATGAGACACATAAGAAACAATACACGTATATGGGGGATTGGGCAAAAGCAAGGTACAGATCTGCAGAGACAACAGAAATATTCCCCATAGCACATACCTGTTGTAGACAAAAGATAACATCTGGAAAGATATATTTGAAAGGACCACCCTCTTTATAACAGATACTGATAATACTATACAGGCCATGACCATAGCAAGTATCATTAATTACCTCTAATTATCCACTTCCCTCTGTTTCTTTGAAATTATTCCTTCATTAAAAGTTACATGATAAGGACTGGAGAGATGGCTCTGCTTTTCAAAGCACTGACTGCTCTTCCAGAGGTCTTGACTTCAATTCCCAGGAATCACATGGTGGCTCACAACCATCTGTAATAAGATCTGATGTCTTTTTCTGCTGTATCTGAAGATAGCTACAATGTACTCACATAAGTAAAATAAATAAATAAATAAATCTAAAAAATATTACACTGTATATCTTTTCTTGGGTAAAGTCACATTACTATCTATCTATGGTAAGTAAATAATTTATTGTGTGGAAATTCTGAAAGTATCCTTAAATGTCTAGGGGACAAACTTAATGCCTCTTCTTACCTGAAATAAAATGTTATAATGTGATAAGGTAATGGTTGGAACTACAGCAGCCGCTTGAACCATGGCAGAAAAAAAGAGTGGGTAGCCTCATACTTAAAAGAGCTAAAGCAGAACTACTCTAGATCCCATAAACGGTGCCATACTATCAATTTTTTCCCAAATTATTATCTCTTTTATTTTGGTATCGACTGATACCCATTCTTAGTAATAAAATCACAAGTATGTGTAGTGATTTCAAGAAGAATGCTTCATATGAAGCAGATTCTGGAGAAAATGCAGAAGATAATGAGGTAAAAAAAATGAAAGACACTGTAGAAAACTAGAAAGTCTGGAAGCAATCAAGTACACAGTAAATTCAGGAAATAACTATGTAGTATAAGCATACCATATAGAAGTGCAAAAGAAAAGGCTCAGATGAGGGGTGGGGATGGCAGTGGAGATGGTAAGACCAAATAAAGAGTCGTAAATGTCATATATTTTAATTGTAAGTGGAGAATTAAAGGACTTTGATTAAATGTCAGAATCATAAGTGATTTTTGGAATTTCACAGAACAGAGAACGATAGTAGAAGAAGAAAGAGGAGAAGGAGGAAGAGAAGAAGTTAAGGAAGAAGAAGAAGGAGGAGGAAGTGGAGGAGGAGGAAGAGAAGAAGAAGAGGAAGAGGAAGAGGAAGAGGAAGAGGAAGAGGAAGAGGAAGAGGAAGAGGAAGAAGAATGTGTATGTATGTGTGTGTTTTTTTGTGGGGTGAGTTTATGTGTGTGGGTGTATGTATGTTGTGTGTGTTTGTGTATGTGTCTTGGGGGGTGAGTATAGTGCATGCGTGTGTGTGTGTGTGTGTGTGTGTGTGTGTGTGTTTAGGGAGGAACCCCAGAAGTAATTTCAAAAGCAACTACAGTAATCTAGGATAATAAGATATGTGGACTAAGAATCCTTAGTAAAAGGAAGATGGGCTTTAGATAAGAGATAGCAAATCAATGCTACAAAAATTAGCGACCATATTGATGCAGAAGCCAAAGTAGAATGAAATCAGGATCTCTCCCAGTGATCTAACATGTCTTTCAAATTTGAGCTAATGGTGAAGTGAAGTAAAAGAAGAAACAAGAAAACAAATAAGATACCTCAAAATGAAAAATATTTTTGTGGAATAGACTGAGCAAAAGAAAAAGTCCTACAAAAAGATACTTTCTTGGTTAGCGACATTTTTTGTACTCTGGTGACATCTCACATCTCATTTTCTCATAGAGAACTCCAGTGAGCTTACATTTCAAGGAAGCCACAACTTCCAACTCCCAAATGAAATGACCACATAGTTTTGTTTTATTGTCTTATGGTGACAGCTTCTCTGTTGTGTATTACCTGTTCTGAATAGAATGTAAGCTGAGGGTGGGGGCTTGGTGTTGCTGTTTAAGAATAAACAAAAAAAGAGACACACCTTATATGAATGAGCAACCACTGCACTTCAAAGAGGTATGGAGCCAACATTGGCATGAACTGGTTGTCTATTCACCAATTAATAACTGGAATTCTCATTCTCAATGAAACGGTATTGAGAGATGGGGTCATTAGGAAATAATTAGATCCTAAGGGCAAGACTTTCATGATAAGATTGGAATCTTTACAAAAATTACAGGAGAGAATCTCTTCTACTCTCTACTCTTTGTCATGTTAGGATAGAGCATGAAAATGGTCAGTTACAAAATAGCCAAGAGGCCTCAGCTGAACTCCATCCCACTGGCACCCTGACTTCAGACTTTCCAAGCCAAAAATGTGGCAAAGACATTTCTGTTATGTGAGCCACAGCTTACTCTGTTTCATTTCAGTAGTCTACATAAGACAGATTTTAAGGAGCAAAATAATGAATGTGCCAATTCTTGGTCAGGGGAGCCCAGGCATTTCATGGATGAGAGACTTAGCCCTGGCAATGTCCACAAAGACTTCCTCATGTGACAGCCAATTTGTGGGGAAGTATCTGAGGATCCAAGACAAACCTAACAATCTAATAACCAATGACATAAACTTTGGAATCTCATCGTCTCAAAATAGCTTTTAGACATTTTAAAACAATGCCTTCTTCCATGATATTTTCAGGATAAAATAAAATAGGAGTTGTGGAAGAATGCTGACTTGGGAGTTTGCGTTCATTTATTTTAGATCACTCTCAATCTCTTCATGTTATTAGACACAGTGCCATCACCACCAGCTGTCCTCGTTTCATATTCCAGCTTTTATTTTAACTTTCACAAGCAACATGCTTTTTTTAATGCTTGATAACTTCCTACATTTACAACAATCTGGGAGAACTCCCCTCGACTTTGTAGGTTTTCTATCTTTTTCTTGGTGAGGTATATAACAACCTTAGCTGTTTTCAAATGTCATCTCCAAGGAACTTGGAAAATTAACTTTTATTGCGACTATTAAGCATCAGCAGAACAATGCTATTCCTGCTGCATGCCCTCAGCGCCTGATGTGAGACCTTGGCCAAGTTACTAATTTATTTGCTTGAGATTTTTCACTTTAAAAGTAGAGACTGTAATCATACTTCCTATGGCTTACAGATGGGATTTAAGAGATTAACATGCAAAATGTTGATTGGTATAGCAGAAAATAACCTATTATTTTTCAACCCTTCTGTCAAACCATGAATAAAGCTGGTTCATTCTCATGTCAACATTAGGAGATAATTGTACTTTTCCACATCTTATCAAGGCTCAGAGATGTTAAGCAACGTCTTGGCTTCATGTTACTAACAAGGCAGCACTGCTGCTTCTCAATCCAAGAGCCAGTTCTACTGGATGTCAAATCTGTGCTCTCTATCACATCAATATGATATTTCATATTAACGGAGCCAGTTCATTTTTATATCAAAGATGGTATGTGCTAAACCAAGCTATCAAAGAAATTTGAAGTACATAAAAAGATGGTGAAATTGGCATGAAGACACAGGCAGCTTAGAGGGTAGGGCAAGGGTAAAGTTTCTTGACGACTTGGGTCTGAGAGGAGCTTGATGCTTCATAACATTTAGACCGCAGGATATGATCATGACCTAAAAGGTCAAAGCTAGACCCACTTTCAACCATGGTTTAACTTGTAAGTTTCTTTTTGCAACATTGGAATCCCTTAAGCTATGCTGCTCAAGCTCTGTCTATGCTTCCCCTTTTAATTAACCCAATTACAACTCATAAATGGTGACACGTGTCAGAAGAACAACCCTTGGAGGGTGTTTTAGTAACTTGAACATGTGTGAATCTGGGGCGTGTTCTTTGCGTGGATGGCTGTGTTACAAAGCTAAGTCAGTTACCAAGTTAGACAGGGACAAAGCTTGCTATATTGCCTAAAAGGAGTAGAGTCAATGAACCAAGCAATCTCCTTCAAGCAACTCTCCAGAGTCACAGCAGGTAAAGAGACTATATAGCTGAACATCATTTAGGGATTTATGACCTATTCCACAATGTCATTACTGAATTCTTCCAAAAATATTAGCAATGAAAGTCCTTCTATAATTTTTAAATTTCCGAGTCAGAATGGAAAGCCCGTTTTCTACTTCTAAGATACTGATTCTTAAGCTCAGCCTCACCAAAAAATTACCTTAGGAGGTAGTTAACACCTCAAGCCTATACCCATGTTATACCCAGACCTACTAAGAGGAAATCTGCATTCCTAGAATTCTGTGTCAATATTTCTAAAAATGCTTTGTCTACTACATTTGGGAATAACATTTTCAACAAGAAAAAGAAGCCAGCCAGCCAGCAAGCAAGCAAGCAAGCAAACAAACAAAAATCAAACAGACAAACCACCAAAGAAAGAAAATTAAAAAGAAACAAAAATTTCCTAAACTCCATTGCAGGCTGTTTGATATCATGATTTGATATTTCATGACCTCTCCTTTCTCCATAGTGCATCTCAGTGGATTGCTTTTCATTGGCTTGTGTTATTGATTATTCAAAATAAAACATCTTTGGGCAACACATCATTAGGGCAGTTCACAGTTATTAAAACTCATTTTCACTAACATGCCTTGAAAATAAGTAAAGGTGATCTCATTAAATAGAAACTCATCTTGATTTTCAGATGGTCAGATTAACCTGGAATTTCTAAACAATATCAGAAGAGAAATAATTTAGGACTGGTGTATGAGGCACTTTGGAAACTGAAGATGCAGTGTGAAAGTACTGCACTGAAGCAAGACAGAGCTATCATGTCCAGAGGGCAAGTAGCAATAGTCTTCTCTCAAGAGTTGGTCCTTAAAAATATCAGTATAGAGCAATCAGTTTAGAAACTCAACAACTTGCTTGGTGGTGGTGGTGCACACCTTTAGTTCCAGCAGTCAAGACAGAAAGATAGACAGATCTCTTAGTTCAAAGACAGCTTGGTCTAATTTCAGGATATCCACAGCTACGCAAAGAAAACTTGTCTCATAAAAAAAAAAAAACTCAATAACTTGACAAAATATTTAAAGCTTCAAATCCTGTTCTCAATGCCATGGAAAATATTTAAAGTATTTCTGCCTTTTGTTTGAAGTGCAGTGCTTTAATTTAATAAAAAATAAGATACTCTTACAAATGAAAGAAGACTCATTTCTTATTGTTATTCATATCTTAATTTAGGTATTGTTTTTACTTCAGTTCTTTTCCTTGCACTACTGTGTGTTCTTATCCCATTAATCTGTATCCTCTTTGCTTCATGTAGGACTGCCTACATTTTCTTCAAAAGTGCACTTGAAAAATAAAGAACACTAGTCTACAGGGTCAAAGTGTGATGGGAGAAGTTGTAAATGAACATGTCAAATTTCAAATTAAGCCAATAAATTGAATACATCACATTCATGTGGCCATATACCCCTCTAGTCATGTGATAAAAGCAAATATACATATATTGCCAGATTAATACACTTTTTCAGACTACAGTCATTCTATTAAAAATGGTTCACTTTGAACACAGTTGAATATAACAGTGGTATATACTATTCTCTTTCATATCATACTATGTTTAGAGACTTGGGCTAAATAGTACTTGAAACTTAAAGCACAATTCTATGTGGCTAATATCACATGCTAGGAGCTACTGGTATACACTGTGAAACAAGGCAAGCACTAATTTAGCAGATGCATGACTGACACAAATTTTATGAGCAAAGAACTTTCAATTATCATTGAAGCTTAGAACACAGTGATCACTTACATTATTACATCATATTCCTATTGGCAAATAGTGAGTGCATTTGCATCACCCCACAAATGTCAACCTATAGGGTGGCTTTATTCCTCATAATTACAATAGTACAACTTTGTTGATTATAATGCATAAAATGCAGAAATCTGAAACGATATAAAACCATAATGGGTAAGGTCCTTATGTTTCTTCATGCATCATTTTCAGCATCCTCTGAGCAAAAGACCCTGTTGCTGAAGAAGTCTACCATCTGCACTGGGAGAGTGACAGTTCTGGCTGATCCACAGAATTTCTTATTACTTCCCACACAACTCATCCATGAACTATAAAATCTAACTGGACCTCTAATCTCCCCTTCTCAGAAGCAGAATTAGTGTAGACGAAATCTGTAGAATATGAAGGAAGGAGCCAGGTAAATTTAAAGCATATTTTTCATATCATACACAATCCCATTTTCTAACTTATTATTTCTTCATTAGGCTAGGATAATATTTTTGAAAGGGCCCAAATGGTTTACAAGAAAACTAAAGACTGTTTAAATGAATGCACAGTGTTTTATATTTATACTTTTTGTTCTGTTAGTATTTTATCTGTCTCTTCTGTATCCACTATTTTCTACCTATGCTTTCACTTCCCCTTTAGCTTACCTTAGGATCTCGACTGAGTAGGAAAAGTACATTGGAAATTGTAGAGTAACATCCCTCAGGCCTGAGGTTGCTTCATGCATCATGTGAGATGCTTGATATCATCTCTACTTATGAGTAAGAAGAAAAGGTCCCAGTCACTCAGGTTAAGTTTTTATAGCACTGGGATAGGCCATGGATTAGGAAATCCACTTCTCCTAATCAGCCTCAGATTTTGAGAAGTAGTATCATTGGACAGCTATACAGATATTCCTCAGGATTATTTCAGACTTTTTCAGATCTTCCTATGTTGGGCTAAACATCTTTGAACAGGAACATGCCTTTGCCTAGGTGTAGAAATGGATGCCTTTATAACATCCATGCCTAGAAAAAGGGGTTACATGGCAATTTCTCACCAACAATAATCTTTATATGGACAAATTTTAGTTTTCCCATTGTCTTCCTCTTAAGGTCCAAATGTGGCAGATTAAAATAAAGGCTTTCTGGGTTCTGAAGGGATAACTCAGTGATTAAAAGCACTGGCTGCTCTTCCAGAGCCCCTGAGTTCAATTTCCAACAACCACATGATGGATCATAATCATCTATAATAGGATCTGATGTCCTTTTCTGGTGTGCATGAAGACAGAGTGTGTGTGCGTGCACACACACACACACACACACACACACACACACACACACACACACACACACAAATATTTTTAAAAAGTCTTCCTTAGAGTACATAATTTTATATAGAGAAGCCAGCCCACTACTTTATATAGAGTAGCATGGGGAAGAAACATGGAACCAGGCTGGTGAGTGGGTCAGTAGGTCAATTTAATTTTATTTAAATGTTTACCCGGTTTTGAGATATATTTTGATTTAATACTAAGAAAATAATGAAAGAATAACTGAAATTTCATGAAAATGTCTAGTAATTATTTACATTGACTTCTATTGTCACATATGATAACTTTGAAGATCAAAGTGAAGAGAACAGAGACCATGTTCTTTCTGTACATGAGGATATTATGTGAGGCTGAAAGAGTACTGGCTCTATAGATTTGAAAATAACTCCAAAGTAAAGGAAATAAAGCAACCCACAATGGTTGGAAGGACAAATTGATAATGAATTAGGTAATATATTTACAAATAGCTATTACATAAGATTGTATTATTTGTCTATGTGTATTGTATTCACGTGTGTCTGCTCTATGCAAGTGTGTGTGGTGTGTGTTTGTGTGTATATGAGGACAAGAACCTGGAATTATCTGAGAATGTGAGCGGCTCCCAAAGCATAGTATCTGTGAGCTAAAAATCAGCCCTTTTGGAAGAGCAATAAATGTCCTTGCACATTGAGCCATTTTTCTAGCCTTGGTCTCTTGACTTTTGAGAAATAACTCTACTATCTAATTTACTTATTAGTTATTATCTGGGCAGTTCTGTTTGTAGAACTTCCTGAAGTGATAAACATGTAATAGTTGCATTATTTTTATCATTAGGTTTTTTTATTTTTTGTTTCTTTATTCTTGAGAATGTCAGAAATGTATACATCAAAATATGAGTATGTCCTCCCTACTTTCCCCGTTCTACCTTTTCTCATGTCTTAATTATGGTTTCAATTACTGTGATTAGATACCATGACTAAAAGTAACCTGGGGAGGAAAGGTTTATTTTAGTAGGGTCTCAAAGAGGGTCAAAACCCAGAGGCAGATGTTGATGCAGAGGCCAAGAAGAAGTGATGCCTGTTTGCTGGCTATTAATGATTTTGTTCAGTCTGTTTTTTTTTTATAGCATTCAGGATGACAAGCCCAGGGGTAGCAATGCCCACAGTGAGCTGGGCCCAGACACATTAATCAAAAGTCAAGAAAATGCACCATAGCATTGCTCACAGACTAATCTAGAAGGGGAATTTCCCAATTGAGGTTCCTTCTTCTAAAATGGTACTAGTGTGTCAAGTTGACATAAAACTAGGTAGTATACTTCATATCCATCCCCTAACCCAGTAATCCTCCTTTTAACTTCATTATTTAATACGGTGTACATTACTCATACTGGTCTTTTAGCACTGATAATGTGACTCATGTAATTGAAGAGTTAATTTTACAATAGTGCATTATCTTAATAACTAACAGACTTGTAGCTGTTTTGAAAAACCTGCACCTAGAAACTAGTAGCACATAGCAGATGCTCATTAAGTATAGACAAAGTGTTGAATTGACTAGATTATTTTTCCTATAAAAACATGCATGACTCAGTGGGAGAGGATGTGCTTAGTCCTGCAGTAACGTGATGTGCTAGGGTGGGGTAATACTTAGGGGGGACCTTGACCTTTCAGAGGAAAATGGGAGGGGTGTGAGGGAGGGACTGTGTGAGGGAGAGACTGGGAAGAGGAGTAGTGCAATCAATATGTAAGGTGAATAAATAAATTAATGAAAAAAAAAAGAAACAAAAAATGCCAATGAATGTAAAGGTGAAAAATGGGAAGACATGAAAAAGATCAGGGAAAAGTGTGTTCTGAACGGTGAAAGATAAGGGGTCCAAACCAAGAAAGGGATTTCTGTCTTCCTAATAACACATATTACAGTTTAATATGCAAACGTTCTATGCTTTTGTCAAATAGTTTTCAATTTAGATAGTCTTGTCTGAGACCTTTAAGTCCTTTCATTATAAGCTCCCAGGTAATGGTCCTCCTGCTGCTCGTTTATAAACCACCCATACCCCACACGCACTAGATGTGGGTGTGCATTTGACCTGCTTACCTATTAGTCTTACATGAAGTAGTTATGCCTTCTGTATTCTTGTCACAACAACTCAAGGTTAAGTTGTAGGAATATTTTATTTAATCAGAGGCATAGCCTCACCCTACTCTCTGGCTGTGATCAATGTTAATTAAACACCTACACATTAGCAGACTACTCATGAAACCCTCTACAAGGTCAATGTTAAACGAACTTTATACAAACTGACACTGAGGCTTAGACATACAATAAGCCAAACACATATATTTAACTGGTGGCTCAGAACCCAGGTGTGCAAGAATAGAAAACCCATCTGTGTCACTATAGTCAGTGCTAAAAGCATGGAAGTTGAACAACATCAGCATTACGTGAGAGTCTGTCAGAAATGCGAACTTCCAAGCTGTGCCTTAAGGCTCCTGGACATAGCCTCCATCTTCCCAGTGTCCAGGGATTTCATATACATAGTACCATTTGCTCCACCTCTTGCCTTCTAGAGTGTGATGACAAGTTAAAGAGTAAGGGAATCTACTGATTTTGACAATTGAGAAATGCATTTAAATTGGCCAGGTTTGATATTGGAGCAGGTATTGATGGCCTTGCTTCTACTGATGAATTTTTCTTGCCTCACGGGCACAGTTTAGCCAAAATTAAGCTGCTTCCTGACAGGTAAGTATTTTTCATCTCTGAGCAATATTTCAGATAAAACCATCCACAATATAAGTTTTAGTAGTGCTCATAGGAAGTAAGAAATAAGAAAACCTGTTTGCTGAGGAAAAAATGTACAAACCTCATAAAACCCTTCCAAAAATGTTTTACCATTAGTAATAATTCCTAAGATGGTTCAAAGAAATAAATATTGTCTATAAAGCTGTCTGCTTAAATTTAAACAGAAGCCTAAAGCACAAGGCTCTGCTATTGTACAGAGTGATGTGAAGAAATCATTGCACAAGTGTCCATTCCCACAACTAAGGGTGTTGCTATCCCTCACTTCTATAATACCTCTTGTTCCAAGAGAGCTTTCCAATCACCTTCCTGCTCCTGGTACCAGGCACTTGTGTCATTTATACCTTGATAACAGACACCTCCCAGTCTCAACTCCCCTCCCTAGCTCCCCTAATAAACCTTATTGCCTTATTGCTTTATGAAGTTATTGCAATGAACTCTACATTAGTACCAATACTAATGTTCATCTGCTTCAGAATCCAAGGTATGTTTATTTTTCCTCTCATCCACTTCTCTTCCTTCACTCATATTGTCCACTTTAGTTTACTTTTCACCATCTTGACCTTGGCCCCAGAACTATGGCTTTCTTTGCATCCAATGACATGTCTGGCAAGTTTTTACTGTCCCACTTCTTTCCCAATGATTGTGTATATATATATATACACACACACATATATATATATACACACACAATCATATATATGTATATATATATATGTATATATACATATATATGATCTTCTTGAGCCAAGTTCAGGAGGTGATGACTTCTATGGGGCCTTCTCATATTCTTTGTAATCTAATTCTTTTTACATTTTTTTCTATTCTTTTCTACTGCTTCCCTCTTCTACATTATTGGAAGGCTTTCCCAAAGAACAAATGTAACCCCAATGGCCTTCTCTCCATCACCACTTCTATTTGTGCAAGCTAAGTTTCTACTCTTGTATCAGGTGATAGTTCCTCAAGGCCATGATATATTATGTTATGATTTATGATTTATTACATATTTACTCTTCCCTTTCTCTTGAATGCAATGATATAATTGGTTTTGGACCATAGGTTGTAAGTGTGTTCAACATGAATAAAGGCCCAACTAAGCTTGACTTTTGTTGACTCTGGTGTGTTCACCAATACTTTTGAATGGTATAGCAAGGGAAGTCACAATTCCATATCCTGATACAGCCCGCCTCCTGCTTCACAGATGAAGTAAGGACCAGATTATGTGCAGGACAAAGAGATTCTCACTGTTGTATGCCACTGATCTTATGACTACTACATACCAAAAACTGTTGTGACATGGGATCACAGTAAGTGGTAAGTGATGCTTTGGTGTTCAATGACTATGCTAAATTTACATGAAATATGGTACATTTGCAGTAATTGATCTCTAAGTTACTGACTGAGATTGATAGAGTCAAGGCTTCTGTTTCCCATAGCACATTTCTAGAAAACTACCAACCTATCACTTGGATACAAGAGAAGTTTGGAGGAACACAAGACATTCTAGAATCTCTTCAATTAATTTTATTTTTAGAAAACAGAAGGGGCTCAGCCTTGAACATTGACATGCCTCCTGGAAGGATAAAGCAAGTCATCAGGGAAGGGTACAGCATGAAGGTCACAGAGAGCTTCTATACACTCTGGACTTCTAAGAACAGAATACTTTTGCGTTTTAGCATTAAAAGGCATAAGAAAATTGAAATTGAGTAAAATGCAGCAAATGGAGTTTTGACATAAGATCGCTCTCTCCCCTATGTCCTACTGAGTCTCTTTAAGAGATTTTAATGTTTATAGAAAGACTCCCACACACACAAGGCTAGGCTGTGCACATGCAAAGTCATACCTGACTTTGAAATATATGACAGTATGTGTAGTTAGGCTTTTAGGAAATACAGATATAAAAACTTGGTTGATAGTAGAACTCTAATGTTCTCTATCTTTTTGACAAATCATGTTTCTAAATATCGTTTTTTACCTTCACTAGATACATAAAATTTTCCATTGACTCTAGACACTTCCTTTAGTCTGGCTACCCTTTGCATATATGCCAAGAAACCATTGTCATTAGAACCATTTATATATAAAAATGTAATTTATAATTTATTTATTGGTAAAATTAGTACATTTATATATAAGGAAATTATTTTCGAAGAGAACTTCAAAATACAAGCTGAAGCTTGTCATTCAGGTAAAATTTTTAAAGAAGAAAATGTTCTTATGCAACATGACTAAAATACCTCGGGGAACTCTGAAGTCATTTTTTCATTAAATAGAGCTGAAATTATGTGAAGAAGTAGAACATGGGAAAGAAAGAGGCAAACAAAGTATAGAGCACTGGGGAATGAGAAAATAGAAAATAGACTCTGAAAGGAACAGTGCATTCTTCAAGGTTACCTACGAAGTGCATCAGGGAAGGGGCGGGTGTGTGTGCATAGAGCCTATATCAAGAGCCAAAGATAACCACAGTGGCTGCACACTAAAACTGCAATTTTCAATAAACATCTCATTCAGATAGTTACTTTATCTGGAAGAAGATATTCATATTTATCAGTTTCTCTCAGAGTTTAGCCAAGTGCTGCTGTATAAATCAGTATTTTTTTTAAAAAAATCACACACATTTTTACTAATGAGAAGTTAAACAACCATGATTTCATTTTCATATATAAAACCTGATTTAATTTCCTTAACATTCTCTGAGGTCAGTATTATAATTTATGTCTTATGAATTCATACAGCTCCAGAAAGATTAAGTGGGTTGCTTAGGAACACACTACCATGGAAATTGGTATGTTTTTTATCATTCTGAGCTGTTTGGCATCCCCCTCCATAGACTTGACACTTAAAAGAATCAAAAGGAGGTTTTTACTTAGTGAAAAAATATGATTAATCAGAAAAAGAAAGATTTAGGTATATTTAAAAATAGGTACCAAGTTGACATTTAAGAGAATAAGAGCAACTCAGCAAGTTAGTTATATGTGGCTGCTTTTACTAGCTAATCAATTAGGACATCAGTTGAGCAGGTCTGTATAAGATCTTTATTTAGATCCTATTGATAAGCCTTTTTCACATGCCAGCACCTCACAGTGAAACCATGAGAACTTCAATAGAAATCTTGGAAATACTATCGATTCACTACAAGAAGTAGTTCTATTTGTCAGACCAACCCTCTGTGATCCATGTCTACCTTACAAAGCAGTGTCTGTGTTAATGTTAACTGTCAACTTGAAACAGCTTAGAGTCATCTGAGGGAGTCTCAATTGAAGGAATGCCCAGATCAGACTGGTGTGTAGCCAGGTCTGCGGGGGATTGTCTTGACTGATGTGGAAGGCCCCAGCTCACAGTAAGCAGTGACAACCCTAGGCAAGTAGACCTGAACTGTATAAGAACGCTAACTTAGCATGATCCAAGGAGCCAATCAAAGAGCCAACCAGCCAACAGCATTCTTCTGTGGTTTCTAACTCAAGCTCCTGACTTGACTTCATCCCTTCCCAGAATTCTTTCAATGGTGGACTGTAACTTGAAAGTATAAGCCCAATAAACTCTCTCATCCTCATCTTGCCTTTGGTAAGTATCTTATCCCAGCAACAGAAAGGCAACTGGAACATATTATTTTTTTCTGCTTTGTCAACTGTCTTATGCCAAAGAGATTCGTTTAGAATACTGAATTCCTTGGGTCCCAATCCTGAGAAAAGTAGGGCTTCAGTAGCAAGCTCCCCCTAGCAAAACTCCAAGCATCAATAGGGTATATAAGGAAGCTTTGTTCTTAAGTTGAGAGGCTGACTACTGAGGGAGGTGGCAGAGAAACACAAAGGGCATCAAGAAAGGGGCTGAAAAGCCTTTAGGCAATAGTCAGGATACTTAGGGTTATTTCTTGCTCTACTTACTGCACAAAATACTTCAATGAGTTACTTAACCTCCTTAAGACTCAATTTTTCAGTATCCCCCAAAGGGGAAGGAGCTATAGTTCCCTTTTGGTTTTGTTTTTTTTTTTTTTAATTATTTTATGTATTTACATTTCAAATGTTGTCTGCCTTCCAGGTTTCTCCCCAGGAGCCCCCCAGCCCACATTCCATAAGTTGCCTCCCTTCCTGGTCCCTCCTGTGGTGACCATCCCATCCCCCCTACCCTGCCATGCCTCTGAAAGGGTGCTCCCCAACTCACCACCTACCCCTGCATTTCACTTCAAGCATCCCTCTTCCCTGGGACATCAAGCATCCCTCTTCCCTGGGACATCTGGTTTCTACAGGATTAAGCACTTCCTGGGAGCTTAGACAAGGCAGTTCTCTTCTAAGCATGTTCATGAGAGGATAGACTGGCCTCTGTATGCTCATTAGTAAGTGGCCTAGTCTTTGAGAGCTCCTAGGGGTTCAGGTTTGTTGACACTGTTGGTCTTCCTATGGGGTTGCCATCCCCTTCAGTTTCTTCAATCCTTCTCCTAACTCTTCCATAGGTGTCCCTTCTAATGTTTGGATGTGAACATTATCTATCTCAATCAGCAGCTGTTAGAGCCTCTCAGAGGATACCCACACTAGGCTCCTGTCTGCAAGCATAATATAACATCAGTAATAGTATCAGGGTGTGCACACATGGAGTAAATCCCAAGTTGGGTAGGTCACTGGGTGACCTTCTTTCAGTCTCTGCTCCATTTTTGTCCCTGCATTCCCTTTAGAATAATTTTGGATCAAAAATTTTGAAGGTGGGTAGGTGGTCCCCTGCCTCAACTGGAGGCCATGTCTATCTATTGGAGGTGGTCTCTTCAGTTTCCATCTCCCCACTGTTGGGCATTTTGGCTAATGTCATCATCCTTGAGACTTGGTAACCTCTCCCATCCCAGGTCTCTGAAATTTTCTAGATGTTCCCCCTGTCTCCCACCCAGTATTGCTGCATATTTAGATTCACTCTCCTGGCCCTCTGGGCATCTCTCCTATAAAAAAAAACTTTACTGAAGCTCAAAACACACATTAAATCTCACACAATTTGTTTCAATTTATAAAATATAAAATTAATAGATTATTTTTCACAAGGTTGTTAGGATTAATAAACTATACCTATTTGTTAAATACTTAAAACAATGTTAGTCATTCAGAAAAGAAGGTAGGATGACTGACTGAAATGTAGCAGACACCAAGGGACTTTAATATATTACTTGTTTAATTCTACAGAGCCATTAACATTGTACATCCCACTTGATTCATGTTAGAGAGTTTAAGCATGTTCCCCCTCTAGTCTTTAAGATTTATGAGATGCTAGTTCAAAACTTCAGGTGGTGCAGCATGAAGCCAAGACTGTTTTTATTTCTGTCCTGATCCTGTGTTCGGGTTTAGTCAGTTGTTCTGTAATCAAGTCCTAGCACTGTATTCTAGTTCTGGAATGTTGCTTCCTGTGTGTCAGGACTGGCTTGCAGAACCTGGATCAGAACTCCAGTTCTGTGAGGTATGTATTTCTAAAATGGCAGCTCATGGATGAGACACACTTTATTTGGAATTTGTTGTTTGAATTTTGCAAAGTATTATTCGTTGTCTGTAGGAATTGTAAATGTTTACATAAAGATGTATGTTTTCAATCTCTGTTGAAACGTTACATGATTTGTCAAAATGGCCTCAAGTAGCTGCTGTCCCCTTTAAAGCCATACGATTTGTATTTTTCAAAGTTTTCTGCTTTGTCTGTGTGTCTGGGATTTGCTTGCTGCCTCTGAGAACATCTGGTGAGAGCAAATACCTCTTTGTGCCAAATGTAAGGACTTCACATGCTTTACTCACATAAAGGCCATGAATCTCTTGTTATGGATCCCACTGATCTTTTTTACCTGCTCTACACCTCTCTGCAGGGATATGTGGTTGTTGTGTGGTCCCTGGTCACTATCAAGCATCTCAAAACACTCATAGACATCCATAATGGCAGACATTCTTCCACAACTTAACATATCGTCAGTCTCTAGAGCTGGAGTCTATCCTCAGATTTTTGACCACCATAATGATTATGTGTTCCAGGCTGGTAGTGTTCCCCATCATGTTATTTCATGCTCAGTGGTGCCCTTAGTATTTCATAGTCCACACATTCACAAATTTGCATATTTTAATCACATGGAAAATTTATCTGTAAAAGTTTCCCTTCAGTTCTTATTAGGAGCCCAACGAGTCTATCAAACATTTATTTATCAACTAGGTTCCAGGCTTCGCAATAGACATTTATCTAAATGTTCGTTTAGTCAGAAAAACAATGATATTTGCCATGCCTACCACTAGCACTCCTTTCAGGAAACCACCTAGCACACGAACAATATTTTAACACACTTGCCTATGCTTTTTCCTCTCGTGACTGGCTACTATACAAAATGCAAACAAAAGAGTCCATGACTAAGCCAAGGTTCAGGAAACAACAAAAGAAAATTCCCAAAACCAATTATGCACATCATTTTATCAGATTATCTCAACTGAAGAGAACTAATTACACAGTAACTGTTAAATTCGGTGAATTCTGTACCATGAGACTTTTAAAATGACGTCTTAATAAAAATGTTACTTACATAAGGAATAGTGTCCAAAGTGTCTGTGTTGACAATTATAGGAGCAGGACTAGCCTAAAGAAAAGAAACAAACAAACAAAAAGATAAGTAACCAATAATCTCTTCAAAGACCAATTCTGTTACTTTATTTAACAAAGATCACCACAAGCATTTTCCAAGGTCTGGTACCTGCACTGAGTGGGTTCTGGATACTGTAATAAGAAGGTTGAATTTTCACACTTCCCTTCACTTCAAGTACCTCTTCCCAATGCTTAAAGTAAATTAAATTAAACATTCATAGAAATCACATCAATTTTCTCTTAAAATTTAAACAAATCTAGGGTTTGTGCTACCTAAGTGGTAGGGATTTATATTAAATTGAATTGGAGTTTAAATGTGTGACATTCTTTATAAAATGAGTTTGCTGAAGAAATTTGATTTTTCTCTTAAGTAAGCACAATAAAACTTAGCTAATATTTAAGCCAGTGTATAACAGTATGTTTACCTGATGAAATGAATGTTCACTTATAAATATTTATCTAGTTTATATGTTACATCATCCTTTTATAGTTATGTATCTATGATCATGAACATCAGACAAAATTTAAAAATTAGAGGTGACAGAAAATCATATTTGATATGGTAAGCTTCCATTTCTAAAAATGATTTGTATAGTTTCCAGTAATTCCCTTTAAAGTTGGATAGGAACCTGTGGAAGACTGATACAGGCACACTAAAGCATAGGCATTAGAAAATAAGAGATGGCAATCTATTTGCATCACCAATCTGACTTCATGAATATTGAGTAGATCTAATTTTATTTTCAAGTTTCTAGAACTTTCACATCAACCTTTCCTTCATTCCCCAAAGAATCTTTAATCTCTATCCCAAATTACAGATTTCATTTAGATATGGGAAAGGACTCTCATCATGATTAATTGAGAGCTGTCCTATGTGGTGCAGTGTCTTGGCAAGTGCTCAACATTTGGGACATTTCATTAGCCTTGCCCTCTGGAGTTAACAGAGTTAACAGCTCTGTAATGTCCGTCTGTGTGAATGGAATCCTAATCAACAGACTCACAGCATTCCAATAGGTTTTAGGCGGCAACACTTTGTTTCTTAACTCAAAAGACCAGAGATAATGAACATAAACTTAATGTCCATATTTATATAGCAGGTCAGCCTGAGACTCATAGTATGTTATTAGTTATCTTAATACTCTGTAGGTGATAGAGAATTTGGAGAAAGTAAGATCACATATACCCAAACCTATAAATATTGTCTACAAAGAGAATTTTGAAATGTGGAACAGCTTTTGAGTCAGAAGACATGGGCTCAAAGTTGGTACAGCAACTTATCAACTAAGTACTTTGAGGACTAGACAACTTCTTGGTGTTATAACCCTGTAATAAGACCTCCTGACTCATTTACCTCTAGGGAGTGGGAATAACAGTGATCACGTTTAAAAAATGTTAAATATCAAGGGAGGATATGCATTTGGATGTACCTTAGATACTACATTTTAGGATTAATGCTAAGTATTTCTAAATGTTCTTAATGATAGACTACTATCAATATGAACATTCACACATATATGATGGTTGGTGATCTATTTAGATTTCAGAGATCTTAGTATTATGCTAGTTTGTAGTAATAATAATGTCACTGTTTATTACCCATATACACACAGACACAAAGACACACAGACACACACAGACACACACACACACACACACACACATATAGATATAATTGGTGTATGTGATATAGACAATACATTCTCATTTAATTACCAGAAAGCTATACTGATAAGACACTATTACTATAGCCATGTAAAGATGAGAAAATTGAAGTTCAGGAAAAATGATGAAAAGTGAAATCTAAATATTGTTTTTTAGGGGTATCAAAATTCATGGTTTTTATACTAAGCAGCTACACAATCCTGGTATCTTGGATTTATCAGCCTATCTATCTATCTATCTATCTATCTATCTATCTATCTATCTATCTTTCTCTGTTATCTATTATTTACCCTCTATCTAATTTTAATATATGCATCTGTTTGTTTGTTCATTCATATGTCTATTTTATATTGTAGTTCTCATTTAATGGCTCTATCCTTTTGATTTTTGTCCCTAAAGAGTCATAAATAATCCTATACATCTTATCTTTAAATCAATTAAAAACTGCCTTTATATTACAGTTGGTCTTCGTTATCAAGCATAGCATTGTTCACTAAATTTAAATTGAATTGGTCTTAAACTTTATTTTTTCTTATAGGTTATATTTTATGTTACATGAATAAATTTATGAGCCCATTTCCTATGCAATGCTATCTATAACTTTCTGTTTGTGCTATTTTCCTTTTTCCATATGTAAATTTTGTCATTGCAACAAGATTCTATATTTTAAAATTAGCAGAGATTATATACTTCTCTAGAATTCTCCATTTGAATTGTATATACAGACGAAAAGAAGAATTTTATAATGGTTATTATTGTGTAGTGCTGAGTATCAAAACCATGGCTTTCCCCATAGATATTTTCTCTACCTTTAGGCTAGATCCTCAGCCCTTCTTAGGAATTACTGACTAAATGTAACTATAAAGTACAGATGAGGGTTCAATGAAAGCATTTTATATCTTTATAAATTTGATCAAACATTTGCAAAGTACTTATACACCCCCATGTATATACCTGAGTTACTCATATATAATTTGTTCATTCTGGCTTCTGTTTTCCTGTTGACTTTTGCAAGGGTCAGAAGTCAAGCCCAGATGCATCTGGTTGGGTTTCTGAGTTTTAGAAATAGGTTCTCTTATAGTTTTGGTGGTTCTCTCTAAGTCTCTTTTCCATACTGCACCATATATGCATACACCCTGGCTTCATAGTAGATATGGTTAATTGAACCTATCAATCAAACTGGTGACTCAAACTCCAGCCTCCCTTTTCCATATGCTTATTTCCATTCACTGGAAAGAGACTCAGAGCAAATCTAGAGAGAGAAAATTAATTTCCTTTTCATCAGAGGCTTTAACAATTTATGTTTATGTAAATCCAGGCAGGCATTTGAATCTTTAAAAAATTAGGAAATGCAGCCTTTCCTGGGTGACACAAACAGTAAAGGGCAAGTGGTTTTCCTTTACATCCCATTCTCTTCCATTGGTGGAAACCAAATGAAGTTAATCACAGAAAAGCAAGAAGCAGACGGAGAGAGAAGTACTTGAGAATTATGAAATGATGTTATTCATTCTTCCCTGCTTCCTTTCTGCCTCTGTGTTTCACAACCTACCCAAGTATTCTGAGATTATAGTGGCTACTTTGCTTTTGTTAACAAAGCATAATCTTCTGGACCCGCCATTAAGAGAATCACATTAATAAGGAAGCCAACACATTGAAGGCACATTGAAAAGTTCACAATTACCTTAGTGGTTTCATTGCTGTGATAAAACATCATGATCAAGGAAACGTGGGGAGGAAAGGGTTTATGTTGCTTACACTTCCATATCCTTGTTCATCATTACAAGAAGTCAGGACAGGACAATCAACAGCACAGGAACTTGGAAGCAAGAGCTGATGAGGAGGCCATGGATGAATTCTGCTTAATGGCTTGCTCCTTGTAGCTTATTCAGCCTGTCTTATGGAAACCAAGATCACTAACCTGGGATAGCCCCACCCACAATGGGCTGGGTCATACCACCTCAATCACTGATTAAGAAAATGCCTTAAGTGCTTTCCTACAGCCCACTGGAAAAAGGCATTTCCTCAGTTGAAGACCTCATTTACCTCCATTGACCCTAGTTTGTGTCAGGTTGACATAAAATCTTGCTAGCACAATGATGCTCATCCATTTATTTCTGGATGTTGCTTAACTACCAGTTCTGTGAAATATTTCTGGTGAAAGTAAGCATGTTGTTTTAAACTGCCCATAGAGAAGAAGTCTCCTCAAATAAGCTTTTAGTAGGATATACAATGTCTGGATACCACAGGCATGTACTGGGGAACTCATGCCTGGAAGTGCAAGATGGATAAGGTTAAAGACTGAATCCAGGTCCATTTCTAAAGTTTTAGAAGCAACACAGGAAACAGAAGAGCCAACTAGTCCATCAACCAGATTCCATGAGATAACAGTAAAGTTTCAGTGTAAGAAACTGTACAATGGTTTCATCCTTGCCAGAGCATGAAAATTGAAAGCAAGTATCACCAATGGATCAATTTAAGAAGGAGACAAAATATGACAGGAGGAGATGAGCAGATGTTAGGGCTTGGCATCTTGACTATCTTCTCAGTCTTTCAGGATGAGACTTTTGAGTGAGCACTGAAAAAGGTTATGGTCCCTAACAATGTCCTTAAGAGAGAAAGAGATGGGGGGTCAAAAATTTCCCTGGAAAGTATAAACCTCTGAACTATAAGTGAATTAACATCTGGCTTTCAGTGGCTCTTGCTAGATACCATTAGCCAACCTTTAGTTTTACAATCCATGGAGAGGCTCTATGCCTGGTGAATTCAAGTTGAACTATAGTTTCATCCTAGAGAGGAAAGTAGCATTCTTGGGATTATCACCCATACATTTTGTCAGTGTTAAGGACTGGATTGGATATGCCAAGGTCCCTGTGTTTCATGTTAGCGTTTGCTCATCCCTTCTATTACTAAACTGGCCTTATATGAAAACGAGAATGGTGTGAAAGAGGAATCATTTCTCTTTTCCCCAAACTGTATTCTTATTTTCCTTTGAAATTAAAACTTTTGTTTTCTTCTCCTTATTTCAGTCAGTTTGTTGTTTTGGGTCCACACATCCCTGGATCTTCTCTGGTATCCATTCTCAGATGAAGGAATTACTTTGAAAACTACAAGTAGGTTCAAGGTAAGAATCTAAATTAGTTGAAGACTTCCAATACTACCACTTAGTAATATCTAGCTCCCTGCTTTAAGGGTGGGGTGGCTACCCATTACACATGCACTAGTGTGTCACCTACTTAACATGGATTAGCTTATTGAATCACAATGTGATACTATGGAAAAGGAAAAATTACCTGTAATTTACAGGTAGGAATACAAGAGAATTTTAAAGCTGAAATCAGGAATGTTTATCTTCTTTCTTTAATTTTACAAACAGGTTAATAGAGAAGGAAAAGTGGCATGCTTCAGATTTCTTAATTACTCAAAATAAGAACTGAGGCTACAATAGTATTATGAATCAGTGATAGTGATTCTTTAACGTGAATGAATGCATTTAATTTTTGCTGTATTCAAAATAAATGGTATTTCCCTACTGAAAAGAAACAGAAAAGTGGAGAAAGACAGAGCCAAGGGTCAGGAAGGGCAGGCAGGAGAAAGGAAGGAGAGGAAGGGGAAGAGGAGGAGAGGGGAAGGCAAAGATGGGGAAGGGAAAGGAGGAGGGGGAACAAGAGTGGCAACTGAGAGGATTAAGCCTTAACCAAGTTAAGGCTTGGTGGAGTAAGGAAAAAGGAGGGAAAAGAGAAAACAGAAAGGAGAGGTGTGGGTGGGATAGAGAACAGGAGGGCAAAATGAGTGGAGCCAAAGCTGAGAAACTCATTTGCTTAAGGTCATAGTTCTAAAATCCATGAGAAGTGTTGCTACCCAGGGCATAAACCAATTTCTAATTGATATGTTGAATTTGAAGTAAGCAGACTGAAATGATTCCTTTTTCCCCTTTCCCTTTTCCTTTTTATTTATCTATTTTTTTTTCTTTCCTAGCCTGGAAAATTAGGAGTTTCTCTTTCATACTCTGAAGAGAAGTTTCTTTTTGTACTGCCTGAGATTCAATTTCCCAATTCTCACAAGGTTTCTAGGTCCCCTAATCTATTGCAAACTTCTGCTTAAAAAAAAAAAAATGGGACAGTGCTATTTTCTAGTTAACCTATTTCTCAAAAAGTGATGTGGAAAAATAATGCATGTGAAACCCTATAAATAGAACGTTATGTTGACACTGGATTTAGATTTGGCTCTTTAAAATATTGTCTCACATTCCCTTCTCCACAATACCAACCAGGTAAGTGCAGTGCTCTCTAACCCAGCTGTACTAGTCGCTAGAACTACTAAATTTACCAGTGGGTTATTGTCACCTAATTTATGCTCTATCTGCAGTGACCAGAGCATGCTTCTCACAGCAAAGGACACAGAAGAAGAGCAGGTAAGAAAGCAACACAAATGCATAAGGGTTTAACAAGTTGGACTTCGGTATAGGCTAATGGTGAGGAAGACAAGATCTTGGATCGTATCCTTCTTACCAAACCAAACCAAACCAAACCAAACCAAACCAAACCAAACCAAACCAAACCCTATACATGGCAATCTAATTCCTTTATCATCAACGTAGCTCAAAAAATAGGAACACTGAATAGCAGATTTATATTTTACACTTGAGCAAATTCAACTCTGAAACAACTCCTTTTGAATCTTTCCCTCACTTTATTTATTGATTGATTGATTGATTGATTGGAAACAGGTTCTTGGTATATAGACCAGGCTGTCTTAAAACTCACAATTTATATTTATATTTATATTCCTGAGTGCAATGAACTTTCTTAATGATAAAATAGAACATCCCAATGGATTTTTTAAAATGGTGTGAAGTCGCTTCTTTAAAGTTCAACTGGGAACAGAACAATGTCAAACTTGTTGATCTTTTTCACAAAACAGTAACTCTTAACCACTAACTATACAGGACTAGTTTCTTAACCCTGTAGAGACTGGATGAGAAGATAGAAGTCTGTTCTAGTCAACAAATTTCTTCATCAATACCAGAATTAGTATTTCAAACCTTTAGATTTAAGTTTTTCCATGGACAGTTGATCCTCTCACACAAGGACATCCATGCTTTGGTTATAGCTCAGTAGTGGAATATTTACTCTACCTTATGTGAAATCTGGGCTTAAATCCTCAGCATTACAAATAAAATAGCATACATGAAAATGAAATGCTTTGCAGAAAATTGATAATACTCTAAAGAACTCAGTTAAACTAAATTTAAGTTAATCTCTTTCCCCTCATGCAGACAGCAGAGTGGAGTCTGAAGATTAGACACAGAAAAAAAAAAAACAGCGAATAAAACAGTATTTTTTTTGTTTTTTTTCTGTTTGTTTGTTTCCATTTGATTTAGTGCTACTTGGATTAGACTGTTTGATCAGTTATCTATGAAGAATCCAGACCCTGCATTGTCTCCTCATTTTCTTGATATTTAGTGCAAAAGCTAGAATAAATGACTCATGAAAAGTTGGTCTTCAGATCAATACCAAACCCAAGTTGATAATTATTTTAAACACCAGTGTCATGTTTCATACCATATATAAAGTGTTCATACATATTTTTTCTTTTATTTTTCCCAATCTGCTTTTATACCATTTTAATTACATGCAAGTATTAAGGTCAGTTCTAGGTTGAGGAACTAGCAATACAATAGATACAAAGAGTCAAGCAACAAGCAAGACAAGAAACACAAATAGTCAAATAACAAGCAAGGCAATAAACTAAGTCCTGTGATCACTCCTGTGATCATTGTTTCTAAGGACTTAGGATGACCAAAATATATGAGCCAACTTCCCTGTCCTAGCCCAAAGTCATTCTCATGTCTGAAGCCTACTTCTTTGTTCTAGCCTAAATTTTAGATTCCTGCCTGAAATTACTTCTTTGTTCTAGCCTAAGATTTATTTGCATAGGAAGAAGGAAGTGAAAAATATTGATAGACCAAGTTTTCACTGTGCCAGAAAACAAAGGCAAGATTTTGTTGTGTATTATTGTTTACTCCTTATGTAACCACAGGGAGAATGACAGGTTTTTTTTTTCCTGTTTGTAGATAAATAAACAGAAACTAGTGGTGATTCAGTGGACTTGTCAAATTTAGACATCTAGAGTGAACTAAAGCCAGATCTCAAACCCAAGTCTTCTGATCCTTAAGTCCCTTCTCTTTATTAGCCACCCACAATACCTCAAACCCCAATTAATGGTGAAAAAGAACATCTCTATTTACAGAAATGCTCTGTGAAGGTACCAGGGAAAATGAATCCACACACTCAGATCTCAGATACGGTTCAGATAGTGTGGCACTTGCCACAAGAACCATACCTACTGAAATCACTGATTCATTCTGTAAGTTTCCTAAGAGCCTCAAACTTCGTGACTCTATTATTCAGATTGCCTTTCCTCGTAATCTTTCCTTCCATGTGGCAGGAGTCACTCCTACAAGAACATACTTGTGCATGTCTATACAGTACCTTTGCTTTTCTGTCTTCCTTTTTCTATACTCTAAGTCAGTTGTGGGCTCTATTCTTATGAACTTAACCAAATTCTTTATTCCAGGAGAGCAATCTATTATTCAAAGTTCTGTTTGAGCTTCTCCCTCTTAGCGTATCAAGACTACCCCACCCCTGACATCTATAAAGCCCTCATTACTTGCATGATTTAAGTTCACACTAGGTTATAAATATTTATGAAAACAAGTTATGTGAAAGCACCATGACCTCATATTCTGGATAAGCAGTTCTATTCTACTTTGTTTTTGGACACTCTGAAAAACACCATGGCCAGCCGGGCAGTGGTGGCGCATGCCTTTAATACCAGCATTTGGGAGGCAGAGGCAGGAGGATTTCTGAGTTTGAGGCCATCCTGTTCTACACAGTGAGTTCCAGGACAACCAGGGCTACACAGAGAAACCCTGTCTCAAAAAACAAACAAACAAATGAAAAGAAAAAAAAAGAAAGAAAGAAAGAAAAAAAACCCCACCATGGCCAAAAGCAACTAGAGGGGAAAGTGTTTATTTCCTGTTATAGGTTAGGGTGGATCATGGAGGAAAGCCAGGGCAGGAGCTCAAGCAAGACCTGTATCAGAGACCACAGAGCAATGTTGCTTTCTATTTCTCTAAGGCTCACATTCAGCTACCTTTCTTTTTTTCTTTTCTTTTTATTCAATATTTTATTTATTTACATTTCAGATGTTATCCTTTTTCCCCATTCTCCCCCTGCCCCATTAATCCCCTGACTAGACCCTTCTGTATCAGTTAACTTTCATCAAGATAAAGCTCCATAGACATATCCAAAGGCTAATCTAATGCAGGCATGTCCGTAAAGGATATTCCCTCTTCTCTGTTCAGCTGATTACCAAGATTAGCCATCACTAGTTTTTCTGCTTAAAAGGCTTTGATGACACATACAATCATATATCCTACATATAATTTCTTCTCAAAAATTTAAGAATTTTTGTGTGGGTAAACCCCACGTTTCACTACATTTCATTGCTACCCTATTTGTAGAAAGGACAATGACTTCCTTCTGTAGAAAGCTCTTACACTACACTGATGGACTCTCTTCTGTATTATTATAAATTATGGTATATCCATCAAGGAGAACTCTCTGCAGAATGTCTATAGTTCTCAGAGCATACACAGGCATTCTGAGCTCACTTTTTTGGATCCTCATTACCACCTGAAGAATTATGTCCTCAATTTATATGGCTTTTGTAGATGAGCTGGTGAGATAGTGGCCTCTAACACAATGTGTCCAATGTCACTACACTAATAACTAGTAGAGATGAAGAGTGCTCATCTTGACTCAAAATCCGTTTGTAGGCAGCAGCTGGCAGCACTGCACAAAGTTGTGATCCTACCATACATTTTATAAGAGCTTGAAGATTTTGGAGAAACATGGTATTTGGAAGAAAGGTGGGGACTCCAAAATCATGGACAAAGAAAGCTGACTCTTTCAACAGTTTTAACCTAAGATCCAACTCAAACTAAACACATTTCATATCTTACGATTTATCTTAACAATGAACATATTTTTCTTCTATTTTACTCCATAACTACCTGTTTCTGACACAAAAGTATTTCAAGTTATTTATAATAAAGTCAGTGTGATGTCTCCAGTATTTACTCCCTGACTATCAAAAGCCAAAACCATATGTACCTGGCAATGATCATGATGAAGGTAAGGAATTATGTCCCTAGTATAACGATGACAAGAACCAGAGCCTGGAGATAGCACATTTGAAACCAACAGCTTTCATAACTAGGAGTAAAAAGGTAATTCAGTGAACCTGTATTTGTCTCTCTAGTTGAAGAGTAAAGTGTACAATGGCTGACCTCTAAGAGTGCATCTCATCGGGATGTAATTTGATTCATCATAAATTTTACCCTACTAGGAAGCACTGTGGAGTGGAGAGGGGCTGGTGCTGGATGTGCAATTCTTCTGGAGGGGGACAAGACTCACTCTGCTATTACCATCCTGCCATGTGGTTTTAAGAAAGACAAGCTGAAATGAAAGACAAAAGTTAAATGAGATAAGGGTGAATGATATAAATAGGTGTCTAATGAATTGGCAAATGGGTGAGGTATTGTATGTCTGAATGAATGTTCTTTAAACTTTAATTCCTCATCCTCTTATTCTGTTTTTTATAGTCTATATATTTCCCTTGAAAACTGTTTAACTGTGGCCTCAAGAATATAATATAGAAAGGCTGGGGATAAACTTCAGTAGGAGAGCACGTCTCTAGCAGTCACCAGGTCCTGGGTCCTATTCCTGACACTGGCAATAGAAACAAACAAAATCAGAAGTGAAGGCACCTTTCTTAAAGAAATTGAAGTATTCTAAAGATATTAAGGGAAGCAGAGACTTACCCTGAGTTCTTTTTTTTTTTTTTTGTCTCACTTTTCTCCATGTTTCCTAAGTCCTAATTCCAGAAAAATAAATCCACTGACTTCCTTTTACTTCTACTAATCACAGTTTAATCCTAAATTGTGCAGTGCAAAAAACATAGATGAAGTCATGGAGAAAGTCATAAAATGTTTCACACCTACCATAAATCTTTTGTGTGAGAGGAAGTGATAGGAGGAATGACAGAAGCTGTTCTTATGTTCATGGCTGTGCAGTTGTTACTGATTGCGAGGTGTGCAAGCCTATGGTGGGTCTGCAAGCCTTGTCTCTGAAAGTCAGCACTTGGTTTGGGTGACAAAAGTAATGACGTAGAAAATAGGTTTTTTTTTTTTCATCTTAAAATTGTGATAATGCTAAACACCTAACAATCTAGCACATCTCCATTTCTCCTCAAGATTATTCCCTGCGTGGAATCTGTTTCAATGAAGAAAATCACTGAGGACATATAAGAAAAAGCATGATGGTATTTAGAAAACAGAGGTTTGCTAGCCGCTGCTGGCATTTGTTTGTAGCAGAGAAGATATTGTGCACATGTCCTTGTACATTGTCATTAAATCAGCAATGGACTCTTTGTTCTTCAAGCCAAGAGACGATAAATCTCTAGATCTGAAATGCCAACCAGTTCCTGGTCTTGCAGCTGCCTTGGCTTCCTAGGGCAGGAGTATGATCTTCCTGGCTTTACTGTTTTGAACAGACTTTCTAATGGTCAGTTATTCTGTATTTAATTCAAGGGTTTTTGCTTGTTCAACTCACCTATTAGCACAGGCACAGTATTCAACAATGTTTCAGAGTGAAATGAAGGAATATCGGAGCCAAGAATATAGCTTAATTGGTGATGTGCTTACTGTACAAACACAAGGAACTGAGTCTGATGCCCAGTGCTCTTATAAAATATCAGGAGCAATGACACAGACTTGTAGTTCCTAAGACGGGAGAGTAGAGACAGGGAGATCCCCAGTACTCACATCTAGTCAGCCTAACAGAATGAGGGAGTACCAGGCCAGTGAGAAACCCAGACTCAAAACCAAAGTGGGTAGTACTGTGAGAAATCATGCCTGAGGTCAACCTCATAACTTCACATTCATTTGCACACTTGCACACACACACACACACACACACACACACACACACACACAAACACACACACACACAGAGAGAGAGAGAGAGAGACAGACAGACAGACAGACAGACAGAGACAGACAGAGACAGACAGAGACAGAGAGACAGACAGAAAGACAGAGAGAGACAGACAGAGAGAGACAGAGAGAGATGACAGAGATGACACACAGAGAGACACAGACACAGAGAGAAATTGTGTCAGAAGTTAGAAGTGAATGATAGTTTTCAGGCTAAAGTTTTATTTCCTCTGTACTCTCAGACATATGCATTCATTGAAATAGCAGCTACACACACAAACTAGAACCTCAATTGGTTTTACTTACAGTGGGTATTACTAACAAATAAGAAAAGGGAATAGTTTCTTTTTAATCGGATATTTGGAGATGTGCATCTCATATCTCTTCTTTATCCACACTTACTCAATAGGAAGTTTTGGACTGTTTGCTTTCATACCATAATGCATGGACTTCACAACTCTGCTTTCATTAGTAGCTTCTGGGATTGATGGAAATTGGTCATGTTACCTAACTCTCTAACTTATGTCAAAGTTCAGAACAATTATTAAGAAGGATTAAATGAGTTCTGATTTTAATTATAATTCCCATTTGAATTTTGTTAAAGTGTCAATATAAATAGTTTCCAATAGGAATCAGCCAATAGTTGAAGACACCTCACCTTTATGTGCTGTTGTCAGGTTGAATTAATCTTTTTGAAATGTCAAGTCATATATAAATGGAAATGATATATTATTAGTTGATCTCACAAACAATAAAAAGATGTTGAGATATTATATGAATGCACTATATAACTTGTGAGAGCAGACATTACATTGGGACAACACTCAAAGTTTCAACAGCATTCCTAAGAATGTGAGCTACTCTGACTACTCACATTACTTGGTTAAGAATTATCTTGAGACTTTAACACACATATCAGTAAATCACAAAGAATCCTACAACAGTAAGTATATAGATTTATATAGGAAACAACTGAGGCTAAGAGTCTGATTAAATCATCAAAGCTTTTAGGCTCAAGAGCAAAAATTAGACCCAGCAGAGATTAGGTCCCAAGCCTGGCCAAACATCTGAATAAGATAAAGCAGTAAGCTAGACAGTCTAGCTAGACAGTTTGATATATTGGAATATTTCTGGTTCTAGCCATTTTATCTTTCTGCAATGCAAACTAATTGACTTTATAGTTTTTGAAAGTTGGAGTAAGAAGGACAGTGCAAGGAAGATAGGTCTAGCTGTAGCAGCAACAAGCCCACTAACAGCAGTGGTAAAGTAAACTTTTAGTTTCTATACAAGTTAAAAATGAGAAGTGTCTGTAATCCCAGCACCTACTCTGAAGCAAGAAGATTTTAAATTAAGGCCAGCCTAAGTGCCATGAGGCAACATAATCTCAAACAGAGAAGATGGAGTTGCTTATGCCAGCCCTTCCAAAATCCCTTCAAAAAGCTGAGGGTTTGTGGTTCTTACACACAATACCTGGAACTAACTGAATGAATTCTAGCCCTTGTTTCTAATTGTATTCTGTTTATTATATCTGTTTAAGATACAGGCAGGTTTCACAAAACATAAGGAAATGTGACTAGCCTATGTGGCTGGAAATAATATATTCTAAACAGTCATTTGTACTACTTAATTTGGCTATGAGGTTATTAAAAGAAAGAAATCCCCAAAATTGGAATTCCCAAAGAATCTTCTTCGGGGAGAAGTCTAAAGCCCTTGGGGGGGGGGTACTCACCTGCCAGATAAAGATCTGCATTTTAATTTGTCAATGGATCTTATAGAACACATTAACTTTGCAGGAAGCACTTGGATTTGAGACAGTGGTGGGCAGAGGACCAAACCTCACTTAGACTGTATCATTATATATACTTCTTCTTTCTCTTGTTTTCTATTGAAACCCTTCCTTCCAGTCAGGACCCTAAACATTAGAAAGATAGATGATAGATGAGATAAACAGATTGGCAGATAGATAGATAGATAGATAGATAGATAGATAGATAGATAGATAGATAGATGATAGATTGTGCATGCGTGTGTGTGTGTGTGTGTGTGTGTGTGTGTGTGTGTGTGTGTGTATTAGAACTTGCCATTAGAGCTCTGACCTTTTCTTAGTGTGTCCACCTTGAACAAATCTTTTTTTCTTTCTGCATTTTACTATTAACAAAGACAAATGCCATTGCTTTTTAGCATCTTCCTACTTAAAAATATTTAACTGAAGTCTTAGACATTATTAGTACACTATTACAATACCAGCTCTAGATAGAATTTATATACATTGTTTTAAATTCTTTTTTGCTACTAGAGCAAACTTCTATTGTTATTTCTGGAAAACTTATGTATTTGTTTTTCCCTATAACAAGTACTTTGGAGTTCTGATTTTGCAGATTCTAGAATGTGGGAGGCACATGGGAATGGCTAAGGGTAGAGTTTACTCTGTTGTACAATATCACATATCTGTGATAATACTGTGGAACTGATGAGTTAATAAAAAGCACTCTACAATGAGCAAAATTGGAATACAGGGAAGGCTTTCTGTATCTAGTGTCATTGTGCAGTGTGTGTGTGTGTGTGTGTGTGTGTGTGTGTGTGTGTGTGTGCGTGTGTCTGTGTGTCCCAGATATACATATATATTGCAAACTACAAAACTGAAGTACGGAGATGGGTTTTGTTGTATTTTTGTTTTATTTAAAAGCAAAGGGTAGCAACTCATTATGTTTTACTAGCAATCTTCTAAAATTCACTCGGTTACACTGCTGTGATTATCCAGGTCATGTCTAGTTAAGTGCCTCTCCCCCCACCTTAGACTGAATGTCTCAATAGACTAAATGTCATCCTAATGTCTTTGCTATTAGAAATTTTTTAGTATTAGGAATACCTTTAATAAGTTTATTCATATTCTTTACAAAGTTCTAGACAGAAAAAGTTGGAGAATTAATACAGACTTGGAAGTGAGAAAAAGAAAAATAAAATAGAAAAAGAAATCCAGCAAGACAGAAGATTATGTATCAAATAATATTTAGAACTCAGAGAGGACAAAACACACCTGGAACACCATGAACTAGGACTGGAAGCCATGACTGAACAAATGCTATTTACAGCTGAACTAAGCAGGCTCCTAAAGAAAAGCCAGTGGCAGTCAAGGGAAGTCATCCTGGAGCTGAGAAGGCAGATTTTGAGAGTACATAGACAAAAAGGATCACTACCTCTTCCTCATCTCATCACTGCTCAAATTGGCACTTCTGCTGGAATAATCAGCCACTACAGAGTAACTTAGAAGAGTTGTTGTTTTAGGTACTGTTTTTAGTAGTGGAGAACATAGTGAGAGAAAAAAAGCACATGGTCTTGCCACGTGAGTCACAGGGTCATGGGGGCAGGGGGACATAGGAGATACCCATTAAATATGTACAGTACAAAACACAAAAATTGAGACAGAGAGACAGATGGATGGACGGAAGGAAGGAAGGAAGGAAGGAAGGAAGGAAGGAAGGAAGGAAGGGAAGAAATCAAAACAAACAAACAAACAAATAAAGCAAGACAAGATAAGAATAAAATCAAATGGGTTGGATGTTAAGAGGCCAGGACTCCTGGCTTTACTGACTATTTGCTTTTGACAAGGAACCTGGTCCCACTGACTTTGCAACATGGGAGTAATGATGGCAGTGTCATCTCACAGAGCAGTTTACCTACTCACTGTTCATCAAGCTTTCTAAAGAGAGAAAAGGAGTGCCAGGTGATGTCAGGCTTGTGGGAAGGTAGGGAGGGAGGATGTGAGTCACTTCTTGAATGACAGACACTCACGCCAAGGCCTGGTATTCTCAGTTGATTTGTTCACCTTTTCTCCAGCTTTGCTTTTTCCTTTGGGTTCACATTTTTATCTGTGTGTCTCTGGTCACTCCCTGGGGAGTGTAACAAGGTTCTCTGGTTGTCCACACAGAAAGCCACTTGAGGTACTTTGAGTTTAATGTTAGGGGACCAGGACAGGAGGAACAAAGAAGGAAGTCTGTTGAGGAACCTGAACTGAGAACTAATGTTATTGAAGGTGAAGGAATCCTATTACACACGGTCTTTGATTGACAGAAGCCTAGTGCCTATTAGCAAGATGGGAGGATAGATTGCACTAATAGCATATGGAGTCCCAAAGTGAATAACATTACTAAATTTCAACATGATGACTATTAACATAAAGGAAAACAGCACTGAGGGAAGAAACACTAAGCACCATTGAGTCAAGAGGCCATGAACTCTCTAATGAAGTGATGGTACCATAAAGAAATGTAGATTTCTCTTTGTGCCTTTAATTGGGTCTAGGATAGTGGCTGGCAGTTAAATAACAAGGGCTCCAGAACATGCAAATGAGTTCAACAAACTGATAAATGAATAAAAACACACATAAGTCTTTATGAAAAAGGACAACTAACTTTCAGGCTGCTTTACAAATTTATGTAATCATTTTAATAAAACATAACACTCACAGATTTGTCTGATACCCAGAGGTACTAGAAGATACCTGAAAGTTCTATGATAGACTGAGTTCCTAAGATTTCCGAAAGGATGTTAACTCATCCCTGCATTCAATATTTATTAGCTTACATGAGCCAAGCACTTAATACTAAAAGATGAGGGAAAATCTTTGTTGTTATTTTGAGCTCAAGGCCATTGGGGCTAGCAGATGAATCTAAAAGTCCTGAGTTGATTTCTACCTCATCACTATAGGGCATGATCTGATCTATAAATCAAGTATTGAAGAGTGTCACAGTTTGGTTTACTTCTTCTCTGCTAATTGCTTTAAGTTATATGATAAAGTATGGGTTACACCAAGATTATTGTAACTTGTCAATGTTAGGATGCATGGTTAGGGGGTTATCACTCGGAAATAGACTACCACTATAGCTTTAGATTATACATCAGGGTTTACAGAACTGGTTTACAGAACTGTATTGACTTAGGTCTCCTGTATAGTCACTGTGTGTCAGAAATGATCCAGAGTATCTAAGTTTCACTCTATTCTCATCATTTCCTTGGAATACACACTTTCACAGTGCATGCAGGGGAGAACATTTACCTGCTTTGGAACTGATCAGGCCAGATTCCCTAAGATCAGTGCCACTGATATACAGACACATACATATATATATACTAATTATACAACATTCATTTCAAAATATTTCACTTTTAAAATTATTAGGATTATTTTTATTAACATTTTTACTGATTATTTTATTTATTTACATTTCAAATGTTCTCACCATCTTAATCTCCCCTCTGCAATTCCCCAATCTGGTCCACCCTCTGCTTTGCCTCATACTCCCCAACTCACCCACCCACCCACTCCCTCCTTACAACTTTGGCATTCCTTTGCATTGGGGCATCAAGCCTCCACCGTACCAAGGGCCTCCCATCCCATTGATGCCAGATAAGGCAATGCTCTGTTACATATGTAGCTGGAGCCATGGACCCATCCATGTATACTCTTTTGCTGGTGGTTTAGTCCCTGGGAACTCTGGGTGGTCCAGTTAGTTGGTACTATTATTCTTCCTATGGAGTTACAATCCACTTCAGCTCCTTTAGTCCTTCCCTTAACTCTTCCTGGGCTCAGTTCAATGTTGGATTGTAAGTATCTGCATCTGTACTAGTCAGGTGCTGGCAGAGCCTCTCAGAGGACAGCTATACCAGGCTCCTGTCAGCTAGCATAAAATCAAAATGACCCTGAGATTGCACCTTACACCAAACAGAATTGATAAGATAAAAAACAAATCAGTCAACATCATATGCTGGCAAGGATGTGGAGAAAGAGAAACACTCCTCCATTGCTGGTGGGATTGCAAGCTGGTAAAACTACTTTGGAAAACAATCTGGTGGTTCCTTGAAAAATTGGAAATAGCTCTACATGAAGACCCAGCTATACCACTACTGGGCATATACCCAAAAGATGCTCCAACATATAACAGAGACACATGCTCCACTATGTTCATAGCAGCCTTATTTATAATATCCAGAAGCTGGAAACAACCCAGATGCCCTTCAATAGAAGAATGGGTACAGAAAATGTGGTGCATTTACACAAGAAAGTATTAGGATTATTTTTATAGGGGGCAATTATATGAGACACAACTTTTCATTTCTTTAATATGACAGCAACAGCACAGGATTTGAGATATTCTAAACTGTGAAGGCTATTACTAAACTGAAATGCCATATGTAATTCTATATGTATATATGTGCATATGCAAATATACATATTAGTATATAAATGCACATATATGTATATAAAATACAAATCCCAAGGCAATAGAGTACATGTAGTGGGGAACAGAATCATTTTTCTAAGTTCCAAAATAAACTCGTCAAACTGAATTAAGGCTCAATTCAAACAGCAATACTCTCACTTGTTCTTCCAACATTAGCTGTACTTTAATTTCTTTTTCAAAAACTGTGATGATATATATTTAATAATGCTTTGAAGTATCCAAAAGTTTTTGAAACATTGGAAATTTGCCAGTAGCTTCTCTCTGAAATTTTCCAAAATTTCAGGAAGACAAAGAATAAATAATTAAATACATTTGATGATTACTTAGTGGTTTGTACTAGCAACCATGAATGGGGAAAGCAATTGTGTCTAAGAGATCATTGCTTAAAGAGTAATCATTAACTAGAAGTCATTGCTGAAGGTTCTTGTGGAACATCGAGCTTTTCTTAATAAAAGAAAGAGAGTTTGACAAACATAGAAACAAACTTAATATACATGTTCCAGTTCAAATCAGTATCATTGTAACTTTATATGACCCTGAGACCTTCCAAATGCCCTCTTTCAAAATTCCTTACAGAAACTGTATTATCCTGTTGATATTCAAGTTTGGCCTTTAGCCATCCAAGAAGAACACAGAATTGAGTTAGAAGCAACTCAAATCCAGCAGGCAGTCTTTGAGACATTTAGGTTATTTCTAAAATGCAGAGAAAAATCATGATTACGTCCAATACAAGAACTTTGAGAGTAACCTGAACTTTAAAGACTATTTGGACTTTTCAATTGTTGAAGGAAGCACATCTCTTTGAGTTTCTATGCCACAAGTGGTATATTTTCTTGGAGGAAGTTTGTAATGAATTTTAATAAGGATTAATTTTGAAGCCGTTCCCATCATTCTTCTTTTGTTATCTCAAAGCTTTAAAAACACATTAAAGAAATACTCAGCTACTTTAATATGCTTCTTGCACATACTACTCAAGTCACGTCAGCCTATCAGTGTGGCCTCTCTTATCCTCTAGCTGGATAAACTCTAAGGGCAATCGTTTCTACAGTATGAAACAAGAAAAACTCATTTATGTAGTCATTTTGTGTATCCATAGGTTCTACCAGAATTCTTCACAGATACGTAAGTATAGTAACACTACTGAAAAAATGATTATACTTCTTAAGAAAGGCTGTAATCTGGAGTTTATTTAAATCAGCACAAGACACAAAGCTAATTTAAGACCCTTTGATCTGTCTATGAAAACCACCTGCCAAAGTTATTGAAGCTTTTTGTGTACCAGGAACTATAAACTACAGGTAACTACAAATATTAGTATGAGGAATATTAATATTACATTCCATCTTTGGTGTGTGCCACTACTAGAAACTACTATCCTCATGGTATTAATTTGAACCACTATTACTCTTTGTCGTTGATCAATATTTGGACATATTAAGAATTCAGAATTCATACAAAGCAAACAAGACATATTTATCTGGAGCAAGAACTATAGAGATTTAACTATAAAGATGATACATCTTTAAATATAGAGAAAAGCTTTCTTTCCAGTGTGTCAAGAACTAACAAGATGAATAAAAGAATCCTTAAGTAAATAAGGCATTTTTCTTACCGGAATGAACGCGTGTTGCATAGCTTCCTCACATTGTTTTAAAGAAGCAATTGTATCCCACAGAAGCTGATAATTCTCAGCTCGAGAAGCACTTGGCCGTTGCATATCGAAAGCCGGTAACATTCAAACTGAGCTCAAAGAACCCAGTTGAAGAAGGAAAAAAAACCCTGCAGATCTGTTACATAAACTTCTTAATTAGATCGGCTACACAAACTGCTATCTATCTTAAGACTTTAAAAAAAGTTAATCAGAACGTTTCTTTGGGGGGATAACTGGGCGTGACTTGAACAGAGGCAGATGTTTTCATTGGGAAGTATTTTCATTCCCACACTTGTAAAAAGCAAGAAGCAATCGCATCAGTGTTCCCCTGTCTTCATATGAGTCTGGCAAAACTGCACATACCATAAGTGTGTGGGGGGAAAGAGGTAGGAGGAGGAAAGTGGTGAAAAGTGCTTCTACCACAAGCTTTGGGTGGCAGGCCACAGAGGTAGAAGTTGAGTGAAAAATGGTAAATTGGCAGAAAATGGGTAATACACACATGTATTAGGTATACAGACAGGCACCTGCACTTGTCTTCTATGTGAGGAAGACATGCATACTCATAATATCTTTAACTATCTTCAGGTCTGCTTTAAGACATAGAAAAGATCTAATTCTTTGGTAGCATATTTACCACCTTACCACAGCACAAGTTGCTTATCTTAAGACTATATCTTAAAGACTAGTCAGAAAGTTTAATGTTATCAAATAATGCCAGCTGTATATTTTAAAATTTAAAAGTTAGAAGAACTTTGGGCTGCTTATGCATAGGGAAGCAGTCACATTTAATTCCTGTTCTCGATAGCATTCACAGAGATAATGTAAAGACAGCCATGACTTTGTATATTCTTGGGACCTATGGGTGGTCTGCACAGTTAGAAAGTCTTGATTCCAAAGAAATGTGTTTGTATACTTCACCAAGAAAAAGACTAGTACGGTCACTAAATGGAATATGAATAGACTTTCAAGATATATTATATTCTGATTTTTCTTTCACCAAAGACAGAAGCCTGCCACAGTCCCCACAGTATTCGAGGGATCGCTGAAGTAGGGGGAAATCATTTTGAAGGAAATGCTGAGTGGTAGTGAGATGGTAAAGAACACAGATGCGCACAGCTAGTTTCAGAGCCAACAATGACAACATTTGTTGATGCACTATGAGAAAGAAAGGCGCGTGGAGGAAAATACATAACACGCTGATTACACTGTGTGTTCAATTGACCTCAAAATCCCAAATGGTGTAAGGCAAAGTGTGAATGTAGAAAGTAGCCTGAAAGCACAAATGAAAGATGTCTGCTGTATTATTTCTGGTTATTTTTGGAAGACCTGCATGATTTGGGTTACCTAGTTTTTCTGCCTTTGTACTCTGGTGATGGTGAATTTGTTCATACTAATGACCTTGCAGTATAAAAGTCTCCCAGACTCATGCCTTGGCACTTATTATCTCATTTACTTTGTGGGATTTGTCTTTTAATCGAAGGAACTGGGGGTAAAAGCTTTTCAGGACTTTCTACCTGGGTTAATTGGTAGGAAGATTGTATTTCTTCAGTATTGGAAGTCTACACCATAAGGCTATTGCCACGAGACAGTTTGTTTCTTAATATCAAGTCAACCAAGCATTACTTTTTCTCATTCATGGTGTTCTGTTCAGCTCACACCCACAGTCCCTCCTCTGCTTTTATTCCTGCCCTTATCCACTCCCATCTGCCCCAGCCACATGCTGATGCTTCATGCATGGTCGGCTGGCCAGCCCACAACTTCCCGAAAATATTCTCTCACTAGTAAATGTTCTGAGTTTCTCAGGAAGTGACTGAAAAATAAGTGTTTTGTTTTTAAAGTCATCTTCCAAACCCTAACCTATCTTTTCTTAATTTCCTTTCGCAAAACAGTACCATTACTCAGAGCACAATGTCTGAGTCTATTTCTTGCCCTTTGCTCAATAGACCTTATCCATATATTGACCAGAAACTCCTAAAAGGTCCTGTTTTTTTTAAATATTTGTAAAAATAAGAGAGTTCACAATTTACCTGTAAAAATTAAACATAAAATATTCTTCAAATATCTACTAACCCATTTATTCATTTATTTTATAACCACATAAAGCACATCCTATGTGCAATACTTTGTGATAATTCTTTGAACAAATAAACATATAAAAATCGAATCTATTCTTTAGGAATAGTGTAACAAGAAGGAAAACAGATTGAACAAACAGGAAAGTCTAAAATGTCTAAGTGATTAGAATTGGCATCATAACTTAACCTCACAACAATGAAAAACTAAACACAACTTCTACAGGGACATCTGATAGGCTCATGAAAATTCCACATGTGACTAGGTCTTGAGGTTTATAAAGAAATAGAAGATGCAAAAGCAAGTTGGGGAATGGGACAACAGAAGGGCGTGAAACGGTGCAGGGTAGAGAGAGGGCAGTGCTAGTGCTTAGAAGGGATGTGGTACCGTGAAGGGAATCAGGCACTACGGACTACAGAAGGAATGTGGTACCATGAAGGGCATCAGGGCACTACAGACTACAGGCTTTACATCTAGATTTGGACTCAAGGCAAGGTTATTATTTTTGTTTTGTTTTGTTTAGATTTTCATAAACATCTTTATTTGTGAGAATTTTATACATGTATACAACTAAATTTGATTATGTCTATCTCCAATTCCATCTTCCAAACCCCCTCATATCCTCTGAAATGCATCCTCCCAACTTTGTGTTTCTGTTTTTAAATAACCCACTAAGCCCAGTTATTTCTGCCCAGTGTACTGTACCACATACAAAGAGGTGCACCTTTAAGGACTTTCTGAGGGTAAAGTGGTTTCACTGTAACCATGACAACTGAACCTGAAGTAAAACTGCAATAATGGGACCTAGATTAATTATCTCAACTAAAACAACCTAAACTAGGGTGAGCTTTCTGGTTAACTAGATTCCAAGGATGGATACAAAATGGCAAGTAGCAATGAACTCCAAGAGAAAGAAAGGAGGTGCCTCTTATTTATCCCCTTCTTACAGATGGACCTTCTACATATCATGGAGGAGAGAGCTAGTTGTAGCTCGGGGTACTTGTATTATAAGGATAACATGGGTTTTATGAAGCAAAAAAGCTGAAAGGCAAAGTTAAGAAGTCAATTATTATAGTCACAGATACTAGTACTTTCTCTGAATAGTGAAGTAGACAGAAAACCTGGAAGATCTAGAGAAAAATCTACCATCCATTTGAGCTTATGTAGCTCAGTGTAATATAGAGCAGTTCACACAACAATAACCTTTGCTATTCTTTTCAAATTCAATTCTATTCTCCACACATTCTTTTCAAATATTGTATTGTTTTCCACGAGTGGATGTATTATGAAAAACTTTTTTCCTGTAGTGAGTGTGTGTGTGAGTGTGTGTGTGTGTGTGTGTGTGTGTGTGTGTGTTTACGATTAGGCAGTGGCTAGGTGGTCATGGAGGTCACATGAGGGTGTTTTATTTCCTCCTTAAACACTGTATAAATTGTTCCTCTGAAGCATGGTATCACTGACCTTGGGGCTTCTATTTTTGAGTGATCTTGGCAGCCAACAACCCCTAGTGATCTTCTTATCTCAGTGCTGCAGACACCAGCATTCACAAGACTCTGTCCAACTTTTACTTAGGTGCTGAGGAACTTTGTTCTTCACTTTGTTTGCTAAGTATTCTTAAGCATGAAATTATATCTGTATCCCTAGATCCAATTTTTAATAAATAAAACATGATTCATACCATAGAAAATATATTCCTTGACCACAATGAATCAAACAAGAAGTCAGTATGTAAATGATACTAGGAAAATCTCAAATATTTGGAATAAAACCCCCACAATTTAAATAACTCATTGATCAAAAAGATTAGAATGTAGTTTTTAAATAAATGCAAATAAGCATAGCAATGTTCATTGAATGATAATGAAGTAATAATTTAGACAGCATACATTTTATTCATGCCCATATTTAAAAAGATGATTTTAAATTAGTTACTTTAACTTCTAAGTTGAGCTACTAGAAAAAAAAAGTGAGTGAAATGAAATTTAAATAGATAAATCAAATAAACCATCCACTGTTGGATGAAGCCTCTCAGGAAAGAGTTACGCTAGGTTTCTGTTTGCAAGCAGAGCAGAGTATCACTAAAGAGTAGAGATGGAAAGAGATGCAGAGACCCATAGCCAGACATTAGGTGGAGCTCGGGGAGTTCTATGGAAGAATGAGCAACAGAAGTGAATGAGCAGGAGGGATCAAGCACACCACAAAAAGAACTACAGAATCAACCAACCTGGGCCCATGGGAACTCACAGAGACTGAACCACCAACCAGAGACCATGGAGGGGCTATACCTAGACCCCTACATATTTGTAGCAGATGTGCAGATTGGTCTTTATGTGAGTTCCCTAACAATTGGAGTGGATGCTGTCTCTGCCTCTGTTGCATGCCATTGGACCCCCTTCCCTTAACTGGACTGCTTGGTTGGGCCTCAGTAGGAGAGGATGTGCTTAATTCTGCTTGGGACTAGTCGTCCCAGGGAGGGGTGTGCCCAAGGGGGGGGTCTTTCCCCTTCTCTGATGAGAAGGGGAGGGGATAAAAAGAGAAGGGGGTCTGAAAATGACACAAATAACCACCACAAAGTCAACACCTTAGGCAAAATAGGAAAAATTTCTTTAAGATAGGTAACTACCAAGGCACATTCAGGAAAAAATATAAAATAAAAATATAAAATCTACATAGCCATATTATATTTTGACTGAAGATAGGCACTTAAAACTGAAAATATCCCAACAAAAACCCCATCAAAGGCTAACTGATGAATTCTACCAAACAGTTACAGAAGTAATAACAACTGTACACAAACTCTCACACAATGTCAGAAAACATATCTTCAAACTCAATTTTTGAAGCTGACATTATCCTGATACGAATCTTCGTGGAGATACTACAGAAAAGTCCTCACAGATACTGTTGCAAAATTTAAAATAAAACTTCGGCAAATTTAACTAAACAATTTTTGAAAAAGGCAACGTATGAAGACCAAGCAGATTTTTAAGCTAGCAGAATAAAGATGGTTTAACAGCAGAAAATGAAGCATGTAATTCATTTTTTTAAATTTTTTTTTAAAGAGGAAAAAGACAAATGGTAGCTCATTATAACAAAAACACAGAAGGAATACTTTACAAATTTTAATACCTATTCCTGACTTTAAAGAAAAAAAAAATAAAAAGGGCACGGATGTTTCTTTTTAACCAGCCACAAAACATTTGACCTATTGTTTGCCTTGCCTACAGTTCATCCTACAAAGTATTTCATGTCTGACACCGCTCAGAGAGCCAGGAGCCAGAGGCTTTATAGCTCAGAGAACCAAACATGAATGGGAAAAAAGCAAAAACTAAAGTTAATGAAATGATACTATGTTGCTAATGCTATTCTGCTATACTCATAGACTTGCATCGAGCCCAATTGTCATGAGAGAGGCTTCATCCATCAACTATTGGAAACAGAAGCAGAGGATCTATAGCCAAACATTAGGAAGACCTTGGTGAATCCTGTGGAAGATGAGGAGGAAGGATTGTAGGAGCCAGAGATATCAAGAACACCACAAGAATATCTACAGAATCAACTAACCTGGCTCATAGGAACGACTGAACAAACAACCAGGCAACCTTCATGAGACTAACTTAGGCCTTCTGCATACAGTTATAGCTGTGTAGCTTAATCATCTTATGGGACTCCTAACAGTGGGAGCAGGAGCTGTTTCTGACTCTGTTGCCTGCCTTTGGGACCCATTTCCCTACTGGGTTACCTTGTCTAGCCTTAATAGAGGAGCAGATGCCTGGTCTTACTGAAACTTGATGTGCTACTGATGGTTGATATCCATGGAGGCTGACAGTATTTTAACTAGAAACAAAGGAGGAATGGATGGGATTGGAGTGAGGTGGGGATGGGGGAATAAGAAGTGGGGCAGTGATGGTTTTGGGGTTGTTGGGGGTGGAGAAGGTGGTGGGGAGAAGAAAGAGGAAAATCTATGGTTGGAATGTAAAATAAATAAATAAAAATAAATGAATAAATGAATAAATATTTTATTTAAAAAAAAGAATGTTCCTCTCACCACTTCTCATCAACATTGTCTGGAAGGTTCTAGCTAATGAAGCAAAGCAAGAAAAAGGAATGAAATTAGAAACCTAAAAGTGTCTTCGCTTGCAGATTATATAAACATGTATGCAGAATATCCCAGGAAATCTGAAGGGAAGCTACTTAAAGTTTTAAGCAATTTTAATAAGCTTGCAACTTAACATATAAGGATCAACTGTATTTTATATACTATGGATAGACAAAAATGAGAAAAAAACGTTTTCATCATGATCAAAAAATGTCATGCGAAGATATATAAAAGATTCACAAATGAAAACATTAAATATGTATTATAAATGTGTTGTATATGTATGCATATACTAAGGACTGAATATAAGGACTTGCCCATGTCAGGCAAGGACTATAGCATTAAATACTTGTCCAATTCTTAAAGAATAAATTTCAAAGTTGTATTTTTGTAGTGATGCAATAGATTGAAAACTAACTCATAGATTTAACACAACCCCAACCCAAATCCTAGAAGTAATGAGACTCCTTTGAGAAGAAAGTGAAAACGGACCATCACCATCAACAACAAAAACCTAATTTCTCAGTTTATGAAGAAAAATAAACAAAAATGTTTGGGAATACCATCAAGGTAGATATATGGCTCTGTAGACAGCAGAACTTCAACAAAGGCACATGGATATTCAGTGGAGAAAAGAAAAACTTATTCACATAATAATGTTTGAAATATTTGCTATCCAGTATGCAAACTAGCAAACATTATTCTACACATCTTCTTTCAAATGGATTATATGCCTGCATGCAAATTGTAAATAAAGTGTTCAAAAGAAACTGTAAGATAAAATTGTCAGAATCCTGGATTAGGTATAATATTCAAAGCACAATCCATGAAGAAAAACCAAACGGAAAGAAAACATGGATAAATTAAATGTTACCATTATTTGGAAATAGCATTAAAGAAACATAATGTCAGTCTAAAAACAACAACAACAAAACACAGTGACAAAACAACTTCTAACAATATTCTGCTACAGTCATAGATCAGCGCCTTCCTTATTCATTATCAGAAAAGCTTCCTCCTGCAACAGTTGGGAAGAAATACAGATCCATAGCCTGACACTATTCAGAGAGTGAGAAACACTCTGCCCTAAATAGGATGTCTCCATCAAATCCTTCCCACTCACAGCTCATGGAACCCCACTGAAGATGAGGCAAAAAGAATGTTAGAGGGAAAGAGTATGGAGGACACCAAGACAATGAATTCCTCTAAGGTAACGTGAGTAAAGCTCATATGAAATCACAGAGACAAATGCTGTAAGAACGAACAGAGCCTGCATGTGTCTGCAGGGGTCCTTAGCATATATATTATGCCTTCCTGGGGTTATAGAGGAGCAGATGAGTGGGTTTCTGACTCATAAGCCTTCTTTTGGCCTCTTTTCTTTTTTTCTTTTTCTTGTTTATCTTGTCCAATTTCCATGTGATCATTTTATAGTTTGTGTTTTATATTTTATTTTATTATGCTTTATTATTATCTTTTAGGAGCCTATTTTTTTTTCTAATGAGAGACAGGAAGGGAATGGATCTGAATGGGGGGAGAAGGTACAGACAGGCTTGGGGGAGAAGAGGGAGAGGAAATTGTGATCCTGAAATATTATGTGAGAGAAGGATAGGTTTCAATAAAGGGGTAAACAGATAAGCCATTGAATGTGGGAAGATACTTGGAATCACATATTTGATGCTGGGCATGTCTATAACAGACAGAGAAATTCAAAATGTAAGTTTGGAATAAAAGAAAAACAATAAAATTAGAATAAGATCTGAATAGGTAATTCAACCTTGTAGATAAACAACCATCAAATAAGCATGAGGAGGTGATGCAGAGAGTAAATTATTGTGTAAACAGCAATTAAAGCCATAATGAAGCCCTGTGATGTACCTAGTGACATAATTAATGGTAGAGCATGCTAATTGAATATATAGAGGTTTAGAATTCTAATATATTGTGAGACTGCATAGGGAACAACCTTCAGAATAGTTCAGTGATCATTTGAAAAATTACATATAACCCTACTATATAAGTTAAACATTTGATTCTTTGAAAGCATTTACCTAAGAGAACTAAAGGCATATGAGGAGTTGGGACTTTACAAATATTTATGGCTATGTTATTTTTAAAACCTCTGAAATTAATACCATCACCAAAAATTAACAGATAAACGATTTGTATCATACTCACACAATGGATTATCAGTGATCAATAAGAAAAAGTGAACTATTGTTATAGTCAACAAAATGGATATATCTCAAAACAATCTAAGGATGAATATTGAATGAACCTCTTCATACAAAATTCTCAAACAGGGGTGACAGAATAGAGAACAGCAGCTTCCTGGAGTTGGGGTTAGAGAGGTATGTGAGGAAGTTGCATGAGAGATTGTAAAGGGAAAAAAAGAAAGTTTTGGGGGCGATGGATAAGATCACTATCTTGAATAAATGCTTGCACATGTCAAAACTTATCAAGTTGTACCCTGCTGAAGCTATTTATAAATTTTTCTTTAAAATTTCCCAGAACCATTAGAAAGCCTCACACTCCTGAGTTTTTATCCTAAGTGACAAGTTTTTATCATTTCACGGTATAATCTTGTAATTTGGCGTTTCTCTTACAGAGAATATTTAGGAAACAATGGCCTTCCATAAGGAAGGAGAATAAAGGAAGCAGACAAGCTTAAGCAGAGGGAAGGCACCTTCCCTCTGAAACAAAGTGTATCTTTAATGGTCCAGTTATTTTGCTTTGATGATCTTAAGTTATTAACCTACAAAAGTAAAGAATCAGACTTCAAAACCCCTCAAGTATCTTGCAATAATAATATATAAATTTATAAACACATTTTAATATTCAGTAATCACATTTTCTTAACTAAGCCCTTTCCAGTGTCATTAAATTTAGACAAACTATGTCCTGCAATATGGAACTCCAAATGACACAGAAGCTGAGACTCTTCAGAAAAAGAGAAAACTGTCTTGAGACTCTTAACAGAATTTCTGATTGTTCTATAGTGCTGTCATAATCTATATCAGTGTAATAGCGATAGTGTTAATATTATTAAAGTGATAAAATGTGAATTTTTTTTACCTAAAACCTACTTTCTACTGCACCTCCATTCCTACTTTATCGATGGAGAAATAGGCTCACGGAGAGTAAGGTCACTTGATTCACAACCTGTGAGTTTAGTGAACTGGACTAAATCATCCCTCAGGAGACAGTCCTAGCTCTCACCTCAAAAAACTGTGGAGAATCAAATGAATTAACACTTGTAAAACTGCAGCAACCCTTATATATACATAGCAAGTGCTCTTAGTTTCTATGAAATTAATTTATTTAGTAAATGATAATTCTATTAATTAAATATTTTCATTGCCTTTAGCTCAAAATACGTTTGACCAATAATCACTTATTATGCTGAATATTACTGATTCATTTTTTCTAACTGCTTAGTTCAAAGAGCAGAAGCCCCTGTCTATCAAATCGCTGTATTTCAGTACAGTGCCTGAGAATATATCTCTTATGTATTTGGTGATACTGTTATTCTTTTTTTTTTTTTTAGTTTTTCGAGACAGAGTTTCTCTGTGTAGCCCTGGCTGTCCGGCTGTCCTGAAACTCACTCTGTAGATCAGGCTGGCCTCGAACTCAGAAATCTGCCTGCCTCTGCCTCTCAAGTGCTGGGATTAAGGGTGTGCACCACCACTGCCCGGCAATATTGTTATTCTTAATGCAACCATATTTTATTATATTTACCCTGATCTTAAGTACACCTTAATATACAACATATTTGGCTATTGATTTATGTATTTAAAAGACTGACATATAAGTTACTTTCTCAAGTTTAAAGGAGATTGCTAATCTATCACAGCCTTTTGGAGGAATATGTAGTCAACAAGATTTGAAAAGCATAGATTGGAGTTGATTGGTTCTCAAAAGAAGGAGAATAAGGAAGATGAGGAGGAGAAGAAGGAGAAGGAGAAGGAGAGGGAGCAAGGGAGAGGGAGGGGGAGGGGGAGGGGAAGGAGAAGGGACGGGAAGGGGGAGGAGGAGGAGGAGGAGGAGG
>JANHMN010000003.1:83319491-83337811 GCA_030674055.1 Rhabdomys pumilio | reverse complement strand
CAGGAGAAGGAGAAGGAGAAGGAGAAGGAGAAGGAGAAGGAGAAGGAGAAGGAGAAGTAGGAGGAGAAGGAGAAGGAAGGAGAAGGAGAAGGAGAAGAAGGAGGAGGAGGAGGAGGAGGAGGAGGAGGAGGAGGAGGAGGAGGAGGAGGAGAAGGAGAAGGAGAAGGAGAAGGAGAAGGAGAAGGAGAAGGAGAAAGAAGGAGAAAAAGGGGGAGGAGGACCAGGAGTAGGAGAAAGAAACAAAGTATAAAGTTTGGTGGGTTGGGAAGGATGGTTGATTTTGGAGCAGTTGTGGTAAGGGGTGAAGATGATTAGAATATGTTCTATGTATCATCACCTTTCTGTGATTTTCATGGACTAGCTTTGCCTGTAACCAGTATTCTGTGTCAATTGTCCATCTGAAATCAGTGCACAGGCCATTCTAGTCTTAGGATTTGATGAATCCCATTCTCATTTTGGCTCTTATACAAATGATAGCTTCTCTTTTACAAATCTCCCAACTTTGCTTTAGAATTCTCACCCATTTAAAAATAATTACACAGACACAGGCACAGGCACAGGCACACGCACACACACACACACACACACACACACACACACACACACACACACCACGTATATCTCCACTCCTTACACCTGTAGTCTGTAGTTCTTCCTGTCCTCTGTTTCTATTGTGTCTTCCATCTCCATTCATTTTCAAACCTTCGAATAATATTCCACTAAGTCCCACTAGTGCTGCCCATTTATTATGAAGCAGGAGTCATCAACTTGGTAAATTTAACAATGGCTACCCTCATTCTGAAGAAAAGTGACTTATCAGAAATTATTATTAGCTTCTCAAATAGGGGTGGAAAATGAGCAACCGATGATAACCCACATAAACAGTCCTGCCACTATTACATCTGTAGACATACAATGCCTGACTGGTCATTATGCTGTCCATAGTCCATGGAGCCTGAACAAACATTCCAGCATTATGAAAGCTAGACAGCTGGGAGATTCCTGGCTAGTTCAAGATTATTCCTCTAAGTCAGCAACTGAAGTCCGTGGTATCATCAGCAATAGGGTTTTACTATCTTGTTACAGTGGTCAAGGGAGAAAACGTTTTCTATCCTGTGTTGTTTTGGTGTCCTAGGGCCTTCCAGAAGAGTGGCCATGTGAGGTAACCTGTGCCTATTCCTAACATTTCCACGTAGTAACCCATGTCTTCTGGAGCCAGAGCTACTCACTCATGAATACCGGGAACTAAAGTTATAAATGAGACTGGGGTAAGAGTTTAAGGGAAATTAGGGTTTCAGGGTGGGCTAAACAAAACCAAGCATGTATGAAGTTCTCTGTTTTTTTATTTGTTTATGTTTTTTTGTTTTTTGATTGTTTAGACTTTACTTCTTTCTTACATTATAAAAGACTAGGAATTCACTAGCTGACAGTACTATTCCTTTGTCTAATGGTAACAACAGATAGCACCGAATGCTAATAGAGACAATATCATATCCAGGTGCAAACCATACTATCTTTTACAAAACTCTTTTTGGTGACTTTTATGAGGGAGGCACTTAGATTATTTTCAAACTCCTAGCTGTATAGTGGCAAACACAAAGAAATCAGTTCACTCCACACCACCAAAATCACACACAAATCCAAGCACGGTCTCACATAATTCTAAAAGCTAACATTTTGAATGGGGAATTTGACAGTTCCTGTTAGTTTAACACAGCTATATTCACTACAAGAGGGAACTTGAGCAATTGCCTCTGCCCTATTGGCTTGTGAGCATAGATCTGATTTGATTAACAATAGTAACTGATGTTGGAGTGCCTAGTCCATTGTGCAATATGCCACCCTTTGGCAGATGTCCTGGAGTGTACACTAAAGCACTCTGAGAAATCTGAGGAAGCTACAGGCAACAAACTAATAAGTAGGGTTCCCTTATGGCACTGGTCAGTCCAGTCCCTGCATCCAGTCCACTTCCTCCCTGTCTTAGCTTCCCTCCATGATGTGTGGTGACATGTAAGTCAAACAAACTCTTTCTTTATCAAGTTGGTTTTGGCCAAATGTTTTATCATAGAAAAAGAAAAGTAAGCTAGGACGGTAAATCTCAAACTCGAACCTAAGTCAGAGCCTGTTCAGTTCTTATCACCACTGAGTATCATTTTTCAGTCATTACCCATATTTTTAGCCTTTTCTAAGTAACTTGCTTCTCTTCTTTCCTAGCTCTCAATTATATTTTCTTATAATATTCTCTCCATAGTAATATACACCTAGCTCTACATGCAGGGCTAAAATCCTCAGAACCTCACTGTGGTATCCCATGAAGCTTCAGTGTGATGCCTTTAAAATCTCATATTATATTAATTATGAAAGGAATGCTTAGGGATTTATGGGCAGTAGACATAAAAGAGTACTTTTCAAAATCAATAATGAATATGCTCTCTTGCTACTGTTAGCCTTGTAGGCCACTCTCTTAAGAAGCTTGAAGAAAGTAGTCATGTGACAGGCTAAGAGACTCTCATATTAATGAAGGCATTGCAGAAATGTTGACTAGAATATGAAAGGACTTCTAAGGGTGGCTGATTAAAATTAACTTTTATTTCCATGATGCCTAAGTATGGCCAAGCAGAAAAATCTCAATTGGAAGAAATTCTCTCAAGTAGCATTTGCAGCACACCCAAATGCACTTCTATTTTCAAGAATATTAAATAAGGAGCTATAAATTTCATATACTCATATTTTTCATTATATATATATATATATATATATATATATATATATATATATCATATACATACATATACATACACACACACACACACACACACACACACACACACACACACACACAAACACACACACTATATGATATTCTAAGAACTAAGACTGCCTATGTGGTTTCTGAGTGGGAGTTAGGCATAGTGCTGAAGGATGGAACTAACTCAGGGCTATGTAGAGTTCTGGGCCATGTTGGTTGATCCTGCGTTGCTTCCACTCACTTACTAGCTGACTGGGTGGGATTGAGGCTCATTGTTTCCCATTTATCTGAAGAAGCGCAGAGCTTAGTTATAGCACAAGCTCCAGAGTTAGGCTTCCTTGTCAACATTGTAGCTGCATATTTAACTCTACTCACTATGAGGTTACTCAGTGAAACTAGGTGTGATAATAGTACTTGCCATATAGTTTGGAAAAGAATTAAATGAATTGGGTTCATATATCTAACATAAAATATGTCAACAATTATAATCATTAGTGATTATTTCTCCTCTGAACATATCAATAATTCTATGGTTCTGCCACTGACATCTGAGTCACAACTGAGTCCCTTACTTGTTCACAAGCATAATTTATACATAATCTGTATGACTAATGAGAATGTGTTTATGATTATATATCGAGTGGGCCTAGACTGGTTTTTAATACTACATTAGGGCTATAAAATTTTCATTGACTTAGTTCTTATCACAATTCTGTTTAGATACCTAATCCATTGATTTGTATAAATCAGTGGTTCTACAGCTTTCTAATGCTGTGATACTCTAATACAGTTCCTTGTCATACGCTGTCTCCAAACCATAATATTATGCTCGCTGCTACTTTATAACTGTAATCTTGTACTGTTGGGAATTGTAATGTAAATATCTGTGTTCTGATAATCTTAGGTGATGCCTGTGAAAGGGTTGTTTGACCCACAGGTTGAGAACTGTAAGTAATAGGCTTTCACACCCTTGTCTTCATTAGATGTGGGAAGTCTCCAAGCCTCTATCCACCTTTCCTAGGCCTTCCAATTTTTTCTGTTTGTTCTTTTTGCTTTTATCTTTTTTCTTTCTTCAGATCTCTTAGTTTGTTCATTTTTCTTTATCCATTTTCTTCTAAATACACATATAAGCAGGAATAAAGTTTTGGTAGAATTTATGTGCAGTTTTAATATTGAATGTAGGAACCTAATTTCTGTGATGAGATGACAGTGATCAGAGGACAGATCAGATGAGAGGTGACTTGATTGCTAGCCTAGGAGAGGCATGCAAACTGGATGGAAAAGTATATGGATAGAGCATGATCAAAAACATGTACCCAGAGAGTAAAGAAATAGTCCTTGGTTCTGTTAACACTACAAGCAATACATCAGTTAAGATAACATAACACCAAAAAAAGAATAGCCCTAAATTTCCATTCTATTAGTTATTTACTTCATGAATTTGTGGAAATTAGTTGTGATTACCAAACTTTTGGTTTCTCCCTTATAAACTAAGAATGACAATTACCAAACTTCTAGGATTGTTACAGAGATCAAAGGAATATGTGTATTTAATTTTTTAGAAGATTAAAAAAGTGCTAAAATATAAATAATTGTTTTATAGCATCAATACTATTATCATGACTGTTTTAGAGTTATCATAAAGTAGAAAGGGAAAGCTCTAAATTAAGGATGATGCATTTCTTCACGTAATTAAAATCTATGAGAACAGATCATGTATAATAAAATATGTTTTAATAATAATTTATTAAATGGTTAGAAAAGCAAATACTTTGGCCACAAGTAATTCAGCTAGGCTTCTTTGCAAGTACAAAGTGATTTAGAGCCATATGGAATGGACAGTTATGGCTTGAGATATCTTTAGGCTTCTAACACTCAGAGTTCTAGAATCATTCATCATAAAATTAGACCATTTACAGAGTGCTAGTATACCAATTGCAAACTCCATGTCATGTTGGATAACATGTTTGCAATTACATTATGAAGTCAACACAGACATATAAACACACACACACACACACACACACACACACACACACACACACACACAGAGAGAGAGAGAGAGAGAGAGAGAGAGAAAGAGAGAGAGAGAGAGAGAGAGAGAGAGAGAGAAGGAGGAGGGTTTTTAACAAATTTCTAGTCTTTTTGGAGTCCTTTTATTCAGCATTAATTTCATTTTAAAAAACATTTCAATGAACACTAATTAAAGAGAAACTGTCTGCTTTCCTGCATGATGAAAGAAACGAGCAGTGATGAAGACCTTTTAATCGTTATACCTAATTAAAAGTTAATCCTTAGGCTCCTCTTTTTTAAGTTTTGAAAATGCGATGAAGAGTTTTCTTTACAAAACCGGGAGACAAAAGCATAGTTATTAGGTAGCACAGCTTCTAAGGCAAAGCCACAATGGAATTAAAGAATTTTGGCTCAAGCCATTTTGAGAGAATTAGGAAAATTATAAAACCTTACCAAACCTTGGCCTTTATTGCCTTGCTTTTAATACAGTAAAAACAATATAGCACTGACAGCAGGGGGTCATAGTTCTTGCCACCTAAGCCTCTTATCTAAAGAGAAAAATAGTCTTTGCAGCTCATAGAATCTGCAACATAACTCACTCTGCTAGGATGTGTTAAAGCAGTAATAGACTAATGAAGAAACTGGGAGAAGGCTTTTATAGGTAGGTAAGCCACCAAGATACAGAGGAATGAGCAACCCTTAAATATCTATTTTATTTTTACTTGTGTGTACAAGACTATATCACTCTGTATGTATCTGATATTCATGCAGTGCCCATGAAGGCTAGAAGGGGGCCACCTCTGACCCAGAGTTGGAGTTAGAGGTGTCTGTGATCTATCCAGTGTGAGTGCTAGGAACCAAACTCAGGTATTCTGGAAAAGCAGCAACTACTCTCAAGTAGTAATCATTTCTCCAGCTCAACACTGAGCCTTGTAAAACCACATTCCAAACCCTGATGGGGAAGGCAAAATAGGATTAATAATCAAATATAGAGAATGTCTATCAGGTCTTTCTGACTTACTCTGAGGGCAAGAATTAAAATTCTAAATCTCTAAGCTTATACTGAAGGCTGAATGGATCTTCATTAACCTGTTTTAATTCTAGTTTATGTATTAAATATTTGGAGAGACTGAGATGATTAAAGACAAAAAGGTTTATTAAATTTTCATGATTTGATGAATGGCCAAGTCTCAGAGAATGGCAAACATATTCATAATACTGTAGTACAGTTTTATAAGAGGCTTCTTGGTTTTCATTAATAGAGACAACGAGAAAGATTATTCCCAATAACTGCCTACTCACTGCAATGATACTCAGTGTGGTTTCTTATCTATTACAAAATAATCCCCAATAAGGCCTGAGCAGCCACAGTGGCAAAACAATCAACTAGGACTAGATGTCAACTTAGATCATGTCCTTCACTGAGCAGAGGGAATGAGCCCCCTAAGGGAATATCATCATAATGACAGCTAGAACTTTTTCTACACGTTTTCCAGGAAAGGGAGGATGTGAGATTGATCAAATATCTGTGGTAATTATTTTGTCATATAGAGGTTACTTAGCCATCATGGTCATTCTCTATTTTCTGACATTTTGTATTCTAAGTGGATCTGTGATTGTCAATTTGATTGAGTTAAAAAAAGTGCAGGAAAACATACTTTGGCATGTATCTATAAAGACATTTCTAAGAGGATTCATGGAAGGAAGAATGACATCCCTGAATGTGGTCAGCACCATCTACAAACAGAGGTACTGGACTTAATCAAAGGAAAAGCCGAGCCAGCTGAGTGTTCCCCCTTTCTTTTCTCTGCTTGCCACTCAGCCCAGATGTGAGCAATCCTTCAACCACCAGAGTTATGAGCCCCTCCTGCTGCTATGCCTCCTGAAACACACTGAATGATGGTGGCAAACTGCAAACCCAAATAAATATCTTATTCATGAATCTGCTCCTTGTCAGGTAACTGATCAACAGCATGTTAAAACAATGATACAAGCACACACATTATAAGAAATGATGGGAATTGTGAGATCCTTGCTTTGCTGTTAGTAACAAGTATATAGTCAGGTAGAGTCTCTTGACTTTTCTGAGTCTTTATTTTCTTTAATGTAAAACAGAGACAACAACTTATCATCACAGGAAATTTCTGGGGTTCCAATAAAAATATAAAAATATAAGAGAGCGGCTTCCGGTCTGGGCTGGAGCACTAAGCAGATCCCGGGCAGCAGCTCTGCCCCCAATCTCACATAATCCAGAGGAAGCAGGTCTCCCAAAAGTTCTAACCTGGGCAGTATCTTAGGTAAAGAGAAAGCCACACTAGCCCCAAACAGAGAATAGCTGGGACCCACTAAGACCCAGTAAGTCACTCTTGGCCTGGAGCTTTGGTCCCTTCTGGTCTGGGCCTGAGCACTGAGCAGATCTTGGGCCCCAGCTTTAACCTCAGTAGCAACACCCACCCAACACAGTTCTGATACAAGCAAAATAATAGGACAGAGAGACTCCAGTCAGAGACAGGGCAGGTAGCACTAAGGAGATCCAGATGGCTAAAGGCAAGCACAAGAACATAAGCATCAGCAACGCAGGGTACTCGGCATCATTAGAACGAACCTATTTCTCCCACACAAGAAAGTCCTGAATTCCCCATATCACTAGGAAAGCAAGAATCAGATTTAAAATCACTTCTAATGATGATGATAGAGGATTTTAAGAAGGACATAAATAACACTCTCAAAGAATTTGAGAAGAACACAGGTAAACAGGTAGCAGTGCTTAAAAAGGAAACACAAAAATCCCTTAAAGAATTACAAGAGAACACAACCAAACAGGTGAAAAAATTGAACAAAACCATCTGGGACATAAAAATGGAAGTAGAAACAATAAAGAAATCACAAAGGGAGACTACCCTGGAGATAGAAAACCTAAGAAAGAAATCAGGAGTCATAGATGCAAGCATCACCAACAGAATACAAGAGATAGAAGAGAGAATTTCAGGTGCAGAAGATACCATAGAAAATATCGACACAACTGTCAAAGAAAATGCAAAATGCAAAAAGTTATTAACACAAAACATCCAGGAAATCTCAGACACAATAAGAAGACCAAACCTAAGGATAATAGGTATAGATGAGAGTGAAGATTCCCAACTTAAAGGGCCAATAAATATCCTCAACAAAATTATAGAAGAAAACTTCCCTAATCTAAAGAACGAGATGCTCATAAAGATACAAAAAATTTATAAAACGCCAAATAGACTAGACCAAAAAAGAAATACCTCCCGTCACATAATAATCAAAACACCAAGTGCACAAAACAAAGAAAGAATATTGAATGCAATAAGGAAAAAAGGCCAAGTAACATATAAAGGCAGACCTATCAGAATTACACCAGACTTCTCACCAGATACTATAAAAGCTAAAAGATGCTGAACAGATGTCATATAGACCCTAAGAGAACACAAACACCAGCCCAGGCTACTATACCCAGCAAAACTCTCAATTACCATAGATGGATAAACCAAGATATTCCACAACAAAACCAAGTTTACACAATATCTTTCCACAACCCAGCATTACAAAGGATAATAACAGGAAAGCTCCAATATAAGGAGGGAAATTATACCCTAGAAAGAGAGAAAAAGTAATCTTCTTCCAACAAATCCAAAAGAAGATAGCCACATAAAGATAATTGCACCTCTAGTAACAAAAATAACAGGAAGCAACAATCACTGTTCCTTAATATCTCTTAACATCAGTGGACTCAATTCCTCAATTAAAAGACATAGGCTAATGGACTGGATACGTAAACAGGACCCAGCATTTTGCTCAGTGACAAAGACAGACTTTACCTTAGAGTAAAAGGCTGGAAAACAATTTTTCAAGCAAATGGTCCTAAGAAATAAGCTGGAGTAGCCATTCTAAAATCTCCAGCCAGAGAACGCAAAGGGGTGGGGGGGGGGACTCATGGCTCTACCTGTACAGGTAGTTGGGGGTAGCCTTGCCAGGCATCAGTGAAAGTGGATGGCCTTGGTGTCTGAAAATTTGAATTCCCTAGTGTTGGGGAATTTGAGATCAGGGAGGTGGGAATGGGAATGGTGGGAGCACACCCTCATAGGAACTCCCTGAATTATATAGATTAGACATGACAGAGGCAGGCCGACAGAAGACTACATTCCAGAATTCAAACAAAAAAATATCTTGATACTAAAATTTGTTTTGAGAATTGTATATTGTAGAATACACAGCCTTGATGTATCTACTCATCAAGCAAGCTGAGCAGACCATCTCGAACCTCTGATGTTCTGCAACTCCAGCTGGATGCAGTAATGACACATTGTCAGAGGCTTATTAATTGACTCTTCCCCCTGCCCCTCTTCTAATATCTCAGTGCTCGTAAACAGCTCGAAGAAGTTAATGAAGAGTCGGTGCCCCTATTCCCTGGGCTTGGGGATTGAAGAGGTTAATAATATTGGGCTGTCTTTCTAGGGAAAAGTAGTGGTTTTGTTAAAACAGGGAGGATTAGCTAGGATTTATTGCATAGCCATAACCTATTGGTAGAAATAAGTATAATTGTGAGATATAATATAAAAGTGAAATGAATATTGTTACTGTCATAGGCATTGTGCCTATATAACACAATATAAAAAATACAAGGCTTAGACCTAGTCCTTCTTTAATTTTTCTAACTGATTTGAGATGGTTAGCCTGTGAGTTAAAGACCTATAGAAAACTCATGGCTCTGACTTTATTGTTAGGGTGGTTTGTATATTTTATTTAGAAATAGCTGAGAGGAGTTAACAGACAACAGTCCAGATTGCCTTACTTGTATAGTTGGTTTTTAAAACGTCAGAAGTCCACAGAATTGATGTTACAAACATTTCTGTATTAATGTTCATTTGGATTAGAGACTTGTCTGCTCCTGACAGCTTCCTGTCTTGGATTCTAAGAGGAAATTGAGCATCTTTGGAGTTACTTCAGTTGTGGTGAGACAGCCACTAGGCAAGAATTGCTTCTTGTCATCTACAGACAAATCACTGTCCAGAAAAGGAAACACTTTCGGAATAGTCGACTGATTATATCTGAATACAGAATAAGCAGCCCTTAATGATTCTGTATCACTAGGTCTGTCAGATGATCCTGGGCCAGAAGGCTGAGGATCAGATGCTCCAACGTTCTGTAGTATAGGGACTGTCCAGGTGTTCAGCGGTCTCTATAAATTGGCTAAGTTTTAGAAGCTATTATTTGTTTCCCATAATTTCAGTTAACTCAGTCATTCTGGATTTCTGACGGGGTTGAAGACTTATAGTCTCATATCCAATCCTGGCTATTTACTTTGAGAGAAAAGATTTGAGAGGATGGTTTTCAGCTGACATTCATTCTAAAGCCAAGAAAAAAGCCAGGTTCAGAACTAAGTCTTTAGTTATGAGGGATGACAGAGGTTGTGGTTATTCAACAAAATGATAGACTGGTTATTGAGTCTATCTTGTATGTTACTGACACAAATTCTTATAGTTATGCTCTAATTGTATTTTAAGAGAAAAGTTTTATTTTAACAGGAAGGGTGATATGTAGAAGGAGCTAAGGTGGGAGGAGTAAGGAAAGGAGGAGCTAGGTGACAAGGGGGAGGAAACATGGAGGCAGATGTTCACTTGTCTCTACCAGTCAAAGATAGTTGATATATCTAGGTTGGGTATTGGGTTACACTTCTGATTGTACGGGCATCTTGTAATTGAGCATTACCAAACTTATAAAGCATTTGATTAGCATTAAAAAAATGTATAAAAGCAAAAAGGAGAAGGGGGCTAGGATAGGGGTTTTCTAGGGAGGAGAAATGGGGAAAAGACATGGCATCTGAAAAGTAAATAAAATATTCAATTTTAAAAAAAGAAGTAAAAAAAAAATGTATCTCCTCTCCAGGAAAAAGACATAGGGATGGGCATGGCCCTCATGCCTCACTGGACAACGACAGGAGGACTGGAGCCATTACAAGGGCCCCTTTAATTACTGGAGGTCAGGCCTCTATCCCCGCCTTGGCAAGATTAGAATTGCCACAGCCCTTCTGTACTTGGAGAAGGGAGGAGATGTCAGGGACAGCCTTGCTTATACACTGAAGGTCTAAAATCAGCCATAAGCCTAAAATCAGCTAATAGGCCTGACATACATGCCTGATAACACAGTCTTGAGTCTCTGTGGAAAAACACTGAAACAGATGGTTATAAGCTATTGTAAACAGGCAGCTTTTGTGGAAATTTAGCAGCCTAAGTAGTCATAGACTTTGTAAATAAGCAGCCTTGGTGGATAGTATCAACTTAGATAAGGACAACTGAATCAGAGGCAGAGTCATAGTGACCTGTCCCTTGAACCTTTACCCATCTGATACCCTGTTCTGAAAGATACCTGTACTCCCCCTGAACACCTGTGCTCCTGTGTCATCCCCTTCCCTACATCCTGCATTTTTCTGTTTATAACCCCTGTGTTAAAAAGTAAAAATTATGATTTGATAATTTAAAAAAACAGTAAAAAATAAGTTTTGAAAAAATTAAACAAAAAAATATAAAAGAGCTTTGGGAATATTTATTATACTTTTGTAAGAGGAAAAGGAATTCAACATTTATTAACACCCACCAAAGAGCACCAGGTACAGTATAAAGGATCTTATACACTGAATTCTTAATAAATGGATCTCTTGATAAAGGCACATGACTATTTACTGAGAAAGGAAAGATAGACCTGATGAAAAATATACTTAGGACCTTAAAGCTTGTTATTTATAGAGATGAACTAAAATCAATTTTTTCCATTTCCAAGGACAATACTCATCTCCCAGATAACAGGAATTAGATGTTTGGCAGCACAATGATTTAAAAAATAAGGCTTTAAAGTGTGTCAGCTGCACTTTGAATTCTAATGCTGCCGTTTACTCGTGTTGCCACAGTAATAGTAAATAGCATAAACTCTTTATTCAGCAGTGTTTTCTCATCTACAGTTAGAGAAGAAAAGGGATCAGTCCATATACTTTATGAAAGTTTCTAGAGAAATGTTTATACATAGAACATACTAGCATATGTGGAAGACAGTTTGCATTGATATACTATCTATTATTATTATATCATTCCTTACAATGCACTAAACTATCTAAGGATCTTATGATATCTTACAATTTATTCTGAATAGTCTAGAGAAAAGGAAAACGTAACAAAATGATTGTACATTTGCTAAAATGATTAAATGATAGTTGGCTGAGCTCAGGTATATGAAATGAAAAAAATACACCCAGAAACTTACAGTGTGAAAAGTTATGTGTATAATGAGCACTAAATGGTTATATACAAATATAAATATAAATATAAGTATAATGATAATACTTATAGGAGGAGATGTAATGAAATTGAAGAGTTGGAGAACAGGAAGTGTTACAGATGAAGAAGAGGGATGGAAATTAGGCCATTGGACTAGTCCACAGCAAGATCTCTTTAAGAAGATTCAGTAATAAATTTTTCTCTCAATCTCTACATTTCCTTAAATACAGTGGAAGAGATGGCAGAGAAAGGTCATAATGCAGAAGTCTCATAGGGCCAGGGATGAAAGGAAAGTTTGTAATGAGATCCAACAAGTGGAGTGTAAAGGAAGCCCAGCTGCTGCTGAGATGAAGAGATGATTATGTGGACAATCTAGTCCTCATCAGAAACAATCACACCTAATTTAAAAGACATTGTCTAAAAGACTAGCCAGATTTCTCCAATCATGGTAGATGTTCTACTGGAAAGAAAGAAAACAGAAAAAGATGACATAGGCATCTTATCTAATGCAATTTCTCCTTCCCAACCTCCAACATAGTCACCACCAAAAAGAGTATCTGCAAGTGAACATCCCCCCTGTAGCAGACTGTGGCATGAAACTCAAGGATAGACAATATTTCCTATGACTCATCTACTCATACATCCCTTTAACCTGGCTGGAGGCACATTCTATAGGGTACTAATAGAGAACGCATTGCTGCCATCGCAAGTTCAAGTTTCACTCTCTACGTTCTGGCTGCAGTTTATCCTGCTGAATAAGCACTTAGCTTTTAATATATCAAGGAGTGTAGGCTTACATCTTACAGTTATTATGCAAACCTAATAATGAGCTAGCTTTTTATAATCTGTTGTCCATCATAAAAACTACATGAAATTTAGAAACACAAAATCACTCTTTTCAAAGTGGCAATAAAAGACTAAGAACACACGGAATACAGTGGATTATAATCTGTTGTGTTTTGAGGATGATGGATTGTCCTTTGGGTAGAACATCAGTAGTCACTACACTGGATACTAGGCCAAGTCGAGATTATCTGTTTAAATAAATTTCATTTCTCTTCTAGATTTCAGAGAAACTAAATATTCTGCTTTTATCTAATAATTTGTCACATTTACAATATCATGCTTTATAAAGAACAAATATATACACCCCCCTCTTTAAAAATGCACCACAGAATTTCAAGAAAAGCTTTAAATTGCTTTGAGCACTATCTTGCGTCCATTTCCTCCTTGGAGCCACAACATTTACAGAAATATATCAATTAATTTCTGAATGAATGGTGTGATGGTTAAAATAAGTTTAAAATCTGATGATTTCATATTCATCACCTATGCAAAAAAATAAAGTCATCATCAACATATGTGAGCTCTATAAAATGTATAGAACACAGGATGGAGAGATGACTTTGCAGTTAAACGTTTTACCCTTTCCAATGTGCCAATAAAGGACTAAGAAAACACTGGATATTATGGATCTTCTAGAGTCTTCCAGAAGACCCGATATCAACCACACCAGAAGGCTCACACTGCCTCTGGCTCCAGGAAATCTGATGCTTTATGGTTTCCATGGGCACCTACACTCATATAAACTACACCCATACACAGATAAATAACTTCCTCCCACCCCATAATCATCATAATCAACAACAAAGAAAATTTAAAAAGAGTAATCATCTGATATTAGAAACTGTGGACAAAACACAAATCTAGTCCTTGCTATGGTATAAATTTCAGCAACTTACTTTGCTTCTAAAAGTCAATAACTGGAGATAAAATGACCAACCTTGCTGATTATAGAGTTGAACATAAATTAAGATAATTATATATGAAAAATGCTTAACTAAGCATAGATATTAAATAATTATAATATAAATCAGTAACATAAAGCACACATCATCATCAAATTTCCAGGCTTTAAAATTGTCAAGAAATATGGGATACTTATTTTTCTTCATTATTTATCCATTACTAATTTTCCCCACATTCTTTTCTAAGGGGCTTTCTATAGACTCCTCTCTTCTCTCTTTTTTATTTTGCTCATGGTTTAGAGAATCACCATGATTCATTGCAAGATGATACAGTGAAACATGAGTCACGTTTTCATCTGGTCTAACTCCCTCATTTTATGGTTGACTGCAGACACTATGATTCTGCAACATGCCTAGGGTGATTCAAAGGCTACGGTAGCCCTGCTATGAGAGTCCAGGTCTCCTAATTTCCAGTCTGTGTCTTTCCACTGACCTATTCTACTCATTCTCCTCTGAACCATAAATCTGGCCATGACTCCAAATTGCAGGAGTCAGGTTACTTAACACAGCCTGCCAGGATGTAATTTCTGCTGAGTTAGGAATTCAGCATACAGTTTATGAACCAATCAGAAACAAAGAGCTGTTTAGAAAACCATTTATTTATTCTGTCAAGGCCACTGACATACTGCAGTTTTCTATGATATAGTTGCTACAGGATAATGAACATTCTGGCTACAGGCATCTCAAGATGAGAGAACCTTCCAGTTTCTACCTTCATTCCATCCATTGCTTCAGTATTGTTACAACAGAACTATTTGTTACCCCTGGCTGAAGATGATTCCTGGATATATGATTTGATCATTACTATCTTGAAATTAACTCAAAGGTTAAAGGTTGAAAAAGGTTTTATTTGTGTATTTTTTTTGAATATCATAAAGAATATATCCATTGTCAACCTCTAAAAGATAAGACTGAATAATGACCACAGACTTACAGCACTCCTCTTGAGTCTCAACCACTGGGAGATGACAGGGTTAATTTTAAATGGGCCTAATTTCTTACTCTATTTCTCTTTCAGAGTTAGAGGAATTTCTGATGAAAACTGTGGGAAGTGTTTTGTACATATACTTAGAATTTCATATCTGAACTCCAAAATAAAAGGAAAAAGGACAGGAATTGCATACTGTAAAAACAATAATATAACTTCCTGTAGGAGCTAACTGATTATTTTCTCTTTAGGATCCCATTCAAACCATTTCTCTTCTGGTTCCCCTATTACATTTGTAGCAATCATCTTCCAATGCATTTAAGTGAGATATTCCCCATATCTTCTTCATAAAACTATCAGGAGGAAAAATTAAGGTTAGAGGTAAAGTAGGAGGGAAGAGGTAACATCAGAATCTGGTAGGCAATGATCTACTTGTTATAATCTGTCTCTGAAATTTACATAATTTGTTCCATTACTTTGCATATAAAATACCTCTTCAACCCACATGGCTCCCATTGTCTGGGTATCATAATCTCTTTCACAGGAGACTTATTAAATATCATTTCAATTACTCTCCTGAAAACTTTAACATCACTATGTTAATTAAATTATGGACTCTTTCCATAAAGGTAGTTTGTTAATAAAGGTGTTTGAATTTAATATCCTCATGACCTCTGAAGCCTTCATGTCTCAAACTTGCCTAACTCTCCAACTTATATGACTTCCCTTCACATCTCTACTCTTTTCTTCACACCAACTTTTTTGCATTGAAAGAATATACCACACATATACACCCTTGGGCACTGGATTCCCCTTTTTCTTATTTGTTGTATTAATTAAGGATCTTCACAGGACTTCTCCCATTACACTTTCAGTCTCAGTTGTCACCTGAATTGTTTTCTTTCTATTAATTCCTTGGCTTAGTTTAACATCTATTTAAAGAAGCACTTTCTAACCTATTCACCACATCAAATTGTCTTACTCAATTTTTACTAATGCATTTCTATCTAAAGAAATATTATTTGTTAATTATTCCCCACTATTTTCCTATTGCATTTATTGCTATATAATCAAGTATAGGAATAGGGGGTATCATGTAATCTATGAGTGATAAATATATGTTGTGACTAAACAAATTAACACTGATATTTTTGAGTATGGGTATTTCTACTTATGTGACACCAAAATACATGACTTTTACATATAGTGAAATATATATATATATATATGTGTGTGTGTGTGTGTGTGCGTATACATCTACATATACACATGTATCCACACATATTTATATAATGTATATATATGTATATGTGTATATATAATATATATGTATGAAATAGGTAATTGTCAAATGGATAAAAATATCCATACTCAAATATTTATATGTATTTTATCTCTATCTCTATCTATCTATCTATCTATCTATCTATCTATCTATCTATCTATCTGAGTTAATTTCTTGGTTTTTGTAGTCTCTTAAATGATTAGAATGATTATTGAGTCTTTCAAGGGACACATTGCAGTTTGAAGAGTAATCACCATATAAGAAGTTATTCTCTATCCTGCCTTACCTAAAATAGCATTATTCTTTCTCTACAGAGTTGTGAAAATACAGAATTTTCTACAATTTACAAGTTGTCAGCTTCTATCTCAGCACTAAGAGTCGAGGAATAAAAACACAGTGATCTTACAAAGCTTGTCGTGTGAAGGATGAAGCAAGCATGTAAGTAATCACAGTGCTTACTGAAAAGCAGGCATCTGGACAACATTTACTGGGATCACAGAGAAAAGAAAGCCTCAGAAAAGACCCATGAGAGATGATCCTTCAATGGTGAATATGATTAAATCAAGCAGAGGGACAGAAAGTGTCATTACAGACAGAGGAAAGAATTACCAGAAGAGTGCATGTTGGCTTCTGGGATCGGAGAACAGTGGGTGATTGGTCAGGATCCGAGCACTGAGTGGCTGGGGTGAGGTCTGAACTCATGCTTAAGACAAAATGAAGGAGCTGAAAGGGTTTGCAGCCCCATGGGGAGAGCAACAATATCAACCATCCAGAGCTCCCATGGTCTAAACCACCAGCCTGGGAGCACATAGGAGGAATCTATGGCTCCAGCTCTATATGTAGGGGAGGATGACATTGTCGGGCATAGGTGGGAGAGGAAGTCCTCGGTCCAGTGAAGGCTGGATGCCCTAGTGTGGGGGAATACAAGGGTGGGGAGGAGGGAGTGGGTGGGTGCACATCCTCATAGAAGCAAAAGGAGGGGGGGATGGGATAGGGGGTTCCTGGATGGGGGGAAATGGGGAAAGGTTATCACATCTGAAATGTAAATAAAATATCCAATAAAAAATTTAAAAAAAGACAAACTGAAGGAAAGTTTAATTGTTCTGCTAAGAAACACACACACACACACACACACACACACACACACATACACACACAGTTTGTAAGAAATTATTTGACAATCTGTTTTCCATGATTATAGTTATCATAAAAAACAGGGCATCATTGCACATAAAGGGAATATCTCAGGAATTTGACCCATCTCTTTTAGAAATAAAGGATTCTGGGGAAAAATTCTTTAATAAGAAAGAAACAAGTGCTTGCTGTTTTCACTCTGGCATGGACTCCTAACTGACATCTCTAGACATGCTTGTCTTGTCCACACATTAGCTTGTATTCAAAAGGAAGTGCTGTTTTAAATAATTTGTCTTTAAACCACTGAGTAATATGAATAGAGCTGAATGTTAAATGAGGGAAAATATCTCAGTGATAAATTGGGTAACAACATTCACAATGGATCGAAGGGATCCAAATGCTACTAGCAATTGTGAATAGATCCTGGGTGTAGAAAGGCAAAAACGCAAATGTTGGAGATGCTCTGAAATTTAACTTTGTGTTAACTAAGAGTTAGTTCTTGTGGGTTCTGGGAGTAGGAATGTCTGACAATGAGGATGAGTCCTGATTTCAGCTCTGTCAGATCAGGATTACTGTAGGGGTGGTTTGCCTGCTGGATGGGTGTGAGAGGAAAGTTATGAGAATAATCTGGAAGCCCAAGGTGAGATGTGCAGAGACAGCTGTTGCCATAATGCCAACTGTTATACTGCCATTTTACAAAGTTACTGGGAAATACTAATTGTAAGTCTACTAGGAGTCCCAGGCAGAGGGGTACTCTCACAAGCTGAAGAGTCTTGCTTCTAGAACTATGCTCACTTCTCAGCCTATTTAACACTGTATGCTTCCCTTTAGTCTTCCTGCCCTAGAAGCTAAAGTGTCTCTCCATTTATTGGTTCTTTCTTCCTCCCTCCCTTTCTCCCTCCCTCCCTCCTTCCCTTCTTTCTTTTCTTTTCTCCTTTCTTTCTTCTTTCCTTCATCTCCCTCCCTCCCTCCCTCTCTCCCTTCCTTCCTTCCTTCCTTCCTTCCTTCCTTTCTTCCTTTCTTCCTCTGTTTCTCTATCTTTCTGTCTCTCCTCTCTCTCAATATCTCTCTCTCTCTCTCTCTCTCTCTCTCTCTCTCTCTCTCTCTCTCT
>JANHMN010000003.1:83304259-83319481 GCA_030674055.1 Rhabdomys pumilio | reverse complement strand
CTCTCTCTCTCTCTCTCTCTCTCTCTCTCTCTCTCTCTCTCTCTCTCACACACACACACACACACACACACACACACACACACACACTCATAGAACAGCCAGAGAACATTTTGAGAAAAGAAATCCAGAGATTTTTGGGGATCATAAGGTTTTTTTCTTTTTTAATATTCTCAACAATGTAAGAATAGAGTATTTAATGACTAAAATTTTATATTGTCATTCTATAATTTAATTCTATTGAAAGTTAGGGACAGAATTTCTGTACTTCTGCCTCATATGCATCTCATTCATATATTAATTTCACTCAACACTTTTGTTTGGTTGTTGCTTGCCTACTTGTTTTTTTCTAGACAAAGTTTTGTTGTGTGGCCTTGGATGTCCTAGAACTCACTCTGTAGACCAACCAGACTGGCCTCAAACTCAGAGATCTGCCTTCTTCTGCCTCTTGTTTGCTGGATTAAAGGTGTGTGCTACTATTGCCTGGCATCACTCAACTCTTACCCATAGGTAGTCACTTTAAATGGGAAAATTTTCCCAATGGCTTTCTCCATACCCATTTCCTCAAGTTTTTCTACTGTTAATTTCATGTCTATGTGCAATCCTCAGCAAACTTTCTGGACACAGGGAAATAGCCTGTTATACTAATGGCCATCATATCTCTCACTCATACAAGCTTCCTCACCCTGTTGGGTGAAAAGACAAATTGGGAAGCCCCTTTCCTTCCAAAGGACAAGCTCAAGGAAAGTGCATAGTGACAGGAAAGCAAGTTTGCCCACTAACTTGGTGAAGTATAACCTATTTTCCTATGTTTGGAATAGTTGGAAATGTCTGTAACTGCATTTCTTAAACAGAAACCGCTCTCCTTTTTGCATCCATTCATTCATCTATCCATGCACACTTCTCTCATCCATTCAATGGACCAACAAGACATGTATTAAACTAGTAGTTCAGGTGCTATTAGAGAGGACTACTCAGAGTACTAGAGTTACCTACAATGGCACAGAACATTCTAATCCTAATTAACAAAGAAAGCCAAATTAAATTACCAATGGCATGCCCTTTTTATTTTACTGGATTTTACAAAAAAAAAAAATTATAAAAAAATTTTATGAAGAATTTTTAAAAGAATTTTATAAAGGTGAAATGACTAAATGTAAAGGAGAAAAGACACATTCGTATGCTCCCGTGAAGGCAGGGTTATACATATGTAAACTTCCTTAGAAGCAATTTGGCAATTAATTCTAAGCTCTGTGGGACAGGAATCAGTCTTTTGCTTTTCATTGATTAACATAGTGCTTTGGGATGTGGGATAGTTCAATAATTAATTGTTAAATAAATATTGAAGGAAAGACTATGCAAATAACCTGAGTCTTAAAAAAAAAATTTCACAGCCTTTCACTCAGCAGTACCTTTCTAAAAACTCATCTACCATGAGAAATGGGGTCACAGTCCCATGCACTCCAATGATTTCTTCAGTCTTTTTTATTGTACAGATTAAAAAAATATCTTCCAAGATAACACCAATATCCAACAATATGGTTTTATGCTGGTAAAGAGTTTGGTCAGTTATTAAATCTTACACCAATCAAAATAATTTATAACATGGGAAAATGTTGACAATATGTTTTTAATTAAAATTTATGGTACAATTTCTTCTCTCTTTTTAGCTTACCTGTCATTTCTGTACATTTTATAGCTTCCAGTCTAGTGAACTTATCTGATTCTTAAGTGTTCAAACAAATAGGTCTGTTTCTTATGACTTTTCTTTTTTTTTTTTTATTGAATATTATATTTACATTTCAGATTTTATCCCCTTACTCCATTCCCCCCAGCACCCAGGAACCTCATATCCTATCCCTGCTCCTCATGCTTCTATGAGGATGTGTCCTCATTTACTCCTCCACTCCCACCTCCCCCCCCTCAAACCCCCCCCCCCCACTCGGTGTTCAGCCTTCACAGGACTGAGGATCTCCTCTCCCCTCCCACCTATGCCCCAACAAGGCCATCCTCCCCTGCATGTACAGATAGAGTCATGGGTCCCTCCCTATGTGCTCCCAGACTGGTGGTTTAGACCCTGGGGAGCTCTGGTTGGTTGGTATTGTTGCTCTCCTCATGGGACCACAAACCCTTTCAGCTCCTTCAGTCTTCTCTCTAACTTCTTCATTGGGAAACCCTTGATCAGATCAGTGGTTAGCTATGAGCATCTGCCTCTTATGCCTTTTTTTTTTTTTTTGATCTTTAATTTATGTTTGTTTTGTCCTATTTCAAAGGATTCATTTTGTTTTATCTTATTATATTTTATTTTAGTATCATTTAAAAGACTATTGATTTTCTGTTTTTTAGATTGCTTTATTGGGTATTTTATTTGTTTACATTTCAGATGTTATCTCTTTTCCCCATCCCCCCACCCCCTGTGCAATAAACCTCTATCCCATCCCTCCTTTTCCTTTTTGCTTTTATACCCTTTTAATTTCATGCAAGTATTAAGGTCAGTTCTGTGTTGAGGAACTAGCAACACAATAGATGCCAATAGTCAAGGAACAAGCAAGACAATAAACAGAAACAGTCAAAGAACAAACAAGTCAGTAAACAGAGTTCCCTGATCACTTCCTGTGATCACTATTTCTAAGGACTTATTAAAATGACCAAAATATCTGAGCCTACTTCCTTCTCCTAGCCCAAAGTCATTTTCATGCCTGAAGCCTACTTTTGTGTTCTAGGCTAAGATTTAGATTCCTGCCTGTAATTACTTCTGTGTTCTAGGCTAAGATTTAGATTTTTGCCTGTAATTACTTCTGTGTTCTAGCCTAATGTCAGATTCCTGCCTGCAGCTCATTTTCTTGTCCTTTGCCAATATCAGATTCCTTCCAAGCAGCCCATTTACTTGTCCATAGCCAATGTTAGATTTCTACCAGGCAGCCTCAAAATCTCTCCACACCTCCCCTTTTTTATTGCATAAACAAGACCGAGCTTGTCTTAGGTCATTCTGACAAGAGTGCCTTCTTTACCTGTTGTGAATATGCATTATCAAAAGTAATGCACTTCTGTCTTATGTTGATAAGACTGTGCAGAATCTTACCACTCCTTGGCTTGCCTGCCTGTTAAATTAATAACTCTGTCTGGAGTTTCATTTTCAGTTTCAAGTCATGTACTTTGGCTGCCAACATGTTGATGTTAAAGACAGGCTTTAACACGATGGGCAGGAAGAAAAGTATTCCCAGGACAAAAGGGCTAGCCTGATCAAGCTATATATGCCATTCTTGAAGCTTGACTAAAATGGAAATACTGACCTCAACCCATGGATAATTTTATCAGCATTATCTGCAGCATCAAAGCTCAGTAGAGCAGCATTTGTTAAATTTATGCACTATGCAAAGTTAACACATCAAGAGAGGTGTTAGAATTATGCCAAATACCCTGCAAGTGTCTTCAAACTTTTTCCTAATTATAATGACTATCATTGTAAATTTTAGAAGAAACACAACTTCATTGGTATTTGGTATAACACTCTAGATGGCTCCTTACTCTTAAACTCTGAACCTCCTTCCAATAATTTGAATAGGATAAAGAACATCAATCCGTTGTTCCAAACACTTATCTAAATCCTCTTGTATACTCAACACATTAGTAACATTTTTTTTTTTTGCTAAATGATTAACAAAAGTAGTTGTCTTAAATTCTTGTGTCAAAGCAATTGCAGAAGCAGTGGCGCTAGCAATTAATGTAATTAAAGCTGTTTTACCAGCAATGATCAAGTCCACTACCCTCTTGCTTCTGTTTCAAGCCCAACTCACTTATTCCAATACTTGCAAGGTTTTTTTTTTTTTCTTTCAGAAACCCAAGGTTCTGTAATACTCAGGGCAGTAAGACAAAAGCTGGTTGATAGACCCCCATAACAGACATGACAGGTTTCAACACATTAACACAATCAGAAAGTGTACAATCAATGCAACTTACAATAAATACTGAGGAAGAGACAAAAGTAATGCTGAGCGTCCTGACAATGGTGACTGGGAAGCTTTATTGGACATATGTTCCTGACCCACCTTTGCTTTCCTATATCCCAGATGGGACAAGCTGCCTTGCCTCAAGATTTTAGACATTGTGGGACAGAGACTCAAGAAGAGAAGTTATAATGACTCTTGTATTTTTATTAAAGGTGACCAGTTATTCGGATTCAATTATGTACTGTTCTAGAAATCAATCCAATATTGGAAATAACAGTCTTCATTTGGAAAGCTGGATCTGGACATTTTCAGAGACATATTTGGAAGTTAGCTGCAGTTCTCTGTGATGTTATGTGAGCAAGAGATAATGTTGGGATAGGTTCTGGATTTCAAACAAGCATTAGTGCATGTGATAAAACTCTTTTAATTGTCAAGTTAAATTTACTTTTGTCTCTTCTACAGTATTTACTATAAGTTGCATTGACTATTCCTTTTCTAATGTGAGAAAAATTATGTGAATCTGGTTGGAAGAAGACATGAAGAGAAACGGGCAGAAGTAGAGAGAGAAGAAACTTTAATCAGAATATATTATGTAAAATATTTTCAAAGGAAGAAAATCATCTTTTAATATTATCAACTTCCTCATTTCATTCACAAGAATATGACTATGTTTAGCTACATTTGTAACCAGGTAAGCAAAAATAATATATTCTCCACAGAAGATACATTCACAAATATAAAAAGGACTACAAAGTGAAGCTGGGGAATAGGCCCAGTTGGTAAAGTACTTACAACACTTACAGTATAAACATGCAGACCTGAGTTCAGAACCCAGCACATGTGAAATGTCACATGTGGCAGTGTGCCTCTTAACCTAACACTGAGAAGGTGGAGACAGACTAATCACTGGACCCCCATGGTCATCCACTCTACCCTAAAAAGTGAACTCCAGATTTAGGGGGAGATCTCATCCTCTCCTCCAAAAGAAGAAAGATACTGACGTCTGGCCTCCAAACACGACATACATGTGCACAAGTGCATGGTAGAAGGCATACAGAAGACTGTGAAGGTATCTTAATGTTAATGATGTTGACCTCCAGATGAAATTACAGATGACTAAATTTTTAGTATCTTTAAATCATAGAATGTTTACTGTCAGTTTGTGTGATTTCTCTAAAAATAAAGCATAAAATTATTTTAAATTAGTAAAACATATTTGTTAAACAAGAGTATATCGCTATTCTCTTAGGTTTTATTTTTACTTGATAAATTATGTAAAATTGAAGGGTGAATTCCCAAACAAGCACTTGAATTGAGGATAAGTACATGAACTTTATGGTAGAAAATAAGTTAATTAGATCAAAGAAATGATAGCTCACTGTGTAAGCAAAACCAACAGACACATAAATTGGGATCTGCGGAATAATTATGTCATGGACAAATAAGTATAACATATCTACGTGACAGCTACAGTACTGATATTCACAACTTATAAGAACCACAGTCTGTCATGATAAACACCAAGGTTGTGTTCCTTCATGGCTTTTCAGTGTGTGATGGTAACTGCAATTATTTGAGCATTTATTTGTATCCACAAAAATGATGGAGAAAAGTGATTAGAGAATCTGCATAGAAGTCTACAAGGTAATATTCTAATAACACAGGATGCCACATCCCAAATGCACATATGTATAACTCGCCAGCTAGTAAAATAAAATGTAACATAAACGAAACAAGGGATGGATCTAGATTTAAGTGAAGGAGGCTTAACTCAGCTCAGCTACACATCTGCTGGTGAAACCTACATGTGCAGATCAATATGGAGGAGGTCTTTCAAGGACACTACTACCTGGATCAAGAATGCCCCTACATGAAACAGAATCATCATGAAGCTAGATTCAGAAAAATGGCAAATGACTCAATAAATATACTAGGATTGTATATAAAAGTCCCTTAATATATACAGAAAATGTGCTTCTAGAAAACTAAATGATTAATAAGCCTTTTCTAGAACATCTTGCATATATTCATAAAACTAAAGCTTGATTTTAGGTTTAGGTAATGCCTTTAGGGATAGGTTTTATTAATGTCTAGTATGAAGTTAAAAATTACGTTGTGTACCTGGTGGAATTTATTGCTGTACAGAACTGCTCTGCATACCTTAGTTCATCCAGCCTCCCTGATCTCCTACTTCTAAATGCCAGTCTAATATCCCAAACACTCTCAACACAAAAGCATTTTCCTGCATTTCAAATGTTTCCTAAGTCAGAACTGGTAGAACATGCCTGTAATCTCAGGAATTAGGAGTATGATGCAAGCACACTGGAATGTATTATTGGATAGACTATCCCACACAGCAAAACTACATGCAAAACCAAGCCAAACCAAAACAACCATCCAAACAAACAAAAACCATCACAGTAAATAATGTTTTCTAATAGAGCTCCGATTTTTCTGGACTGCTTGTCCTATTTCTTAGTAAAAACCACATTTTTGTATTAATATAATTTTTTTTTTCGATTCCCAGTAACTTGCATGCCTAATAAAGTTTCTGGCAGAAGTCCTCATAGAGATGAGTGCAGAGGACTGAGTAGAAGAGCATCTTGGAACAGTAAAAAGCCAGGCCAAGTCTGCCACAAACTCAATGACCTTGGGTAAGTCTCTTAACTGTTCTATGATTCAGTCTCTCATTTGAAAAAAAAAATCTATTAGGTGGTCATGAGTTTTCCCATCCAGCTCTGACATAACCATAAAGCATTTGAGAATCTAAAGGGTTAGCATATAGTAGCAGCACAGTGAATGACACAAAATGAATATCAGTAGCAAATCAAGGAACATGAGAGAGTAAAGTGGACCATGGAGATGTGAGAGAGACATGCGCGAGCATTAGCTGCTCGTTCTTTATCTGCCTTCATGCATAGGCAGACAGAACAAATGTGTGAGAGTCATAAGCAATGTGAGATACTATGTATACACATCTCCACACACTTCTACTTTGTTTTTATATTTTGACCAGCTGGTCCCAGTTCCCCTCCACACACACTGCAGACTTAACACAATGGGAGGAAGGCACAGATTAATGAGACTGGGGAAAGTGTCTCATTGTGCTGTCTGTACTCACTCCCTTCAACGCTTCCACTGAGTACTGCCCGTAACCTTGATGAGTTGGGGCAAGAATCTGAAAAGACTTTCCTAAGGATTCCTGAGATGAAGAAATATTGCAGAAGGGAAATTTGGCGTCTACATTTGGAAGCCAGTCCTCCTCAGCATGTTTACTCGTCTGAACCTTTATGAAATTTCTAGTAAACTGGGCAGTTGCAGAGGTCTATAGTGTGTGTGGTGATGGTAAGTGGTTGCAGTCTGCCTGCCACCCGGGGCTGAAAACAATTGCAAATGTCAGATGTAGTTGAAAGAATACGTGAGTCAAATACATCTATGCGAAACCAGTTTCGTGCAATTCAGTTATGTGATTATAACCAAGTCACTCTGAGATGCAGTTTCTATAGCATAATATGGGGATTAGAATAGGATTTTGCCAATGTCAAAGGAAAACTGAAATTCTAAGGACCCTAGTTCAGTGTCTCACTCACAGGGTATCACAAGTACTCAGGAGACACTACAAAACCTTTGCTCTTCTCCTTCCTGCCCTCTATTGAGTTTCTTCTTGTGCTGGCCTGTGAAGGCTCTGCTGATGTCAGCATCCAGTGATGTGGGTAGCAGGGGTGTTCAGGCCCACCACAGGAACTTTAATTCCTCCTTGACTGGTGTTTCCCCTCCTCAGGATTCCTGAAGTTTCCCAGAAATTAAAAAAAAAAAAAGCCTCATTCTTGTTGGTAAAGAGAGGAGAGCAGTTATAGAAAGAAGGCAGAGACCTAAAAGATGTAAGAAATTCCTGTCTGGGAATAAACTGAAGCTGAGATTCAATGTTGGGAAATCTTGCTTCTTGAATTAAAACATTGTTCATTCAATGTTGTTTCAAACTGCTCGATTTTGAGTTGCTATCAAAGAATTGTTGAAGGAGATTTAAATTTACAGGGCTTGGCTGAATATTTCAAATGCAGTTCCCCTCCCCAACAGGAGGGGGCTGCAAAACCTCCTAATTTCTGTCAACTTTTGACTGTAAGGTTATGGGAATGATTCTTCTCAATATAATCATATTCGACCTCCCCTCTCACCTCTCCCATCTCATTTTCTCTCTCCATGCACAGTTATAAATTCCTGAGAACCCTGAAGGACACAATGTCACTCCAGTGGTAATGACCAATGCCAAAAATTTCTGGATAACTGCCTAGATTAACCTTCATCATTAAGAGAGACATAAAATTATAATGAAAGGGCAGCATGCAGGAGGATAGTAAGTTCTTCAGGTTAAGAAGATACAAAACTTTGAAATCACTGTTAGCAGTTAATACCATTTGCCGAAAATTAGGCTCCAGGTTCCATGCCAGTGTCTTTATAGAAATTATATTCAATTCTTATTTCATTTCTCTGCACCATGAGTTACAGAGGAGAAAAATGATGCTTACAGATATTAAGTAAAGGAGCTCACATAGTAAGTTTAAATTTAGTGTTGTCTGGAACTAAAGTGTAAACACATTCCATTAACTTAAGAATATTGATTGGCAAAGTGAATGAATGCTTGGGTTAGGTAGATTTTTGTGAATTTGACACAAACTAGAGCCATCTGAGAGGAGGAAACCTCAATGGAAAAAATGCCACCATAAGATAAGCATACAGGCAAATCTTTGGGATATTTTCTTGTTTAGTGATTGACATGGGAGAGTCTGCCTCCCATGGGTGGCAGGCCTTGAGCATGTGGACCTGAGGAATATAAGAAAGCAAGCTGAGCAAGAAATAAAGGGCAAGCCAGTAAGAGGTACTTCCCCATGGCTTCTGTTCCAGTCCCTCCCTCCAACCTTGAGTTCTTTCTACGAATTCCCTTCATGATGGGCTATAAGCTGAAAGAAGTAATAAACCTTTCTTTCCCCAAGTTATTTTTTTGTCATGGTGTTTTATCATAGCAATAGCAACCTAGATAAGACAGGACTGAAGAACATTTTGGGTGTCAATAAGGAAAACAGCAGGATTGGGGAAATTTAGGTTCAGAAGGGTTCATTGGTCCAGAGGCTCAACACACAGAAAGTGGCAGAGCATGTACTCAGGGCTTATTATCCAGGTCCACGAGGCACTAACTAGTCTCTGGTCCCACCTTCTACCCTACTTTCCTATGTTGATTAACCTGCCTTGCTGGGCCTAGAATTCTAGATAAACAAATCTATGTGTACTTCAACATAGCATGTAGGATGCTGCGTGAATTTTTTGTATTTACACTTCTCAAAAAGTTTTGGTTACATTCAATATGCCTATAAAAGACCGCCATCTTGACAATCAATAGAGATGGGTGAGGGGCTCATGGCATCCTATTTGTTTCTATTGATCTATTTCTACTTAAAGATTTGGGGGATGTGGGAGCCGTTGTCTTCAGCTGTATACCCACTGGTATACAGCTCTAAATCCATGTTCACACAATCAGCCTCAATGAATCACAAAACCAAAACAACAACAACAACAACAACAACAACAAAAACAAAACATGAATGGGGAAGACAGAGGAGAGTGGGAAGCAAGAATAATTTTGAAAGAACAATTTTAACTCAAAAGGTTTACTTCTTTTCATCGACTTAATAAACACATTTGGTTTGTCAAGATTCAATCCAACTTAGTCCAAGTAGTAGCACCTCTACAGAGCCCTTACCAGTTTATATGTTCTCTTCCTATTGAGTCAAGAAAATGGAACAAGGCAAAGTAAGATTATAATAGCTGCACTGATTGGGAAGGTATTTTCTCATCAATAATATTCATTTAGCCTTTGCTAGGTAAAAACATATTGGTTTGTATGTACGATGCTAATCATTCCTTACCACAGCCCAAGGAAGCAGGCTCTATTTTTAATCTTCCAAAATGAAAATGATGGTTTTAAAGAGAAGCAGTTTCTTTACTAAAGGGTGACTTGCTGTCTTACTCTTCTGCAGATCCTCTGCAGCCAAGATACATGGTTCAGTAACTGTTACATTCCTTGGAACTCTCAGGTCATGATATCATTACTAAATACCTAGACTGTGATAAGATACAACTCTAATGAAGCAAGGGTCTACTTTGTTTCCTAGAATATCTACAAGATATGACACAGTGCTAGATTATAGGCATTCAGTGTGTAGTGGTTGAATAAACAATGAATGGTGGAGAGATGAGGAAATATACACATAGCTATGATTTCCAAGCTTCGATGCTTCTGTTGTGTCTCCCTATTTCAGACTGAAGCAGGAAGAAATGCCACATAAGCAATGGTGGGCATGTTTCTTTCTAAGGCCAACACTAATACTATAGACATGCATTACATAATTCATGTCCGTTTTCTTACCTATTATTATTGTTATATTAATTCTATGGATTCAAATGGAATGACAACTTACTTGAGAAGAAATAAAGCTACTTTTTGGAACAACTAAGAAGCAACAGAATTGCAGAATCTTGTTAGTACTAAGCACCCTTAATATTGGGAAGTTGGCAAAGAGCCTTGGGAGGAAGTCAAATCGTTTCCATAGCCCTCTATTAGAGTAGCCGGAAATTATGCTGCCTGGTTTTCATGCAGTACAGTAAATACATCTGAGGATATGATCTCAGCTCCCAAACATTAAGATTCTTTAGTCCCCTTTTGTACCAGAGGTGGGTTACTGGGTTACTCTAAGGCATGCATCATCATTTTACGTTTTGCTTTACAAAAGATTATTTTTCGTGTTATTAGCAGACACTCTTGGTGTTGTGACATTTCACAACTTATCTATGAAATTAAAGAGCAAAATAGTACTATAAAACTTTCAAAATAGATGTAGATTTAACAGACATATGCATGCACATCCACATACATTCTTGTGTTTGTGATAGTGTACCTTCTCTGTGAGTGATGAGACATTTCCATATACTTACAGTACTGGTTAAGTACTATAAGTGTACATAATGAATGATTTCAAGACATATATATGTACATATTTCAATTTCTACATATTTTCTTGCATTTAATTTCCCTAAATGATAAGGGAAATATTTTAAATTAAGGACTATTTCAAGTAAAGAGAGTGAAGTATTATTTGGAAGCTATTATTCTCCCAGTGATAAATTAAGAATGATATAGAATATTAACTTATTTCTATATAAAGCTACATAAATGTACACATGAATATGTTTATATGTACATATGAAAATATGTATACAATATAGCACACACACACACATATATATATATATATATATATATATATACCCAAATAGTTAAGTTTTAGAAATATTTTTATGTATATTTTAAATTTATTCATAATCATGTATTACAAAGTTAAAGTTAATCTGTATCATCAATTTGGATGGGTAGAGAAAAGGGGAAGAGAGAGAACAATCAGTCTAGCACAGAACTTTTACAGGTCTGAGATAAGAAAGAATGAAAAAGAGTATTCTTATGAGTAAAGACTGTTACTCTAATGCTTAAATGATATGGGATAATAACTCCAACATAGATGTACACTCTGCTATCCAATAATAAAGTATATGTGAGCGACAAGAAACTGTCTGGGAATGTACATGCTCAGAACTAAAGGAGACTGGGGCTGCTTCAATTTATTGCCTCTCATATGTCACTGATTCCTTAATTACCAGTGCAGCATCTATATCAATCTCTTAAAGTTTTAACTGGTTATAAATTTCAGCCAAGCAGGAAGCTGATTTGGTTGAAAAGGGAGAAAATTTCTCTTGGCTGGAACATATATTAATGTTTTTGTTATGTTGTTAGTACAAGGGAGTTTTTAAGGATTTTTGTTTGGGAAATGATCATTTATAGAAATAAAAACATCTTGAATAAAAAATTATTAAAGTAATAACCCAAATTTGATTTCTCCATGCAAAAATTATAAGTTGTATGTTATTAATAAGTTTTCTTTTATTAAGAAAATTAAATGCTATCTATGCACTCTTACAGGTTAAAGAATATCAAATCAATGTTTTACCAATGAGTACACATAATCATCAAAATTTTCAAGACTCCTTATTCAGTTTAGAGTTCATATTAACTTTGAAATTTGACCACATTTCCCAACACTAGTCTCAACTTAAAGCTGAAGTAGTCACTAAAACAAGATGTGAGATTCTAAGTAAAGCTTCTAATCTCCTACCAATGAATCAAAAAGCCATATGCTTGGCCATGAATACATAATTATACTACTAAAAATTAGAGATACTCGGCATTCTTGGAAGTCCTTAGAAAGAACTATTATCAAAATTAAAACCCTCTCTATATCTCTTAGATCATAATACTTTATTCATGATCAATATCTACCTTTCAATTATATTAAAATATTGAAATTGAAATTTTTTTCCCTGCAAATACAGCTTGTTCTTTCCAGTGCGTATTCAAGAATACTCTCTACTCTGTGTTTATGATGGTGATTACAGGTGCCTTTTATTTATATTTATAGCATTTTCAAGAGTTGCTCCCCGCCTTTCTGGAAGCAGGAAAACGTAAGTAAGTACAATTTATTTCTGTTGAAAGGCTAGTAATTCAAGAGCAAAAGGAATTTAGGAATCAAGTTAAATAAATATGCATATGTTCAGAAAGGCATTGTAAGAGAAATGGTTGTAGTCCTACTATAAATGACCTCATTACTCCTCTATGATTAAATGTGTTCCCTTCTTTTATTCTAAGTATGATTACCCTCCCTGGTGCTTCCAATTAGTCTTTTTATTTGTAAAATGAACTGTGCTTTATAAACAATTTTTTCCTTCACAACTGAAAAGACACATAGTATCATAAGAGTAAAGCCAATGTAACACACATCAAGCCTCTTCTTTGATGGAAAAAAATAAATGTTCTTTTATTTTTATCATGGTGGGAAGTGTCAGATTAAAGTTAATTTCTTTCTGTTCCTTAAAAATAATAGTAATAATAATTTTAAATGGAGGCTGAAAAGAAAACTGAACTGCGATTAGGCTGCTAACAGACCTTGCTACAGAACCCTAAATATCATCTGGGGATTTGAGAACGTGAAGTGGAGGAAAAGTCACTGACAGCCATACACAGCATCCCTCAATTTCTACCCGCCGCCCAGAAGTGTAAAACCACAAACACGTGTGAAAGTAGAAAACCATTTTTTTCCTAATATTTTTCCAAGCAGACAATTCCAGGCAGCAAGGACTCAGCAAAGTTTTCAAGCTACCCTGACCTTTAAACACAACTTTCTTAGAACAGAAAGAAAGTTACAAAGAAAAAGCTCACCTGTGCAGGGATGAACCAACCATGTGGGCAGGCACATCGCTCCCCACAATTCCCCTTGCCTTTGGTGCTGGTCTTGTGGGGGCTTTTCCGTACACTATCCCACAAGGTGACCAGCTTAGTCCTGTTTGAAGCCGGGCCCCCAGGTCCTGAGGAGGGCATAGTTTGGGAACTGTACCCGAGCCCCTGAGTATTCCTTTGCCAGCCACAGGCGCAGTGGGCATCCCTGATGAGGGTGGGTGCATTCCTGCCGACATCCATCCCATCGGACCCCCGGCTGCAGCTGTGTTGCTTGGTGAGGTATGCATTCATAGTGCACTGATGCCTACTCTTTTCTTTGGTCAGCTCTGCATAGAAAGGCTTCCTCCCTCACACCCCTTTCTTCCAGGCAGTTGTAAAAGTCTTTTTTTCCCCTGTGGATGCCTCAGTATCTTTGACAGCTGCTATAAGCGGTTCATCGTGGGAGCAGAGGGAGCAGTGAGAGCAGCTCTGCACAGCATTATCTGCGGGCTGGTAGCTCTTTGTCAATAGATGACTCAACTCACAGAGCAACTTGACAGTATCCCTGCTCTAGGCAGAAGCAATCAATGCTCCACACAGCTGGGCTACAAGACTGTACACTGTGTTACAAGCTCTTTCTGGATGGAGCCTCACAGGAACGAATACTCCTCACAATTTGGCATTCTCAGTTTTCCCTCCTCCCTGATCCACACATGAAAGACAGATCTCAGGAAAGAGAACTTTGTATCAGAGCAGCGGGACCTTTCTTTCAAGAAACGATGCATCTGGGCAGAAATACTATAGCATAAGCAGTCTGAAGTGCGGGGAAAGTTAACCTGGAAAGGAAATGTGAGCTATTTCTGGGAATCGCTTCTCCAGCTGCCAAGATATAGACCAAATCAGGAAATAATGAAATCAGAGCTTCAATATTAACTCCAAAAAATATCAATTAATTTTGAAAAAAAAAAAGATCAAGGTCAAAGTGTTACTGGGATCCTTTAAATTTTGAATTTAATTTATTTTAAATCATGATTACATGCTATAATACAAATATATGTTCTTCATAGTATGAATAATTATTAATTCTATTTCTTTCAAAATATGATGACTTTTAAGATTCAAAGATGATAGGTTGGTTTATTCTAAACTAGTATTTTTCCTCACCCCAAATTATTCTGAGGATTTACTTCCAAATGCTTTACCACAACAAATTCATTCACCACAGAAAGAGTCTGCATTTTAAAATGAAAGATGTATTCAACCCTGCCATTGATAGTTTGGTTTTTCTAAGACATAATTTTCAAAATATTTAACTAAAACTGGGTGAAACCTATCCAATTTTAAATATTTTTTCCCAAAGTGGACATGCCTATATTTTTCAATTTTGGCCTGCTTCTGGAACACATCCACAGGATTTTCAGTTAAAAAAGAAAGACTAAATACAACCGCACTTAGAAACAACATTATCTTTCTGAACTCACAGATCTTTGACCAGACTTTTGTATGTTCCTACAGATAAGAAGCATTGATTTGATTAAAAAGTAAGTTGTCATCTAGCAAGGAATGAGAAAGGAATAGCCCATTCTATAACTAGTTTAGTTATAACCACGAAATGCCATCAGACCTGCCTTCCCAGTGGACTGATGAGGTTCAGGGAAAGTACCCACCTTCTTCTGCTCACTTGGCACTGCTTTCTTCAGGTTCCAGAACCGTCACTATGTTCACCTCTACACAAAAACTCTTGGTAAATCTTTATTGCTGGTTCAAACACCATAGAAACAGTAGAAACCTATCTCTACAAACACTCATGTAAAGTGATTTTTCCCCAGGTTCTACACAATGGTCTAAATGAATAATGACATCAAGTTTAGTAAAGAAGGTATTCAAAATAACTTTGATGAGCTAAATGTGGCCATGTACTGTAATGGCAGTACTATAAGGGACAGAGTCTGAGATAAG
>JANHMN010000003.1:83204469-83303859 GCA_030674055.1 Rhabdomys pumilio | reverse complement strand
ACACACACACACACACACACATACATACACACACACACAGACACACACACACACACGAATAAAGAAATAAGAAGATAACTAAGTTTTTATAGTGATAATTAAGCCAGTAAAGCTCCAGAGACAGTTATGCTGTTTAGATTTGGTGCTAGATCTGAGATGATGTTCTTTATATGGATGTTTGTTTAAAGAAGAAAAAGAGGAGGAGGAAGAGGAGCAGAGGGTAGAAGAAGAGAATGATGATGATTTGAGCTATTCGGCAGAGATAATAATAACTTCATTTTCCTCCCGAAAGAGAATCAAGGAGGCAAAAATCAATATAAAAGGACATTAAAACCCAGGCAAAAATATCACTACAGGGTACTCAATAGAAAGAAAAGAGGAAATCTGTTTTCCATTCCCAAACCTATCACCTTTATTTTAGATCAAGGTATAACTAACATCAGAAAGAACTTCTGGGTCAGATAGTGCCCCAGAGAGCTTCAGAACCTCTCTTGTACCGCCATGATGCATGACTTTACACTGGTATTTGACAAAGTAGAGCAACATCATCACCCCCAAATGACAGTGTCAGGGATTGAAAAGTATGGACCCCTTTGATCAAATATAGCCACAGATGCTTCTCCGGTGGTTTATTGCTCAAAGGCCCATTGGCAAATTCAGAGAAGGTATACCCCATCCTCACTCATTTCTTCTCAAGGATAAAAATCAATCTGCATAGAGTGAGTCAGTATATATCCATCACAGCTCTGTAATGGTGTATACCCTATGCAGCCAGACAGAAGGCATCCTAGATGAGTATTTTGAAAGTGTTATAAATCATCATAAGGTTCTAAATGTGCTATGACGTGATTTTTCAAATGAGCTATTTCTTCTCACCAAAATGCCATAGGATATTTGTTTTCATAAGCCCAGCATATCATTTCTTAGTATACAAATAAGTAGCTATGTTTCATAGACAGTATTACTTGCCCTCAAAGATACTTAAGATCACAGCACCCATTTATCAAGGTCACTAAAATAAACTAATATTGAAATCATTATTTCACTTCCACATGTGTAAACTAATTTTCATCTTCAGCCTTCTTCTTTCCTCCAAAGTTTGTTTTTGTTTGTTTCCAAACAGGACATTTGGCTTTCTACATCTGAATACAGACCACTTAAACAAATAATTTCAGCTGACAAGACTTCTGTACCATTGTACAGAAGTAGACAGACCCACTAATTAACAATAATCAAATTTGGTCATTTGTAATTGGACAGCTGTAATAGCCATGCGATGACATCAAATTCTGGTGAAACAAGAATTAGCAATGTACAAGCACACATCCTGCTTATCACTGTGATTTAACTGGACATTAGACAAACTGGGTAATGCCTCGATGAGTGTGTCTTACTGAACTCTCTGTGACCTGGCATTGACTCTGTAGAAAAAGCCCTCATCTTAGAGCAAGACTTCAAAACTAATATCCTAGCCTGGTTCTTTAATAATAATAAAAAAAAACAGCACAGATGAATCACTAAATAAATTGAAGTGTACTAAAATATATTATGCAGATTTTTTCCAAATAAAATTTCTTTCAGGCACTCAATCCATATGGAAAAGGAAAATATTAATTACAAAAGAGCTAAGTGCATACTGCAAGAGAACTGGAAGGCAGAGGCCCTTTAGCTGCCACAAGTAATAAGTTAAATAATCACAGAATGCCATAGTGCATTAGATAGAATCTTCTTTGATTTGAAAAGTGAAAAATCATAAATGTATAAATGCTAGCAAGTCAATAATATTCTATGTCTCTTTGGCCATGATAACTGTAAGATCCAAGCACATTCACCTTTCAAAATGAGATAACCAAGAATAAGATATTACAGACATTAAAATTATTTCCAAAATGCTAAGCCTATTCAGTAATAAATCTTATGAGACATCACAAGCAGAAGTTCTTTGCGGATGGGCATGTTTCCAGGGATGAAGAGATGTAGCCTGGACAGCCAAAGTTGATGGGAAATAAGAACCAAAACCTTTTTAAAGGATCTGAAGATACAAAAAAAATATACATCAGAATTAGTGATAAGACTAAACCATAAAACATTTTTCAGGAAATGTAGACCTATTATGTTCTAATGCACTCAGTAGCATCATTCCACAAATCAGAACACTCATTATGTGACATTGTTTTAGAGATTCTGAAAAGAACAATAGTGAAATTGCAATAATCTTTTCTACTCTGCATATTTTAGCAATTGAATTTATGTGCTGAGCTATATCTCGGCAAGTCATTTGTTCTGATGCTTTGAGATTCAACTAACTTCTGTAATCTCCCACATCTCACCCAGCAAATTCACACACTAAAGTATCTATATTTCTTGATTTAAGTATCTTTAATATTTGTCTTTTTTCTCACTATCATGAGTTTGTCAATGTAAGATAATATAAATTTAGTATTCACTGGTACAATAGCTACTTAACTGCTACACATCCTTGTTCTAATCCTAGACTGCCAAAGTGAGGCCTAAAATAAATTTTAATTTATCCTATCCTGCCCATTATCTATCAGTGAAGTTTTCCTGGCTGGAGTTTTCATTCCCATAGATAATACCATCTTTAAAGTGGGTCCATGACCCTTACCCATGTCCTGTGTGATTTGGTCTCTGCTACATTTACTATTCTTGTTCATGCTTCATTCCTTCTGTGTCTTCCATTTACATAGAGTCTGAAAACATGTTCTGAGATTCTGCTTTTGATCACTGGACATGCTGTTTTGCTCACTCCAAATTCTCACATAAGCCCTACTGATTTTTTTTCTGGAGAGAGAACTAAGAGTTATTGTCCTAAATCTCTCCCATGACCCAATATTACCTAAAAATGGGGTGTTTTGTTGTTTGTTTGCTGCTGTTGTTGTTTTATTTTGTTTTTGTTTTTGTTTTTGTTTTTGTTTTTGATTTTTGCAACCCAGCTCCAAATGCAAGTTCCAAGCCTTGTTTTCTATTACATTGGCATATCTAAGCCTCTTCTATTAAAATCTTCTAGAGTATTCCTTGATCCCAGAAGGCCTCAATGCCATCCATTCAGGAAAATATTCTTTGAGCACTTTTTGAAGATAGACCATGCCTTTATTTCATGTAACATTGACTTTTCTTCTGTGCTTCTATTGCAAGACTATCATAAGCATATGTAAAATAAGATTTATGGTTTTCTTTTTTTCATTCCCTTATCAAAACACAGCATATGCCACCACTACTGGGTTAAGCAGAGCTCCTCTTATTTGCTTCTGTAACCTCTGATCTCAGCATAAAGGAATAATTAGTGTTTATTAAAATCATCAAGAGAGAAGACAGAATCATTTTACAATGATCACACCAATATGAGTATTTTAGTATATGATACACCTCTCAGTGTAAAATGAATAAAGGAGCATTGCGATTTAAACAACAAAATAGCAATAGCTTCTTATGGTCATCAATTCAGTACAGCATTTATTATGGCTAGTTATATAATTGTAATAAATTAGTTCTGTGGAAAAATGGGTTAATGGTTTAAGTATTAAACTAACTTTTTTATTTTATCAAGGTATTAATTCATAAAAGCTGTACTTCCTGACAGCTGGATTTTTTTTCTCAAGATGTCAAAAGTATTTTCCCTTTATAAGTAGTGTGTAAACTGGAGTGTTTCCTCAGTTAAAAGCAAATCCTCTATAGTTATAGGGGATTATAAAGATGGCTTTGTGGTTTGGAACACTTGGTGTTCTTATAGTGTTAGTCCCACTTTTTGTTCCCAGCACACACACCTTGCTGCTCACAACCACTGTAATTCCAGGTCCAAGGGCTTCAGTGCCTTCTTCTGGCCTCCACAGGTATTTCATTAATACAGTGTGCTTCCACACATGCAGTCAAAAGTCATATACATACAACAAAACAAAAAGCTATCTTTTTTAAAAGCCTAAAATAAAGAAAAAACCTCAGACTATATTAACCTCTATTAAAACCATAGTTTTCCCAAGAAGAGAGCATATATTAATAATAATAATAATAATAATAATAATAATAATAAGAAGAAGAAGAAGAAGAAGAAGAAGAAAAGCAACTTAGAAGTTTAGACATGTGTATAAGAGAGGTAAAAGAAATGGAAAGCCTGCCTGTGCCCCCTAACAATCAAACTGCAAAGTTTAGAAAATGTAAAAATTATTATGTTTATAGAACTATTTATAAAATTGTTGTTTTATTAATGTAGAGCACAGCTCTGTGGAGTACAAGCATGGTTATATAAAAGATATCTAAACTCCATTTGCCTTGAATCATTAAAGTTCTACATCAGTCCATCAATGCTGCTACCAGTCTTGGTAAGAGAAGCTCCTTACTGCAGAAGGGAGCAGTTAATACAGAGATTTATAACTGTTCAACCCAAGGATATACCCCTGAGTCCTCAGGTACCTATAACAAGCAACACTCCCTGTCAAACTCACAGAGGAGAGTCATAAAAAGCTGGAGAATTGGGAGTTGGGGGGTGGAAGAGTGCAGTGACCTTCTGTTGTCTGGTTACGACATGGTTATTACATACATGAACTCACAGCACCTGTAGTTAGTTACACATACATCACAAGATCAAGCCTGTTGAAATACCAGCATGGGAGGGAGTGGTCTCCTGAGTTAAGAAGCTATTTTATATAGGGGTAGCAGTCTACCCTACCCAAGAAGCTATTGGCAATTGATATTTGCTATGGGTGGGGGTGTCCCTTTTCTTTACCAGTGTGACTATCAGTAGGATCCTTATGGCTCAGTGGATGACCCCATACCCAATCACATATGGGTAACACTAATTTAATTGAGTGGGTTAAAAATGAGTAAATAAAATCTTATAAATGAAGGATATGAAATTGCAAGGGAGATGTGATGGAAAGTCTGGCAATCGCCCTAGAAGGGAGTGAGGGATGGCTAAGATTAAGATATATAGTATACATGTATGAATTTTAAAAAATTAAAAAAAAACTGACTCATTAATCACTGCAAACTCTTCTTTCTACCCCTAGCTCTGGTACCCATTATTCTACTTTCTAAAGATTTCACTACTTTATACATTTCTTATATTTTATGTTCATGAGTAACTGATTCACCCCATTCCGAGTGATGTGTCACCTATGTTACAACTTAGTAATAGGATCTCCTTCTTCTTTATGGTTAAATGATATTCTGTGGTGTGTGTGTGTGTGTGTTTGTGTGTGTGTGTGTTGGGATGGAATATAGTAGATAGTATAGATGTGTAGAATGGATAGAGATAGATATTAATACACAGTCAGACAACCAGATAGAAAGATACATACATGCACAGACAAATACTGTCCATTTACTGGTAGTTTCTAAGTTGTTGGAAATACTCTCAATGTATATAAATTTACAACTAGAATATTAGAGTGATAATTTTGAAGGAGAAACTTTTAAGGGGTGGGACCTAGTGAGAGGCCTCATGTACCTTATCTATCCTGTGCTGTGATGTGTTGTCTTACCATGGGCTCAAAATTATGGGACTAAATGAACATGGACTAGAGCTTCCCAAAGTGCTGGACAAAATAAACCATTTCTCATTGTTGGTTAGTTATCTCAGGCATATGTTGTAACAAATGTGAAGCAGTATTCTAATACCTCCCAGTTTCCCTTGAAGCAAAGCTCTTGGATTTCTTAAATTGTCACATATAAAACTAGGGAGGGAACTAGAAGCTGGAAACAGTCTTTTTTTTTTAATTACTTATTTTACTTATTTACATTTCATATGTTGTTCCCCTTCTGGTTCCCCTTAGTAAAACCCCCAACCAATCCAGTTTGCCTCTATGAGGGTGTTCCCCCACCTACCTACCCATTCTCACCCTTATGCTGAGGTATTGAGCCTACACAGGACAAAGGACCTCTCCTCCACAGACCATATGAAGCTTAAGAAGAAGAAAGACCAATGTGTGTATACCTCAGTCCTACATAGAAGGGGGAACAAAATAATCAAGGGAGGTAGATTGAAGGAGGGATCTGGAAGAAAGAGAGGAAGGGGAGGGAAAAAAGAAACAGTCTTTCATTATAATAAGTATATACAATTTTACTTTCTAGAGTATTATAGGTAATGGATGGTCTCTGAATTTACTGAAATGCTTTAAAATACCTACTGAGTCAAAAATAAGACAGACCATGACTTGTCATAGATAATTCATCTGTGGATTGGCCTAAAGGCAGAAGCATGGATTAGTAGAAACAGCAGGCCCACCTCCAGCTAAATAATTTCCTCTCCTCAGAGATGTGACAGTTTAAAAAAGTTAGACCTAATTGGCCTTGCCGTGGCCAGTGCATTTCAAATTTATGTTTAATTAACCTTCTCTTTGGTGGTTCCACATGATTTTTACTTTTGGATGTATTCATTTGATTTAGTCCATATTTAGTGAGTGCCTATTTCATACCAAAAATTGTGCTATGAAACTGTAGACATGAGAAAATTCTAGTGAGAGTAGAGGTATATAATACACAGATGCATACAGTAATGAATTGGCACATACAGAAACAAGATGGAGGAGTCTCCCCTGCTGTTGAAATTTCTCCCATAAGGTGAGCTTTATATATGGACAAATTTATCTGCACTACCACATTTCAAGCTTGTGGACAACTAAGGTCATCCTTTATTTTATATTCAGAACCTCCTTTTCACCTTCTTCCTATAATAAAATTATCATCTATCAGTAAAGCCTGTCATGGAACAATACTTGCGAAAGACTCTACTTTCATTTTGGACAAATACTGTAATTCTGACACTGCTATGAGCTAGCTGTTTTATCTTTATTACAACTTCATAAGTTTTAAGTTATCATTATGACATCATACCAAGTTGTAAACAGCAGGGATAGCTGGCAATGATACACTGTCAACAGGTTTAGTTTTAATCATTGTTTCCTTATGACTTAAGAAATGTAGATTCAATGTTGCAAGGTGGTTGAAAAAGACGAGATTGTAAATATAAGTTTTTTTTTCTCATATTGTCAATTTGAGTTTTTCAATAAAGTTTACACATAGACTTTCTTGATCTTATGGTGAGTGACTAGCCTCTCCAACCACCATCATATCCTACTTCAATCATCTGTTCAAAGGTTGGAATGAAAGCCTCCTCCCCTTCCATGACAGATCTCTACTGTGTCCATTTTGAGGTTGAACATATCTTTATTGAGGTACAAATATTTGAACTTCAATGGCATTTTTCTTCTAACACCTGTATGTGTTCTCTTGCACTGTGATAAAGCTTTGTGCAGCACTTATATACTTAGTTTGTCTCATTGATGATGGATGAGGCAGAAATTATAAAGTCAGACTTCTTGGTTTATATCTCAATTCCAATCATAGCAGATCATAAATTTGAGCAAGTCACATAAACTCCCTGAATATGTGTTTCTTTACCCATAAAGGAAGAAATTTCTTACCTCAGCATAATCATATAAGGATAACATGAATTAATTTCTGGAAAATACTTAAAATAATATCTGTCAAATTATAATGATCTACAATCTATTATCATGTGTTTGTTTATCATCTATTTATCTATCTATGTATCTATCTATCTTTGTATCCATCTCTCTATGTATCTACCTTTCTATCATTTGTCTATCTATGTTTCTACCTATCTACCCATCTACCTATATATCTATCCACTCACATATCAGTTTCAAAAAACCCTCCCTATTCTACTTGTCCATTCTACATGTTGATGGCTTAAAAATCTGCAAAGTCAGTGAAGATATTGTCAGTAAAGATTAGCCTAATTCAACTGAATATCAATATTCTATATTGATCATAAACTTGTCTTTCCAACTACTATTTTGAAGAGGATGCCCTGATGCAGATAATAAATAACAAAATCACCAAGAACACATCCATAATCAATTAAACACTTGGAGTGAATTTCAAGCATAGGATTTGTTTGACCCTGGTTATTCTATATTGGGAAAAAGATACCAGTTTATAATTTGAAAATATATAGAATGTTTCTATAATTTTTTTATAATTCAGCATTGATAAGGACTAGCACCCTCAATAAAGCAGAGATTCAGACTATACTTGAGACATACAATGAAACTGTGTAAAACATATAAATCTAAAATATATAAAGAACTCAGAAAACTAGTTAACAAGAAAACATAACCCAAATTACAAATGTGGTACAGATCTAAACAGAGAATTCTTAAATAAGGAAACTAAAATGGCTGAGAAACACTTAAAGAAGTGTCAAATATGCTTAGTAATTAGAAAATGCAAATTAATTTGCTTTGAGATTTGACCTTATACCAATCAGAATGGCTAAGATGAATAAAACAAATGCCTCATGCTGGGAAGGATATGTAATAAGGAGAACACTCATTCATCACTGATGCAGATGCAAACCTGTACAGTCACTATTGAAATCAGTGTAGAGTACCTCAGGAAAACTGGAATGAATATACCTCAAGATCCAGCTATTGAACACTTATGTATTTACCCAAAGGATGTCTCACTCTACTACAGAAATACTTGCTCAATCATGTTCATTGTTTCTTCTTTTTTATAATAGCCAGATACTAGAAACAAGCTAGGTGTTTCTCAAAAGGTAAATGGATAAAGAAAATGTAGATCAATTATGAGGTAGAATAGTACTCATCCATTAAAAAGAATGAAATCATAAAATTCACAGAAAATTGATAACATTTGAAAAAAATTATCCTGAGTGAGTTAATCCAGACCAAGAAAAATAAATATGGTATCTATTTGCTTTTATATGGATGTTATTTGTTAAGTCAATATTAACCAAGCCACAACCTGTAAAACCACAGATGTTAGGTATAGAGTAAGGGGCTGGGGGTTAAACTTGGGGGGCAGATATATCTCCCTAAAAAAGGAAAATAGAAGGAAAGAAGAACAGTAAAGAAGTAGGTCAGGATTAAGTGGGGAGAGGAGGGAGGGTAGGGATGAGGAAATTATTATGTTGAGAGACAGCTAAAATTAAGGACCATTTGATGGGTAGTATAAAGACCTTACACAGTAGAATCTTCCTATACGTGTACACACACACACACACACACACACACACACACACACACACGGAAAGCATTCTAAATGAGATTGTCAAATAATATGGGAGACAGAATCCTATTTGGGAGACAGAACCCCAACTAGCCATATCTTATCACCAAATGAAGTTTTCATACTGGAATTGTGTTACATCTAATTGAGTTGTTGGCCTAAGTCATCCCATGGGAATCTCCAAAGAACTCAGACTGTTGCCAAGACTATAGGTTGCTCTTCACAACTGATGACAAGACCCCAGTATTGAAGAAAACACCTACACAACTCATTGAACATAGAGAAGCCAAGCTGGTACTGACATACAGCCTTCACCCCTACATTCTAGCATCTTTGATAAAGAAAGATATTCTGCATGCTACCAAAAGAGAAAGGTAAACAGCTAACCAGGCACAAATCATTAGTGCAATGATAGAAATAAAAAGGCTTGAAGGAATAACCAACCAATATTTGGTTTGACTTAAAGCCCATTCCACAAGACAGAATCTGTATATGACACTGCTTGGACCCAAAAAGCCTGACACCGGATATCCTGGGGACCTAGGATAAAACAAAATACTACTGTTCTACTAAAATAACAACAACAAAATGACTCATACTGACATTTTGCTATATTCATAGAGCAGGGCTTTGCTTAGCTATCAATAGAGACGCTTCCTCTAGTGGCAGATGGGAGCAAATACAGAGACTGACAGAGAATATTCAAAAAATGAGAGCCTTTGCAACACTCATTCCTAAACAGCATGTCTTCATCAAATTTCTCTCCTCTGAGCTCAGGGAACCCTGCAGGTGAAGGGAAAAGAGTGTAAGATCCAGAAAGGATAGAAGACATCAAGAAAACAAAGCCATCTAATTCAACAGTATTGACACATGTCTGAACTCAACAGTCTGAGGCAGTATGCACAGGGCTTGCAAGGGTCTGTGCCAGATGGGGTCCTAGAGTTAAAACGAGTATAAACATGCCCGAAAAAGCCAGAAGTAATCTCAATTAATAACCACTTACAAATAAAAACTTAGTTATCTCCCAGGGAGTCTCACTGGAGGAACAAACTACTCTTCAAGCTAGCCTGCATGCCCAGCAGCAAACAGGCAACAGAAGGCAAACTCAACAGCATCTTTAAAGGTGTTTTGGCTTATAATGTTGCATCTGGGCTTTTTCCTTTTTAATCTTATTTTTTAATGTTTTATCCTATTTTATTTATTTTATCTCTTTTACCGTACAGGTCTGTTGGGTATTAAGGTTTTAAGTTAAGTGTTTCTACAAAATTTCTGAGTATGTAAATGAGTGGGTCTTTGCATGTTTTTGTGTCTTTTCTAGGGCTCTTTTCCTTCTGTTTGTTTTGTCCTATTCTGATATGTTAATTTCTGTTTTATTTTATTTTACCACTTAGAATCTTGTTTGTTTTCTAATGAGAGATAGAAAGCAGGTAGATTTATATGGTATGGAAGACAGGGAGGAATGGGAAGGAGTAGAGAGAGGGTAAACCATAATCAGGATATATTATGTGAGACAATAATCTATTTCAATAAAAAATTTCTCCCTATGTTTATTTTTAAAATACTGCCAGATGCTTGAACCCTCATAATCCTTCTGAAAGCTTTACAGTGGACAGAAGAAAATCTGAGCTTTATTGTAATAATATAACATTTGTAGGATCACAGTCAGTGACTGTCATTGTCAGAGCCAAACCTCAAACCTCAGAGATCATTCTAAAACCTTTGCACTGTCTTGCCCTGCTTCACTATGCAGCACAGCACCCTCCCTAGGGGTAGAGCTGTGATTCTGTGTCACTGTCTTCATCCTCAGACTAGTACAAGTAAGGAATTATGTTCAGTAAACCCAGAACTTAGGTTTTAAGTTCAATATCAGCATAAAATTTGCATTTGCATTTTCTGCTCCTATTTGTATTTTCTAAGGAGAGGACTAATCAAGACTTTGGGGTCTCATTGAAATGTTGTGTCTAAGCTTGAAAGGCCTAAATAAAAATAAATTTTTGCCTTAATTATATTTTTGCATATAAGCCTGGGAGCATCTGCAGTTCCTGACAATCTCAGAAAAGAGGTTTGGGTTTAGGTAAGTCACTTTCTCTAGCTGTGTGATAGACACCGTGGCTGCAGCTCCCACTTGTTGGCCATTGTCTAAGTCACTTTTTTGTTGCTGATAAAGCACCAAGACCAAGGCAAACCAGCACAGAGATTATTTGGGCTTGTGGTTTCAGATGGATAAGAGTCAGTCCTGGCAGGAAGGCATGGCAGCTGACAACTGTCATGGTGGCAGCTGGCATGGTGACAGGAGCAGGAAACAGGGAGAGGAACATGAAAATGGTGAGAGTTTGAAACCCTCAAATCTGACCCCCAATGACATTCTTCTGTTAAGAATGTTACACCTCCTAAACCCTGTCCTGACAGTGCTACCAACACATGTTTAAACCATGGCTGTTACATACTATGAAGATACCAGAGACTTGGAAAACTAAACCTAAGTCCTTTAACAGTTCTCAAAAGTCAATGTTATGTCTGTTTTTCAATGATGAAAGGAGTGTTCAAAGACTGTTCCCCATCATTCAAGGTCATATAACTATTAAACTGCAACCATGTAGACAGACTTAATTCTCCCTGTTGTACTAATTTTCTCTCCTTGTCCTCCTCTTCCTCTTCTTCACTCACCCTACTCCCTTCCTCTTTTTCCAAAATAAGTCCATTAAATTTCAATCTCTGAGTCAAACTATGAAGGCTTTGTGAAGAAAGTTAAAGTCTAATTATGTAAAGCCACAGTTGATGAGAACGCTAGGCATATATGAGTTATTTTAGATACTTTGGTTGGAGGTTTTCTGTGCTCCTGAAAGTGAGTATGCTGAAAGTAGGCCTGCTTTGCTATAGGAAATGTGGTATTGTACATCAAGTGCAAAAATGCCCACTGTGAGACCTTCCAGAGAAATCATCTGTATTCTTGATCTCATTCAAACCTAGGAAAAAGCTATGGATTGCAAATTACTTGTGGCCTGGGTTCTCAGAATTGGGTTGATCCCCAGAGTTCATACCTAAATGCTCTAGTTGGACCTCAAGAACTCACACTGAAATTAAATTTGGGGAAATTCACCCAGAGTAAATTTATTAGCATACAATCAACAATAAAGTATTTTCTGTAGAAGGTCATTTATTTTGTACTTGGAATATCTTATTTTAAATATGTAAATATTGACTAACACTATATATGATTTTCTAAATAATCATCTGCTAGCAAAGTACAAGATAAATCTTATGACCTTTGGCTTACCTATATAATTTCTCAATTGTTGCCTTCTGTTAAATAGGAACTCTATGAGAAGTAGAGGGTGGTGATGGACACTTATTGTTTGTTTGCATTCAATCTTCTAGGGAGCCTGTTGTTCATTTTCTTCTATTAGGCAGACAGAATGTCAAAATACCACCTTCTTCCACCTCACATAAATGATCACTCCTCCTAAAGGATCTTGATAACAATATCTTTAAAAAAAAGTACTCATATCTTCTAATGACAGAGAAATTGTATTGCAAAAGGTATGAGTCCTTGCATCTTCAAAAATTCCCCAGAAAACTGAATATGGAAATGCATTGCAACCAAACATGAAAGGAAAATGCACTAAGAACTGTAACAATGGCACATATCCTTCCAAGAAGGAGCATTTAGTAGGGTGACTTGTTTGTTGGGTTGTGGGGTATGCATTAGCATGGGTTCTGTTGGGTTGAATTGTGAGTTCCATGTCTGCCACCCCAAGGGGCTGGGGCTGAGGTTTAGAGAGGCAAAAGCGCTGGAATTTGACTGAGTTCACTACATGTGCACCAGGTGAATGCCAGGCTGTGGGAAGCCTCAGGGCTCCACTCCAGGCATGGGGCTAACACAGTCTGAGACCCCTCAGGGGCTGGAGCTCTTGAGTTGGGGATCTCTGGGCCAGGAGGTGGCCGAAGACTGACTGGTCTCAAGTCCTTGGGCTCTCAGGCATTGCTGAGAGGCCAAAGAAAGGCAGAAATGAGGTCATATGTCTACATTGACCCACAGCCAAAAAGGGCAAGGGAAACAAGCTCCAATGGTGTCCCACAGGGAATGAGACTCTTGGTCATTTCGACTCACTTGGCTGGGTCATGGCTAGCTCACCTATGTTGGTGGCCTCCATGGCTCGAATGTAGAGAGGTCATTGGCTGGAGATTAGACAGTGGCTCTGTAGTTGAAGACCTTTTTTATGGTCCTCCACAGTGGACCCCAAAGATGAGAGGTAGTCCATGGTCTCAAAATGTTTATTGTCATGGTGGAAAGTGAATGAAATTGTACCATGTATTCTCAGGGTGGGCCTGAGGTTAAATACCTTTTACAAGGAGAAGGGTCTGGGAAGGAATGCTTAACTGGCTACACCCTCTGGCCTTTAGGTATCTCATTAATATGGAGTTCTGTTTAGGCTCTGCAGCTTGTAGTCATGCCCTCTACCTGTGCTACATGACCAATAGCCACACACCTCTCTTTGGGAGGGGCTGTAGAGGGCTGTCCAACGTGCCTGAAAGGCACAGATTGATGGAGGTCTTTGGCCTCTTGTCAGGAGCCCAAAGTCTGGGAGCTTGGCAAAATGCATGCTGTCCATTGCAGAGAGACCTGTGAGGTCTCCAACCTGGTGGGTCTTCAGCCATCTCTAGCTAGTGCTCGACCAGAAACCATGCTGTCCTTTCAGGGTCCTAGAGTGACTTACTTCAGGGCTGTGATGAAGGAGATTTTCAAAAAGTCTTTCATTATTTTATGTATATGGATGCTTTGCCTGTATGTATGTATGTATGTATGTATGTATGTATGTATACCACATATATTCATGAAGTTGGAAGAGGGCATCAGGTCCTTGTGAAACTGGAGACAAAATTTTAAACTGCCACGACAGTGCAAAAAACTGAAGCAAAACAGCAGAGAAACAAAATTAAAAAGAAAAAAAGGAAAGGAATGAAGAGAAGTAAGAAAAAAAGAAATGTTGAAAGGCTTTAAAATTCTCGTTCTCTTTTGTCTGTATTTGAAGAAAATGAACTCAAAATACAAAGTGCCCATTGTTTGTTGTTGCACTAATAAAAAATAGAAAAGATCTAAAATCAACTCAAGTATCTCTTCACAATGGATGGATAAAGAGAATTGTATAATATGACCTGGCAAAATATTGCTTGCCCTCAAAGAAGAAGGTAATCATACCATTTTGGAAAAATGAACAAAACCAGAGGACAACATTTAAAATAACACAAGCTATAAACAGAGTACATATTTTCTCTCATAAGTAAAACCTGGAGAACAGAAAAAAGTTGAACTAAAAGTGAAAGACAGACTACTTGATAAGGGAAAAAGTGCAAGAGGATGAAGAAGGATATTAAGGGAGAGATAGGACAGAGGTAGAATCGATACGAGGATGAATACCTGGTAACTACAAGTATAACTATCTAAGATCCATACAATTTACACTTATAATTAAAAATTATAGAAGTCAGTAAAATAATAGAGGATAAAAATAACACTGTGCTTCTAGCCTAATCTTAAAACAAAATCATCTAATTTTGATAAGGATATACACCTAGTCACAATTTCTGTAATATTTATGGGTCAAATAAATAGAAGATAGTGATAGAGTTCTGAGAAATGTCACGCTAAACATTCAAGTTAATGCATTCCCCCAAAGCAATTTTCTACTATTCTTTCCAGCACTATTCTGTCAAACACTAAGAAAAAAGTATGGGTGCAACCTAACTCCCAGTGATGTCAAGAGTGTAGCTTTTAAAGCATGGAGTCCTTCATCCCACAGTCAAAACGTTGAACCATAATTGTTCCTGTCTGAAAGAACTGCAGAAATGGAAATAAAGAGGAGCCTGAGGAAAAGGGGGTCCAGGGACAGGCCCAAAGTGGGATCCAGCTCAAGGGGAGGTCCCAAGGCCTGACACTATTACTGAGGCTATTGAGTGTTCACAAAAAAGGGACTTATCATGACTGCCCTCTGGAAGACCCAACAAGCAGCTGGGTCAGATGTAGATATTTGCACCCAACCTATGGACAGAAGCTGCTACTCCTGTGGTTGAATTATGGAAAAGCTGAAAGAAGCTGAGGAGGAGGATGACCCTGTAGGAAAACCAGCAGTCTCTATTAACATGAACCCCAAAGATCTCTCAGATACTGGACCACCAACCAGGCAACATACACCAGCTGATATGAGGCCCCCAACACATATACATCAGAGGACTGACAGGACTGGGTTCAGTCAAAGAAGATGCACCTAACCCTCAAGAGATTGGAGGCCCCAGGGAGTTTAGTGGTCTGGTGGGGTCAGGGGTGGGAAGGTGGGGCCATCCTCATGGAGACAGGGAAGTGGGGAGAAGGTATGGAATGGGAGGATGGACTGGGAGGAGGATAAAATCTGGAGTGTACAAAAAAGGATTAAATAAAAATTATATATATATGAACTCCAGAAGAGAAAGAAGTGGACTTGAAGTCCAGCTACACTACTGACTAGGTCAGAGAAGTCACTTGACCCTCTTTCAGCCTTACTCACACCATTTGTAACATGAAGATAATGATGCTCTCTCCTAGGATTGGATATAAATTTGGTAAAAGGTGTGTTGAACATAGCTTTCTACTCATTTGTACGATGCACAAGCTCAGAGTCGAGAGTGATAGATATACTTTAGAGGCTGAAAATATGTTTGGAGATGTCTACTGCTTTGACTAGGCTAGATTAAGATATTTAACAACTCAAACCCTGTAAAGATTATGCTTATGATGCACTTTTGTGTAAAACTGTATTCTTTTTTTTTTTTTTTTTTTTTTTTTGGTTGTTTGAATAGGAATGCCTCCCATAGACTTGAATATTTGGCCCATAGGAAGTGGCACTATTAGGAGATATGGCCTTGTTGGAGGAAGTGTGTCACTGTTGTGGATAAAATTTGAGGTCTCTTAGGCTCCAAGCTTTGCCCAGTATGGCTGACAGTCTTTCTTCCTGCTACCTTGGAGTCAGAATGTAGAACTTTCAGCTTCTTCTCCATCACCATGTCTGCTTATACAATGCCATGCTTTCCGTCATGATGACAATGGACTAAACCTCTAAAAGTGTAAGCCACAAGTAAGTATTTTCCTTTATAAGAATTGCCACAGTCATGGTGTTTCTTCACAGCAATAAAACCCTAAGTAAGACAACGTAAAACATTTATTTTTATGCGTTCAAATGTGGACATGTTTACCAATAGGATCACTTTTTTATCTTTGAAGTTTCATACTTTCCTGTATCTTTAGGTCTATCCTTATATTGTCCATTAGATGACTTCTCCTTACCCAAAATAATGAGGAAATGTTAATATGCATAATAAAACCTTCTAAACATGACATCTTCCAGGTTAAATGTGATCGCAACTAAGGAAATGTAACATTTTGACAGAGAAATTTTCTAATTCTTCCCCTCCCTGTTTCACAATCTACTGTTGTGATCTTTGTCTTTTGTAGTTGACTGAGTTTTGTTTCTCCCATGAACTCAAGTATAAATTGTCTTGTCATGGGATTGCCTGTTCAAATCAAACCAGTAAGTCTTAATGTTTGCCACCTTATTTCAACTCACAGATTTCAGGTAAAATACTCCTCTTACTCAAATCACCAAAGCCCATGGATCAGCTTCCTGTCCTGGCATCCTCTTTTTAATTTATATCTTTGGATCTCACAGATTTCCTTCCTTGGTAGGGTTATCATTACAAGTGCTAAGCTGCAAATCTACAGCCATGTGAAATGACCAGTCTAGCTCTCCAGAAGCCAAGACTAGGAAAGCTTGAATCAAATATCAAATACAAGTAGATCAAAGCCCTTACTGACATGAATCTTATATCTCTTTCTGGTGAAGTAATCCACAGAAGTGTTTCTTTAGTTACTCTCTTTTCCATATCACCTAGTATGCTTCACACATACTTTCCTTAACAAATTCTACTGTATGAAGGCAATGTGATGATTCTCTTAAGGTCCTACATATAATTGGTTTAAAAACTTGGCAGAATATTTTACAAATAATGTTTTACTTGGACTATAATAAAAAGAACTACAAATAAAGCAGTGTTGCAGATAGCTTTTCCCTACAAGAGTCTGGCTTCATCAACTTGAACAAACTTTTTAATAACCAGGACTAAATAGAAAGTTCTTAACCTTCTTAATGCTGAGATCCTTTAGTACAGTTACTCATGTTGCAGTGACACAAACTATAAAACTATTAATGCAAAGTCATAACTACTACTATTATGAATCTTAATGCAAATATTTTTGGAGCTACAATTTGGACAAAGGGTTGTGATCCAAGGGCTAGTATAGGATCTTTGCAAAGTTCTATTATTATAATAATATATGTGACACTAGTAAATGAACATTAAATAAGACAGTGTAGTCATTAGCACAGTGATATGTATATATGATATTCAGTAAATACTTACATATTTGTCCTGAACATGTATTTCAGTAGGGATCAAACACGTTGGAGAATTGTATCCCTGACTTAAATCCAGCCCTTTCTTTCCTCTTCTACTCTTTTAAAGTGTGTGTGTGTGTGTGTGTGTGTGTGTGTGTGTGTGTGTGTGTAATTTGGACCTGTGTACATACTAAGTCAAGAGAAATTTGGAGCTCTCTGAACCAGAGATTTGGGTGTCTATTGGATGTATAGCTTGTCTCATGGGTGCTGATATCTGAACTCAGATATTTATTAGGCAGCAAGTACTTTTAACCACTGAGCCATCTTTCCAGACCCTTCCATCTTTATTTTAAAGAAGATAATAGAACAGAGAAATTTAAAAAGATAGCAGTCTCTTCTGCTCTGTATTTCCTGAATAAGTCTTACACCAACCCCTTTTCCATATCTACTTGGTACAATTATGGAGACATTAATAATTGAAGTCTAGATTACGTATCCTCTGCTCAGTCTCTCTGGGAAGATCATAGTTTAAGAAGCAATGCTGAACTCTGAACTCTTGACTTTTATAATATCTCCAAAGAAGCAGCTTTCATTGAAAAATTTTCTTAAAGAAAATTCTTGCTTTAATTCATATGGTACGGTTGGTACATGGACTTACTATAGCTGAATTTCATCAACACACCAGCTTTACTTTTGTAATCTTCAGAGAATCAAGTATAGAAAAAATAATGATTGAGGATTTAATTTTTTAACTATCAGGAAATGCCTTGGCTGTGTATTTATCTAAGAGCTTTACTAGTTATTTAGAGATCAGTTTTAGGTATGTATGAGGACTGCTATATTTACTGAACTGTTTGAACACAATTATAGGAAACCCCCAGTAAACACAACCGGAAATAGTCATAGAGAAAAAGTAAAAAAAAAAAAATAATGAGGCATCTCTTTAGAAAAGCCTTGTTTATTTGCTGATTGGTAGTAACTAAAGAAAGCAATACATAAGGATTCACATATTTATTGAATTTCCCAGCCAATAATTTAAAACTGCCTTTACCACAAAATCCACCAATTGCCTTAGTCTCCCAGACATCCATTGGTGACTCTGCCCCAGTAGAGTAATGTAGTCTACTCGATAGACACATAAAGCCTACATCTATGTAATCCACACATTTTTTATTAGGTTCAGTGCTTACCAGACAGACAAATTGTCTTTCTGATACCTCAGTAATGTTAGTCACAGTTATTCAATATGATGCTTCAAAAGAGATTTAAGATGTAAAGAAGATATTTTTAAAGGGAGTAAATATTTAACTATATTTCTCATTAGGTATCAGGCTACTCATCAGAAAATGTATATGAATATCATCAACAAAGCAGCCATTGTGATCTATTTTTCAGATAATTTTACCAGCAGGGGCATGGTCTCAGAGCAAACGTTATCTCAAGGGATCACAATAGTACAGGTAATCTCTGACCTTGATCTCTATATCTTAATTTGTTCAGAGAAACATAACCACTGACTCACTGAAGCCTGGCTTTACTGGTGCCTGTCAGAAAGGAGGCCAGGACTGAAAGACACAGAAGTGAAATTGAAAGGTTAACTGCTTGATGCTAAAGGGACACTCCTGAAGTGAGGACCAGAGCATTAAGGATAAATGGGAGGAGCCCGAATGGTGGGATCAAAAATGATTTGAAAAGGTAGAGATCGGTACCTCCAGTACCACTGAGTAGAGGACAGGGGAGTGTCTCCAAATATTTCGGACACACTAGCTTGGTCTGAGCCTACTTCTGATAAGTTTTAAAGGCACTATCCTAGTACTATTTGTTTTATTTATTTATTTATTGTTTATATTTAGTGTGTGTGTGCACATGTGTGCATGTGCACAAGTGCCTATACACATAGACACACATGCCTCTGTGTGTGTGTGTGTGTGTGTGTGTGTGTGTGTGTGTGTGTGTGTTGTGTGTACAATTCCACATACACTAGCAGAGATCTGGGGAGAATGTTGGGCAACACTACTTTATCACTTTCATCTTTATTCCTTTGAGACAGAGTCTCTCTTCCTGAACCTGTCTGGTAGCAAGTAAATCCCAGAGATCCTCTTATCTCTCTGTGTGGGGCCACACACAGCCTTTAACATGGATGCTAGGGTCTGAATTTAGGACCTCATGCTTGTGCAGCAATCACTTTTACTCACTGAGCCATCTCCAGTGCAGTGGTTCTCAACTTGTGGGTCACAACTCCTTTGGCAAATCTTTATCTCCAAAAGTGTTTACATTACAATTCATAACAGTAGCAAAATGGCAGTTATGATGTAGCGACAATACTATTTTATGGTTGTGGGTTACTGTAGCATGAGAAACTGTTAAAGGGTAGCAGCTTAGTAAGGTTCAGGACCATTGGCCTAATGCCTAAGATATCATTCTTGAAGCCTATTATCATAATATTAGGGTTTCTCATATAGAGCAGTGATGGCAGTAGTGGTGGAAATTAAAATTATAGAATAAAATGGTTATTACCTTGATGAAAAAGGAAAATCATGGAGAAGGACAAAGTAATAGACTGAAAAATGCTTTGTTGTGTTAATAACCTGTAAATTAATCACTTCCTGAAATCAGATAGATTTTAGTTTGTCATCTGTTACACTTGTAAAACAAATATATCAAATGATTTTCCAGCTCCAAAAACGATGATACAAATATTTCTGGGAGGTGCTTAGGTATGTGTAGTTTTATAACCCCCAGTTAGTCGAAAAAAAAAGACAAGGATTGAGCCCCATCACTTAAAGAAAAATTCTGTACATGAGAAGCCCCCAGTTACTTGCTAAAGAAAAAAACTGAATAGAAAAAGTAACATTTATGACCTGATCTAACTTTGGAGCATAAAGATCAATTAAGTAGAGACTGGAGTCCCACACCAGAACTGCTGCCTGCTTTTCAACAGTGGTAAGTGACAGCCATAGTTACCTGTGCTTGAATTCATGACAAGAAAATACCACTTCAACCTTCTGGTCTGTGCCAGTGTCCTGAGCAGACCTTGAGCATCAGCTCTGCTCCCAGTCCCCCAAAACCCAGAGGAGGCTGGACTACCAACACACCCAGGATCTTAGATGGCATGTTTGTGTTTTTTCTGCAGGATGCTGAAGGAGCATGTTGTTTGCCAGAGTGATTGGTGAGACATGCTGATGCTGGGACAAAGAATGATGCTGACCTGTGAGCTTGCTGAGTGACCTGATAATGGTGACTGGGAAGCTGTATGGACATATGTTTCTAATCTACCTTTGATTTTCTATATCCCACATGGGACAAGCTGCCTTGCCTCAAGTTTTAGACCTTGTAGGATAGAGAATCAAGAAGAGAAGTTATAATGACTCTTGTATTTTTCTTAAATGTGACCAGTTATTTGGACTTAATCATATACTGGTCTAGATATCAGTTCAGTATTGGAAATAACAGTATTCATTTGGAAGGCTGGATCTGGACATTTTTAGAGAAATATTTGGAAGTTAGCTGCAGTTCTCTATGATGTTATAATAGCAAGAGATAAAGTTGGGACAGGTCCTGGATTTCAAACAAGTGTTAGGGCATGTTATAAGGCTCTTTTAATTGTGAAGTTAAAATTACTTTTGTTTCTTCTACAGTATTTATTGTAAGTTGCACAGATTATACACTTTCTAATAGTATTAGTGTGTTGAAATCCAGCATGTCAGTTATGGTGTTCTATTATCTAGCTTTTGTCTTATTGCCCTGAGTATTACAGGACCTTGGCATTCTGATAAAAAGCTTGCAAGTACTGGAAAAAGTGAGTTAGGCTTTAAGCAGAAGCAAGACAGTAGTGGGCTTGATTATTGCTGGTATAACAGCTTTCATTACATTAATTGCTAGCATCACTGCTTCTGCAATTGCTTTGACACAAGAAGTTAAGACAGCTACTTTTGTTAATCATTTAGCAAAAAAAAATTACTTATATGTTGAGTAAACAAGAGGATTTAGATAGGCATATGAAACATGGGATGGATGAGTGCTCTTTATGCTATTCAAATTATTGGAAGGAGGCTCAGAGTTTAAGAGTAATGAGCCTTGAGTGTCATGCCAAATACCAATGAAGTTGTGTTACTTTTACAATTTACAATGATAGTGATTATAATTAGGAAAAAGTTTGAAGACACTTGCAGGGTATTTGACATAATTCTAACACCTCTCTTGATGTTTTAACTTTGCATAGTGAGATTATGAATTTAAAGAATGCTGCTCTGCTGAGCTTTGATGCTGCAGATAATGCTGATAAAATTATCCATAGCTTGAGGCCAGTATTTCCATTTTGATCAAGCTTCAAGAATGGCATATATAGCTTAATTATGCCAGCCCTTTTTGTCTTGGGAATACTTTTATTTCTGCCCACCGTGTGAAAATTTGTTTTTAACAACATCAACATGTTGGCAGCCAAAGTACATGACTTGAAACTAAAAATGGACCTCCAGACAGAGTTATTAATTTAAGAGGCGGGCAAGCCAAGGATGGGTAAGATTCTGAACAGAGCCTTACCAACCTGAGACAGAAGTGCATTGCTTTTAATAATGCATATTCCACAATGAGTAAGAATGGCATTCTTGTCAAAATCCCCTAAGACAGGCTCAGTCTTATTTGTGAAATAAAAAGGGGGGAAATGTGGAGAGCATTTTTGGCTGCTTGGCAAAATCTGACATTGGCCAAGGACAAGGAAATTGGTTTCAGACAGGAATCTGACATTAGGCCAGAACAAAGAAGTAATTCCAAGCAGGAATATAAATTTTAGGCTAGAACAAAAATGCACGCTTCAGGCATGAAAATGACTTTGGGCTAGGACAGGGAAGTAGGCTCAGTTATTTTGGTCATCCTGAGAAGCTTTTAGAAATCTTTGTTTATTGCCTTGCTTGTACTTTGTCTGTTTGTGTTTATTGTCTTGCATGTTACTCAACTATTTGAATCTATTGAATTGCTAGATTCCCAATCTAGAACTGACCTTAATATTTGCATGTAATTAAAATGGTATAACAGCAAAAAGGATGAGGAGCAATGCAATATGGGTTTTATGGGAGAAGAAATTGGGAAAGGAGATAAAATCTGAAATGTAAATATCTAATAAAAATATAAAAAAAAAACTATTTCTAAAAAAAAAAAAACCCACAAAACAACAACAACAACAACAACAAAGTCCTACCACTTCAGAGACACTATTTCCAAATGCCAAATTTCTAAGGGAAAAATACATTTTATCACAGGACATTTCACTTAATCAAGTGAAAAAAATTTACATGCATTTACTGATTCAGTTACTTGGTTTATTTCTATTGCCAATGTAGTTGTCCCACCTTGATTTTCCCCTCAGCTTTCCCTGGACTGAGCCTCTACTGGGCTGGTGATCTGTCTGCCATCTAGGGTGTTCCTGCAGACTCTAACATCAATACCCATGGAGCTCTGAGTATCACTGAGATCAGAATACAGGTTTATTATGAATACTTAAAAGCAATAATAAGCATAAAATACATTAATATTGAATTCCAAATCACATCTATTGTTAGTTTATAATTTTGGTTAAAGAAAATACTGTATTTGTTACTTTTAAATTTTAACTCACATACAGGCAATAGACTCAAAGAAAATTATAAATTTGGAGCTACCAACACTAAGCATATTTATCTAGTTTTAAAATAGTGAAGCAAGATTTGTCCTATCTCTGCAATGCCTACATATTAGTAACAAACCCTCAGGGAGAGCTGTGTCCAGTTTTATCCTGTGAACTTAGAATTCATGTCCATTAAAGCTGGACTTGCTGCTTTAAATCCCTCCCTGCTGGAGCAGCTGCACCCTATGTACTGCCAATGATACCAGGCACTGCTCTGTAGGATCCTTTAGCCAGGCAAAGAACACAGACTTTCCAAAGAATAATGACCAGACTATGGAAAAATCAAAGAATCACACAAGCAACAATGGGAAAAGTGACTAGGATGTGACATGAAAGCTAGGATAGAGAAAGGCTAAGTGGAGACTAGAGAGCTTGGTCAGGATGGTCAGCTGACAAAGGACCCGAAGGGTTAATGACGTTTTCAGAGACAAAAGTTTACCCTAACTCCGTCTTCATCCCACTGAATTCTTACCTAGAGCTCATATGCAAGGAGTGTTCAAAGTAAATTGTGTTTGTTTCTTATAATTGTATATGATAGCTTATAACATACTATAATGTTATAATTATATTTATTACAGAGTTTATAATAGTCTATGATGAAGAGAAAGTCCTGGACTTACTCTGTAAGGTATTTTCGTTAAAACCTGATCATTAGCATTTGCCTGTCATGTGCTGTTTGAGTGTATTTTTTAAATACCTAGTCTGTGACAGGACCTGCATCTCAAAGGAAGGAGACGCATGTCCTGTCTGAAGACCTTGCAAACCAGTGAGTATATCAGTGTCTATCAAGCAACTATCACTTTGAGAAGGTTGGGAGATTGGAAATACTCAACAATGGCAAGCATGAAATGCTGTTTCACTTAAATTCTTTGCATCTCAAATACTTAGAATAGTGATTATTGCCTTGTCTTCACGAAGGATGCTTGGTATATGTTATGAGACTTTAAAACTATAACCTTGCCTGTAAAGATAAGGTGGAGGTGCTATTATTACTGTCTTTATGATTTACTGCATTGAATTTATGTAAAGAAACCTATAATGCAATTTTTTTTCTTAAATGAAGATGTTCATCAGTGGAAACGGTATATGGAATCATTCTAACAACATGGAGTAATTATTGTCAACTATCTGAATTGTCTGTGAAAAATCAGTTTGGTGACTATGTCACCTAATTGCCTCCTTTAAGGAAAGAAAATAGATGCAGCCCATTACATGGTGTTCCCACATTCTCAAACAGACTGAAGATACAATTTAAGGGTGTCATGCTATGCTTGAAAGAATACAGAATTACCACAGATTTCTCTATAAGGTCAGAAGGATGGAGGAATAAAGTGCAATGCCAATCTGACACAAAACCTAATACAAAGTCTACTTCGAAGCCTGTTTGTCACCAGAAGGTAGAACAATAAGGTTGCGCCAACAGATGATAGAATGTCTCCACTACTATGTGACTTTGTGTTCATACATTACAATACTCATCTTTGCTGATCTCTAAATTGGAGTCATAATATGACCTATGTTGAAGCATTTAGGAGATGTCAGTGAGGTCATGATGGTAAAGCTTTTAGAGTGTTTCTGCTGTACTAGTCATTCATTACATCTTCCCTCTTGTTGTCTCTCTTGACTGGCAATGCTACTCTTAAACTCACAGATTTCCCTTGTGGAAAGAAACCAGAAGGTAAAATGGGAAGCTTATGTCTCTTCTATATTTTGCTCTGTTTGTTAAAAGTAACAGGTTATATCATTCCTGGGCATAGACCCAAAAGATACCCCACCATATCACAAGGACACATGCTCCACTGTGTTCATAGCAACCTTATTTATAATAGCCAGAAGCTGGAAAAAACCCAGATGTCCCTCAGTGAAAGGATGGATACAGAAAATGTGGTATATTTACAAAATGGGATACTACTGAGCTCTTACAAATTTTGCAGGCAAATGGATGGAACTAGAAAATGTCATCCTGAGTGAGATAACCCAAGCCCCAAAGGACATACATGGTATGTACTCACAGATAAGTGGATATTATCCAAAAAGTTCAGAACACCCGTGGCACAACTCAGAGGGCACATGAAGCTTAAAAAGAAAGAAGGCCCAAGTGTGTATGTCTCAATCCCACTTAGAAGGAAGAACAAAATAATCACTGGAGGCAAAGGGAAGGAGGGACCTGGGTGGCAGAGATGAGGGGGACAAAAAAAGGCAACAGGATCAGGTTTAGGGGAGACAGTAGAGAAGCACAGAGGATCAGGAGAATTAATAGAAATATGCAGCAGTGTGGGGTGGGGAGCAAGGAGAACCACTAGAAAGTCCCAGACACATGGGTGTGGGAGGCTCCCAGAACTCAATGGCTATGATGTTAACTGTAATGCCCAACAAAGAGGAGATTGAACCTGAGAAGATCACCCCCAGTAAATAGGCATGATCCCCCCCCAGTTGAGGGATGGGGCTACTCACCCATCTCAAAAATTTTAATCCATAATTGTTCCTGTCTAAAAGAAATGCAGCAGCAACAAAAAGTGGAGCCAAAACTGAAGGAAAGGCCATCCAGAGACTATCCATGTTACAATCTATCTCAGGCAGAAACACCAAACCCTGACACTATTGCTGATGCAAAGATGTGCTTGTAGATGGGAGCCTGAAATGGGTGTCTCCTGAGAGGCTCTACCAGCACCTGACTGAGACAAATACAGATACTCACAGCCAACCGTCGGACTGAAACTGGGGATCTCAATGGAAGTGTTATGGGAAGGACTGAAGGAGTTGAAGGAGATTGTAACCTCATAGGAAGAACAAGAGTATCAACTAACTGGACCCTGCAGAGCTCCCAGGGACTAAACCACCAATCAAAGAGTATATGTGGGCTGGTTCATGGCCTCTGACACATATGTAGCAAAGAACTGCCTTGTCTGGCTTCAGTGGAAAAGGATACACTTGGTCCTGTGGAGGCTTGCTGCCCAAAGAAAGGAAGACAGAGGGGTGAGGTCGGAGTGGGTGAGTGATAGAGCACCTTCTTAGAAGTGAAGGGGAGAGGGGAAGTGGTAAGGGACTCATGGAGGGTGTAAGTTGGGAAGGAGGACAACATTGGAAATGTAAATAAATAAAATAATTAATTAAACAAAAACTCCATAAAAAAACAACTTCATCTTCTAATAATTTGTCTTCCCTAAGTCTTTGCAGACATTTTCCAGTGCCTCTTTCCTGCCTGAGATTGCCTAGCTGTAGGGCAAAAGTACCATGTTTCATGCTCAGGTTAGAAAAATTCCACAGCTAAACTTGTTTCATGACCAAATTCCCATAAGAAAGGCAATTTTGCTGTTTTGGCTGCACTTTGCCTTCTCTTCCATTTTTTCTTTCATTATATGGAACATCAAGTTTGAGGCTGTTAGAATTATAGAGTGGGAAATACATGAAATTACAACTTGGAAAAGTTAATAAGAAAACAATGTGGGGAAAAGAGGTTCAATCCTCATATATTACTATTCAATCTTTTATAAGACAATCGTAATACTCCATCTAGAATAGTTGACGTTTCTAGCCAGAGCTCACCTTGGCTGAGTTGTCCAGTTGTATAAGGGGTGTCCATAAAGAGATATTGCCATTTCAAACTTATGGCATGGAGGGAAGGAAACAAGAACTCAGCCCCATCCCTAAGTTTCCCATAGATTCTTTTCCATTGTGGGCCAGTTGGAAAAAATTATGTGACCTTGTAGAAATTTCTATATGTGAAACATGGATCTGGAAAGCCCATTTACTTGGATAATGTGAAAGAAACATCTTGGAGCAGAGCAAAAGTTCTGTGCATGAGAAAATTGTAAGCTCCAACACAGTACTTTCAAGACTGATATTTAAATTATGATGTCTTTTTTTAAAAAAAAAAATCTTATTTTGGTCTACTGACCCAATTTCTGAGTTTTCAAGTACAATCTTAAATCATCTCAGGTTTTTAACAGTCAACATATTTATAATAAAAAACCTTTTCATTAAAGGATAACATAACATTCAAGGACAAAGATGGAGCAGCGACTGAAGGACCAGAGATTGACCAAACTTGAAACCTATCCCATGAGCAGACAACAATCCCTGACACTATTATTGATGCTATGTTGTGCTTTCAGACAGGAGTCTAGCATTGCTGTCCTCTGAGAGGCTCTATCCAGCAGCTGACTGAGACAAACGCAGATACCCACAGCCAAACATTTAACAGAGAGTCAGGAATCCCTATAAAAGAGTTATGGGCATTGAAGGCCCGGATGGTGAATGCAACTCCACAGAAAGACCAACTGTCAACTTTCCTGGATCCCTAGACGCTTCCAAAGACTGGGCTACCAACCAAAGAGCATACATGAGCTGGTCCAACGCCACACACATATACAACAGAGGGCTACCTTGTCTGGGCATAGTAGGAGAGAATGTGCCTAATCCTATAAATATGTGATGCACCAGGATGGGAGCGATACTTGGGTGGGGCACCCTGTCAGAACTGAAGGTGAGGAGGAATGTGGGAAGGAAACTTGTGATGGGGGATGGGGGAGCATTTGGGAAGTAAATGCGTAAAGAAAATTTTTAAAAAGAACATAACCTGATATAGGTGAAAAAAAATGTCTCAAGTAAGACACATGAATATTTTTAACTCCCGGAGTGGAAGGTCCAGATGGTGTCACGATCTAATTTTATTTCTATGACTTTTGCTTTGCACTTTGAAATGAATACCTGTAGTTTCATAAATCTTCCCTGGCTCCATGCAGTGGACTACTCAGCCACACAAGTAGCAGAACTTAGTTACCTGAAAAGCACCATGATATGTAACAATTGTGAGCAATCTACAACCTGTCAGCCAAATTTTTCCCAAGCCCTGATTTCATAAATTCTGAGACAAAGGCAGGTCAGCTACTCATTTTGTATCAAAAACTGTTTTTGTTATACAGTGGCAGAGTTGGATAGCTGCAAAAGAAACTCCATAGCCTCTACAGTTAAAATGAGTCACCGTTTATCCACCCTTTAATAGAAAAATGTTTGCTAACTTTCTGAATACTGGAAAAAGCAATAGATTAAGAAGTGAAGATAAAAATGTTATTTTCAAGGGTATTGTCTCATCTATCAGGGCAGTCTCCTGAAATCTGTATTCTCTTTCTGAACTCTGGCAAATGAGCTGAAGAAGTGTATGAATGTGGAGTGGCAGGGTGGGTGGGGTGATCTGGGAAGGTTTCTGTGGCCATGACACATAGAATGGACATTATTGATTGCCTCCCCATGCCAGCATATGGCCAAATATGCAGAGGCTATTTTGTGTTGATAGGAAATCTGGGAGGTCTGCAGAGATACTGCCTTGACATTACAGCTGTTTACCTCTGAAGGTATTCATATGTGAGAAAAATAGACTCCATTTGCACCACTGCCCGGAGACTATATCATTACAGTCTCATACATACTGCATTGGCCTTGGCAATCACTGAAGCCAGAACCACCTGGGTTTAAATCCTCATTCTGATATTGAAAAATTTAAGAATAGTAGCGTACTGAATATTTATTGACAAGGATAAGATCAAGAATAACATCCAAAGGATTGTTATAAGGATCCAAATGATAGCATACTTGAGAGCATTCTAGAAAGAAGGCAGCACATGGTAAATGCTAGGAGAAATCATACACTGTCACTCTGATTATTTCATCAAGTATGTGTGATATATTTTAAGCACTGTACATAATTTATTCACTATGTTTTGTTTTAACATTTGAAAACATACTATTGTCAGAATAATATCTAAGTACTAGATAGGAAAACCAAAGTTTGAAGAGTTTAAACAGTTTGTCAAGGACTTGAATATTATATTATAATATTATGCTCTAAGCACTCTAGATTCTATTTTAATTCTAGATTTAATTCTAGATTTTAATTCCCATGAATGCTTTTCTACCAACCATGAGACACTATTGATAAGATTATTTATAGTTATTCTTCATGGGCCTGATGTTTGGGGAATTCTAGCAGAATTAATCCAGGTTTTATAACACAAATTCTCTGAACCTACAATATATTGAATATATATTATACAAAAGGGAGTCATATAGGTATTTACATTTTTATGGCACACACAGTATTACCTACTCACTTCTAAAAATGATATGTTAAAGTCTGAACCCTCAATACTTGTGAACATAACTTTATTTGAAAATAGTATCTTATCTTTTAAAATGTAGTAAGTTTAAAGAAAAGGTCACTGGGGATAAATCTTAGCCATATGTGGCAGCTGTACCTAAGGAAGGTAGAATTCAGGCACATAAAGGAATCCTACATGTGAAAGTAAAGACTGAAATATGGGTGAGTTATTTATCTATAGATTGAGGATAGCAATGGATTGCCAGAATATTACAGAGGTAGTACATATGAACAGATTATCTTTCATAGCCTGCAAAAGGGAGCAGCCTGCTCATACTTTGACTTCTTAGCCTCTCTAACTGTGGGATGAAAACTGTCTGGAGCCCAAACCAACTCAGTTTTGGTACTTTGCTGCAACAGGCCTAGAGAAGGAAGACATATGAGAAAATATTATTGGGAAAAATTTTTTAGTTATACATGCCAGGTTTTCTGGCTTACTATTAATCAATCCAAGATCTTTTTGCTGCTTTTAGCAATGTCTCGTGGGTTGTGGGCTGAAAGCATAAAGTTACTGTTTGCTCCGATGTTATTAGTATGTATGGAACCTCTGCCTATAACTAAAGACAGAACTATACTGTTGGATAAAAGAATACTAACAAACCTGGAAATGGTTGCTAAGGTGCAGCACAAAAATCATAGTGGCTGGTGTGACTCTTCTCTGAAACTTTAACTTTTTTTTTTTTTTAATGATCAGATAAAGTTTTGGATATTCCAAGTCCATGAGTATTTTATAAAATTAAAAACACACCACTACACCATTTTTTAAAAATTTTCTATCCACTGGAAGTCTGTGTAGATATTCATCTTTCAGTAGAAAAATAAACATGAAAATGCATAGCATATGTATTATAAATGCTATGCTCACCAATGTTGAACTCTTGTATTGTATTGAACTTACACTATATACATCGCAATTCTATCATAGCCCATGATGGGAGTAATGATTTTAATATAGGTATCCACTACAGCAGACTATATATCTTCATGAGTTCTAAGTAAACTTAACTTAAAACAATGCCATACAGAGTAATTCACAAATGAACTTTATGAAATTAAACAAACTTATGCATAGCAAACAGTGACTAAAGACCCTTAACAATGGAAGAAAATCTTTACTAGCTGAACACATCTTTGTCTAGTGTATACAAAAAAAAAAATCACAAAATTAAACTACAAAAGTTAAAGCTGCTCAGTCAATAAATGGGCTAGTGAAATGAGTAGGCAATTCTCAAATACAAAGTACAAATAAATAACAAAGGTAAGAAAGAAATGTTCAACCTCATTAGTCTTCAGAAAATTCAAATTAAAATGACACTGAAATTTAATCCCATCCCAGTCAGAATGGAAGTCACTAAGAAAATAAAAACAGACATGAATGTAGAGAAAAACAAACTCTTATATATGATAGGTTGAGATGTTAACTAGTCAGCCTCTATGAAAATCAGTATGGGGTTTCCTCCAAAATGGACATTAGAGTCACCATAGAATCCAGCTATACCATTCCCAAGTCATTACTCACACACCACAAGTCAACATACCATAAAGATGTTTGCACATCACTGTATACTGCAGCCTTGTTCAAGGTAGCTAGAGGCTGGAACTAGCCTATGTATCTAGCAGCTGAGGAATGGGCATAGAAAATACACTGAATGGAATTTTTCAACCATAAAAAAGAATGAATGAAGTTATGTTTTGTTCAGTATGAAAAAAAATGCAACTAGATGTAATTACCATAAGTGAATTAAGCCTGTTTCAGCAGACAAATATTGTGTACTTTCTCAAGTATGTAGCTCCTCTGGCTTATATAGATACATAAAATAATGTGTGTAGATATAACATGAAGTAGAAAGAAAACTGTCTAGGAGAAGAGACAGAATTAGTGGGAAAAGGAAGAAAAAAATGGTAAGTGGTGTGTAGGGAAAGTCATCAATGTAGTGTGAAAACAGTGTCCATATGCAATAGTATACTGTGTAAGGTGGATATAAACAATGAAAAAGTTTGTGAGGAATAAAATGTTATGCTATTTATTTCTTTTAAAATATTTACGTATTTATATTTTTTGTGTATGAGTATTTTAGCGGCATGCATACAAGTTCATCAAATGCATGCAGTGAGTGCAGAAGTCAGTAGAAGCATTGAGTCCATGGAACTGGAAATACGCATGGTTATGAGCTGCCATGTACAAGCTGGAACCTAACCAGTGTCTTCTGCAAGAGAAGCAAGTGATTTACATTACTGAGTCATCTCTCCAGCCCCTATCTATTTCCTATACACATCAAAAGTCATGTCAATAACCACATGCTACTGTGCTTATTTGGGAAGAGATCCTTCATCCAAGCTCCATAAAAATGTGGAACTCTTTTCCCTGAAGGCCCTTGTCCATGCTGGGTTTCTAAGCTCTCCCGAGAGACTGGCCAGAATCAAATATTAAGAGTGAAGAACATGCACCATGTAGTTGTCTTCAGTAAAATTTTCCTAGGGCTATTATCCTTAATTTGCAGATTTCCAATGAATAGCTGTTCTTAGCCAGCCATACAAAACACGCTACAGGAATAATTTCACATTCAACTTCATTCTATACTTATCAAAATTTGGTTGACTAAAATCATGTTTACAGAATAAAGTAATGTGTCCTCTAGTTAGTTAGATATTCTAAAATCTATCATTGAGTTTATCTAGGACAGCAGAAAGTAAAATAGCAGATACACTTCTGTTTTTTTATTCCTAATCCTTCTTTTTTCAATGCAAGAAATTTCTTTTAAAGAACCATGCCTTGGTATCAGTCAGATAGATATATGTATTAAATAAATTTATTTTCCAAGTCCAGGGTTACTCATTATTATATGATGAAAGGAGTGTTGAGACCATGGTACACACTATTACACAAATCTCTGTGTGTGAGGACCAACATAAAATAATATTCTCTGTCCTCTGTGCTAGGAAATTATGTTTCTATAGATTAAGAAAATGAAGGTTGTTGAAAATCTTATAAAGTTGTGAACATCTTATCATAGTTTCTCCCTTTTACCAGTTGCTTAAAAACATGAAATTTAGCTTTTATTTACTTTTGGCAAGAATAAGAACTGAATAAGAATAAGAATAAGAATAAGAATAAGAATAAGAATAAGAATAAGAATAAGAATAAGAAATCCTGTGTCATACACTGCATGTATAATCCTACTCAGAATTCCATGATAATTTCAAGTCATGTTGTCTCATATTTCTTATTAACATCCCTAATTTCATTCTAATTTTAACATGCTGTATACATACAGATTGATAAAAACCATTTTAAATTTACCCTGAATAAAGGGGAGTTATGTACAAAGACATGTGTGAAATATATATAAATAATTCACTCACTAGTTTTACCTAACCTTAGCAGTTTGTCTATCTAAATGTCCTTTCCTTCACTTTAAAAAAAATCAATTGTCTATATACTTTATGAGGCTCTAAAAGGTATAATACTTAATTTGCTGACATTTTTTAAGTGAGATTTTGGAACAACATGGCAACTTAGAAAGCATTTGTTCTTTTGCAGTCCTTTAAGAGATTTTGGAATTTTGATAAATTAGTAGTCAGCAGAAATGCTATGTTGCCAGTAATCTTGGAAAAGTGGTGATTCTGACTCTTGGCATGAGGTGGAGAGTTTAAAGGGCCTTGCATCAGCAGATTTAGGCTGAACACTAATTAGAACAGGCTGTAACGATGGAGAAGGAGTAGACTAGACATACTGTGCTCTCTATATAAATCTATACAGTAATTAAAATATAGTCATAGCTCTCAGCAAAGACAGTCCTTGGCCAAGAGGTTACTAGGGCTAAAATATTAGGACTGTTAAGCTCAGATGAAATCTTATCAAATTGCTTGAGGCAAATATTGCATATTTTTGTGCCTGTTCCACATAAAAAGTAATACAAGCTTTACATTAGAGAAGGTTTTTTGATTCATAGACTTCTCTGAAATTAAAAAAAAAAAAAAGCAAGGCAGCCTGGGAGCAGATAGGGGTAGAGATCCCAGCAAACCAAGGGGATATCTTTGCCTCCTATGTTGGAAATGTGACCACATTTTTCACTTACTAGTTTTAAAAAAGCATCAAACCAGATGTCCTGAACCTTAATTTCCATTAGAGTTGCGCTATATTCTGTTTCAGGGATACCTGGAATATACAAGGAATCTGGTGTGAATAAGGGTAAAAATACATTGTGAAGATCAAATGAAGGAATACATGGGAAACATTTGACGCTCAGCATTAAAGTGTCTGGTCAAGACAGGATAAGGGGAAATGCCAATTACACAGTCAACCCAAGGGAAATGGAGAAGCTGTTTTAGATATTTGTAAATGTCACCTTACCAGGGCTGAACTACATGTCCCAGTTCTCCTTATCTTGATTGTTTCTAATTAGGGTGAGCCATGAAATTCAAGTAGAGATCCCTGTGTAATAGCTGAAGTCTTTCAAGGAAAGAGGCCAACATTTTGTAACATATGCTTTCCTTTTATACTGGTTTGTCTCTGTGTGGTCAATAGCTTGTCACAAACATTGAGAGACTATAAGTGTTTTAAAATAACATAGTGTTAGCATTTTTAGGCATTCTCTGAAATGATAAAATGAGCTAATTGTTAAAATAAATTAGGTCAAAGTTTCTTGAAGGGAAAAACAAAGGCTTGAAAAATCTCAAATGTGCATTAGCCTTTGTGTGAATGAATGTTCTAAATACCAGAGATGACTGAAGTGTGGCTTACAGGAAAGAATTATTCTGTTCTCCCAAACTCTGAGTCCATTGGTCTACTCACAATCTTCATGGTGCTTACCTGTCTCTTCCAAAGCTTCCAGTTTCCCATCAGGGTGTGTCCTGTCACTGTCAGGTAATGTGCTCAAATTCTATCCTAGTTACTGTGCTGTCTTTTCTCTTCCATTTACAACCAAACTTTGCCAAAAAAGGGTTGTTTTTACATTCTTCTTTTTGTCACTCCCTCTCCTTATATTTAACCTACTGCAAACTGGTTTCTATCACTTTCATTAAGGCTAAGATCCCAACAGTGTTTCAACGCAATGAGTGGTTTTGAATCACGTATTCAGCAATGTATTTTGTAAATTTAAAGATATCTGATATCTCAGTGTCCAAATCTGAGCTTGCATTCTCCTGGCTGTGGCCATTCCCTATTGTGCCTTCTCACCATGAATGGTGGTGCACTTAGCCCAACTCTGCTGATAGAAACCTTGGCAACAGTTTCCCTCGGATATCCATCACTCACTCCTATTGTGTGTGCTTCTAGAATATACTTCGCCTTCATCCAGTTTTCCAATGACACTATCAGAGTTCATGTTATAATTATGGATTTTAAGTTTTCTTCTTTTGTACTCTCTAGTTTAATCTTCCCTTCCAATCACTCTGCTGTCTACAGTCAGGACGTTTGAAGGACAAAGAAAAAGAAGATAAAAAGAGGTAAGGAGGGAAACTAAATGAGTTTGAAAACTTAAGCATCCTCTTCTTGGATAGTCTTTCCCCTCAGGCAACGTGACTTACTCTTTTCCAAAGTAATCTCCACATAGCAGCCATAAGTTTGTAAAATATACATATAAGTTACATAAAATTTATATAAAATATAAATATACTTAAGAATATTCTAATGCTAATTGTCAGGGTCTAAACTTGATACAGGATTGAAGTTCTCAACTGGAAGCAGGGATATCTGGAAGGCGCATAATAAATATACACAAACTAGTTTTCGGCTACAAGCTGACAGGCAATTTTTCAAGGCTTAAAGTTTCTCTCTCTTCTCTCTCACTCTCTGCTTTCTTTCTCTCTTGCTCATTCGTTCGCAGCTTGAGGCTGCACACACTCTGCATTCTCCTGTGCACTTCTCTTTTCTTGAGCTCCCACACTCCTTCACACCTCTGTGCATTCTCCTTTCACTCTCACACACTCTTCATACACATGTCACATACACCTTACACACACCATGTACTCTCTTTTCATTCACAATACACTCTCCATAGACACCTCACATTCTCTCTTCACTCACTCTTCACATGCTCTTCTCATGCTCTCTCACACGCTCTCCACATTCAGCTCACATGTTCTTTCATTCACCCTCTCATTCGCTCACTCACTCACTCACTCACTCACTCACCTTTCTCTTGTTCCAGTCTTTTATTGATATTCCAAAAGCAGATAGAACAAAGGACATTGTATAATCATTGCCAAGTCAAATTCAAAAGAATAACCACATCCCACAAAGAGTTAAGAATTACAATTGTTCCCCAAAGTTCCAAGCTTCCCTATTCCCAGTCCTGTAGCCAAAATAATAATAATAATTGCAAACATCATTATTTAAACTTTAACTTTTAACTTATTATACTTCAGGAATCAGAGCTCCAAGGTCAGCTACTTGCATTTTCCTGTAAAGCTCTAATGATAAATGACATGGGTAAAGCTGCCAGACAGTGGCCAGAAAGAATCAAATTAACCCTTAACTCAGTAGTTCCACTAGCTTTCCACTTCTGTACATTGCACACAATGACTCTCCTTAGAGTCCCAGTGTTTTGACTTAGTTTTACTAATATATGATTTTATGAATTCTATATTTTCTTTTCTAGGAACCACTCTTAAATGTTGCGCAAAACTTATTTCATAACTTTAATAGATTTTTCCTTTCTTGGGGTCCCAGTGTTGGCTATATTGCATTTTCTTATAATTTCTTCAAACTTTCTTTGTAAGTCAAGCATTAATCTGGAACTACCATTGTGCAGTTATTGCATTGTTTCCAAGATAAGAACACACAGCATGCACCTGGGCCATTAGGACTGCGCTGTGCTGTGTGCTCCATGCCTCAATTTTTAATTGTTTAAGAATCATTGCATCAAAGAACATCTAGTTTTACAGAATTCACCAGAGCAGAGGAAGAAAGAAGTAAGAAAATCAGATATAATAGAATAATTATGCACACCTGTCGGGCCATGGAAGGGTATCCTGGTTCTTGGGTTGTCGTGTTCGGCCACGCCCCCAGAACCTAGGCTCCTGACATAAGGTTTAAACTCCATTCAACCTGCATCCTTCAGTTACATAGGGCACAGATAGAGGGCGTGATTAACAGGCCTCAAGCCCTAGAGAGATTTACATACTAATGAGGTACCTGACTGCCAGAGGGTGGAGTCAGTTAAGCTTACTTCTCCAGCCCCTCCTCCCTCCCTCCCTGCTATTTAACTCATGACTGTCCTAGGTTTTACTGGGGGTGTATCCAGATCTATCCACCATCTGTTATGTCAATAAACCCGTTTTGGAACCCCAAGGACTTTCTCGTGTTTGAGGCTGGGCTATGAGGAACTGTGGAGCCCCAACAGCTAGGTCTAACTTCCCCCTGGAGGAACCCAGAGCGTTCCCAGCCAACTACCCACAGCCTGGCATAAGGAACCCTGCGTTTCTCCAGTGGCAATCACCTACAGCTGGCGCCGAAAAACAGTCAACAGTCATGCACAAATAAAATCTATACAGCTGTTGTCTAGGGCTAAGGTTAGGAGAAATGGAAACTATTTGTTTTTTTTTGTTTTTTTTTTTTTTCGTGAGCTACTGAGATGTCTCCATCTCAGCCTACTGCAGACAGTCCCTGTCATTGTATGCTGTCCCCAGCAGCTGATCACTCATCTTTGAATAAAATAAAATTAAAATTTTCCACAAAAGAGCCTGGAGACACTGAAGAAAAGAGGACAAAACAAGTGAGCTGGGGAAGGAGTTTTAGAGCACCAGAGGGCAAGGGATTTCTAGTGATAACTACTCACATTTCCAGGTACTCTACTACAACAGATGAGAGTACATATCACATGCTCATCATAACAATCGGCTTTAGATGTGTGCTGCACTGAGTATTTCGGTGTATGACTATTCATTGACAAACATTTTCTGAGCATCATATTTGTCAAGGCATCCTATAAAAGAGATAAAGATATAGTCTGTAGATTTAGTCTACATTGTAGAACGTAATGAAGGAACAAACAAATTCAAAATGTATAAAATATACTCTATACTCCCATAGAGACAACAGAGCATATGTGTTCAAAGAATTATATTATGAGTAGGATTATCCGACTTTGGACTTTTTACTTATTGGCTGTATGGCCTTGAAGACTAATTACCTTTTGGTGCCTTATCCTATGAATTATAAACTGAGGTTTATAGTAATAATCTAGTTTTGATTGTAGTGAATATTAAGAGAGTTCACAGGTATAAAGTACTTAAAAGAATGTTGAAAGAAATGAATTTTTCTACATACATAGTATTGTCACAATACTATTTACTATAGTACATAGTATTGTGTCAATACTTTCTTGTTAAATGTATTATTATAGATTAGGACTATGAAAACCTTAAGTATAAAAAGAAGAGGGTGGGAAATGATGTAGGAAGATGGGATGTAGATAGGCAAATCAAGAAAAGTGTAGATGCTTCATCAAGATGCATAAATGAAGGGAAAGAGGAAGTCATAAAAGAACAGATACAGAAGAACATTGTTGGAGAATACAAGTCCTTCTGGGAGGAAAAAAAAATATCTTGGCTCTCTGTGGTCAAGAAATAGTGAGAAAGTTCCTGTAGCAACAAAGAAAAAAATCAACTAGAAAATGGAGATACAGTTTGAGTATACAAAGGAAAGGAGAAGAAAGGCCAGTTCATCTGGAGGCTCATGGAGGAAGTATGGGCTTTGTCCCAAGATTATGATTTCAACACCTTCTTTTCTTCTTTTTTTCTTTCATTTCATTAGATATTTTATTTAGTTTCTTTTTGTTTATTTTTTATTGGTTATTGTATTTATTTACATTTCAAATGTTATCCCCTTCCTGATTTCTCCTCCACAAACCTTCTATCTCCTCCTTCCTCTCCCTGCCTCTATGAGGGTGCTCCCCCACCTACCCACCCACTCCTGCCTCAGTGGTGTAGCATTCCCATCTCCTGGGCCATCAAGCCTCCACAGTACCAAGGAGCTTCCTTCCCAGTGATGCCAGATAAGGCAATCCCTCTGCTACATATCCAGCTGGAGCCATAGGTACCTGCTGTGTAATCTTTGGTTGTTGGTTTAGTCCCTGTGTGCTTTGGGGAGTTTGGTTGGTTGATATTGTTCTTCTTCCTATGAGGCTTCAAACCCCTTTCAGCTCCTAAAGTCCTTACCCTAATTTCCCCATTGGGGTCCCTGTGCTCAGTCAATGTTTGGCTGTGTACATTCTCATCTGTATTGGTCCGGCTCTGGCAGAGCCTTGCAGGGGACAGCTATACCAGGCTCCTGTCAGTAAGCACTTCTTGGCATCAACAATAGTGTCTAGGTTTGGTGTCAGCAGATAGGATGGATCTCTAGGTGTAGAAGTCTCTCAATGACCTTTCCCTCAGTTTCTGCTTCACACTTTGTCCCTTCATTTCCTTTTGATAGGAGGAATTCTGAATTAATATTTTTGAGGTTGGTAGGTGGCCCCCTGACCACTATAGATTATGAATTACAGATGAGAAAGCAATTCCTGCATTCTCATTTATTCTGTTCATTAGCACAAATGGTAAGCATTACTGTTATTGTTTTGTAGTAATCATTATATGATCCTTGAAAATAAAATGTATCAAAAGAAACATGTGCCTCTAAGTCTGTGTGCATCATCTACCTCTGTGAAAGCCTAAGATGGTGCTCCAGTCCTCTGTCATGTTATGTCAGCACATTCCCTTTCTTCATATCAACTGTCACATGCTCTCTCTACATTACTTTGTCAATTATCAATTTCATCTCTAGGGATAAAGGCACAATTGCATCCCAGTGTCTCCCTAGCACATATACTGAGAGCTCAGTTGTCATTTGTTGAATTATGAATACAACATGGAAAATTAGATAGTAAATTTGGTAGAGTAACAGCAAAGACACATGATCTTTTAATATCTACTACTTTTAACATCTTTAGATAATTAGGCATTGAAGTTTTAAACTTACAGCAGCTGTAATTCTTTGCACAAGATCTGTACAAGACTGAGCCCCTCAACATTTCACAATGAGTGGAGGAGGAACCCATGAGGACTACTCATCCCTGTGAGACAATTGGCCATTAATGGTTATTGGGATACATGATGTCATTTTTTTTTAATAGTAATATAGCCGTTGCTAAGTTGCCCTTGCTTTAGTAAATAACCTCGCACCCATGCTCAGGCAAGAAACTCTAATTAAAATCAGTGAACCATGCAACTAAGACATAAAAATAGACGAGTTTTGTTAAGAAGCAGGGCTTCAACAAGATAGGAAGGGGAGGAGAGTAAAGGACAAGGGACTAAAATAACTAACTTTTATTATGTGAATGCATGAAACTGTCAATTAATTAAAAAATACACAAGTTTTCAAAAGATTATTAGAAATTGTAAGAAAAACACCTCACAATAAAAGCAAATGAAAAATCATTAAAAATGCAGGGCACTATACATAATAAAACTCTTTTCCCAGTCTTTTTCATGTTCAGCAGGGTTATAATAATGATTTTCTATAAGCTGCCTCTTCCAAAGAATTAATATACTACATCTCCATACTTGGAAACAGATAAAAATGAAATAAGATCCTAAAGATTACTATCCCAATGCTATTACAAGATAGCAATGACAATTGCTCTTGTTTCTTTAAGGTTTTTCCAGCCTACAAGTCATTGCTGCATAACTGCAAATTAAGAAGGAATTGAACATTTTCTAAATCATTTATGCATATATATACACACACTTTCTGGATCATTTCTTCAGCGATCTCTTACGCAGTGGCCTTGATAAAAGCTGACTGTAGCTTTTATTAAATCCAGCCCCCATTAAGACTTGGCATTGTTTGGAGGCATGATGGGATGATGCTGAGCTCAGTGTGGGCACCTGTTTTTGTACCTTCTGTCTTTATCAAACAGTGAGCCCTGTCATTCTTTCTTGGAGCTTTGACTAGTAACAAGCTACTCTTTTCATTAGTATGTGAAGCCAGTCTCCATGACTTCAGTTTCTTTCAGTGCCAGATAATAAGTAGATAAAAATGATTCCCCAATCTCAACTCTAACACCTCTGAAATTAAGCCCTGGGAAAGCCAGTGGTTATGCCAAGATGGTATCTTCTCTTTATACCGTTGGAAAAAAAATTAGCTCTACCAAGTCTGGAAGAACAAAACGTTAGGCATTTCCACACCATTTCACACTGCTGGTCTCCTAGGGGACTATGTAGAGGTGAGGCACAATTCTGGAAAACACAGGACTACAACTCTAACAAGCAGGGCATCTCAGGTCCAGAAATCAACAATATATGTTTTAAGCTACTAAAGGAATAAATAAAATTACTGGGCATCTATATAACACTAATCACATGATGTTATTTTTATAATGTAGCAACTCATTTATAACAACTACATTATTTTATTTTCCTCAATTATATATGCATATAAAGCACATAATCAAAGATATGTAGATAAATTGATAGACAGACTGACAGATAGATAGATAATAGATAGATAGATAGATAGATAGATAGATAGATAGATAGATAGATAGACTAAACAACTTATATTAGGCCCTGTATATACCAATGAGCAGAGCTGAGATGTAAACTGATATAATTCTTTGCCAATATCTTCTTACTGTTTAGTTCTTCTATAATGAAGACATAAGGCACAGTAGGAATACAAGTGCATAACTATGAGAATTCAAATCCATGTGTGTGTGAGATACTAAAGTGTAATTTCCTTCTGTTATCAATAGCATTCTATTGTTATATGTTATTATGTCATATGTTGTATGTCATGTGTGGTGTGGTGTATGTCATGTATTACATGTTATGTGTTTCTTTTCTTAAATATATTAATATATTTCCTCACATCAAATACATTTCATAAACTGTTTTATTTTGGAGAGTTTAAAGTCTCCTTAAATGGCCTGAGGTACAGATACAGTCTTAAAAATAGTAAAAGTCAGAAGTGCATGACTGTGCTGTAGTAATCTGTTAACCTGATTAGACTCCATTGCCTAGTAAATTGCAATGAATTAGATCTCATCATTAACACTTCATCATAGCTATGTGACTTAACACCTTTATTTAGCTTCAGGAACGTGTTAGACTTCAATGATTTTTATGGTGACTATATTCAGTATAGTATAGTGTAGAGTAGAATAGAGTTCGAGTAGATTACATAGTATATAGCTTAGCATAGCATAACACAGTGCAGCATAGCATAGTGTTATATCTCACAGAGTATTATATGCATATAAAAAGCACAGCACAAAGATGGCATTTTTCAAATGGAAGGGGAACGTGGAAATTCTAAAGAGTCAACACAGTTTCAAAAATAATTGGTCTCATTAGCAAAGGTTGTATTTCTGCCTGAAAGGCATTGTATATAACATCTGAAATTCTATCTTCCAAGTGGTAAAAAGTACCATGACTTGTGGAGAATATGTGAAATCAAGGAGAAACAAATCTTGTAGGAAACTCACACCCTCCTGCTTCTTTTGCCTCTTCCTCAAGAGGTGTTAGAAATTGTCCTCATTATGTTTGGGCTTGCTCTTGTTTCTGTAGTTTTCCCTAAATTGGAGACAGTAATAAAATGGCCTGCTTTCTGAGAGATATTGGGTATCCCTATGGCAACCCTTCCTAACCAAAACGATATATCTCATCATTATTCTCTCCAACTTAATGCTGGATTTATAAACTTTGCATTTTAGTCCATTTAATTGAACAAATTTATATTTTATTGTGACCTACGTGCTGTGTTATACAATGTAATTTTAAAATATAGAGAAGAAATATGATAGTTTCTTACATTTGTATTCAGAGAAATATAATTGGTAGTCCAGGGATATAATTTATTCTACTTTTCTAGTATCAGTTCTTTTTCCAACATCAGTTCCAAAACATAATTGAGATGGAATTAATGATACAAACAAACAATTGAAGAGAGTAAACATGGCTACTGGAGGAAAAAGCTTTCTTTCTTAAGACAAGGTCGCAAATGTCACAAGCTAGCTCCATGCTCTTTAAATAGTTGAGAATAAGCTCAAATTTCTGATCCTCTATCTTCCATTCCTCTAAGAGCTGGGCATACAGGACTGTTCCATAATGCCTCGTTTATAAAGTTCTGGGAAGAGTTTTGTGGATGTTATCAAAGGACTATCAACTGAGCATGTTTCCAGCTCAGGAGATGACTTTCAGGAAAGTAAGTAGATGAGAAAGAAAATACCTTAAAGCCTAATTTTCCCCAAGTATTTTTAAGAAATCACAAGTCTCATGAACCAAATGAGTTGCTGGGAATACATACACATATACATGCATACACACAAGCACACATGCACACACAATGTGTCTTCTATATGTATATATACATATAAATACATAGTATGTCTATATACATATATAAACACAATGCATCTATATGTGTCATATTATATGTATGTATGTTCATATATGTGTTATATGTATATAAGCTATATACATGAATACATACATTTACACTTTAAACATCTAATGGTCTTGTGCTTAATGAAAGAAAAAAACTAAAAAGATGACTCAATAATTGGACAAGTTTATATCTCTAGGTGGTTTCCAGGAAGAAACAAGAACTGCAGAGTTAAAAGAAAATTTGTTATTTTTAGTGCATTGAAAAGACAGAAATTGAAGCTAAGAAGTATAGAATCATTAACAAATATGGTCCTTAATCAGAATAGAAATGAAAAGCCATAAAAGATATGATTAAATTAGCATGCAAGAATGTTTGGAAGGCCAATATAAAAGTATGCTTTTTCAACTTAAGATGGTGTAGAAGAATATAACCATAAAAGAGTAAATAAAGAAAAAAAATGGCACAAAGAAATATAAAGATCAGCAACAAAAAACACTAATTGCTGCCAAAGTTGTGGAGTGGGATGTATTATCTTTCTAAAAATAATGAAGATGGCTTTGGACAATGGAACAAAGGAATTGAAAGACTGAAAGTGTTATCATCTATGTTAACATACATAGGAGTCAGATCGCAAAACTGAAAGGAGAAAGTCTCTTAACTCGAAGAGCTAACTCTTCATATGCAAGGCAGAATGAACAGAAGGAAGACCATAGCACATCACATCGCATCATTACCAGAGAGTGAAAATGTGCAGACACAACTAGGAAAGGAAAATACCACACATAGAAAAACAAATAAGTGATTTCTGATGCATATCTTTTCAGGTTGATAGCTGTAGGTAACATGACAAAGCACAGTTGTGTCACTTTGTAGCATTCTGAGCAATGAAGGCATGCTTACACAGACATTATGGTATAGATACACAAAGAAAGAAGATGTGCGTGAATAAGTCACAGTGACCTTTGTGTTCAAACACTGAATGTGTGAATGCAAGGTGCACAATCCATTTTTTAGCACAACACGGCATACTGTTTCATGGTAGGACCTTTTATGCCAAAGTTATAGTAGGCATATACATTAGTAGCAATCATGCTATCTTTGTAAATTATGTCCTAATATGTTGTACTTTTATTTGGCTGGTAGCATTTCTATACCTTCTTGAGTCATGTGGGATGATACAATTTTATCATAGCCTCGATATCATTCTATTTTAGCAATTCTTTTTGCTTCATTATGATTTTATAAGCTTTCCATCACACATCTGTCTGTCACTGACTGAAATGTCATTCTGTGGAGTATTACTTCACTTAAAGAATAAATTGACAGCTAAATTCTAAGCCTGCAAAAATAACATTTAAATGAACTCAGTATTATAGACATCAATCATTACCATATAGTTTATTAAAAAAAAAAAACTAAAAGAGGGAAATTCAAACGTTCTCAACACAAGAAAACAATGAATGTTAATGAGACGAAAATAAAAAACTTGATCATCACATACTATACACATGTCCTGAATTGCTTCACTGAGCACCTCAAATATGTACAGGTACCTTACATTAGTAATAATGTACTTAAAGGATTCTTTTCAGGAAAGAAAACCTGGTAAGTTATTGGCACCAGAAGTGAAGTGCAGTAAATGTTGATCAATGTTTGGGGCTGAACAATTATAACATAAAATTTATATCTATACGCAAGATGTACATCTTCACAAAGAAATCATGAACATCAGAAATGTCAAACACCTCACACTGCCTTAGTGTTAATGTCTAAAGATAAGTGATTAGTTAAAATGAAGACGATAGTAACACACTGCATAAGGCATACATAGAGGTAAACACAGTGAAGATTGTGAACAGAATAACGTGAATTTCCTACATTATTTGAGAGGCAATTTGATATTTGTTGCGGTAAATCTCCTACCCAAATAGGACTGGTCAATGAAAACACAACTCAATAATTATGAATATATTCTGCAAGCCTAGATTGGGCAGATCCACCACTTCACTACTCTGTTCCCCAGCTACGAGACCCTTATAACTTGCGGGTTTTCCAAGCCACGTGCTCCTGCTTCCCCGTTGTCCTCCACCTCTCCCTTCTCTCTCCCCTCCCTTTCTGCTCTCTTCCCACCAACTTTTATTTCTCCACCTCCCCTTCTTCTGCCCAATCACTGGCTCCAGCCTTTTTACAAAAATCAAGGTGGGCAGAAGTTTCACTAGAATTCACCTGTGTAATGATTCACTCCTCCTCTGCAGCCCTTCACAGGAAAGGGGAATTAGCATCAAAATACAAGGCCAAGGCTGGGGCTATCTACAACAGATATTGATTGAAGATAAACTTTAACAAATTATATATTATAGAAGGACAGCTGAAAATAAGGATGCATATATAATAAGACAGAAATGAATATATAACTTAAAGTGTGGGTATCTTTTAAACTTACAAGACACTCAGAGAGAAGCTAGGGACGTGTCAGTAAGATCATCAACTGTATGTAGATATTTCTATTACTTACTAACTGCTTCCTATATTTTAAACCCATAAAAATCACTTAGCATTTATTGATATTTGTAATCCTATTAGCTACCTTAGGAATAATTAACACTGAGTATACAATTATCCTAAAAATGTTGTATGATTTGCTTTATGGAGAATTTGGCTTAAAGAAAATACATGCTATTTAATTTTTTGATGGTTTTGGCTACATACTCTACCTTAAAACTCTATATTGTTATTTTGGAAAGATCTCTACTTAGAAAATAAAAAATAGACTAACAGAATACTCTATCATTATCAGCAATGACAACATAGTGAGAGAATCATAAAATTGCAGATAGAAGTAATGGCAAACTGAAATAAAAATCTTCATTTACTCTAATTGTTCAGGCAGAAGTTGGCTCTGAGACCAATTGACTTTATTGAATCGGGAAATTGGTTCCACCAATAAAAGGTTTCTTGACACAGACATGGAGGTATTAAGAACACAACCTGTCATAATTTTAGGCTTTTATGTCATAAAGACTGATGAGTCTTTATATATAAACCCTCACACTGAAAACTCAGAGGTCCAGATATTTTAATAGACTCTATGTTCTAGGTACCATTAAAAAAATAAAGCAATGGATTATCTTGCTGAGTGATGGCCAAGCACCAGGTATGTGTAGTTGATCATCACATAATATGAAAAGAAAACTTATTCTCACCTTACTGATTCAGGAGCTCAAAGTCAGAGACACAATCTAACTTTCTTTAGAGTCTCAGTTAAGAAACAAGAGAAATAACTTTGAACCAATGTATTTATTAAGACTTCATAAACAACATTTCAAAATTAAGTATAAATAATTACAACAGTGCTGGAAAAAGGTTTTTACTTATTTTCCTCCTGAGGATAGAACATAAAATATGACAGGCAAGGAGAAACCATTTCTTTCCTGCCCAGAGTCCATTTCCCAGAATGAATATTGCATTTTTCATAAACACAACATATTCGTAGACTTTAATATTTAATAGTTCCACAGATCTGAGCTGCCTCTCACCTAAGAGTAACAAATGGTAATGCGGGTTTTATTTTTATTTCAATCTTATTACTTCCTTGAAATCCCTATGAAAACATAAAGTGTTACTCATTTAAAAGTGGGAAATAAACTTTGTAATTACGTCTTTAAACTTCACCGTCTCCAAGGACTCTCTGAATGTCACCCAGCTGGAAAAATAAATAAAAATAACAACAACAAAAACAGTGTGATAACAGTAGGAAGTTTACTGTCCAACAAACTTGAGAGAAAGGTGCAACACACTGTTCACAAATGGTCTTGGAAATTGTGTGTCAGCATTGAATATTTCAAAACTTGAGTGTGATAATAATGAAGGTGAAGTGCCTACCACAGAGTTTGTTACACAGCAGGGTCTTAGAAAATGCCTGTTTCTCCTTTATAGGATTAGCAATAGTAGTGTTTTTCCCCGAAGAGGGTCAGTTTCTGGCCACAGTGTCTGAATTGTAATAACCTCCTAGTTGGCTACACTAGAGCGATTTAAGAAACTATTTATTGGGTAATTGAAATGACAGGGAGTAAAGACCTGGGCCAAAGAAAGATTCAGAGCTCTGAGGAAAATATTGAATTCTAATATGGCAAGAATATTATAAGATTTTCTTGCCGAGCGGTGGTGGCGCACGCCTTTAATCCTAGCACTTGGGAAGCAGAGGCAGGCGGATTTCTGAGTTCGAGGCCAGCCTGGTCTACAGAGTGAGTGCCAGGACAGCCAGGACTACACAGAGAAACCCTGTCTCAAAAAAAAAAAAAAAAAAAAAAAAAAAAAGATTTTCTTTAATCATGTGTGTGCAAGCTGTAGGAGAGAAGGGCTAGCATGGCTAGTGGAGGAATGTGTGTCCACTACCTTCTCACCCATTCTTCACAGTTCCCATTCTGGCTTCTTAACAAGCTCCAGTGTCCATCCACGGTGGTTTGAATGAGAAATGTCCCTCACAGGCTCCTGTATTTGAACACCTGGTTTCTAGTGGGTGGTGCTGTTTGAGGAGGTTATTGACACTTTTGGAAGTGAAGCCTTTATGGAAGAAGTACATCATATGTGCAGCTATAAGAGTGTATAAAATTTTCCCATTTTCAAGTCACTTTTTTCTCCTTTCTGCCTGTGTTTCAAAGATGTGATCTTGTAGCTTCTTGCTCTTGACATCTTCTGTCATCTCTCCCTCTGACCCCTGTGGCTGTTGTGAACTCTCTCTATGGAAGCATAAGACAAAATAAACTCTTTTTTTTTTCCCACAAGTTGCTACTGGTTATGGTCCTTTATCATAGCAACAAAAAGTAACTAATACACTACTAATATCCAATGGACTAAAGACTCTTTGTAACTCCAACTCCAAAGAGATCAGACAAGAGGGATTACTTAATTTTTACTGGTTTTCTTTCATGTATTGGTTTACTTCATTTTTTAAAAGGGCTGGATTGTTAATGTGTTATTATTTTAATGTTGACTGATAAATTCTTTAGAAAACGTGGTTCTCTCAACAAATGCATGCACTGTACAAAATCTTACCAACTTTGCCTACTTGTTGGCAGAAACTGGTAGTCCTAAGAAAGATCAACTAATAAGTTTTTATCTGGGCTGTACAACAAGACTATCTCAATTCCACAACTTTTTCAAAATAGTACCAAGGGATATTTGGATATTTCTCACAGTAAGGCCAAGCAGCTGTCTAATATCAACGTCCTTGGGAACTGCAAACTGCCTTAGCTAGCAAAGAAGGTTTTGGTTAATCCTGATGACATGAATTTGACACCTGGAACTTACATGTTGCAAGGAGAAAGCTGATTTGGACAAGTTGCTCTCTGAGTGCACAGGTACAGGTAAATAAATAAATACAATAAAAATGTTCTGAAACTCAATAATAAGAGTACTAGTTGGTAAATTATATTCCATATAAGAAAGTAGATTTTTTGAGTGATAAGTTAAACAGGTTTACTTTATTGCCTCTCTTCTAGACATTGCCCTTACATTAAAGAAAAGGAAACCCACTTCACTGTAAAAATGAAAACTCACTTTGAAAAATTATAATGCTTAAATGGCTTTACTTTAGAGTTCTATTAAAAGGGGGAGGGTATTTAAGCTCTATGTATTAAGCAAAAGAATTTGAAATTTACCTGCAAGGATTTGAAGAGGTGATTTATGTAAAGAATATTTACATTTAAATTAATCCAGGAAATTTAAATGTAGAAAGAATAAAAGGGGAAAATAATGATTTACATTTAAATTAACATTACAAACTGGATATATTAAAGTACTGTTTGATAGTCATTATATTCAGGACTTGGTTTAATTATAATTTTCAAAATTCATAAGGCATCTGAAGTTTGTTATAAAGTACAGAGCTTTATATTAAAAAGCAACAATCCAGTGCTGTCTTATATTTTACAAAATAATTATGCTGTAGTATACATGCATGTTTTAATTATGAATATCAAAGAACTGGTGCATGTATTTCCAAATGTCTATGAATTTACAAAATCTATGACAGTTTGGAATTAGACACAATTTATATTTAATAATAAAAAAAACAGAACACATAAATTATCTATTAAGATTTTTGCTCTATAACATTTCCAAAATCATGGAAATCAAAAAATTATAGCTTTAACTTTCCATGAGCTATCTTTGCACTGCTCCAGTTTGTGGTGGCTTAGAAATATTATAGGTGAAGAACTGATTCTTTCCAGATGGTACCAGGGAAACCACACTCCATGCTTCTGATTTAAAGCTATTTTGTTTAGCACTGTTGCAAAAACACATTTCTCTAGAGAGAGAAAGTCACAAGAGCACAAAGTAAGTTCCACTAGCATTTCCTAATAGAAATTTCTTCTTATAAATACATAGAAATATCTTCTGTGTTGTGCTTGCCTTGGCTTAAAGTCAAGCAATGCTGAATGACTTCCACCATCACCGTTGTTTCTGGTCATATTGTAGCACATACTTACCACTTAAGTTTCTGACTTACTACTTTCAGGAGCATTAAATCATTCACATTCAGATTAGATTGAAACGATGAAGCCTTAAGATTGATTGGCACATTGCAATAATGACCTTAACTAATGACTAAAGATACTACACAGTGTATACTTTAGTGTGAGGAGCCAACAGAAGGCGGATATCATCCTTGCAGCCATCTTGAGCCATATACCCTGACAAGAGACTTGTTTACAACAGCCTACAACAGCTGAGCACACTCTGATAACATCTTGCTTTAGATACCCAGGATTTTCCCTTGGGTGTGTGAGACTTAAAGGTGTGATTTAGAGCTGAGACTTAAGGGTGTGACTTAGAGATCAGATTTAGAGATAAGACCTAAGGGTGTGACTTAGAAGTGAGACATATAGAAGGAGAGAGGCAGACAGAAGAAAGAACCAGACAACAGATTACTTGGCAGAGTACAACTTGGAACTAGGAATTAGACAGTACAATTTGGAGTTAGTATTAGGCACTTAGCACTTGGAAGAAGTAACTTGGAACTTGGAGGCACTAGGGACTAGGCACTCAAGACTTGGGACTTGGACTAGGAAGAGAGACTGAAGAATAAATGGGATTGAATCACACTCTGGTCTCCATTCCTCATGTCCGTCCTCACTCTCTCTCTTGCTGAACCCTGACCCGTGGACTGGAGCAGCCTGGGGCAGTGCGAACTCTAACAGTTTAGCCCCCAAGGCTTTTGGCAGTGCAGGTCAAACATTGACAGAGTGGTCCCCAACATTTTGGCCCCCAAACATGGGGCAGCTCAGGCTGCAACACTTTAGAAAAGAGTTGAATGAAAGACAGAGATATAGAGAGGAAAAAAGTGGAGATAATTGAAACCTTCATAGGAGCTGTTATCAGTTGTAGAGTGCACTTGTGAAAGATACCATTCAAGATCTGGATGACTGCGGATGTCCTCAACTACATCATTTAATACTACATATCAACCCTCTCTACTAAGAAATAGAAAGTTGCATACTTAAATAATATTTGATCCCCAGTGCCCACAAAAAGAAAAGTTGGGCATGATGAGTTGTGCTTATAATCACAGTGGTGGGAAGATAGAGATAGATAGACTCTTATGGGACACGATACACACGCATGTAGTCTTAATCCTCCATAGTCCTGGGGATAACTTTATCTTCAGGTGAAGACCTTCTAAAACCTCTGCGTTCCAAAAAACAAGCTCTGAAAACTGCCTTCAGAGTAGTTCTATGAACTACTCTTCTTCACTTAGTTCTGATAATTCAGACTCTTCATAATAGTTCTTGATCACCTCCTTCTATAATTTTCAATGTCTAAGTGCTTATCCACTCAAACCACCTGAACCCTCTTCTTCCTATCACTGTGAGTCATACTCCATCAACTATACATTGCCTTCAAATTCATGCCTTTAACTACACTGTATCCCCCAAAATGGAGAATGTGTAACTATCTAAATTACACTACTGCTTTGCTGGACACCTGGAGTTTAAAAGCCCAAATTTCTTTTGCATCTCTCAATCTGTCCAGTCTTCAAGCACATGGAGCCCTGTGATACTCACTCTCACACATCTCTTCTTCAATTACAGAGAACCACGTTCCGCTTTCTGAATACCGCATGCTGATTTAAACTGTAGAGGTTTACAAATGGGCTTGGTTCTCAGTTTTATATTTTATAGATTTTCTGCATTTCTTTAGTTGGAAAACTTGTATTTAGTCTTCAACACCCGAATCTAAAGTGTCACCATTGAAAGAAACTCTCAAAAAAGATGTGTCTCAGACAAAGGGATTCTTGTTCTTTTCAAGTCACTCACAGCTCTCTATTCCATAGAAGAACCAGAAGAACGTGTGATTGTCACCTCCTGCTGTCCTGGTACACAATTCTCTAAAGCGGCTGTGAGCAGCACAAATGAATAATTGTTGTCTTACTAATTTTTGCTGTCTCAGTGCTGGGACATACATCTGGCACATGGCATCTGACGTGTTTGCTGAGAGAATGCATGAGTCACTGCAGTAATTATCAGGTTGTTTCTGATCACTTAAAAAATAGCATATGCACAACAGGAAGAGGCAGTGTTCCTTGGCTTCCTGCTATGACACACTATCCATTTATAATAAATATTTTATTTAGTTTTTATAATTTATCTTATATAAACACTTAAATAATTGTTTAGTAAAATTTATATTTAGGAATCCTTTGTGTATATTTTTTATTATATAGATGAATTGACTATTGAATGTTTGTCACAAGAATTTATTCCATTAAATATTAACTTACAAGGTTACCTTCAGAACAGCTAATGAAATATATATTTTATTAAGAGGTTAATTACCCATAATGAAAGCTATAGAAGCCACATACTTACTATGTAAAAATATCTTTATCTCCTAGTTTTGCTTTTATGAAATAAATTGGTCTTTAGATTAAGTTTCTAATCTTCCTTCCAGATTACAATACAAGCGTTATAAATAAAATATGTCTACCTATACTGGTGGTGAAGCACATTAATGCAGAATTTTTCTCTGGGTGTCACCTAATTAATTAAGTCTTATATAGTGACTTGCTTGTGACCACTTTCATAATTCTATTTCATGTAAACCTGTCCATTTGCCTTTTCAATAAAATTTTGTACTACATTCTGTTATTATTTTCTGTATATAATAAGATATTGATATAATAAAAAGCCAGAGAGAATAATCAATGTTTGCACACAGCCCTAATTCTGTTTGTTTAAACTCCCATCAATCAATCTGTTTAGAGGCTAAGAAGTTTCCTTCTATGGAATTTTAACACTCTCTCTCTCTCTCTCTCTCTCTCTCTCTCTCTCTCTTTCTCCATGTCTTAAAATACAGATAATCATTTGAGTAATGGTTTTATTTCCATACTTACCTATTGTTGATTGAAAGAGATTCTAATTAATTACAAACAAAATTCTATAGATGAAAGATAGATATATTTTTTGAGACAGGGTCTTCCTATATAACTCTATACAAGAACTCAAGGTGTAGTTCAGGCTGGCCTTGAACTTACATAGATCTACCTGCCTCTGCCCTTCATGTTCTGAGAAAAAGACATGGACCAGCACTATGCCAGGATAGGATGGATAAAATCTTAGGGATGCTTTTTTAAGAAAATCATCACTGAAGCATGGAAATCACACTGTCTTTAAAGAATAATGAGAGAACTGAAAAAAATTGTTTCACTAAAACAAAGAATGGAAATTTTTAAAAATGCAGAAATTTTATTCTTATTGTTATCAAATTAAGAATTTCCTTTGTTTGCATATTCAAACATAGCCTATGACAAAGAAACTTTTTGTTAACTCAAGACATACTAATCAGAAATGCAGTAACTTGGCTAGAATTCCTGATGATTTTACTTATATTTGTCTCCTTATCAAAACAACTTGAAATTTCTATTATAAAACTCCTGAAACAAAAACAAAATGAAATGCAAGTTGCTTCAACATTGAAGGTAACTACAGCTCCAGTGACTTACCCTCAGTGGTGCTTTTTAAAAAACTATGAGTGTCTGCGCTCATCTCCATGAAATAAGCATCAGTGTCAATGACATGAATGTCTAAAGAATACTTTTACAATATATCCATCTAACAAATGCTAAGTATAGAATTAGAAAATTACTCAGTGGACACTCTTAAAAAATAATTTTCAAAAGGCAACAAGCACTCAGTGGTAGAGGGTAACACTCTTACATGATAGGCTTAAGAGGGAAATTTACAATGGGACATTTAGGAGAGCAAAACCTAGAAAAATGTATGATTACCAGATGTCTGTGCCATTTGATGATAAATATAAACACTGTGCACCAGGTAGGAGGCATCCAACTCAAAGACAGTGAATCCAAATACAAAAACAATATGAATTCTAGTTAATAAGAGATATAGAGAATGGAGAATTCATCTGTACAGTATCAGAAGCCATAGTTTAAGACAGCTAACTCAGTTTTCAATGAGTTATTGGAATCATTAACAGTAAAAAGGACCATTCTAGCTTAAAAGAAATCAAAAGAAAACTCAACAGTACTGTGAAAATTGCCTGGATCCAGGTTTGAAGAAATCAGCCCTAATATAATATTTTAGAAACAGTACAATACATTTTAACATGGTCTAGAACTAGATGATATTAAAATACATTGATAAATTTATATGTGATTATAAAGAAGATACATTTATTGTCAGAATTACATAAACCAGTCTCATAAAGAGGCTAAAGGTGTCATGCTATAGCCTTGTGGTATAATAAAACATTAAAAACAAGGGCAAGATGCAGAACATTTGGAAGAAATATTAAACACTCCAGCAAACTCTTTTCCTCCTTCCTCTTCTGCTCCCTTCTCTGTTTCCCCTTTCTTCTCCCACAAGCATCTTCTTTCTCTGTTTCCTATCTCCCTTCCTCTACTTCTCCCACACCTTCTGCTCTCCTAGTCCCTATCGCCACTTCCACCTGCACTTCCACGACAGAAAGGCCAGTGAGGATAAACTGATAAGGCAACCTTATATGAGCCAGTAAGAACACCTTTGCCATAAACTGATTTCTTTTAATATCCGATCTCAGACTTCCCATTCTCCAGAATTATGTGAAAATTATTTCTTTTTAAACCTTGAAGTCTGTGGTGCTCTGTTATCAGCTGTTCAAGCCTAGTGATCAAACAAAAAAATATGAAGAATTGTTTTTTTTTTTTTACCAACTTTTTAAACTTTGACATAAATGACAAGAGTGTTGCAATTAGGGATCTTCCTGGGGTAGGGAGGGAAACATGATCACATCTTTCTACATTTTTTAAATTACTGGGACAGAATATTTACATTTTATATTGTCCAAAACAGCAGTGACATCAGGGTATACTTTTATATGGTTTCTAGGTATTTGAAAAAAGCAAACCATTATTCTTTCTGTAGAAAATTAGCCTTCAACCCACATTTGGAAATCATAAAGTTGAAGTAAAACAAAACTTCAGCCATAAAATTTTAAGTTGTTATGCTTCAAAGTCAGTATAGTGAACAACAGACTGAAACATAAAGTATTTCAAGTTTCAGAATAAGTAAGATTCAGTAACGTGTAAGCTATGATCAAAGACCTAAAAGAGAAAGTAAAAAACATGAAGCTAAAAACTGATGACTGAACAATCAAAGGAGATTTATACAGAAGCCCAAATACAATTGCTGCAAAGCACATTTACTGGGAACATAGACTTGGGTTCCAGAAAACATAGTACAGCACACAAGCCCCATAAATCCAGCTTCATATTAATTGAGGGCTCTTACATGTATGTGTCACACATAAATTCATACTATATACACAGAGACACACACAGAGAAACACACAAAGGCAGACACAAACAGATACACACACAAAGACAGACACACACAGACACACACATATAAACAGATACACACACACAGATACATGCACAGACACATGGACAAACAGACACATACACACAGTGAGAGAAAGAGGGAGAGAAAGAGAGAGCTGCACACATACACAATAAATAAATAAATCTTACAAAATAAATAAGTGACAGAGTAGAGTTAGCTAAATTGAATATTAGAGAATAAAAGTTCCTTGGAAACTTTTCCTGGAGGATAACATAACATATTTTTAAGAGGATAAATGAAATATATACATGTGGAGAAGAAAGAGAACAAAATGGTCTAGCATATAGAACACCTATGAGAAGATGAGAAAACAGTCAGCACTGTTACACAAGTCACACATGAGTTAGCAAGGGGGCATTGGCCTACGTTCAGCCTCACTTCCCTCACAGGGACCTTTCATGTAAAAAGATCCTGAAAGCCTACTCAGAACATCTGGACAGTATACTTGTCCTTAGAGTTCCAGTGAAATATAATAGGTTCTATTTTTCCTGCAGTCAGCATCCTATAAGTGACTGTAGTTTGTTGTGTACACTTGAAGATTCATGTTTCTTTCTATATCCTGTTTAGAATGTCTTTGTTGTTATCTTTTCTCAGGTCATGTTGAAGTAGCCATGTTGTTGGTGAGACTTTATAGGTGTGATTATATTATATTAAAAATAAAAATAAAAGAATGTTTAGAAAAGACAGCTAGAAGAGTCACAGTTTTCCAACAAAGATTGGGTGTAAGTGTTCAGAATTAAAAAAAAATAATAATGCATAGATTTCAGCAGAATACTAAGACTTCATTTTATTATAGAACAAACTAGACCCACTGATGTAAAGGCACAGGAAAGCATATTTACAAAGGGGGACTTAAAGTCAATCAGATAGAAAAGATAGACTATACAGTAGCACAATGTAATTATGTGGCATAATAAGAATGTAATTGAATCACCTAATTAAACAAATGAACAAATAAATAAACAAACAAATAAAAAAAACCTCTATATTTTTGTATTTCTCCAAAATCTATTCTGAATGAAAATAATACTTCTCCTCATGGACAAACAATGTAGAAATTTTCATAGTTAACATTCTTTACTAAAGCTTAAAGACCCATCCTTAAGGTAGCCTGATAGTAACAGATATGAGAAGAGAAGGTCAGGTTGTGAGCAACATACAGGGAAGAAGACTCCATCTAATCATCTGCTCGACATAAGTGGAACAGTCATCAAATACAGAATAAACACATTGTTGAAGCACTCTTCAAACACTTAAAAAACATATACCCTGTACTAGGCTCTTGGTTTTCAGCATTTCTGAATTAATATGTAATGCAGGCAGTATTGCTGTCCTGAGCATAACTAGAAATGAAAGACACTATACCACTTTGAGAACATATTTGGAATATCAAAGAACATATTTTCAACAACTAAGTAGTTGAAGAAGAGGTGAAACAACAATAATTGCACTGTACATCTCAGTACTTGGAGATATTACTAAATTAGATACAAGAAGAAACTTCAGTGCTCTGTTCAGACTAATAAAGGGGAAATCAGACAACTGAAAAGCAAAATAGCCAAATTGAGAATTTAGGGGGAAAATGCAGAACAACAAAGCAAAGTTAAAGAAAAGACAGAAGCTAAAACCAAAACAAGTTACAAACAGGAAATATAAGTGATGGAAGTGATTGATGCAATCTAACAGTACTCTTCATGACAAAGTCAGAAAAATTCTAGAAAGATCTCTCAAGTAAAAGTGACTAAGAATAAATATCACTGTTTAATTCATGAGTCCATCTCATATTTTATATAATTGGTATTTTCATGGACACATATTTGTGATTAATTAATTAACTAATTGTACATTAGTTAATTGTGGTCCATGGAACTTAATTCACACTGACGAATACAGTATCTACAATATTCCTTCAAGTTATACAATGACCCACTATTGGACAATGTACAAATAAACAATATAAGTTAAAAGAAATAGTTAAATTTCTTGAAAATTATAACTTATTGGCTTAGTTGGGGTTATTATTGCTGTAATAAAACACTAGGGAGGAAAGGATTCTTTTAGCTTATACTTCCACATCACTGTTCACCACTGAAGGAAGGCAAGGCAGAAACTAAAACATGAAACTGGAGGCAAGAGCTGATGCAAGAACCATGAGGGAGAGTTGCTCACTGGCTTGCTCTCTATGACTTCCTTAGCTTTCTTATAGAACTCAGAAGCACCAGCCACTGTGTCACCACCACAATGGGGTTAGTTAAGAAAATACCCAATAGCCTGATCGTATAAATGAATTTTCCCAGTTGAGATTTCTTTCTCTCAGATGACTCCAATTTGTGTTGAGTTGATAAAAAAAAAAGCCAGCTGGCACACTTATTAAATCTGTCTGAAAGAGAAATAATAAACTTGGAAGAATCTCAAACCTATGATACACAATGAAAAAGTAAAAATAAAATTTCTGCAAGTATATGGTTTTATATTTAAGTTTTGTTCTCCAGGAAGTGAAAAACAGCACTGAAGAGAGGTTAGCAGTTAAGAGCACTGGCTGCTCTTACAGAGGACCCTGGTTCAATTTCCAGAACACACAACAGCTTACAACTATCTGTAAGTTCAGTTTCAGATGATATGAGATATGCTCTCTTCTGGCTTCTGCAGTCTGGAAGCATACACATGGGTCCCAAACAGGCAAAACATATCTACACATAAAATAATAATACAGGACAAAATAGCAGTTTACAGATTGGGAAAGATCTTAACTGACGTCATATTCAACAAAGAGCTAATATCAAAAATATATAAAGAACTCAAGAAGTTAGACACCAACAAACCAAATAACCCAACTAAAAATAAGGTTCAGAGCTAAACAGAGACTACTCAACAGAGAAATCGCAAATGGCCAAGAAGTACTTAAAGAAATGTTCAACGTCCTTAGTCATCAGGGAAATGTGAATCAAAGCCACCCTGAGAGTCTATCCTACACCCATCAGAATGGCTAAGACCAAAAACTCAAGTGACTACATACTAGTGAGGATATGGGGAAAGGGGAACATTCCTCCATGGCTTGTTGGAGTGCAAACTTGTATAACCACTCTGGAAATCAATCTGGAAAATTGGAAATAGTTCTACCTAAAGACCCAGCTATACCACTCCTGCATATATACCCAAAATGTGTTCCACCTAACTACAAGGATGTGTGCTCTACTATGCTCATAGCAGCTCTCTTTGTGATAGTAAGAAGCTGGGAACAACCCAGATGCCCCTCAACCCAAGAATGGATACAGAAAATGTGGTACATTTACACAATGGAATACTATTCAGCAATTAAAAAACAAGGGCATCATGAATTTGCAGGCAAATGGATGGAACTAGAAAATATTCTAAGTGAGGTAACCCAGACCCAAAGGATATGGATGGGGTATACTCTCTTATAAGTGGATATAAGCCATAAAGTACAGGGCATCCATGAAACACTCCACAGACCCAAAAATCTCAACAAGAAGGAAGGCCCAAATGAGGATGCTTGAATCTCACTTAGAAAGGGGAGTACAGTAGTCATAGGAGATAGATGGAGAGAGAGAACTGGGTGTGAGAGAGGACTGGGAGGAGAAGGGGACACATCAGGATCCTGTGGTGAGACAGGAGAGAGGCCAGAGGAGCAGGAGAATGAATGAAATCTGCAGCTGAGAGGCGTTGTGGGGGTCATCTTTAGGACATGCCAGAGACCTGGGATGGTGGAGGTTCCCAGGAGTCAATGCGGGTGACCTTCACTGAGACACATAGCAGTGGGGATATGGAACCTGAAGATATAACCCCCTATAGCCAGACAGGATCCCCAGTAAAAAGCGAAGAACACCAACCCATCCACGAAAATTTCTACCCAAAGTTTGTCCTGTCTACAAGAAATGCAGGACAACGATGGAGCAGAGATTGAAGTAATAACCTAACAACTGTCTCTACAGCTGTTTGCCTGCCTTTGAAATCCCTTCACCTAACTGGGGTGCCTCATCTGGCCTCAGTAGAAGAGGATGTGCCTAACCCTGTGGAGACTTGATGTATCAAGGTTGAGGCATGATAGGAGGGGCACCCTCTCACAGAAGAAGGGGAAGGTACAAAGGGGAGAGACTGTGTGAAGGGTGGAATGGGAGCGGGCAGTAATCAGAATATAAAATGAAAAACTAAATTAATTAATGGGAAATTTTTTTCAAATTTCAGAATCCTTGAATAGAATAAGAAAAAGTTATGTATTGTTGAGATGAGACTAAGATAATGCACATAAAGACTCAACAATTTCGCTGTACTCAAACCTACAAAAATATATACCAGAATCTCATCATGTGAATGTAGCTATAGAAAGATAGCATCATTTTCTTATATAAATTCATCCTGTCCAAGATGACTTTATCCTAGAAATGTAAGTCAAATTTAGCGTTAGAAGATTTGTTCAAATGTGTGTATCCATTAATGTAAAAATAAAATTATACTTCAAGACAATTTATTGATGACAAAATATGTAAAACCTCAAACATAGTGACAGCTGGCAGAAATACAGTAAGCCATAATGTCCTCCTTCCTTCTAAAATGCTAACAAAACAGTATATCATTGTGCACCTCATCCACAGTCCCCACATCCTAGATTATAAACAGCCAGCTCTGACTTGCCCAATCACTAAGATACTTAATCAGAAGCTTCTGGAAAGCTTACAGGATAAAAGCAGCAGAAATAGACAAGGCAGCAGCTGCTGGCATGATTAGCTCCAACAGAAGCCAGACTGTCTACCTGGCCTCCTTGCAAGAGAGAAGCATCTGGCAGGAGGGACAGCTTTCAGCTTCTGGCATCCCCTTAACTCTGAAGCGTGAGGGCATGTTCTTTGACTAATGGTCATATCAATGTTATCTGGTTGTGGAGAAAGGGGATCCCCAGGGGAAAACCAAGTGCAATCAGGAAGAGAAAAATAAATGCTGGACCGACACCATGCAGGAAACAGTCATACTGGTACCTAGAAGCACTGTTGCCATGGAACAGAACAGCCTTCCACAACTTAGCCTTCCTGTGAGAAATCATTTTCCCCCCTAATCGAGTTTTATGTCACTGTATGAATATCTGCAGCAAAGTCAGTTCTCTGTCATCTCGTGTTTAGACATATGCAGGCAAACCACAGGGCTGTTCTCATCAGGAGCACCCAGCGATGGCCACAGCCCCTGCTAATAGCAGTACTTCCACTAACATACCCTCAGTCTGCTTTCAGCATAAAATCTTTATTAATTTGTGGTAACATGATTCTCCATGATTGTAGTAACATTTTAAAATTAGACTGAAGCAGGAAGTAATTAAGAGACTCCCGTTGAATGAGACAGTGTTTGGAAGCTTCTGGCTCTTCTCTGCTCGCTCATGATAGGGATTATATTGTTATTACAGGACATGCCTCTGCTGTTCATGAGAAAACTCACTGTATAGAGGCTTTGCATCACCATAGCCGCTTAGCCTTATATCACTAATGGAAAAATCCCCGGTTACTCTTGTTTTCTAATTGTACTATTAAAAATCAAAATCATTTTTACAGGTCAGAAGTGGACTTTAATGCATTTCAGCACATGACTGACACCGCATACTGTGACTGTGTCTTCTAAATACTATTTAAAACCAAATGCTGCTCCACACTCTGACATCAGTCTGCAATAGAATGCTGGAAACACACAGACTCTCGAAATTCTTCAATTAACTTCATTGTGCAAAGAACAGCAGCCATGCCATGGAACACACACTGACCACAGCTTCTCCCACTAGGTTTCCCCTACCTTCCCCTTTACTTTGGGGGATTTGAGCACACACACACACACACACACACACACACACACAAACACACACACACACACACACACACACACACACACATGCATGCATTCACACACAAAGCCTTCTGTTGCACTGATACAATCTATCTTTATTCTTCTACACTTCCGCAAAACTGTTCTTTCTTTCAGTCTAATCAATTTTCCTATTTTGATGTCTAATCACAGGGGTTTTCAACCTTCCTAATGCAGACCTGTTAACACAGTTTCTCGTGTTGTAGTGGCCACCAACCACACAATTATTTTTGTTGCTACCTCATAACTGTAATTTTGGTACTGTTATAGATTGTATTGTAAATGTCTGCGTGTTCTGATGATCAAAGGTGAGCCCTGTGAAAGGGTGATTAGATCCAAAGGGGTTGTGACCCACAGACTGAGAAGCTGTGTTTTATCGCACTACCACTCCTCTGGGAAGCCTTTCACAACTTTCCAGATAGATTTCTCCATTTTCTACAGACCCAAGCTAAGATAAGGTCCAGTGTTCCCTGGCTTTAACTCCTTTATACATTACCCCTCCTACCTTGGGTTTAAGTGGAACCTACAGAGATGGGAAATAATCCTGGAAAACATGATAGATGCTTTCATAATTAGTTACAATAGATGATCCAGCCAACAACATGTCATGCCTATGACCACCTGAGATTATATAAGAATCTGTCTCAAAATACTGGTGATCCAGACAGATGTAATGATGCAGGTCATTAATCTCAACACTAGCAATGAGAAGGCAGGTAGTTATCTATGAGTTCATCATAGTTGTGGGATAGTGAGCTGTACAAGTTAAACCAGAGTTGCCTAAGGTTTAGAGCTGAATTCTTAGGACAGAGATAGGAAGGCCACATATACTGAATTGGGTGGACTTTGTGAGCCTTCCAATAATTGGACATCTCATGACAGGCTAAAGAATTACATCCAATGGCATGCTGGCCACGTGTTGTCAAGAGTACTATAAAGATAAAACTTAGACATCGTATTTGTGGACCTAGCAACTATACTTCTTTAAATAAAGTAAACATACGTAATCTAATCCACACAGTCCCAGTGAAAGTTAATAAAGTAGATCTGATTTTACTGCTGTATGAACTGTAGTGATGTTCATGGCCACCAGGTGGCAGAGTTTTGGTACAGTGACTGACTTAAAGATTTTCAAACACCAGTTCAAGACACATTCAAAAGCAGCTTTAAGTGAGATTCTGGGTTCTCCCATCTGTTTCCATGTACCAGGTGCAGAGGTTAGATAGGGAAAGCGAAATGTATATTTGGAGGTTCTTGGAAGGTAGATAGCAGGATAGAACATCACATATATTTAAAGAACATCTATTCAAAGATATAACTTTGCCTTCAACCTCAAAGTTATCAGTGTAGCTTTAAGCGTGGCTTCTTCTAATCAGCTGTGTAAAATCCATCCTATCACATTTAAACTTGGTAAAGTCGTGGATACCTGACTCTTATATGAGTCTTATCTCCAAATCATAGAAAGCAGTCAAAACTTGTATCATTTCTTTATGTGGTTTTATAACTCAAAGACATATTTCTGACTTTATTCTCATATGTCACCATAGGTCACTGCCAAAAGGAGTATTATTTTAGTGACACAAATAGGGACAAGGACTCTGTTTTCATTAATTAAACTCAGATATTAGATGTATGTATGTATGTATGTATGTATGTATGTATGTATGTATGTTAGGTGTGTGTGTGTGTGTGTGTGTGTGTGTGTGTGTGTGTGTGTGTGTGAGTGTTCATGCCTGTGTGAATACACGATGAGGCCTAACAGGATGTTGGGTGATCCATTCTATCGCTTTCTGCTTTATCCCTTTGAGACGTGGTCTCTCATTGAGCCTGGAGCTAGGCTGGTAATGAGCAAACCCCAGAAGTAGCTTGTTTCCAACTCCTCCACAGCACTGAAGTTTTACCTGGCCTCTTCTTGTGAGTACTCAGGTTCTCATGCTTGTGCAGTAAGTAACCTTACCCACTGAGCCATTTCTACAGCCCTGCTTTTAGACATTTTAGCATTTGACACACTCTCATTACACTAATGTCTACCCTCAGAAAGACCAAATTCCTTAGGTTGCATTCAAAGTGTCTTAATTTTTATAACCTCTGAACATCCACACATTTCTTCTTTTGATGCACACTAGAATACTATGCTGCTATCGTTACTAAATAGTGCTTGGGTGATGATGTCTTATTTGGAAAATTAGTAAGTTGTAAATCTAAGAGCATTAGGTCTCTTTTGTTATTCCTAGGCATGCAAGAATGCTTGGTGCATAGAAATGTCCAAAAGGTATTGACCAAATGATACAAGTTGGATATGACTTGTGTGTTTGAGGTCAATACATTTTAGTGACTCTACAAGAAAAAGACTTATACACTCTAATATTCTCTGCTATTTAAAATGTCGATATAGAAGCTCAGTAAGGTAGAATATGTTTGTTGTTAATCAACTCTGGCTTAAACTGAGAAACCCCCTAAACATTTATACATAGAAGCAACATGACACATGAGGTAACAGACAAAAGAAAGCAAGTTCCAACCGGAGTAGCAGAATGCCTTAGGTCATTTAAGGGCTTCTTTACATTTCTTTCTCTTCTTCTGAAGTAATAGAAACAGATAAATGTTATTTGCATTCTAACACACATTGTTTGGACTACTTAGAATCTCCTGACACACCAGTTTCTTAAATTTCTGATTCTCATCTGGGAGTTGTCTCCATTTCTTTCCTAGGTAGCTGTTAACCCGTGTATTGAATACAGGTCTGAGTTTGATTTGTCAATTTTAATATCTATTGACTTCCTTACATGAATGACAAGGACTGAAATTGTCCATGTCTAAATCTCACAACTATAATATTTCAATCGTTTGAGTTCTTCTCTCCATAATGCCTGCAACTATAATTTCATAAAATTTTTAATTTTAAGATGACGCTGTTTGCATCATTGGCTTTCAGCTGGCTTCCTTAACTTCTTTCTTTTTGATTATCAACAATAGCCACTAGTCTTCCTTCAATAGCTTCATTTCTGATAACTAAACTTATACTTCTACATGTTCCATATTGTTATACTTGTATTTTTTCATGCAACCATAACAGTGTGTTATGTTACTGTAAATTATAGATAACGTTATAAAACAATAAATAGACTTTACATTGCTTTGATTCTGTGAATATTGTTACATTACAGACAGACAGAATCTTATTTTTTCCCCCTGTCAATCTGTTAGAAGTAATTTTTTATTTACCTGAAGTAATTGTCATCTCTGAGGCCTACTGCCCCTGTCTCCTAATCTAGGCCTAATCCTGGAAGCTTCTAGTCTCTGTACAATCTTATGTAGGCCTAGAATGTTTCCAGCCTCTGATACTTACTGCTGAATGAGCTCACTACCTCCCAGGTCTTTCTGAACTTTGGCTGGCTGAATCAACTCAGCTGTTCTGGCTCAAACTCCTCTCCAATTGGATTCAGTCTGCCTGCTCTCTTGGCCTCTGACTGAGTTGCTCTGCTTAGCCTCACACTGACTTTGATAATAGGTTCTAATCTTCTGGCTCTTTTTCATTCTCTCATTCTTTTTTCACCTGTGTCTAGCTTATTCTCTCTCTGTAAACTGTCTCTTTATAACTGTCCTGGTAAAACTGCCTCCTCCCTGAACTTCTCTCTCAAATAGCTTACCTTTTCTTCCTTGAGAGTCGGATGCATCCTATCCTGTTAAATCGTTCTCTGATGCGTCACTTTGCCACTCAATTAAACACTTTCTACATACTAATTTTACCTTCATTGTTTGGAATTGAAGGTGTGTATTAGGGGTGTGTTTGTATTCCAGCCAGAAGGGTTAAAGTATTTAATAAGGGTATGCCTGTATTCCAGCCAGAATAGCCATGTTACTGGATTAAAATCCCTCTACACAGAACTATGAGTTTTAAGTCACTCAGAAAAGTATGTTCCTCTTATTAAGGTCAAATGGATTTATTCTGCACACAAGATACACATTTTGCAGTTTGTGAAAATATTTCACATCTGTACTGCTGTTATAGTTTGCTTTGTATTTGTCACATAGAACAGAGTCTGTTCAAGCTCCTTTGCAATTTCTGACTTTGGCTTTTTCTCACTTTGCTTGATCTCATCATCATATCCACAGGTAGAGTCACTTCATTTCACTATGTATTTTGTTAATCCACTGTTCCTCAATGTGTTGTCCTCATTTACATAAAGTGTTTACTCTCAAGGCCACTTCCACTGATGTTATTTGAGGAGACTTCCATCACAACCTCTTCCCTGATTTTCCGAGTTTCCTACATCTGTGACTCCCTCCTTCTAAGATACTCCTTTACTTAGTCTCATAAATTGAGGTTGTTCTCATATTTTATTTGCACTTTAACTATTTCTAGAGTTCTAAGTGAATAACTCTATTCTTTGTTATAGTGACAGCTTCATGCTCTCTCCCTCTACGTGGTACACATATTAGTCAGTCTTACATTTTCTATAACAAAATTCCCTAAGTAAGCTTGTTTTGACTTTTAGCTAGGTACACTTAAATCCACAGATGGCTGGCCTATCACTTTTGTGTCAGTGCCGTGCAGTAGGGTGTTGACATGAATTAAATAAAGATAATTAACTTTAGGAATGAAAATAAAATGTAAACTCAAGAAGAGAAAGAGATGAGGGTCTCAGTATTCCCCTCCAGTGGGATATCCCAAAGCCTGGAAGACCTCACACTAGCTTCCATTTCTGAATATTCCACCACTTCTCACTTCTCTTAGCATCATAGGATGAAAAAGGCATAACTTGAGCACATAGACCTTTGGGAGACATTTATGTGAACTATAACAATAAAGCATATTAAATATTCAATGAATTAATTGTCCAGAAATTCTCTCTTGGTCTTCTAAGTTAATTTTAGTTTCTGACATTTAATCAACCTATGGTAGTTACAACTCTGCAAATCTTGTCCTTGGAATCCATTCAAGCCTCATCACCATGGATGCTGTGGATTGTGGGAGTTGCAGCCTGACTACACTCAGATAGAGTACAAACATCAGGGCATATCTGCAAACATCAGGGAGTATCTGTCTGGTTATTGCTTCACTTCTGTAAGGAGACCTGGGCTTGGCAATAATGAATGAATCTTTCACAAGTGAATTTAGGTTACCCTTAACACCCAGAAGAACAACTACTCTGTCCGAATTGATTACCTGTTTTGAATTTACAAGTTCTTTAAACTGTTCAATCTGTTCTCCCTCTCAAGACAAATATAGACAAGGTCCAGATGGTGCTTCATTTCAGGAAGAGAGAGTAAGGTGGATTAAGAAGGAGTACAACGTTTTTAAACTGCAATTATTCTGAAGGACAATAAGCGATATGGGAAATGAAGCAATCAATTGCTCTAGAGTACAAACTCCAAATAAATACAAAATATTAAGTATTAAAGTAAATGTTGTCAAGAAGGAAAATATGACCACAGGGGATTTAAGTTAAATAGAGAGCCCTGACTACGTTATATGATTGATAAAACACTTGGCTTGTTTCCTTTACGTTAAAATAGATGCTAAGCTATTATATGCTAACAAAAGCAAATATCAGTGTCACTGTAAGCCCTACTGTGCACCAAATGATACCCTTGAGATTTTCATGTACTGTCTGTCTTGGATCTCATAATGACTTTGCACTCTATAAAGTTGTCTTAGTTTTAGCAATATTGACATTTTTACCTAAAGTTATTCCCAGAAATAAGTAAAATTTAGCATCTAGATAATCTTTTTAAATTCCGTTGTTTCTATATGTTTACCACATTGCCTTTAACCCTATATTATTTCACATGAACACGTACAGGTTCCATAACATATATTTAAATGAAACAATCACTAAAAGCCTGTTGATTTGGAAACCGCTTCAGTGAAAACTTCAAGATCTGAGGAATTATCTCCTTGGTTTGATTTCATTGTCACTATAATATTGAGTAATCTTAGAACAGTGCACGTTCTGTGTCCATAAAATAAGGGAAATATCTCAATAGCAAGTGAGAATGGTAGATTAAATAGGCAATCCAATTTATAATTTTAAACCGTCCTTGTGTTTTAAAGTTTCATTCTGAGAGACTGAACTTGTACGTATAGTGGTTTCTATTTTAAAGCTGTATGAATATTTCAAATCACATACATTGCCTTTCTTTACTCTGGTTATTTATACCTAAAATATGAAAGTTTCATGGCTGTGCATCTAGCTCAGCTGGTAGAGTGCTTGGCTACCATTCTTGAAATTCAGAGTTTGATCCTTACCACAGCATAAAATTTGGGTACAGTTGTGCTCACCTGTTATCCAAACGTTTGAGTGTGGTTACAGCAGAGGGACCAGTAATCAACATCATATAGCAAATTTGAACATAGCCTCGGATATATGAAATCTTTTCTCAAAAAATGAGACAAAACAAAACAAACAAATATCCCCAGTAATCAAAGCAACAAATCAAGTACTGAGCAAGGAGTTAATTTCACATAAAAAGAAAACAATACAGCCTTGCCATAAGAAAAAAATACAGTTTCTGAGCATCTGTGCCTTTTCTTTTGAAAATACCTGCTAACTTTATTAGTCCATTTATTTAGTGATAGATTTAGTTCTTTGTTACTTAATATTTGCAATCCACTGTGAATTTTAGATATTAGTCCCCTCTCTAAATGATAGCTAGTAATGATTTTACTCATTTTGTGAGTTGTTTGCGTTGCTAACAGTTTTTGTTGTGCAGAAACTTTTTAACTTCACGTAAACTTATCTTTTAATATTTGTGATGTAAAAAAGAAGTTTTCTGAATCTCTAGTCACTGGAGATACGTAATTAATACTACTTTGAGATACCACATAACCTAAATCAGATTGGCTGTCACCAAGATATCTGACAACAAATTTAGGGGGAAAGCAAGGAAAGAAAAACCCTTATTCACTGCTGGTGGGAATGCAAATTCATACATCCATTATGGAAGCCTGTTTAGAGGTTTCTAAACATACAGATATGGTCAGTATGTCACCAAGATATTCTACTTCTGGGCATATACCCAGAGAACTGCATACTCTACTGTAGAAGTACTTACACATCCATGTTTATTGCTCCTCTATTGATGACAAGGAAATGAAAAACAACTAGATGCCTACCAGCAGATGGATGGATAATAAATTATATATATATATATAATATAATATATATATATAATACATATATATATAATATATATATATAATACATAAGAAAAATATATATATAGCTTTATTTTATATATATATATAGCTGTATTTTATATATATAATAATAATATATATATAAAATACAGCTATAAAGACAAGCAAAATCAAGAAAATGGATGAGCTTCTAATGTACATTAATAACGGTCACTCAAACACAGAGAGAAATGCAAAATAATTGTCATCCTTAATATGCATATTCTAGCCTATAAAACATACTTATATATGTATATATATATGTATATAGACATATACGTGTAAACAGATGAAAGTGTTGGTATAAGATTTAGAAGGGAGACCAAGAAAGGTAATATTAGGTCATGAGGAAGGATGTAATGAAGGCAAGTGGATACATGAGTCATGAAGTAGTTACATGACAACTGTTTTCCACTTTCAAATCTTGTAGAGTTCTTCCTTCCTTCCTTCCTTCCTTCCTCTCTCTCTCTCTCTCTCTCTCTCTCTCTTTCTTTCTTTCTTCTTTCTTTCTGTAATGGACACATCTATGAAATGTGTAATTGGTATTGAAAGCACAAAGCCCTAAGAGAAACTCCATGACTCAAAATGACAGAGTTCACTGAGATGCATATCATAGGAGGTTGGACAAGTTATTGAATGGCTACAGTAATCTAGCTATGTGGGAATTTTATTTGTTAGTTTATTACATTAAAGTGATAAAAAGTATAAAATGTGGCCAACTAATTTCTACATAGTTACCCATTCCAAAATAATGATTAAAAAAAAAAGGCCCTCTAAGATAGGTGTTCGATGATCGCTGTTCTGCCAGATTTAAATAGTACAAAAAGTAAGATTATGACTCTTCACAAAAGTACTTTGGTCAAATGTGTTGTGTAAGTCAAATACCATAATTAAATTGTGTTGGAGAATAGTTTTACATCTACAATGTCCCTATACTTTTTCCTTTCTCAATACTTCTATACTTCGATGCCTAGTGTTGTGTTGTGTTTGTTTGTTTGTTTGTTTGTTTTTGAGACAGTGTCTCTGTGTAGTCCTGACTCTCCTGGCACTTATTCTGTAGACTAGACTAGATCTTTCTCACAGAAAGATCTCCCTGCCTCTGACTCCTGGGATTAAAGGCATGTACCACCACTGCATTCATTATTTTAACTTTACCTCAAAGACAAAGGCTACTACTAAGCCTGAAAGCAAACCTAAGACAGTTGACTTTTGCTTCTTTATAGTCTGCTCCGCTGCATACTAATGAAGTCTCAGCACACAAACAGCCCTCACTGACAGACAAGGTGGCTGGGGCCTTGCTACTATGGCACATCAAACTCCTGTGTGCTCTGATTCAACTGAAGGATAATAATCTTCAGTGAGGAGAGAGGCACTCTCTTTTTTTTTTTCTTAAAAAAAAAGTGTCACTTGTTTCTTGGAGTTTAATTCTCCCACACTTTCAATTACTCCTTACCACCATCATCACAAAGTGGTGTCCACTTTAATCTTGTTCCTTAAAATTCCATTCAGCTACTAGCACTTTTTGCGTTACATTCCTTTAGCATTTTAACCTTTTAGCTAAGTCTAAAATATAGATTTACAATTTCCATGCTTGCTTAATGCTAGTGCGCTTTTAGACATCTCCATTTAATCCTATTTCTGAGATTTAGCATCTCAATACTCAGAGCTCCTTACTCACCCAGAAATAGCTGTAACTCATGGGGAAAACAAGAAACAAAATAACAACAACAAAAACAACAAAGCTCATATTTACACTCTATTTGTTTAGTGATCCACTCTGATATAGTTTTCTATTCTGCTCTGGTCTAAGGGCACATCATGAGTACAGTCGTGAGAAGCAGGCTTGCTGGGAAACATATTCAGTTCATCCTACAGAGGCACAAAATCACATCAGTGATAGGCCTGCATAGCAAGTAGCATAACTATAATTTAATGGGTATGCCATCAATACTAAGAAACTACACCCCTATCAGACATAATAAACTAATTCCTTAAAACTTGCAAATCCCAAAGCATCAACCAAACCGAAAACACATCTTTTACATCTCATAGTAATTTTCAGATTTACTTAGAGTGAAAGAATTTAAAGCAAAGTCAGTAACAAAACACTTTCCACTAGTCTTTATTTCTCTATTTTTGTAAGTTTGAGTATCGTAAAGACAATGAGTATGAAGAAACTTTTCTGGAGGTAATTGATGCAAAAGGGTAGCTATTTCTTTTTAATTTATCAGAAAGTTATATACTAAATGTAACATTTACACTAAAATGTAAATATTACAAATTGGATTAAGTCAGCTGTTCTAGGAATGCAATGGCCTAAATAGCCCATCCTCTGCAGAAGATAACAAAGGCAAGAAAACCTCCCAAAAGACAAACATGTAGTAAATATAAAAAAAGAAAGGAAGGAAAAATGAGAATCTAGTCATAAGTATATGTGATTTGGAGAAGAAATATGAAGAAGCTGTTCACCACTGCTTTTATAGAAACTTTAGGAGTAGATACCATAAGTATTCTTTAATATATATTATTAATATATATAGCATATATATATATATATATATATATATATATATATATATATATATATATTACTCTTTGAAATTATAATGTAGTTATACAATATACTCCTTCCTTTTCCTCCCTCTAACCCTATGTTCAAACTCTTCCTTGCTCTCTTTTAAATGTATGGTCTCTTATTTTATTAATTGTAGTTAAACATATGTATGTTTATACATATATATTTCCTAAATAAATACAACCTGCTTAGTTGGTATAATGTCACTATACCACAAGAATCCATACTTCTTCTTACATATATATTTTTATGCTATCTAAAAATTCCAGATGATAACTTTAGACTAGTGCAAGACCACTTTTCTCCTACATATATTTAGTTGGCTCTATTTTCCTGCTTCTGTCAAAAATGTAGTTTAGTGGGCCTGACCAGATGGATCAGTGAATAATAACATTTCCTATGCAAGCTTGACTACCTGGAACTCATGATTGAAGGAGAGAATCAAATATGGATAAATGTCCATTGACCTCTGTATGTGCTATAGAAAGTAACCCTGACACACACCAATCACTTTAAATTGAAACAAACAAACAAAAAAGCAAACAAAAAACATGCTTCAATTTTCAGTTTTCTCAAACACACGCATCTCTTGCTTCTCATGGGTTTTATAAAAAAAAAAAACCCACCTATTTGCATTATTGTTTTCCCGCAAAGGCTTAGCCCCAGGACCACCTTCACAGCTAATATTGCTGGGAGTTGGGATTCAAAAAGAACCTGCTGACACTTGCTGGGCATCCCACATTCCTTGGTCACATTAACACAGAAATCAACCTGGACCTAAGTTGGACACATTCTCCCTGGTGGCTTCCCCTCATAGTGTCCTGGCAGAAGGGACTGTGCAGAGTGTTGAGGGAGAGCTGTCAACAGGTTTACTTGGCTATAAAGTCTGAGTGTAACAATATTGGCTGGCCAGAGAAATGAACCCAGTGGAGAAGAACTGGCAAGTTCATTAGGAGGATAACGGTGAGCTTTCAGATTCTAGTGGAGGTTGGCTCTACAGGAGGGAATTCATATCTAGAATTGTAAACATAGTCAAAAGCCTGATGTGGGAAGAACATACCTAAGCAGAAAAGCTTCTGGTGGTGTTTTGCTAAATGGACATGATATCTCTGTCAAATTATTTTCTAAATAACTGTTAATGCCTGCAGAGTAGCAGTGTGTGGAGAAATTTTACTCCAGTAACTGGCAAGGGATCACATCCAAAGACCTCAGTCTGTGTGATTTGGCTGGAGTGCCACACATCCTTTAATCCCTCTGGCTGGAAAACACAATTTTAATCCCTCTGGTTGGCTGGAATACAGACACACTCTTAGTATATATGTTTAATCTGAAACAATGAAGGTAAAATTAATTTGTAGAATGAAGCAGCCATGTGTGAAAGTGACATCTAATTGAAAAGCAGACAAAGTTACAAATCAGAAAAAGATCTGACAGAATGGTGAGAGAGAGGATGCACCCAACTCTCATGACAACAGCACAGGAAAGAAAAGCTATTTAAGAGTAGTATGGCACAGGGAGAGTGAATCGGTTGTGAGTCAGCACAGTGAGTGCAGTGGAGTTGAGTTCCTGAGTTCATGCAGTTCAGTGTACATCAAACAGAGGCAGTTGAAGCCAGAGAATTAGAAGGAGCCAGAAGATTGGAACAAATTGCCACAGTTTGTGGTTAAGCAGAGCAATTCAGTGAGAAGCTGAGAAAAGCTGAACTGCATCATCAAGATTGGACAGGATATTTGAGGCTTGGGAAGTATCACAAAAGTAGACTCAGAAAGAACTTTATAATTAAAGGAAGGGATTAGGGACGGGGTAGGAAGTTGACTTCTGAAGCTAGCATGGCTGCAAAACATTTGCACTCTCAGCGAAGAGACATAATGACCAAGGGAACTCATATAAAGGTGAACATTTAATATGGGCTGGATTATAGTTTCAGAGGTTCAGTCGATTATTATCATGGCAGAAATCATGGCAGTATCCAGGCACCTCCAAGTATACACAGTGCTGAAGAAGGAAGAAGCTGAGAGTTCTGCATCTTAATCAGATAGCAGCCAGCAGAAGACTGCCATCCAGGCACCTAGGAGGAGGTTCTAAAAGCTAGGAAGAGGGTTCTATGGGATATAGAAAATCTCATGCTAACTTTCAGTTGGGCTTTTGGAGAAAAACAATTTGAGAGAAACAATCTGCATTAAGTTTTTGTTTGCCTCCATTAAGTACTTTCCAAATACAAATAGACTATAGTGTCACTGGTAAATTATAAGAATGTATATAGTTCTGCATCTAGGCTAGCACCATGCTCTTCTTCATTGTCTTGAAAAGACAAAATAGGTATCACTAACTTACTGTTCTATATAAAGAACAGCATACCTTCTTGTCTTCATCCATTTCAGGTTTCTCATTAATATCTCATTAAATATCTCTAAGATAATTCCCTATCAACAAAATTTTTGTGTTTGCATGTGACTTTCCTGTGTGAATGCAGTCTAATTTAAGAAGTTCTCTATTTATGGGTATCAGTGTTAATTCTAAGTGTTTACTCTTCCAGTTAGCCCTTTGTGTGTTACTGTCAACTGAATACATATACCTGCCTACATTCACAACTGTATGTGTATTTAGGATAAGAATATTTGATTGAGAGGGGAGGTAAGATGGGTATTGTATCAACATATATGAATCCAGACCAGCTCCTCCTGTAAACTATTCCACAGCTCTCCAGCATAATCTCAGCCAGCCAGAGCCCTATGCAAATTATATGTTTCAGATGGCAGAATTACAAGATGGAGTCCTACCCTACTACATATGACAGCCTGAGAAAGACAGTGCCACTATGTAGTCCCATAAGAGACTGTGGTTATCACAGCATCACCTCTTAATTCCTGACTAATACAAACCTATTTATTTCACACACACACACACACACACACACACACACACACACACACACACCCCTTTTGTGAATTTATTTTCTGTAATTGAATTACACCTAATCATTAACTTATATTTTTTATAGTCTACAACACAGAAGCATATCACACTTTGTAATATATCACAGTTCCTCAGCCCTAGGTTGTTCTTCCAGTCCAATTGGCCTAGTTTAGTGCCTTCCTGTTTGTCATCTGGCATTGTCTTTATCACTAATGGTGAGATCTCTTCATTGCTGTGTATGTTACTGACAGATTAATTGGTTTCTTTTCTATTCTGAAATTGTATGCAGATTTTTGAGACTCCTACCAGCTATCTGAAATGTACATATGTAATGTGTACACATACATATAGATCACTTTTAGGATTTTTAATATAGTGTTCATCAGGTCCACAGTGACACAGAGGGTGCTGGCTCAGTGCAGGGTCCAACATGGAGTGGATACTGGATAAATGGTGGTAGTTATCACATTTTACAGTCATTTGCTACAACAAAAGTGTGCCGTAAATAGACAACAGTCAGGGACTAAATGATGATCAGTTTCTGGAGAAAACTCACAATTTACTAGTTTTGTTACCATGATTTCTCTCCATTTTCTTCCCACACGACTTTTTATTAATGATTGTTCTTCCTTAGAATGTTGATTAACTAAGAAAAGTGAATGAAAATTACATAGAAAAGTAGTCCATATAATTATCAGTTAAAAGCAAGAAAGCTTAACTTTATTACCAGGTAGATTATGCAGTAGCATTCAAGGATGATTAGACCACTTAAGGGAAAATTTAAAAAGTGTATGTATGGCATCAAATATTCATACCAAGCATCTATACAGAAATGACACTGCTGACTTAGAGCAATGTTGGAGCAGCTATTTTTATCCCTTTTGAACCAAAATACCTAAAGAGATGATTATTTACATGTCATTGCCTCATGAATTCAAAGTGAGCCCATATATAAACCAAGGTGCTTAAAAGATCATTCGAGAGTTGAATTTGATCTCCCTGCAAGAGCCTGCTGTATGTCTATAATGTAGCAAATAGGAAGAAGAACACTATTTCTGTTGACAAGGCTAGGTGCTTCTCAACTCCAAAGACCAGTATCAAATGATCTTGGCTATTTTTACACTGATTTAACTGATTTTAAATGAAGGAAATGTGTGAAATTGTTCTGGAGGAAAAAAATCAGTTGTCTTGGAAACTTTGAAAGATAAAATGGAAACAAGAAACACTTATGTTTAAGTTGCAAAAGCTTTAAATTTAAATCAGTCTTAAACTCTGTGAACTTTATTTCATGAGAAAGAATACTTACTGGGGATCAAAAAGAGTATTAAAGACATACATGATATACGCAAGACAATATAGTTCACAAAATGGATTCCTATTTATTTAATATGTACAAAGTAATCAGAATTTACCATTTTGCCATTGACTTAGGACAAGTTTTCGTAGAGGCTCAAGTGAAGAACAACAATTTGAGAACAAGGAAAGACCAGGAAAATTCCCTCCTTCTTAGTCAATAGTATTTTCATATTTATACAAGCGTTACAAATATCTGAAAAGTATCCAAACCCTAACATTTCACTTAAATTTTTCAGGTTTTTACTTACACAAAAATAATGAGTTCATTAAAATATCACTTGTTTTTCCTTTGTTGAAGAAATGTCAAAAATAGTAGAAGTCTTTTTAATGTAATAAAGTATATTACTTTTTCTAGTAATGAGTTTTAGTGTATTTTCATATATGTAAACATGACATGCCAATCACATTTACCCTCTGTTACCTTTTCTTGCTCTCCTCCCATTCTACTGATGCCCTTCCATTCCCTACTAGACCCCTTCTCCTTTCTACTTTCATCACTTTTTGACCATTATTCATTGTTAGTGTTGTTTTCAGAAGCATGAATGAGAATTTGTCTTTTGTTTGTTTGTTTGTTTGGATGGTTGTTGTTGATATTGTCGCTGTTGTTAAGAGCAGTATGTACATCTAACCAGTGACTACATCACTGACAAAAATCTCTCTCCATTCCCCCATGTCTTAACTAGAGTTTCTATTGCTGGGCAGAGACACCAACACCATGGTAAGTCTTATAAAGGAAACCATTTAATTGGGGCTGGCTTGCAGATTCAGAGGTTTAGTCCATTATTGTCATGGCAGGAAGCATGGTGGTGGGCAGATGGACATGATACTGGTGAAAGAGTTGAGAATTCTACATCTTGACCTGCAGGCACAAGAAGTAAATGCCACACTAGGCCTAACTTGAGCATCTGAGACCTCAGACCCCATCCTCACAGTAACATTCTACTTCCAAAAAGGCCAGACCTCCTAATAGTGCCATATAGGCCAAGCATTCAAATCATGAGTTTAAGGGGGCCATTCCTATTCAAACAATCACATTCTACCCCTGTTCCCATAGGATTATAGTCATAACATACTGCTGCTGTAGAAAATATTTAATATCAATTGGGATTTCTATCTCAGCTTTGGTTATTCAGTTGCCAGATAAAAGACACCTTTATATTTATAAGAACCCTTAATCAGCACAAGAACTGTGCTGATATCTACCCTCTATGGTATTAGAATCTACTTCCCCATCAATAATCCTGAGTTATAGTTTGCCATGATCCATCTTGACAGTTCTTAACTCTAATTAGCCAGGCCTCATGGGTATGTTTTCATGATACACCTACCCCATGGCATCTATTGATCTCTCTACCTTCTTCCTTTCCTCATGTTCCTCTTCATACCCCAAGCACAGGAACCCCAATTCCCTCCTACTTCTCTGCCCAGTTATTAGCTGTTGGCGTTTTTATTTAATCAATAGTTCTAAATTAAGGAGCAAGGTCACATTGTGCATATGGATTCTCTCATCCATGTGGGCAACCAGGCTTTGGGGGCGAGTATTTAGCATTATAGTACATAGCAAAAGACCAAACTTCAACATAATACAGAAAGGGACTCAGTCCAATTTAAAAAGACCCTATAGACTACAATAGTCTCAACTGTGTTTAATAGGCCAAACTTCAAAGTCTCTTCTGAGACTCATGCAATTTCTTAAATATAATCTTTTATTGAGATTACAAAATTAAAAAGCAGATTACATACTTCCAATATGTAATGCCACAGGATATATGTTACCCTTCCAACCAGGAACATAGTGAGGAAATACTGGACCATAGCAAGACAGAAAACTAGCTGGGCAAACTGCAAATTCTGCATCTTATGTCTGATATCAAAATGTTCTTCCAATCTATAACTTTTTTTCAGGTTTGTAGACTGCAAAACACTTCTTTCTTTTGGGCTGTTCTTACACCCTGTTACCAGTTTCCTTGGCAAGTATACTATGGCTCTGACATCTCCAACATTGTGAGGTCTCCAAGGCAATCTAGGCAATGCTTTCATAGCTTCATGCAATTGCTTCTCTAGGCCTCCATAAAGGGACACTCCTGACATGTCTGGCCTCAAAGGCTGTCCTTAGTCTTGGAGAGAGACTCTATAACCTGGTACTTTTATCCTTGATGGTAAAGCCAGAATAACAAGGCTCAAGTTGACAAGTTCTGCTGTTTGCTCAGGCTGGAACATGCCTCCCTCCACCCCCATTCAATTCCATCTTCACTAGCATTAGCATTCTGTTTTCAGTGGTTTCCTTCACTGCCTAAGCTTTGCTGTCTTGGAACTTTATTTGTAGACTTGATTGGCCTTGAACTGCTTCTGCCTTCAAAGTGCTTGGATTAACTATGTGCACCACCACAGCTGGCTTTAACTTTTCTTTAATTCCTTTTCACAAGTTGGAAGGTTAGCTGGGAGGGATCTTGTCCCTAGATCACAATTCCCTTATTCTATTTAACATCAGACTTCCCTTTAATCTCTTTATCTCCTTGAACAGAGGACTTAGCTCTCCTCAATTTTCTGATGCCTCCCTTCTCCTTAAGCTTGGCATTTTGTATATTTTCTTACTCAGTTTCCTCTTTTTCATTATAGATATTCATAAAATATAGATATTTATTTCATTATAGATATTCACAAAGGGCAGTCAGAAAGCACAAATGGCTGCTGATCCTAGAAAAGAAAACCAATATCTCTCTTCCATGTTGGCCATATCATATATTTTTAGTGAAGGATTTAGCTTAAGGAATGTGAGTTATGTTACGGTCAAAGCCACATTGGCTCACAATTTGTAATAATAATAATGTACTTGCAAACATATATTGGATACCTGCTCTGTACAGATATTGTTTGAGGAAACTTACATTTAATGTTTTCATCACCTCTACATAATATATTTTATTATTCTTCTCATTTAATAGAAAAGGAAGCAGAAACACTTAAAATGCTTCTGCTAACTGCATAGCTACTCTTTACAAGGCCCAAATTCCAAGTGGAAACATGTGGGCTCAGAGACCAGTTTTGTTATGATGCTAACCTAACAAGCACTGCAATTGTTTATGGAATTTACTTTAAATGAACATATTTAATGACAGCATTGTTGCAAACAGACTCTGGTATTATGCATTCTTGGTATTATGCATTCTTGGTTTTACTGTTTCTTTCTACCCCCATGGTCGTCTGTTCCTAAGTACCTCTTTAACTTGGTCATCTGTGGTGTCTCTATTGTAGGCTTTAAAAAAGAAATGTGTTTGGAATTCATGATGCTCCTTGACTTTCTCTATTGATGCATCTTAAGTACTTATGGAAGGTACTTATGGACCATTTTTCTTTTTCAAACATTGCCATAGACACTTTCTACATGTGCTTTTCTACAATGCATATCACATGCTTGGCAGTCCTTTCTCTAGTCAGTTCCCCTATGTTTCTGATAGGTCCTAATTCTCTGCCTCTCTGTATTCTGAAGATTGTATACACACACACACACACACACACACACACATATATATATCAAGAACAGTTTTCTTGATCATTTGTCAGCATTGCTGTTTTGACTAAATTGCTACTTACCAAGTAAATTCATTTTTTGATTCAATTATTTTTTACTCATTGGCGTGAAAGATATAGAAAACTTATAAAAAGTATGGAAAGTTTTTATGACCCTTAGACTTGAGCCAAAAATGTAGGCCAGCCAGTTCACTAGTTCCACAAAGAAAGTAGAACTAAATGTGAGATTTTTAGGTCTTAGAATTCACTGCCCCAGGAGACATTCTGCATTCCAGGAGGAGTACATTGTTCCTGAGTCAAAGGATACTCTCTGGATTAACATTCAGGAGAGGAAGGGAGAGGCTGATTAACATTCCTCAGACCTCAGGGAAGAGAACCCACCTTACGGTGGGGAAGGCCCAAAGCACAGAGACAAATTCCAAGATGGAGAAAGCAGGGAATGAAAGGAATGGAAACTTTTTGAGACCCCAAGCAGACAGAATGAAGCTATGTTCCAGGAACCTAGCTGACCACAAAGTGGCAGAACCAAGAATACAGGTCTGCTGGGTCGTTCCAGGAACTGGTTGACCACAAAATATGTAGTTGAACAAGGTTAAAGTTTTGAAAAAATACATAAAGGATGTTTGGAACACCCCCATCCTGGATATTGGGTTGAGACTTTCCACTATGTTTATGGTATGGGCTGGGACTATTTTTATGATATTCTTCCTTGGTTCCCCCCCCTCCCCGTTTGTGTTTTTTTTCCTTTAAATACCCTGTACTCCCCTGCCTCGGGGTCAACACTCCTTGGAGTCTTGGCCTCAGTATGCTGATTCTGATCCTGAAATAAACCTTTTGCACTTGCATCGAGTTCGGGTGTCTTATGAATTATTGGGTGGTCGTGATATCCCGAGACTTGAGTGAGGGTCTCCCCTCCACGGGGGTATTTCAGGAGTTCCTTTAAATTTTTTGTTAAGTCTTTTTAAATGGCTTTTATAGTTTCCTCTACAATTTACTCAAGTTTATCTTTCAACTACTTCAAATGATGTGCATAGTGGTTTAGAATCTATTTTCAACAATTCTAAAGCTGAAGTTCATGCAATTACAATGCCCTGGGTTTGCAAGTAACTGCAGGACAGACCCTCTCCTGACCCCTGCTCTGCATGCCTGACTTCCTTAATCTCTCTCTACACATGCTACACTGTTAGCTGTCTCATACTTGTAAGTACTGTTTGGTTTTAGCTGTAGTCAGAAGAAGGGTTAATTCAAATAAACTAGCAGAACTTTTTACCACAAACAAAGCCTTTGTTTGTGGCTTAATCATCCAGCTTTTGGGGCCAGTGTGTTTGATTTGGCCCCTTTTTATATGGCCTTATGTCACATGTATTTACTGAATCATAAAATTACATTAAATGAAAGTCAATCAGTGATAGTACTTCTAATAATAGTACTTCTAGATAATCTTCTAACAGTACTGATTCTGACCCATGACTTAGAGACTTAGAATGACTTTTCTTTGTGGAAATTGGCTTATTTAATTTTTTTGTTCTGTTTTAATTCTTCCATTTGTAATCTAGAATGAAAAAATATTTTATTCCATCTTTCCCATGAATAAAAATTTCTCAATTAAGTGACATCCTCAATAGAGGAGTTAGAAAAAGGACTAAAAGAGCTGAAAAGGTTTGCAACCCCATAGGAAGAACAATAATATCAACCAACCAGACCCCCCAGAGCTCCCAGAGACTAAATCAACAACCAAGGAGTACACATGGAGGAATCAATGGCTCCAGCTGCATATGTAGCAGAGGAAGGCCTTGTTGGGCATCAATGGGAGGAGAAGACCATGGTCCTGTGAAGACTCGATGCCCCATTGTAGGGGAATTCAAGGGCAGGAGGCAGGAGTGGGTGGGTGGGGAACATCCTCATAGAAGCACAGGAGGGGGGATGGGATGGAGGGTTGGGGGGTGGGAACCAAGAAAGGGGATAACATTTGAAATGTAAATAATGAAAATTCCCAATGAAAAAAGGAAAAGACGTGATCAACATCAACTTTAAAAATGGTCTATACTCTTACATCTGTACCTGACTTGACATACGCTAAAATGCTTTATCATTGCAAAATAAAGAAGAAACAATAGCAGCAGAAATCATTAATCATATTTTTAAAAGAGAAAGTCCTACAAAAGACTCTTTAAAAAAACATACACTCGCAAATAATTGTTGTGCTGATTTTCTTTCCTTTGGTTTTTCAAAAGGAGGAAAATATTCTGTACCAGAAAACACACTTGCTTTTCAGCATGGACATCCATGGACATTGGTGAGAACTCTTCTACTTAAGGATGATAAATTCACTTCATGCTAGCATTTGGGTTTTTATGGTTTGAAAATAGCTCTGAGCTTGTACGCACGTGTGTGTGTGTGTGTGTGTGTGTGTGTGTGTGTGTGTGTGCGCAAGTATGCACTCATCTGTGTGAAAGCACACTTCAAAGACATTAGGGAACTAAAAGCCTCAGGAAGCCATTTTGTTCTGAAGGTACATTTGGGCCTCCTTCATCGTACAAATGAGAGGAGAGAGTTGGCAAAAACAAGCTCTCTGGTGAGTCATCCTGGATGTCATTAGGAAGATAGGCATCACATTCCTGTGCACTTGGGCAGCCATCAACCTCATTCCAATAAACTGAAAAATCTGTAATGTTCTGGTGACTATTACAACCAAAGTGGTTCCTCTGCCTACAAAAATCCTTCTGTTGTGGCAACAGAATGCTGCTTCTCAAACTATCTCAGTGGTCAAGACTACAAAGGTAGATAAGCTGAATTTAAAAAAAAAATATGTATTAAATTTGAAAGAATGAGAAGAAATTGAAGTATAGATAATGCCTGCAATAATTTTATTATATTGTTTCTATTCATAAAGTGACTGAATAATACCTCTGCTTGGTACATGATCTCATTTTATCACCATTGTACTCTTCTTATTAAATGCTTTTATTCTCAATAATAAATGAGGAAATTTAAGAATAAAAAAAAATCTCAAAGTGAACAACAGGCTAGCCAGACTAAAAAAAATTTGAACTAAAATGGATACACAGCATATTTTTTTTAACTATTTTAACTAGACTGCCTATTTTTGCTAAAGCTTCTAGGAAGATTTATTTGTTTGTTTTCAACATAGAAAAGAAAATGGGAATTATAAACATGTAAAATAACTATTACACATTATAAACACCTTGCTGAGACTATACTATCTGTTCACCAAATTATTTAGTTTTTTGCTTGTCCCATAAGACAATGACTCTATCCTTGTCTGCAGCTTGCCTGGCATCAGTGATGGATATTTGTCCAAAGGAATGTGGATAGACAACAGAGGTGATATGGGACTCTTGTACAATTATGCATATCTTCTCAACACACACTTTGGCACACTGAGGGTCAAGGGATGAATGTGTCAGTGGCAAATGAAAGTGCATTTCATGTATGAATATGAAACCCGTAGTTCATCACTGATTGCATTAGGTCACACATGGCAACTACACTGTTTCATTTTGCTGTCACTGGTTTGCTGGTGTTAACTGTAGTTAACCTATACCACCTCATATACTACCTCCAACCACAAGAAAGGACGTTCAGTAAAGCTCCTAATGCCATTCTGACATTTCCATTTTCTTTTCTACTTTTAAAAATACAGGTTTATTACCTGATTTTACAAGTGCTAATAACCACAAGCCTTGTTTGGAAGAAAACGCTTTTGTCAGTCTATGAAAATTAACAATGGTTCTGTTTGCATGGGGGACAAGTGAACTGTAATTTGCTTTGATGCAAAATCAATTATACATGAACTCTTTCTTCCCAGTGCTTTCTTTTTGTAACAATGGCTTCTATCTGGGGAAGAGAGGCTGTGGGAATACAAGTGATATTGTTACTTGAGGTAGCTCAGATCTGAAAGGCTTCCTTGTACTATTGTTACAACCCTTTAACCAATGATATAGGGGAAATTGCAGGTTATTATAAGAATTGAAAGCAACATTATTATGACAGGGTAGCTGTAGCGGATTTGTCAGATTACCTGTAGAGGGAGTGCTGGCCACACGCTATGCTTGGAAGGTTCTTAGAGGTTGTGTGTGGGGAAGATCATAGGTCCTAAGAGGGGCCTGAATACTGTTGTTTAAGAATTGACAGGTGTCAAAGTGCCTCTTTACATTTACACTCATACATAAATGTTACTTTCAGCCTAAATCAGGAAGCCTCTATTTCCAGGGAATAGTAATGAATGCAGGGTCTTATGGCTGCACATGGTATTGATAATAAGTGACAGCTGAGTATTCAGTCCTAAACAAGATGTTGATACCATCCCCTCTAGGGTTCAGGGAACTCCATGGAAGAAGGGCCGGGATAATGTAAGAGCAAGAGATAAGGTGAAGATTTACAAAATGCCATTTTCAAGGCAAGACACAGTCACCGTGATCATGAATCCACAAGAGCTCCAGATGCATGTACTAGGTTTATGTAGGCATGAGCCCATGAACAGGCAAGCATGGATGAAGGAGGAACCCATGTGGCCTTACCTGTAAATGCTGTAAAGGCTACTAATAGATGCAGGGTAAGAAAGAAAGAGTCTTTGCCTTCCAGTGTGTTCCCACTCGTGACTACACTGGGCTCAAATGGCAAGTTCTAATCCAATGTTCACAGAGATAGCCCCAGTTAAACTAAATGGGACACAAAACAAAAGCAAAAATCTGGGAAAGAGATTTGTAGGGAAGAAGCAGGACTGAGATATGTAAGAGGGAGAAAATAAAGACTAAGGCAATAAAGCCATCAGAAGACAGTATAGCCACATGTAAAATTGCCAAAAGACAAATTAATCGAAACTTTATTTTTTTATGTTACAAATGTGTTGGTTTTGGACAGAATGAGAGGGACTTTAGAAAAATAACATGAAAAAATAGAAGGGAAAATTGTCACAGAACAGAAGGATAGATAGGCAAGCATTAATAATGCTATACATGAATAGAGTGGTACTCATACTGGCACCTAGGTATATTGAGAAAGTGCACCGGAGGACTCATGATGGCTTGCAACCCAGAAAGAACCTTTGTTCTTTAATTATTTGTACTCCTTAAATAAGGTCATTCGTCAGAATGTGGATGAAAACATAATATTCTAAGCTTATTTTTATTTTACGTGTATATGTGCTTTGTTTGCAAATGTGTCTGTACCACCTTTGTACAGTGCATGAGAGGGCCAGTAAATAGTATACAGGTCACAAATAGTTGTGAGCCGCCATGTGGGTGCTGAGAATCCAACTTTTGTCTTCTAGAAGAGCAGACAGTGCTCTTACATGCTAAGCTCTCTGTCCAACCCAAAGTATGGATTTTTAAAGGTTTTCCATCATATTCTGTTTTCATTTATAATGTACAGCAATTCAGAACTACAACATAAATCTCTTGCTGATTAAAAATTCTGTCATATCTTTATTCTAAGTGTATATGACACAGATCCAGGAGTGGTGATGCCCATTTGAAATCCTGGCACTCAGGAGGTAAGACAAAGAGATAGAAATATGAAGCCAACCTGGGCTACACAGTGAGGTGCTACAATTTTTTAAACTAAGAGTATATTAAACAGGTCAGTATTATACGCATTTGATATATCCAGTTGTTTCTGATTAACAACAGAGTTAAATCAAACAGTACCAGTCTCTATACAGAATTTCTCCCCTTCAATGTAGTACAGCTGGGAGAGAGATTACTCTTATGGTAAAAATAAGGATCTATATGATGTACACTATAAGTTAGCTACTATATTCTGGGTCATCCCAATTCATGCAACACAGTATGTGTTCTATACCCAGAGTAATTGCTGACTCAAAACACTCCCTTTAAAGATGCAGTTCAAAGAGCTGACTTTTATTTTCTATTTGGATTCCTACAGTGAACTCATTTGCAGAGCTCTGTGGCATTTTCTCAGTTACAGCTTTACATTTTCACCTTTTAACAAGCACATTGTCCATAAGGAATACATTAGCACTGGTTGCATAAAAAGGGAGTAACCACTAACAAATTAATTATTTGGGGTCTTAACTATATCTCTCATGTTGTATATGCACCCCTTTGCTTGAAGAGGAACCTGAATTCTGAGGTCAGGCTAATTATTCACTGGTAGAGATTAATCTTAACTCATGGTTAAGATTAGAAGAAATCTGGTTTGGTACCCAGCATCAACATAAATAACAATGAGGAAGACAAGGAAGAAAGAAGATGAAGAAGTGAAGGAGGAAAAACAGGAGGAAAACAACAGCCAGAATCTGAGCTTTCATAGGACAGATCACCACAAGGAAATACAGACAGAAAAGGGATAGACTTGAGTCTATATCCAATTCAGTACCTGGTTGGTGTTCTTTCCATCCTGAAGTTTTGCAGACTTCTGAAAACTTTCCTCTGGTTTCCTCAGGGTACTATCTCTCTCTGTCTATCTGTCTCTGTCTCTGTCTCTGTCTCTGTCTCTGTGTCTCTCTCTCTCTCTCTCTCTCTCTCTCTCTTTCTCTCTCTCTCTCTCTCTCTCTCTCTCTCTCTCTCTCTCTCTCTCTCTCATAACCTTTTGAAGTCACTTCTTCACTCCAGTCTTAGGCTGCCTTATGTGGGCATTTTATAGTGACTTCATCTATGGTGATTCTGGAGGGTTGGATTCATAATAATATTTTGATAATCAATAAGAGTTTTTTATAGTGAAAAGACAGGCAGCAGGGAATAACTCCTCCCTGTCTTGTGATGCTACAAGTATCTAAGTCAGTTTCCTTTTTTGAAATGTTGCCCTCATTAATAATTGTAAAATTTTGGTTCAGGAGTTCTGCCCTTGGTCTCTGGCTGTATGTCTATCTATTATATGAACATGACTGTCTTCCATTATTGAATCAACTACTAGAATGCAGGACTTTGTAACTCTGAACTGGTCTGATCCTTTTAACTCTGTAATAACCGCAGCTTAGCTACATGCATGCATGGAAATACGACTCTGTGCATCCATTGTCCCTCTATAACAGATATGACCTCTGAGTCAAACTCACAGGGTTTATGAATAGTTTGCAAAAGCAAAGGACTTATATGTAAAAATATAATGCTTAAATTAAGAGAAAAATATTATGATCAATAATTTTATACTTTAGAATGTAAAGAACTCACTTATGTATTTGATTTAATTCAATATCCACTACCCTTTAGGAAAACACTCAGTCTACCTGAACTAAGGATGGAGTTTCACGGCCAAATATGTTAAATGAACATTGGTGTTTCACAAAGGAGACTGATGAAGATAATTAGACCACATATGCGTGTGGAAAGGCAGTTGGAAACAAGATCAGTTTGTTTTGTATGTGTAAGATTTTTATCTAACAGTTTAGCTGTATTCCTGCTTGTGTGTGTATCCAAACTATGATATATTACTTAACAATATATATGCACATTACTTAGAAATAAATGTAATTAACTAGAAAAATATATGAATATATTTATATAGATAACATATATAACTTACAAATATGTATACATATATATTTAAATAATATACACACATATTTCATATATATTTTTCTAAGTAATTGATTGTACTTTGAGTATATACACACATACACAATTCTAAGTAACAGATCACAGTTTGCGTATTAAGAGTATCTATTTTTGATCTACTGTCACAACCATGATTTCTTCTCTTTCCTCTCCTTCCTCTCCCTCTCCACCTTTCCATCCCTTATCCTCACCATCTTCCTCTGTTTTCTCTATTAACATCCATTGAGCATTTAACATGTGCCAAGTACAGCTCTTTATTTCTTACTAATTCTGACAAATACCTCTCTCAGGTTAGTATTTCTGTTTTGCTTTACTATTAAGAAAATGGAAACTTTGAGAGATTAGGTGATTTTTATAAAATCAGCAAGCAAGACAGCAATATGGTAGGTAAAATTCTACAAAGAAATACAGAGGCCAGGTTCCAGTACAGAGGATGTATTGCATATTAAAGACCACAGGCTCTTTAAGGTCGGAGCCTTACAGATCCCTCTTCCCTTATGCCCTCAAAATACCCTGTATTTTTCCTTAATGGAGCTGATCACGAATCATCATTATACACTTATTTTTGTGATCATTTGTCTAATGTCCTTCAATGAGGACAAGGAGGATTTTTTTTTTTCTCAGTGTGGTTCACTCAGGGCTTAGTGCCTAGCACATCACTGGTACTCTATAAATAGCTGTTGAATAAATCAATCTCCTCTGGCCCTATTGTCAAAACTCCTTCACTGAGGATTCCTTTGGTTTTCATAGGTAATATTAAGTACTCAATATAAATATCTATGGAGCATGAAGCCTGCTTTTGGTAGAAGAAAAAAAATACATCCAGACTCTTTGCTTTAATCTTCTTGCTTAACAATGGAGTTATTTTAGTTGATAATTCTCACCTCATTAACTATAAAATGTCAGCCATAAGTGTCCTTTTTTATTTATTTATTTATTTATTTATTTATTTATTTATTTATTTATTGTTTTTTCGAGACAGGGTTTCTCTGTATAGCCCGGTCTGTCCTGGAACTTACTCTATAGACCAGACTGGCCTCAAACTCAGAAATCCGCCCGCCTCTGCCTCCCAAGTGCTGGGATTGAAGGCGTGCACCACCACTGCCCAGCATAAGTGTCCTTTTAAAGAGAACAAATTTATATTCTCAGTATCGATCTCCTCTAAGATGAAGTTTATCTGGTTTGGAAATTGTATTGATAATGTAAGAAATACAATTTGTGAGTATATTGAAGTGTTGAATTCATCCATTCCTATCTGTGTTCCCATAGCTTGATCAATAACTAAATTCTTTGAAAATCCTTTCCATTACAAAAAATTGAAAACATGGGAAGAGGAGGAAAAGAAACAGAAAAATTATGTACAGAAATTAGCAAGTTGTAGGTTAGCTTAGCCAGTACACAAGTATTTTAAGAGAGAAAAATATCTATCTATAAGAGGCTTCTCAATTCATCACTACAGTAAAAAGCAGTAATGGTTAAACAAGACTGAGACTGCTGCACAGATAAAGGGCAGAGTCTGTATTTTTTTCATGTTTTATTACAGTGCCAAGATTGTTTCCTTTGCATCACTGGTTCTCAACCTTCATATGTATGGAAATTATCTCAATAGATGTTTATTCACAATATGGTAGGTGCTGGCCTCAGAGTTGCTGATCCGGTAGAAATGGAAAGTGAGTACTGATACTTTATATTTCTTAGAAGTTTCCATATTACTGATGAGGATAGATGGCTCTCACACGTTAAACAACATTGTTTTCTCAACCATAGAGATGGAGCCCTCAACTTTCTTTAACCCAACATTTACAATGAGTGTTTTTTTGAGATTTTAATGAAGAACTCACAGACTTTTGGTCATTTTTTTTTTTTGTCTATTGTCTTTATCATCTAGTGTGACAAGCCACTTACTGCTGTTTCCAAATGACATATATTCACAGACTCACAGATCTGATTCAAATAAGAGTTTGGATATGAATGACTAAGAACCTTTTTAGGCCTGAGGATATCACTTGGATTTTTCTCTCTGATTGATCAACTTATCTGACTTTTAGAGGTTTGGCTTGGGCAAGGCAGATGATAGCATTTTCAGTGTATTCATGGGAATCTAGGACTGAGAGACTCAAGAAGACAGCATAGATATCATCCATATAAACAACAAAGATTATCTCAAAATTTGCTATGTCTTAAACTTTTACACGATTGGTGTGTGAAATTCACACTAAAGCTGAATTTTCATTCAGATTTCATGATTAGTATCACTTGAAAAAGGTCGCCAATACTGCTGGGCAGTGGTGGCTCATACCCTTAATCACAGTACTCAGGAGGCAGAGGAAGGAGGATCTCTGTGAGTTCAAGACCAGGCTGGTTTATAGAAGACAGCTAGAGCTACACAGAAAAACTCTGTCTCAAAAAAAAAAAAAATGTTGGCAATACAACATTAATCCAAAGAACTTATTATACATTTTATATATTGCAATAGTAACTTCTACACTCAAACTAGAATCCCCTCACCTGGGATCCATTCCTCTTTGTATTTCTTTCTTTCATGTATTACCACTACTATTTTTGCTCAAGTACGTGGTGTTTTAATTTTCTTGACATGTTCTTCTTTTAACCACTGAATGTTTAATTATTCCCAAACTCATTTTCTAGAATATATCCTGTCAATAGGAACAGATGGTTCAGCTGATTGCTAATAGGACATGGAGATAATTGTTAGTAGGTTAACATTTAAAACACAGTCCATTTGGGAGTCACCCAAAACTGCTTCAGTTAGTGACACAACTAGCCCTGGCATGTGGGCAAGATATCATGGGGTTATCAGTTTGTATTCCAGAGCACAGCATTTAGAACCTGCTTCAACTTTGCGGACTGGAATCCAAAAGAAGCACAGAAACCAGTAATGCTAAGCAATCTTTCAACCTCCCTCATGTTCCTGATAACCAATGAGTTCCCTCATCCCACTTCTATGATATCTTTCACATTCTTTCTGTTCCCACAGCCGCCACCCCCAGTCAAGCCTTGTTGGCTCCAGCAGAAGCCTCTGTGCTAGACGCCCATCTGCTTTCGTTCTTTTCAACCTTTACTCTTTCCAGTTCCTGTCCAATTTTGCTACCCAGTTAACTACCCTGAAAGCCAGCCTGAGCTTCTGCCTGATTGGCTACAAATCATTCAGTGACTCCTATTTGCTTACCAAATGAAAACAAATAAGGTAATGACAAGACCGAAGCCTTTCCACTTTCAAGTCTATGGTTCAATCTATTTATCTAACTATTTATCTAACTAGGGGATCTCTTGCTCTCACCTGGGACTTACCAGCTTGCTACTGTTCTTCAAACATCAACCTGTGTTTTTCCACCTTCCTGACCTTCTATTATACTGACCTTCCTTTAAGGATTCTCTTAAAAATGCACAATCCCCAATCATGCATGCATAAATCCAACATCTTTTTAAAGGCCTATGTTCAAAGACATCATTTTCATTAATACGTCAACTTTCTCTGCAGGAAGCAATCTTGCTTTTAAAATGTTTTCCTTAGTGTTTCTGTATGTCTCTTTCTCTTAGAATCTGTAATTTTTTCCACTTACATTTTTCTATACACTAATCCAGTCTCCAAATTTCATATCCTATAATTACTTTCTTTGTTTATGACCTTTATTGACATTCGATTGCTTTGAAGGAGAGCAAAATCCTAATGAGTAAAATGTGTCATTAATGCACCATTCTGCAAGGGTGTTTTGTTCTTTGTACTCTGCCCAAGCCTCCTTCTCCCCTGACAGCTCTTGTCCACTGCGGTATATTTTTTTCATCTTCTAGTGAGACACGACTTGTCTCAGCCTCTTCAAACATGCAGTTCTTTCTGCCTGCACTACTACTCTCCGTCCACCTTTCCTGATGTAGTCCACTTCTCTCAGTCTTCAGAGTCCAACTATCACCTTCTGAAGAAACCTCTTATTGCCTAAGCAGAACAAGCCCTCTCCAAATATTCATGACAATATATATTAAAGTCATTTAAATGGTACATTATCTTCATAACTGCAGGTATATGTCAATGTTTTTTTTTTCCAGAGACACATGGCCTGACAGTGTGTGTGGACACATAATCAAAGAGTAAATGTGTACTACATAATTTAAATATACATACGGAGAAGATAAATTTTATATATGCACGGTATATATAATTAAAAATGTTATGTTTGGTGTATTACCTATAATTATGACTAGATTCTAATATCTATGATCTATTTTGAATTACCCAACAACCTAGCAATCGAACTTAGTTAATATAAAGGAACTATGTATTGAATGATGACTATGTGATTGAAGGAAGAAAGAATTCACAGACTTCAGGTAGAGATTTAATTTTTTGCAAAATTTCTAAATCCTTATGTGTTTCAAAAATGATTTTTATCATATCTACATATAAAAATAACCAAATTTTATTCACATATTTAATTATCTGGTTCTCTTATGAGCTGTTAATGTTTATGGGATTATATAGAAACAAATATGCTCCCATGGAAAAGGGACAAAATTGATAAACAGTGGCCAGGTTCACAGGAAATGAACAGCATTCCCTTTATTCTTATAACAGTGGAAGGAAACAAGATTAATTTACAAAAAGGGCCAGGCAGTGAACAAGGAGGATGAAAACAATCCCTGGAAGAAAACAGAAGCAATTCTTCCAGTGTGCTTCAGTTAGAAAAGAAAATCTAATTCCTTATCTATTTTATAGTTTAAGTTTCAATCCAATATCAGAACCCACTTCTAAGCGGGAGTGCCTTTCCACAGCCAGACTGCAGCATAGCCACCGTTATTTGCTTTCCTTGATGCCAATCAGCCCTGGGAGACCAAGCCACATATATCTATCAGCTCTTCACTTCCTATTACCTCTGCCTGACATGTTGTGGATTTGACCTTGGGCAACTCATTTCTGTGTTCTGTAAAATAAAGGGAACAGCCTTAGCCTTCTTGCTTCCTTCCATTCTAGGACTGTAAGCCTTGCCTGCTGCATGGCTGCCAGTGCTTGCATTTCATCCATCTCATATTTGCTACTGTGTGGTTAGGGATGTTTTATGGATAAGAGATAAAATGATGAGATAAAATGCTTGTCCTCAGAGAGCTACATTCTATGGATAGGAGACAGTTATCATGCGAAATAAACCCTTCTAGTGGTAGCCACTAGAAAATACTGGGAAGGAAAACAAAGGGATAGGCCAAAGAAGGTTAAAAACACAGCAAGGGTAGGATTCAAGAAGAGCCTAACTTAGAGGTGAAAGGAAAAAGACTTATTCTCCACTCCTAGGTATCCATCGTTGATTTCTAGAAGTGGTCCTCATTTTGCATGCTTCTTAGTGGACCCAGTATAAATTAAGAGGTATAAATCCATCCAGATTCCTGTGCACTGCCACATGCTTAGTTCCTCCTCTGTTAACTTCCTGCCAGGAGTGTTAGCCAAGGTATTCTCTTTGCTCTCATTGTCACTGCCCTCTCCATCTCTCACCTTCCCTTCTTTCCTGATGAAAGTTTCAACTCTTATACCCTACACCAGTGCCATTTGCTTCTGGAAAATCCCACAACCATTTCCCATGCTGATCTGTGACAATTCCCTACGGTTTTAGCTGTCAACATTCTTACTAGGTATTTCTTGAACATTCTCACAACTGGCTTTAGGCCCTTGCCTCACCTGTCTTCCAGGAATAGGGCAACTTGCCCTTCAAGGCTCTGCTCTGAGAATGGTCCTTTTGGGAGGCCTCCAAGCCCTGCTGGAAGGAATTAGCATCTTTTCCGAGTGCTCCCTGAATGTCATGTATATGCTTCTTCTGTAGTTACCATAATGTAGCATGCTTCTACACTTTTTGCTTTCTGGCTATCTCTCTAGAGAATGGTCACGTTTCATTCATACATTGAACTTAAGTAACTCTCAATAAAACTGATAAATAGAAAATGTGGGGAAAGTAGTTGGTAAGGAAGAAAAGAAGGCTGCCAGTCAGTTATGGAAGCTAGGGAGCTAAGGGAAGGGGAAACTATTGCCTCTTAGGTTAAGGGTTATAAATGGCCCCAACTCTTAACCTGGAGGTCTCAGTGCTAACCTGCCTCCCATTAATCTAACTCTGACCTTTTGTCCCAATTCTTGTAACAGGGCTTCCACAACTCAGCCCCCACCTGGTGCCCCAGTTCTGAGGATTTGCCTTCTGTCTTGCTCCTCTTTGCCTGATCTCTTTTGGAGGCCTGCCTAATATGTCAGGCTCTCAAAAACTGGAACTCTCTATTGCTCTCATTCTGCTGCCCCCTCCCAACTCTCCTTTTTAAAGCTTTGCCCTGCCTATGAACCCAGGCAGGTGGCCAGAGTCCTGCTAGTCCCTGACAGGCTTCCATGATTCTGACTTTGAGCACTACATGCTCCTGAGTTCTTTCATTGCCTTTCGCTGCCAGCCTGCTGTGGCCACCATCCCTCCCCTCCCCCATGCCATCTGACTGCTTGATGACCACCTGCTCTCCAAGGCTGTACCCTTCAGATTCCATTCTTCACCTGTTCAAGTGGCCTGCCTCCAAAACAACCTCTGGGCCCAATCTCTTGTTAATTATTTCCCTTGTACCTTTTGTTTCTTAACCATTTACATTTGCCTTGCTTCCTGCTCTGAAAGGGATATGCAAACTTTTACATAGACAGAGGATCTTGGTAACATCATTGAATTTATCTAGCACACTTTAACAGAGCTAATGACACTAGGAAACTGGGGAAATTGATTCATTTTAGAGTCTAACAATCCACCTTTCAGATAAAGACATTGGAACTCAAAAAGTGAAAGGATATTTCCCCAAGGTTGCACAGCTAGTTGAGGCCAAACAACATCCAGCTCCCGGCTCTCTGAGTCATGGTCAAGAACTGTACTTTCACCAGACTGGCACCTTGGCAGATTTGTTCTTTTACACATCAGAGAATTCTATAAAGTAAGGACAACAGAATCATTTACAGGCAGCTCAAAGAAATATAGATACCAACTTGGGCCACAGTTTCCAAAGCTAAACAGAACATACTGGATTAACCTCTTTCAAAGGCACAGACACTTGGAAGAAATCAGAGGTAACCCTAGTGTGAACTTATCTCAAGTATAACAATATTTTCACATATCTCTTTGGGGTGCCAGTATCCCCATAATCTATGAATCCAGAACAACAACAACAACAAAAGCAACAACAGTAAAAGCTAATTAGGAGATAAAAAGACCTCACAAAATAGTTGTTAATAAAAGCAACTGAAAAGGCAGAATCTATAGCTCAGAGGAAACAATGCTGAGACAACAGCCTTGTAAACATGTTAGAAGCATAAGTAGCATACACATATATACCGAACACATCTGTCTAGTAAAATGACAACTGGCACATTTTGCTTAAGACAATTGTCTGATGATTACTATAGAACTGGTGAAGCCTAAAACAAGGTCTTGACCATGGTGAGCTTGACACTGGTTCTGGATAATGGCTGTGCACATGCCATAATTTCAGGGCACATATTAAGTTTGATTCAGAAACACAGCATAACTGTTGTGTAATTGATGAGTAACTTTTTCCTACAAAGTTGGAGTCCTAGAAACATCACAGAAGGGAGAGCATCCCAGCAGCCCTGTCACAGCTGGGCCACCTGAGTCACCTTAGATGTCACTTTTCTTCCACCTGCTACCTCCAAGCAGGAATCAAGCCTGGCAATTTTCACACCTAAAGTATCTTACTAAGCTGGTTTCCCCCTAAGCATCTGCCTGAGATCAAGGCCTTGTCATCTTGTGCCTGCAGTAAAGGCCCTAGTCTGCTTGAGTCTAGAGTCTCAGCTCCCTTCAATTCATCCTCCATCCCACTGACAGAATGATCTGGCTCCCAATCTGATCATATCACTTCTGAGTTTCAAAAATCTCCCTATGACTCACCATTTACAAAGATCTTCCATAATCTGCGCCTTTCCTTCTTTTAAATCTCCCCTCCTGCTATCCTGGTACAGTACATTCCAGCAAGATTGACTCCCACCTCCAGCCTCACCCCCAGGCTTTCTCTTGTACAGCCGAACACTGCAATTGTGGCCTGATCCTTTTTTTTTTTTTCTATTCTGCTCTGCAATCTAGAGTTCGTGATTAACAAGGCAGCCATTTGGCAATAGGGAGCCTCTCACTCAATGCAGGACTTCGAAGGGTGCTTTATGCCAGATAGTCCTTCACTGGATCTCCCTAGCAACAGCACTCTACCTCAGGGAATCACAACAGTAAGATCAAAAGTACTTTAGTGGGTTTGGGTTGGAGTCCTTTAATCAAACAAAGGTATTCCTGCTAGCTGAACCATCACAAGGACTAGTTAATAGGAAGGAAAATGGGATAATGACAAAGAACTCTAACTTTTGTGAAGTATATATAGTACATTCATTGTTTATTCTACTTAATGTACGTACCTCATCTGCTCTTTACTACTGGCTGGGATTTATATGATATGGATGTAGACAAACTGCTTTCCAAAATTCCTTTGTGAGGAATAAATAAAAGACTCAGGTCTCTCCTCTCCCCAACAACCTTCCAGTGCCACTGTGCTAGCTTCCAAATTGCAGTCTCAACCATTACAAACATTTTGAGTTTAGTTTTGCTCGATTCACATTTCTGATTCTTTGAAAATGTCCCACTTGGATGTTGGAGATGTGGCATGATTGCCATCTATCCTCCAATCAGGAAGTTCTGAGAGGCAAAGGCAGAACATATCACACAAGCTTCCAGTCTCTGCTTTCTTTCTTAACAACTTTTAAAATTGTGGTTTAAAAATTGTGTGTGTGTGTGTGTGTGTGTGTGTGTGCGCGCACACGCGCGCGCGCGCGCGCACACACGCCACAGCACATGAGTAGAGGACAGTAGATCACTGGTCTTCTCTTTTTCGCCCTCACCTTCTAATATGTGGTATCCCACAAATCCACCTTAAACCTTGGCATCCTGCTGACCCAGATTTTTCTTTCTCAACATGGAAATCAGAATTTTGACTTTAAAGTGGTTGAAAGTCACATTAATGTAATGTCATCCTTTTAAACAATTGATGGAAAATCAAGCAGAGCTGCATGAGGAATCTAGGATTGGTGTATCCTAGGCAAGGAGAATTAATCACAGATCCAGAACACCTGAGCACACCTGGAAATTCCAGTAATTTCCACAGCAAACCAATGGAATAGTTGCTGGGATTTATCTGTCACTATAGAGAGGTTCATAATGGTCAAATGACTTAAGTCACACCATTGGCAGGGCATGAATAAGGTTTAAAACTCAAGTTTCACAGTGCAAAGGTTTAGGTTTTAACCCCCTTTACATAGGAATATTTGAACCATCATGCCCCAATATATACCAACCAAAAACAAATCTTGTACTAACACCGGGGGCAAGGTCAATGAACAGTTTTCAGTTTAATTTGTTATTCCTAAGAAGGGAGAAAACAACTGACTACTGGGGTGTAAACTGCAGACCTCTAGAGTTATGTGTTTCATAAACACATGAACTTGAATATGTTTTAAGAACATAGGCATGCCATGTTAATGCTCATAGAATATTGTTTCCTATTCTTTTACTTATAGAATGACATTTCCTTACTCTATTTAAGGCTTAAAAAATGAATACTAAAACTAAAATCAAATAAGAACTCCATGGTCCTGCTTTATATGGCTATAAAAACAAGAGCTAAGCAAGGGGGAAAGCAGAAAACATGGCTTTTTATTAATCAAGAGAAAAAAAATCTCATCATGTAAAAAAAAGAAAATACTGGCAGACCTCTGAAAATGGAAACACGACCCTGTTAAAAACTGCAGGATTTTATTGCTATTATTTGGAAGACTCCAAGGGCAAAAAACAAAAACATGAACTGCTGATTCTAAAAATCCTTGACAAAATACCAGGCTAGAAATTAATATTTATCACATTTTCAGTGCTTCTGACACAACAGCTCTTACATGCTGATGTTTATGAATACAAATTTGCTGATGCTGTGGACATGTATTATCTTTTCAGAAAATAAAAAAGGTAGGCAGATGCTTCCCTACATATGGTTACTAAAGCTAGAACTCTACCAAGAATAGACAGTAACATTTGTGACGAATAAAAATGATATCACTGGACCACAAACTTCTTGACTGTGCGTGGATTCAATTAATTATAATGAGAAGAGAGACAATGACTCTCTTAGCCGTTCTGACTACTTAGAGAACATCTGTGATATACCTTTGACTCACTCTTAAGTTACTATGCTGGAACTAAGCAAGTGTTATATAGACAGCCATCAAGGGTGTGGTGTACTTGTTTGAGTAGTGCATGGAGCATAAGAACATATTAAACATCCCTGAATAGAGTTCCCATAGCTTGGTGGTGTGGTGGTGCAGGTATCACATTGCATCACATTTGAATGTCATATAGTGTCACAATAACGTATTGATAAGTTATTTCTCCACCGCCTGTGAAATGAGCCAATTTAAGCCAGATTAGATTATATTAAATGCAGGTTTATTGGGACCTTAAGCTGCTGTGACATGGACAGGGCCATAGGTGTGAACTTTAATTTTCCCTTATTCTCAGAAATTCTAAGTTTCAGAGAAGTGTTTAACTTGGCTTATTGTAGTGATATCTATTCAAAGGACTAGAGTATACAGCCTCACATCTGACGTCTACAGAAAACTTCAAAAATATCATCATATTAAGACCCATGTATCTGAGATTCCTCCAGTTATCCTTTGAAGATCCATTGAAAACTTTTTGCTTCTTGATGGCTACACTTCTTTATTTGACATGAATTACTGTAGGCATTTTAACTTCTTCTGCACCCAGTCAAGTTTGTAGTGTGAAAGGAAGACCTGAGAGCACAGAGGATCTGAGAGCTCAGCGAGTAAGTGGATTTACCAGTTTGACCTGCAGAATAACTAAGCATTTCCTAGGCAAAGGAGGGCACAAGCAAAAAAGATTTTTCATTTGCTTGTTTGGAAACAAGTCTACATAGTCCTGGCTGTCTTTCAAACTTGCTGTGTATATTAGGCTGGCCTCAAACTCACAGAGATCCACTCGAATCTGCACCCCCAATCCTAGTGCTGGGATTAAAGGCATGTGCCACCATGCCCAGCTGGCAGGAGAGTTTTGAGCACAGATTATGCATTAGAAGAATGCTCAAAGACCAGAGAATATAGTTTCTACAAATATGTTTCCTGTGGGATGCCCCCAAAATATGTTATTTTCTGGACATGAAAAAGTGCATTCCCCTGTTTACTATTATTAATTGAGTTTACACTAGGTTAGAAGGATATGTAAATGTCACTTCCTCACCAGCCTTTAAATGCTGAGGTGGGGAAGGTCATGTAGTCCCCAAAGCCAATTGGTTGAATAAGGAATGTGGCTTTTGGCATAATAAAGAGCTGGCAGCCAAAGCTGGGGCGGGAAGAACAGGCAGAATGATCAGGCAGAAAACAAATACAGAGAGAAGCAGACAGAGGGAGGAAGCAGAAGGACTGAAGCAAAACAAGGAGGTAAAATAGTGAGAGTCATGTGGAGAGACTCAGTGACAGAGAAGTCAGATTAAGTTAGAGGCTAGCCCAGCGAAAGCCTAACAGCTTTAAACTATATAAATGTCTTCACGTCTTTATTATTATTAAACTACAAGTGGGACTCTGAAATCCCAGCAATAATTGTCTAGCACTCTATACTCACCTACAAGGTATAAAAAGCATCCTCAGGAGTATGAGTACATGGAAAGTAGCAAACTCCAACTGAACTGTTCCCAGACTACCTTTGTGTTTTTATGAGCCTCTTCTAGTAAACTTGGTACAAGATTCACTACCAGGATCTCAATTAATGCCTGCTGACTTGCCATGCAATGGGGCACTCTTTGAAAATAAAGAAAAGGATTATCCTTGAGGAGGGCAGCCCAGCGAACCTTTCCTTCATATCATTTTTTGGCAGATATGATAATACAGAGATTTTTTTGTTTTTTGTTTTTTAATATAATCATACCAAAGGAATTCTGACTCCAGGAAGAGAAAACTAGCTGGGAGCCTGCTAGGAACCATCAGTTTCTCTCAATTGCACAGAACAATAGTTAGGCACCATAGTCTTATTATAAGATATTAATACTGACTTTAAAAGCAAACCCTAGTCTTTTCTGAGAAAACAGCAATATGTTGCATAGCATGTATAGAAAACCAAAGGGATATGTACTGTTCCCGTGTTCAAATCGTCCTGTTTTAAGTCTATAAGGCAGATCATGTATCATGCCATAATGTTCATGCCAGGTAATGTAAGAATCTGTGCTTCATGCACCTCATCCAAAGTTCAAGAAGAACAAACATTTAGTTTACAAACTAATGTGGTAGTTAAATATTTTATTGTTGCTGCCACCATTAATAAAGTATTCAGGACATCCTGGATACATGAACCATATTGAACCATTTGCTTATCACATGTGATCTAAGTTCCAAAAGCTCAGGAATCTTGTTTCAATCTTTTTCATTGCTCCAGAACCGATAAAGAAACATTTCCCCTGTGTTATCTATGCTATGACATCAGTATACTCATTGTCTGAGAGATAAACTTGAATTAATCTATTGATATATAATAAAATCAATTCCTGCTGATTGTTTAAATAGACCAGCATTAAATTTTGGCTAAATATTTGTCTCCTCAGATTTTATCAGAAGAGCTCAAATGGTGCCCTTTCATTATTCTACCTAGAGCACATATACAAATGTAATACATAATCAAGACTGACCTAAGAAAATTAAATAGGAATAAAAACAGTCTCATTAATATAAGCCTATTTATAAACAGTCTTCCCAAATTGGAATGCTGCTACAAAGTAGCTACTTGCCACTTCCAGGTTTTAATGTCTTGATTAATTACAGAGTGATGTTTAATTATGTATTTTATTATGCATAACAAATATAAATTACATACCTGATGGTTCACAATTATTTAAAAAATATTTGTCATTTATCCTTGAAAGTGAAACACTTCTTTAGAATGGATAAAGCTGTTTGGGGAACAGAATATGGGTAGAATTAATGGCCCCCACATTAATCATTTATTTTATGAAAATGTGAAGGTCATTCTCCTCTTTCAGATGCTTCCTGAATTTCTTTAGCAAGATCTACCTGCTGAATTTCAATATGCAAAGCAGCGAATTACACAATGTGTTCTACCCTTTTCCCTAAAGGCACACAGCTTTTATTTAATAAAGATGTTATTCTAAGAAGCTTTACTGTGGCACTGTCACCCACCAGAACTCATCTCTGAAAGGTGGTTATTATTAGCAAGGACAGATGACCTGTCTCTTTGAGAAGAACCATACATATAGTTATATATGATTATTAGTGTTCTCAGTTGGTTGCTGACCGAGGATCACATTGTGAAATCGATAGACATCATTGATGAACAACGTTCTGGGAGTGAGAACTGTGGTATAACATAGTATTTTCTACTTTTATATATTTTTCTAAATATTAATTAAGAACCAGATACTATAAAAACTTTGTATATTTGCAAGTTTTCTGTTACTATTTTCTCTTAACTGATAGATGTAGGGAAGAAAAAATGAAGACTTGTCATGTAGGTAAGAGTCCAAATACACTTGTCTGATAGATAAATGTATTTAATCAGTGGTGCAAGTTAAGCCTGGCTAATGAGGTGCAAAGCCTGCATCTAGACTGAAGCTGAACTCACTCTTTTGAGTAGTCAAGGTAAGATGGTGAGCAGTTAGCAAAACTCTTGACCAGACCAAATGCACTTCATTCTGGTGCCATAAGTTGTGTGTGTGTGTGTGTGTGTGTGTGTGTGTGTGTGTGTGTGTGTGTGTGTGT
>JANHMN010000003.1:83156503-83197730 GCA_030674055.1 Rhabdomys pumilio | reverse complement strand
AGAGAGAGAGAGAGAGAGAGAGAGAGAGAGAGAGAGAGAGAGAGAGACTTGGTGGGCTAATGGTGGAGTTGACTTTCATGTATACGTAATTCTTGTTTCAATTTGGCAATCAAAGTAGCAATAGAGGGTAGTTAAAAAACAACTTTTTTCTTTATAAATAGACACACATGCTATTTGTCTAATTTTATCCTTGGTTGGTGCAACTAGACCATCATGTCAGTTATTATCTCTGTCAAAGTTGTTTTATTTTACCCATTAAGTTAAGTGCTAAAGAAGAGTTTAATTAGCTGAAGTCTAAATTGTCATAATTAATTTACTAGGTACTTTACAACACCCTGTAAAACATTTATGTAAATGGATATCCACTTTCGGTGATCATGTGGCATATTTAATTTATTACACAACTAAATATTTAATTATTAATTTTAGTGAAGCTAAGGTATTTAGCTAAATCGTATTACTTTCAATAAAATGCTTCAAAATTTTATTCCACATATTATAAAATCTTATTGAAGTAGTAACAGAAGCCCAAACATTTATAAGTATTTTAAAGATGTTTTTAGAATAGCTACACCAGATGAATGTAATTATTCTGATAAACTATTCAGCATGTTTTATGTCAAGCTCAAATGGTAAATGGCTCTGTTTTTACATTAAAATTAACTTTCCAGTGGTTACAATGTTTCCTTTGGAAGTGATGAAAATTCTAGAAAGGTATGATATTGATAGTCACACAATATTGAAAATGTACTTGATGACATAATATGTACACATTTTAACACAATAAAATGTTTGTATGAACTTTTGACTATGAAATATAGTACATTTATCATAGGTTGGACACTAAGATATTTAATAGTTTAGAAGAAATTCAGTTGTGCCTATACCCTACATGGCAGTCTATTATAACAGAGGTGTTAAAATAAATTCTCAGTCAATCCACTTTTTTTTCAAACAATAAGAAGTGGCCTACTTCAGAAAGACATGCCATGTATTCAGTTGAAATAAAATTATATAGAACCCCAGAACATATTGCATGTCAGACTGTGTCACAGTTGCCAATTCACAGTCTTCCTCACTGACAACTAAATGTATTCCTTGTCTGTGACTGCACCACCCAGAAGGCAGCCAGTCTTGTCTATGTATTTCTTCTGTTCCAAGGAGGCATAGTCACTACTATACTTCTGTTGTTGAGCACTGCAAGGCACCCACTGAGTTATTCAATTTATGCAATGTTGAGGTGTTTCTTTAAATTACCCGATGTGAATGTGCAGTTTTGTTAAGTAGGTCTATTTCAGAAAGACATGCTACTTGTTTAACCAGTTGTAAGACAGTATAAATAGTTATGATAAGGAAAATGATACAGTACACATTCAGAATATGAAATGTTAATCAGAAATGCAAAGTAACATAATACTTTAATATTGTGAATTTCTCACATCCATTTGATGCTCCAAGAGCACAGTAAAGCAGTCAAATATCCAAATGTCTAAACAATAGATAGTGTTGGGTACCAATTCCTTTCCAAGAACAAATCTGCTGCCTAAAATGGACAGAAACACATTATGTTAATTAGAGGGTGACACTCTGCCTCTTCAGGATGGTCTCTTGGGGAGACATTAAGACAGATATACTTGAGTGAAAGGTTTTTCAAGTGAATCTTTCCCATCTTTGGTAAGACCTACTGCTTAAGTCAAGTCACCCTCCAAAAATATTATTCAGTGAAAGTTAGGGTTACTGTACCTGGGCAGAAGACCGTTCACCCACATGGTCTGATGCCAAAGAGCTATGACTGTGAGGTTATCCAAAGTGATCCAAAAATAGAACTTAAGAGCAACAGTAGGAGATGGGAGAGTTCATTTGTCATTTGAGAGACTCTGGAGAACTACATTTATTTTCTAAGGTTCTGTGTTTGAATGGCTTGTCAAATTATATACTTCTTTGTGAACATTTAGGTTATGTTGAGTATAGCATAAATATGTCTGCACTTGACTCCCATATGAACTCCATGAGACAGGTCTCATTTTGGCAGCCAGAACATGCAACTTTTAAGAAAATATCTCATTGTCCAAGCTGGCAAGTGGTACGGCTAGTCTTCCAATCTTCTTCTTCAGTAGATTTTAACAGAAGTTTCAAAATCAACAACTTTCTTCAATTTGAGACATTCATGTTTTCTAGAAGGATAACTATGAATGGATGTCCCCATGGATTACCTAGGAACAGGATGACGTCAGGTGCATTTCATTCCACTGTTGGAAAACAGCACAGTATCGTCAGCTGTATACCAGGTGGCTTATAACCATGCATGGTCCCTTATTCCAAGACTGCAATATATCTGGGCCAGGTTTAAGAAATGGGAAGTGAAGTGCCAGATTGCTTAGTCTGCTAAAACAGCACAGAGATTGTCAGAGGTTTGTTTCTATCATGTATTTTTCTCCATTTGATACTGATCTACGGTAGAGTGTTCCTTGATCACTTCTGCACCCTTTGTAAATCCCAGCACAGTATTATTAATAGAAATGTGCAAATAAGTCTACATTTGCCACTGAGGGGAAATGAGCATTTGTTGAATATTAATTGACTTAAAAGGCCATGGATAACTCATGTACTTTAATTTTAGTTTTCTGTAGTCAGCCTTTTTGAATCACTGGAATAAAATACTACATGACTTTGAAGTTGCTCAGGCCACTTACATAGGTAAATTATAAGAAACTGGGATACCCAAAGTATAAATTAACAGGAAATATATTTAAATTTGTTTTCTAAAAGGTATAATGTAGTTCACAACTGCCACCATGCTCCACCTCACTGGGTATTTTTACCCTGCTCTTCTTAAAATCTTCTCAGGTAAAAGCTCCAAAACAAAAGAAATTCTCTTCAGTGTATCACATAAGGACTTGGAATTCCAGAGATAGGAATGAACAAAATCCAACTTTTATAAAATAATAGATAGCATTTGAATTAAACATGATGTTTAAAACATTACACTTGGAGAGATAACAAAATGTTACACACTGGGAGAGTAGAAAGCAAAAAAAGAAAAATCCCATAACATCCCTTATTCTTTATAGATTGAATATGAAAACATTAAACTAGTTATAACAACAAAATGGATTAGTGATAGGAAGAAAATGGAAAAAGGAAATAGAATAGTGAGGATATTTTTCTCAAAAAAAAAAAATCTCAGAACTGTGCATCCTAGAACAGAAGTAATAAAGATGGTTATTTCTAAGAAATAGATCCACTGTGGGTCCATTCAGATCACAGCAGGAACATCCAAAGTAGCAATTAATGCAGCCACTGATGTGGAATTTTTCTCCAAATGATGCCCTGTTATATGACATTTTTTATTATTATTATTACAACCAAGCTCTGAAGTCATGGGCAAGTTGGATCATTTATTTATTGAAAATATCAGTCTAGATTATCAATATCACTGTTTAAAAATTTGCATACAAGCAGTGATACTGTGAAAAGACATAAAAACATAAAACAAAAACAAAAAATCCTGACAATTACTCTTTATCAATGACTTTAGGGTAGTGCTTGCCAGTCTTCATGATCTGAGCATAGAAAATTCAGGTAGAACACTTACATTTGGGAATATCCAGTCTTAACTACACTAATATGGCTACAGTCTGAGAGGTAACATATGGTCATGGTTGAGAATGTAAACTCAATCTAGATTATCTGTTTCCAAATCTCGCTTTAGAACATGCTAGCTGTGTGTCTTTAGACTTACAAGCGGATCTTTCTTGGCCTCAAGGTAAAAATGCAGACATGTTGTTACTTAGCACATAGGGCGATTATGAAAACTAGCAGACTCAGAATATGTAATGTCATACAATAGTGCGACATAGTATGTTGTGACCTAATGTTGTGACCCCATTAATACAGTTCCTAAAGTTGTAGTGATCCTCAATCATAAAATTATTTTTATTGCTATTTATAACTATAATTTTGCTACTGTAATGAATCCTAATATAAATATCTGATATGCAGATGGTCTTAGGCAATCCCTGTGAAAATGTTATTAGACTCAGAAAGGAGTTGAGACCCACAGGTTGAGAACCATAGCAATAATGGAAGCCCACAGGAAGCACTCTGGAATTATTTATTAATGTTGTAGTTATCACCTATAAAACAAAGGCCCTTCCTAGTTCTCAGAGCCCATGAAACACCTCTGGTTTTATGAGTGGAAATAAAGCTGCAAAGTGATGTTGTCCATCTATGCCTGAGACTAGAATCATTCAGAATGCTTCGCTTCTCTTAAAATGAGAAGTAATAAGATAGGCTTTCAATCAACATTCATAAAATATAATTAGTCTTTCACAAATGACTTTACAGACACAGAGACTGGAAGGGGACAAAGGAAAAAGCTTGGAGGTGGGAAATTTATAATCATCTAAAAGGATATTTTGTAAGGAATTAAAGACTCAAACGGTCTCTACAGTATAGTAACAATTTCACCTAAAAATCAACAACAACAACAACAAAAATCTGATGTTTTTATTTTCCTCCTTCTAGTAGTAGAGATATAATTACACAATTCTTCATGTGATAAAACAAGAATGGTGAAGCAAATCTATTCTGAAACCCAAGGTAGTAGTAGAGAAAGAGGCATCATTAATGAATAAGTTACCAAAAGTTGCCTTGTTTCCTTTATGAAACTAGGTGAGTATTGAAATGGAAAGAAGAGGAGAGCATAGGAAAAGGGAGTCTGGGATGAGAGAGGGAAATGTTAAACTTTTTCTACTAGATTTGATAGAAAGCCAACACAAAGAATGTTGCTACTATTTGTAACACAGAAGAGAACCAAAAATCAATATACCCAAGATTTTGCAACAATAAGGTAAATTTGCATATGGGTCTAAAGTCTTTAGCTGCCATATTGTTCCTAAGTGAGGGAAAAAAGAATTTAAAAATGCATGAAGGACAGGGGACAATCAAGGTAAGAAACGACCTTTACCATAAACTAAAACTGAAGTTACAATGTTTTTCAAACATGAAGGCACAAGAAAAAAACCCAACATTTCCTGTTTTTATACTTCTCAGACATCACTCCCTCAGCTCCTAAATCCCATGACAGGACACATTTTCCCTCTCAAAGAAAATTTATTTTCCTTAGTCCCATGCTAAGGAATCATCAGTTTCTGTCCTGTCAACTGACACAACTTTACAGTGCTGAAAAAGGAATGAACTTTATTATAAAATCTGTTTTTAACAGCTGTCATTTCCTCCACACTTCTCGAAAACCCATGTGACAAGTCTAAATCCCTTCTCATAGTAGAAACTTTCTCCCATGCTCAGTTACTAGGATTTCATTACGCTTATGCTTCAGAGGGATTTTGCTATGTCTTGGATGAGAAGTGTCCCCCGAAGACTCATATGTTGAAGGCTTGGTCCCTGGTGCAGAAGGATTCACTACTCATGGGGATTTAGGAAATGACTGGATCCTGAAAGCTATTGTCTTATCAATAGACTACTCTACTGATGGATTCAGAGATGAATGTACCACTAGTAGCTGTTGAAACTGTAGGAGTTAGGGGCTAGTTGGAGGAAGCAGATTAGTGGAAGGCTACCTCTAGAGAGTTTTTTTGTTGTTATGCTCTCTGATTTGGTCTCTTTCCCCATTATTGTCCATAGTGCAGTGAGCAGCATTCCTTTATGATGTCTTCTCTCATGATCTTCTGTCTTACAGTGATAAGACCCCTAAACAATAGATTCTAGTGACTATCCACTGAATCCTTTGAAACAGTAAGCCCAGATAATTTTTTCTTCCTTTCAGTCAATATTCTCAAGTATGCTCTTAGATGGATTGTGTGGTGGTTAACTTTAGTTGTCGACTTTGCAGAACCTAGAATCATGTGGTAAATGGGATTCTGAGCATGCCTGGATGCCCACCCACTTTGTGTGACACTATTCCTGGCTGGGATCTAGCATTATATAAGTAGGCAAAGGAAGCCAAGCAAGGGAGCTCATTCTTCATCTTTATTCCTAATTGTGACGTTGATGTGACTAGCTGCTTCAAGCTCCTGCCAATCTGAGTTCCCCATTATGATGGACTACACCCTTGAACAGTAAGGAGAAATAAACCTTTTTCCTCTGAGCTGTTTTAATCATGATATTTTTTTCACAGCAACAGAAAAAGAAACAAAGACAGATGGGAAGCTTACTAACATGGTTGTATAGTAACAAGTAGAGATGGAAAAGAAAGGCAAGATTTAATGAGTGCTTTTTAAAAGTTTATTGAGTTTGTTGGATGAATAGTTAACATTCATTCTCTTACCCTACGAGTTTGACAAAAGAATATACAGTCAAAAAACTGATCCTTCGAAAAGAGCTATCTATTTTCATTGCTATCTTATGTTCTTTTTCCATTACTACCTTGTTTTTAACAGACCTTCTTTTTCCTTCAAAAGATCAGAAGAGACTGACTGTGTGGAGGCTGTGTGGGTTTCAGAGCTTATATACTTTGAATTCATAGCAACACCTACCTACTCATCCTTAATGATGAGACTCACATTTGGCACCAGAAAACTACTCCTTATTTCACAGTATCCTATATGGCCATTATGGTAGGAGGTTGTAATTCAGATTTCTTCTGCTGCTAAAACGAAGAATCAGAGATTCAGTAGCTTAAACAGCAGAAATTAAGTTTTCACTCTATTGAAGACCAGAAGTCCAAAGTCAGAGTTTCAACAATGTTTGGGTTCTTGTGACCATCCATTCCTCTGTTGTAGTCTTTCCTGTGTGTACACTGAGCAACTGAGTAAAAATGAGAGTCAGTACTAAAGGTCAGGGGTAGCAATATAATTTCCCATTCCTTCTCTTATATGGTAACCAATCAGAGTACTTGATGTGTACTCTTCCATTGAAATGTAATTTAACATTAACTATTTCTTAAAATATCTATCTTTAAATGAGGTTGCACTACAGACTAGGACTTTGAAATATAAATCTGAAGGAGACATAATTCCATCTATAGCTAGTGGAAGGAGAATTCTCTCAATAACTAAAACTTATAGGCTTAGAAAGTAAAAAGAAGAAAACAAAATGTTTCATGTCTACATACAAGCCTGCATCTTGAGACATGTGGAGCAAAACTGTTAGAAATTGTTGGGTTTGACACACCACTGTTAGTTGAAAAGGATTCTGATCTCCTGTTAGCTACTATCCTTCCAACTCTGGTGTCAGTGGCATGAAGAGTGAGAGTCATAGAGAACTATTCTTTCAAACAGAAGGCTGCTGCCTGCTTCATATTCTCTATCTTCAAAGAAAATAGGTAGCAAGAAAGGGGAAAAAGGCCTTCAGGGTCTCTCATTTTGCTCCTTCTTTGAAGATGAGTGCAGTCTCAATATGGACTTTTAAAGAACAGACAATGTAGTCCCAGGGTTTTTTGTATGCGTTTATTTGACATGCTTATCCTCACGCAAGACTTATAAAGCATAAGATTTATGGGCAGATAAACCCAAATGAGGAAAAAGTCTTCCTTCAAGTATTCTGTAGTTATATACTAAATACAAATCTAAAAATGTTAAGCTGGGGAGAAATCTGGCTGCAAATGAAGAATTCAAGCCAAGACAGATTAGCCAAGAAGGCATAGGAAGTTGGAAATGCAACCAGTAAACTTCTAGGCACACTAACTCCTGGTTCAGGTATGATTCACTCGGGAACTCCTGATGTTAGATGTCCTGAATGAAAAGGACAAAACCTAACAATGTTTTGACAATGTTATTCAAGATTTAGTGATTAGCTTCAGAAAAAGAAACTATGGAGCTTAAAGAAAATTAGTGAGAATTAGTGAGTGCGACAAGACATTACTCAAGTGAGAAGGGATTCTCTAATAAACTCATACATGAAGTATATTTATGAACAGGAAGTGGGATGTTATGGATCTTTATAGAGAGTATTCTAGGTAGGTGATTTTACTGGATTGGGGGCTTTTTCTTATCTTCCTCCCTTAATCTAGTAATACAAGTAGAGGAAGCCCTTTGAAGCAGAAAAGGAGAAAGATAAGCATTTTTGCAAAGTTTGTAAACTAGACTCAAGTAAGTCCATCTGACTATCTGGACTCTGAACACACTGTAGTGAGAAATTAGATGTTGTTTCGCTATTACTCAGAGGCCCGACTATGCCAAGAAAGCATAGAGCAGAACATAAAATTGACAGGCACCATAATCAGTAATACCTGACTGAAAATTCCCTTTACCAATTATAATCTGGTCTAATCTCTTAGCAACTTACATTGCAGCTTCTTTGGCTAACGATAAAAGCAATGCAGCAAGTGGAAGTGAGGACTAGATGAAATAAAGGATGTAAAATATACATCCTAGTGCTCATGTTTTCCTCAAAGGCGTTACCCAGTTGATACAAGGTTCACAGGGTTTGTCTGACCTATCCTCCTGACCTCCAGCTAGTTCTTCCTCTTTCCTCCTGTCTTGCTTTCCTGATCTGGCAACAGCTATGCCTTATAAATGCCAGGATTGGTAGCAGTTGAGGACCTTAGAACAGGTACTAAGTAAGGCTGCTTCTTTCACTCTTCTTTCACCCTCTTTGAGGTGATAGGGGCAATCTGCAGGAATGCACTCAGCACGGGCAAACATCTGTCCTCCTGGTCACCACAGTTTGGCTGACACTGTTGCTGAGTCATAATATTGCTCATGACTGGAGATTGCGGACTCAGAAGGCTCAAAGAAACAGACTTGAGAGAGGACAACTGTCTCTTTCTCTCTCCAGGTCAGACTACTCTAGAATAAGACAAGAATAGAAAGAAAGTATTGGGCATGCATCAAGGGCTGAAAGCCCATCCACATCAGGGCATATTTTCTAATGTCTTAGCAAAATTCAGGTAATACATGTAAAGCCACTTTTCAACATTGATTTTTTCATAGGGAAAATATATTTGCCATCTAGATAGTTGTATGTATACATCACATTCACATATACACATACAACATAAAAAAGTATCTAATTTAGAGAATATGGCTCTACAGAGTATTGTTTCCCTAATTTACCAAATTAGATGCTGTAGAATGAAGTCGATAAGTGCTAGCTATTGTTACACACACACACACACACACACACACACACACACAGAGAGAGAGAGAGAGAGAGAGAGAGAGAGAGAGAGAGAGAGAATCTTGAATTCTTGAATGCTAGAGAGAGAGAGAGAATCTTGAATTATTGAATGTTTTTTACTCTTTTTCTTCTGGAATTTACATGGCTCTGTTTTCATTTTGGCTTTTAATATATATAGCATTCATCTGCATTTTACTTCTTTATTTACCTTCTTAAATACAGAAGAGGATCCTCAATGCCAAATGACTTCTATCTCTACTGGAAAATCTGTATGATACATTTAGGTATTAACTATTATACTTCCCTATGCAAACTATCATTATTAGTGACAAAGAGATGCAAGTATTTAGATGACAAGTGTTACCTTCCATCCATTTATTTATATTAACTTGTTTTATCATTAAATAAAAATGCATTCATCCTTTCAGCATTATACCACACTACATTCATTCTAAAGGTAAACCCTTTTCACAGTTTAACAATTCTGTAACAAAGATGCATCTTATAAGTACTAATATATCACAGATCCATTCACTGTTCTTTTGTCTCTGGGTAATAATGATGCATCTTACAAGAGGGGACAAGGTAGAGTCTAAGAGGTAAGGTATGAAAGACAGTCATATGTTGAGCATTCTATTAGACTCTATAATTCTGGCACAAAGGCTGAAAAGACCTTTATTATAAATAAACTAATGAGAATTACAGTAATATGAAGATGATTACCACCAATGATGTAGGGACTAATAGGAGATCTAGCCTTGGTATCTGAGGCCATAGAGTTTCCTAGTAATAATGATGTTGCCTCAAGATGCAGAACTAGTAAAGATTATGATTGGGATGTGGTCAAATAGCTAGCTGAGTAGGACAAGCCAAATTTTTGAAGTTAACAAAAGGACTAGCGTAATTAACTATTTGCTTAGAGCTTAGGATTTTCAGTTTATGTGCTCCTGGGTGGAGAACAAGGTGTGATACTAGAGAGGCTAGGTAAGGATTTCTCTTTCCTTCTAAAAATATCTACTTAGCAAATGGGGGAGTGAAAGATCCATTTGACAGATAAGAACACTGAGGTTACATAAGCCATATGTCTGCCTTCAGGCTGGATGCCAAAGAGCAAAACTAGCTAGTGCCCTTTTTAAAGTGCCCATCCTTTTTATATTTTGCTAGAACCACCAAGGTCATGATTCTTTCTCTTTGGCCACACAGCTGACAAGCTCACTGCTTCGTTGTCCTTTCGTTCAGTTTGTGCTGAATTAATGTGTTACATTTAGAAAGAAAGACGTTGCTAGTGTGTTAATGCTTGGGAACGTTTCCAAGGGTAAATATGCCCTAACGTCAAGAAACGTGTGCTCAGGGATCAGTCATATCACTTGTTGGTTATCTCACACTGCCCAGTTTATCCATGGTTACTTTTCTTACATGAAGGATGTCTCCCCTATGTGCATATGCTGGCACTATTCAACATTTCTCCTCAAAGGAGTAAAAAGCATAAAAATGAAAATAAAAACAAAGAGTTGAGAGGAGGTTCACAACTTTCAGTACTTCTATACTCTCTGGCATTTTTGTGTAACTTGAAACTGCATTTTCAATATATCTTACATGTATCACCTAGCCTTTTAGAATAAAGCAATCTGGAAGTGGTCTACATTAAGAAACTTTAAGGTGAAATGTAACAACAGGCAGAAAAGAGACACAAACTTCTCAACTAACTACAAAGGATCTCAGAAAAAAGGGAATAATTGTTTAAATGGAGATGCCATGTTGTGACCCAGCAGTCTGAGTTGCACATTACCACTTTTAGAATAATTTTGTTCATAGAATTTGCTGGTCTGAGCAACCGTCTTTTCAATGAAAGAATAACACAGCACCCGCTGCTTTTCATTCTCAGAAGAAAATAGCAATGTGAATCACCTAACATCTTTGACTCATTCTTAAAGGAAACTACAGATATAATTGGCTAAAATTTAGGTCCTTTTTGATGAAAGACATCTTTCGAGCCTATAAGAAAGATCAATGAGTACAAACATCAATATTTAGGTTATTAAGACTTGACAATTACAAGTTATTTTTTGAGAATAATAGAAGCCAAGAAATACCTTTCTGCATTTATCCAACTAGAGGGGACACAGAGAAATGTCATTAATGGAACAGGTAATTTAAGGCATGGGTATTGTTTTATCTGAAGCATGGCTGTCAACTTACAAAAATCACAAACTTTGATTTTTAGAAACTTCGTGATTAGGGGAGTTCTACTACAAAAGAGAAGGACAGGATAAAAAGCAATGTTTATTATCTTATCTAGATGAAAGCACTTTAGGAGAGTCTGGAAAATGGTGAGATCTGTGGGCAGTGCAAGAGAACCAAAGATTTAGCTTAGGATGCTTTGGGTTCAAATTCTAGCCCTGAGAGTTACCACTACTCCTGTGACCTTGAGCTAGCCAATCTCTTCTCAAGGATTTTAGAAAATTGACAAATCATATACGGTCTGAAGATCAAATTAAATCTCACATAGGGAGCAGCTTGATGATGGCAAGTGAGCAGACAATTGTTATTGATAATATTACTACCATGGTAATCAACACGACAGACATTACATGATGCTGGCAAAATGCACTAATATTTAATTGAGGCCAAATGATAGACTAAACAACCAGAAATACAGATAAACTGTGTGTTTAGGATAGCACTTAGACTTTTGCATTCCAAATTAACTCTCAATTAACCTCAGCTTTGAGAAAAATACTGTCCAGATCAAACCTGGATGACAGAGTAGGATGGAAGGACTGTAGTTAATGTACATTGGCTTGTTAGATGGGAGAGGAGGCAACCTTTATAAAGAATAGCAAATTGATAACCACTTCTATAATATAGGCTTATTCCTCAAATGCTACCGCATTTATTTATATATATTTATTATAAATGCTTGCGCATATATTTATTATAAATGCTTGCGCTATTATTTATCAACCTCCTTTTCAAAGTATGCTACTGAAATCTTAGCTGGAAATACTAATTCATACTTACTTGCTTAAACAAGTAATTTGATCCGATTATACCATTCAAACCACTACCACTCACCTGGTGCTGTCTGAGTGGCTACATTTTTCTAGGTATCCTACCTTTTTATTTATTCTAGGAACTCTACAAGTACAAACTCTAAGAGATGTCAGCACCTATTATTCAAAATTAGCTCCTCCCAGCCCTTTTTGGCAAGCGCAGGGCGTTAGAACGAATCTGTTTTATTTCATTTTGGTCCTTATCACTCTGACAGCCTAACTGACTTTAGTTGATGCTGAGTTCCTGATGTGAATGCATCTTACACTCTGAGTAAGACAAAAAATTAAGACACTTTAGGCTCACTCTGGAGTTCTTCTTGCCTATTCTAGGCACTATCTAGCCTGGAAGTGAAGAGGATATCCTGAGTCCCCGTTGCTACTTCCTGCACACACTGAAAAACCGCTGAGGCTGAGCCCAAGTCACTTTGTTAGATTAACAGCCTTTCAAGTCCTTCACACACAGCTGCCATACTCAGGTCTGAATCTGAATTAAATAGCACTGGAAGATTCAACTTTTCTTTGCATACTAATTTGCCGGAAGGCATTGTCCCCCAATGTCTTTCAGAGTTCTGTCACCCATATAGCCTATAGTTTTACAGAAACATCTTTTTTTTAAGTACTCTAATAGAAACCTAAGAAGGTCTTTGTACCTCCTGTAAGTATTTTTCCTTAAAAATAATTTGAAACAAATAAACAAGACTCCCAAGTAAATGGACTGGAACACTGTAAGTTTACAGTTTCTGACATATAAAATGCAGAAGGGACCTATGTTACCCTAAACCTTCCACTCACTCCTTCATCAAAGGGTCAAGGAAGAACAAGCTGGCTATCATGTGACAATTTTTGGAGCCAGGCACTGGTAAAGGCAATAGCCTTAAAGTAAAAACACCCAAGATATTTTCTCTTTTCCCATTGCAATTCTATCTTGGTTTATCACGGAGTTCTTGTATTTTATCAACATCCCTACTCTGATAGAACAGACGGAAAGCTCTAGCAATGGTATCCTTGTAGTTGGGAGAAAGAACAGTACCACAGATCCTGAGAGCTATCCTGGGTCAGCCTCAGGAATATGTGAAAGATACAAAGAATCTGGGCTAAAAATAACATCCTCAGAGAAATATAGACAATGTGTGTTTCAACAAGATTCTGTTAGGGCTTCGGGAAGTTTCACCAGTACCTACCAAATCCTTTCTGCTTTCCTAATTTTTAAAATATGACAGGTTTTGTCCAGTGTCTCAAAAAAATTTGGAAAAAAATCAAATATGTAAACCAGTATCTTCTGTTATGTTCAGGTTTTTTAACGTACCTTGGGATTTACAGACTATCTTAATTTCTTAGAGAAACAAAACTAAGGAGGTCAACCTGTACAGAAATTCTCTGGAAACTCATTGTACAGAAAACAAGGGACAAAAAGCCATTCTCTAAACGGAGACCAGTAGCCCACTGAATATAGAATTCCTGCTCTTTGCAAACACTTCTGTAATGAAGATTTTGTTGTTTGGTGGAAACAATATCAAGCACTCCTGTGAGGTATGGTAAGTATCACTGTGAGTCTCTCAGGACTCAGACACGTGAGTTAGAGAAAGACACAGGTATGTATAATGCTCCCATAGACCCCAAAGATCACAGTAATAAAAACAATACAGTACAGCAACAAGTTTACTAGTGAGCTCCCCCAATAAGCACAGACTGCAGCTGCTCCCCTGCTTCCATCCGATGCAATGCCAGGAAATACTTGTCTCTGTGGAGACCCTCTCTATCAATCGCTGGTTTCAGCCAACAGAATAGACAACGATTCCCATCAACCCAAAAGATGGGAATCATTCCCTCCCTCCAGAACTAGCCTCTAAGTGTTGCCCCTTCCTAAGTGGCATGGACCACATTTCCAGTGAGAGGCAGGTTTTTACAACCAGCGAATAAAGGCTGCGTCTGTATTCAGACCAAGAGCCCAGAGCAGGCACTTGGCACATCCATAAAGCGATCTTCCTCCCCACTCATTCCATACCTTCTCTGATTTCGCCTTCCTGGCATTGTGCACGAACCTGCGACCCAGCTTCTTGGCATACCAGATCGAGGCAAACATAGCGATGCCAGCGGAGGTTCACAATGAAAGCCTCCTCACAATCAACTTCCCACCGAGGCTGAGCCGAGCGGATTCTGGCTGGAGCTGTCACTTGCGGGCTGTTGCTTTCTCCGATCCTCTCATGCTGGTTAGCCCGGGAGACGGTGGGAGGAGGGAGGGGTTGGGGGGAAAGGCAGTCCTGTTTGGCCGGTCTGCAGGTATATTTACATCCTGCCAGCAGGAGGTTCGGGAGAGGCGGTGCAACCTTCAGAGCCGCTCACACACATCCAGTTGGCTAAGTGTCGGGCTGCGGTTCTTCAGCTCCAAACTCCATGTGTGTGAGAAGGAAGAGAAGCCGCAGTTGACTCCACAGAGGCAGTACACCTCTGGTTCTCGCTCCAATTGCACGCCTCGCTTGGCCTTTTGGCTTCCTTCTGTCTTGACAGTTACGCGCGCTGGCGGCAGTGGCCGTGTAGAGACATTCACACACATCTCAGGGATATAACAGACAATGCCAGAGTAGCTGGGCACTAGGGAAAAACAGAGCACCAGGGCTCTGGCCGTGGAAGAATAAACAGGTGTCCATGGAGCCCAAATCCCAACCACATCGTCCAAGATGACTACTGAGATGGCTGGAAAAGGCCACATTTTCTTCCCCATTTTCAAGGCACTTAGTTCAAGGAAAGGTACAACTCTGTCCACAGCTTGCAATAGAGGGAGTTTACTTCTTACGAGACTGAACCAGGGCAAAAGACACAGTTAAGGGGATGAAGTGTCATGTCAAATGCCTCAGTGAAGGTCTTTAGTTTCCAAGTCGTTGGTTTCACATGTTTTCAGTATGAGAACTAGTGTATAGAAAGGAACTTAAAGCTACCTTGAAACTAGATTCAGCTGTTCTTTGCAGTGACATTCTCTTTTAAAGGGATACTTGCCATTGTGATACCACCTGGGAAAAAGTAGATTAAGGACAGCCCCTCAACTATATTTCATTTAAAAAATTTCTTATTTAATTCTAAGAGAAGGAGGTTTTAACTTCAATGATCTTATTAGAGTTTAAACTCTCATGTCAGGCACTTTTAGGGTAAAGTCATTATTAAGAGACAAATGTTTCCTCCAGCGAAAGATAATGCTTAAGCCCTTTGCCAGCTGTACTAAAGGATAACCCACAGGCACATAAACTTCTCTCTAGCTATCAAGTCCTTCCAAGCTGACTTGGCAGAAAGACACTACATACACAAAGATGGTCGGCACAACTGCAGACTCCCAAAAGAGAATTCTCTTTTCTCAACAAAGCCACTATGATGGTTTGTATATGCTTGGCCCAGGGAATGACACTGTTTGGAGGTGTGGCCTTGTTGGAGTAGGTGTGTCACTGTGGGTGTGGGCTTTAAGACCCTCATCCTAGCTGCCTGAAAGCCGGTATTCTGATAGCAGCCTTCAGATGAAGATGTAGAATTCTCAGCTCCTCCTGTGCCATGCCTGCTTGGATGTTGCCATGTTCCTGCTTTGATGATAGGGGACTGAACCTTGGTCATGGTATCTGTTCACAGGAGTAAAACCCCAAGACAGCCATTGTCAGTAGTAAGTCTGTGTGAGGTAGCTGAGCTCTGTCCATCAAAAAGGTTCAAGCTGCTGTCAGCTGAGAAAGTATAATTGTTAAGTGTTGGATACCTCGGAGGCAACTGGAGGTGGAACAAGCCAGTATGGGTTGTCATTAGCAACCCAGGGGACAGTGTGCCTACAATATTCTCAATACAGTTATTGAAGACATAAACACATGATCAGGTTTCTGGCCTTTGATTTTGTTTCTAACTCTTGTTCTCTTTGGCTCCTATCTGCCTAATATATACATTAAGAGAAGTGGGTACATGCTTTTTAAGGCTGTGTTCTGTGCTATGTGTCTAATTGTGGGTCTTTATATGAGAGTTTAATGGAACACTCTTTTACTGTGGTGAAATGATTCAGTATTTAAAAAAAGACAACTATGGGCCCTACAGGGTAGCCTGGCTCCTTCAACCTTCCTCGCCTCGCCTAGCTGCCACCCAGGGTTTGGTTTTACCAATAGCTATTTCTTTAGTTCTGTGCTCTCACTTCCGACAAGCACTGTTTTTCCTTTATTTCCTTTGGACACTCTTAGGCAGCCCCATGTAATGTTCTCCACATTATACCCTGTACTCCTTGGAGAAGAAACACTGCAGAACATCAAGAAATAAATGCATAATGGTGCCTGCTTAGGTTTCAAAGGGCTTCTCCACAGGACCAAAGCTTACCCAGCTTTTGTGATGCAAAAGGCATTCATGATTTCTGCACACAAGTTTGTGCAAGCCATGTGGTAGTTAAAAAAAAAAAAAGTAGTTAGTGAGAAGATAAAGCACAGAATATTAAAGGCCAGAAGGGTAGGGAGGAGGGAGTAGGTGGGTAGGTAGGGGCAAATCTCATAGGAGTAGGAAGAGGGGGGATGGGATAGGGAGTTTCTGGGTGCAGGGGGGGAAGGGGAAGGGGATAACATCTGAAATGTAAATAAAATATCCAATAAAAAATTAATTTAAACAACAACAACAACAAAAAAAAAAACCCACCCCTAATTCTTAGAAACTAATATCTATCTTGGTTCACTGTTAAATCTAAGAAAATGCATGTAAAGGTGCATTTTATCCTATACATATTTTTTCTTTATATACATTTTATTAAAAATATATGATAGCTTATGACTAGCATGTGACTTTAGCCAATTAACAAACAGCAATATTAAAGTATATGTGACATAATTTGGAAGTAAAAGACAATGAACATATATGCCTTCAACACAAATGTCAAGATTTTAGTGTAAGTTTCCCATGCACAAAGAACTGTATTTTGATCTCCATATTTTTATTATAAGATAGATAATAAGAAGCTATTAGAATCAATGTACATATCACTTGTGTGATAACAAAGGTGAGTGATTTAATGTCATCAAAATACATTGAGTACATATTACATGCCAAATGCCAGTGACTGCTAAATGAATCAAATGCAATTGCTGCTCTCATGAAGCTCTGTGGAATTAGGGATAGTGACATATGAAGAAATAACCTTTAATGTAGAATGAGGTTGTGTTAGATATGTATGTGTGACTTGGAGACTCCATGAGAAATAGGTGGTTTTTGTTTTCTATAATAAACCTAGTAAGAAAAAATTAGCAATAAAAACACAATAATATTTTAATACTGACGTAAAACTTGAAAAGAAAAACAAAAACCACCCCCCCCCAAAAAAACAAAAAACAAAACAAAACAAACAAACAAGCAAAAAACAAAGCCCTGAAATTCATGCTTAGTCCTATGGTCAATATGAACATACATTTACCCAATGTCCATGTGCACCAACTGACCCAGTCACAGAACCATTTCTGTACCAAAGATACAACCAGTTATGGACATTTCTGTACCAAAGACACACCAGTTATGGACGGACAAGTGTGAAAAAAAAAAACTTTTTGATGTATTGCAAATAATTCTTTTGACTAAATAATGGTGGGCCAAAATTCACTTTTCTGCTCTCAAAATCATCAGAACTATTTCTGTAATATTTTATTCTCTCATGCATTTTAAAAAATATTTGATAATGGTATACTAATATATATATATATATATATATATATATATATATATGCCTAATTTAGTCTTAAAACTTTTTCATATTTTGCCATAATTTTTCAAAATATTTTAATAGAAATGTTGTTCTCAAAAATGGATCAGTTTCCTCATCTGACTACACTCTCCTTAATCTAAAACCAAGTCTCCATCAACATTCCTATACATCAAAAATAAACAAAAATCCATGGGATTTTTCTAGATGCTTCAAAATATAGCTGGCAATTACAGACTATGCCAACTTTTTTTTTCTGGCTCACTACCAAGTGATCAATTATTTTTATTATTATTTTATGAGTCACATATTCTAGATGATAGTCTAACCAGGCATGATTCGTAACATGTTGTCTATTTGTAGCCTTGATAGTATGTGCTGTTTGTGTGTGTAAGTGCAGTGGGGATCCAACTCAAGGCCTGTTGCATTCACAGACTTACAGTGGTTAGATTTTGATATACAGTTTGTACTTACTGCTGAGACTTGGAGCCTTTATATATCTGTTGGCTATTTGAACGTCTTTCTGCTCACACTTTGCTCATTTTAAAATAGAACTACATTCTTATTGGCTTATGGAAGTATTTAGTATTCTGGGCATTAGTCCTCTGTGTATATCAGCCTTTAAATATATTGCTCTCATCCTGTAACTCACCTCCTAGTTTACTTCATGTTTTATCATTCAAAGCCTTCATACATATTTAAATGTACAGAAATCCATTTGTGTTTTTCTTTATGTTTGTACATTTTTTGTATTTTAGAAATGTTTTTCTCTTCTGAATTTGAAAATAAATTATTTTCTATTTTCTTCTAGATAATTTAAACTTGTGTTTAAAGTATGTTCGCTTTTTTCAATGTAGCAAAAGGATAAGAATCTAGTTTTCTCCATATGTGCAGACAGATTTATTTATTTATTTATTTGGTATTTAAAAATGTTCCCAGTCCTCACTATCCTTTCCCAGCCCAGTCATATGTCTAGATCATATGTGTGTAGATAATTAGGTTCTGGGACCTTTTATATTATTCGGTTTTTGTTTGTGCCCAAATCACATTATCTCTATTTAATAGCAGATAGTCACACATGTTGAACACAATAGCACATTCAATAGCAACTGGGCACTTCTATAGCAGCCCAACCTTCCATGTTACTGTTGTAAGAGAGTAGTCCACCATGAAAGTTAGCTTCATCCACTATCAAATCAGACCTCAGTGCTCTCCGTGTCTCCTGCAGTAAACTTTTACTAGCAGACTTTTCTCACCATCACTCCTACAAGCTATCGATGGTCCCTTAATTTTACCATTTGTACCATCCTATCTGGATTACATTTTTTTCTCATACATGTACAAAATTTAATAGCCTTTCACTAACAAATTCCCGTGATAGTTAAACACACACAATTTTAAAAAATATTTTTCCTAAAATATCTATATTCACATTATACATAAGTAATGGTATTAAGTGGTGATTTTTCAAACTTATCATCAACTCTTCTTAGCGTTCTGAATATATTATGCCACAATGTCTTATGATGTTAATTTTCATGATGGAAAGCTCTCGATCTAATTACTGTATTTCAAGAAATATCTTCTAATTTCTGTAACAGGTCGTTCTCCTTTCCAAAGCTCATAGATCTATGTGTGCAGCCGTGAGGATGCATGTATGCACATTCTCATATGTGTGGGTGGGCTAAGCAGGTGCAGGTACATGGAGGCCAGTGTTTCTCAATGGATATCTTTAGTAATCATTTTTTACCTTATGTATTGATGCAGGTGTCTCAGTTGAACTGGAGCTAGCCAATATGTCCAGTCTTGATAGCTAGTTACTCTGCATTTACGTAGGAACTGGGGAATCATAATTCAGGTTTTGCATCACAAGTGTTAAACCCACCTTAAGCCATTCACCCAGAACAGGATTAATTTTTTTTTGTTTTTGTTTTTGTTTTGCAAGACAGGGTTTCTCTGTGTAGTCCTGGCTGTCCTGGAATTCACTCTGTAGACCAGGCTGGCCTCAAACTCAGAAATCCGCCTGCCTCTGCCTTCCAAGTGCTGGGATCAAAGGCATGCGCCACCACTGCCTGACATGATTAATTTTTAAAAAGGCTTAGTTGTTGCTCCTTCTAAACATCTCCTCTCTCATATTTTTTATTCATTTTATCTAAAACTCATATTCTTTCATTCTAAACAATGGCTTCATTTAACTCCCATTTTCCTTCTAGATCATACCCTGTATTACATATTGGGTTACACATGCTGTCAAAATGTATTTTCTACTTTGCATTTTTCTTTTCACCTTGCATTAATCACCTGCATTTGACATTTTTAAAATGACATTTGGGGGTTGATTTTTGTTTTAGTTGATGTTAACTGGTCATTCTGTTAGTCCAGGATAGCTTTAAATTTGCTGTATTGTTGGTTGAGGTTGGCTTTTAATTCATAAATCTATTTCAATTTTCTGAGCCCTGGAATTAAAGGGATACACCACAAAACCTGGTAAAGGTGATTATTCTTGGTGACTTAGTATATGTTCTTATTTTAAATATTCTACTTCTCTTTAAACTTTTAATTTTTTAAACCTTTAGAACATTTATATTATAAATTTTTATTCTGCCCTCCTTTGAGATTTTCATTTAAAACATGGTTGGTTGTTCCTTTGCTTCCTATTTGTTTTAAGGGTCTGTTTCCGTGTTTTCCATCCTTCTATGACATTTCTGGACGCCTGCACGCTCTCATTCTGGCTCTACTTTAGACTGGTTCTTCTTAGAGTTTCCCAAAGACATTCAGTTGTGTGGCTGTTGCATTGAGAGAACTGTGCATATGTCTTGCAGTTACCCTGAGATTTCACTAGTCCACACGTAGTTTCATGTTAACTTTTCATCTGGCAGTCATTCTCCACACAAATGAGGTGTTTCTGTTTTGTTTTGTATTCATTTCTCTTTAAACTCCTAATAGAAGCTTGACTTTCTTGGTATATATTGGGGCTGGTGAAGGAAAGCTTTTTAGAAAAGCTTTCACTAAAGAGAATCTTTTCTGTTTTCTAAAACTGTGTTTAATGTTCCCTATGTTAGTCTTTTAGTGAAACTAAATCAGGTATCTGGTCTTGTGAAGGCATCAGAAGGCCTCATTCTTACCCAAGCACTACTTACTGGTCCCATGTACTCCAGCTTTACCAGTTCACTTAAGAGCTCACAGTTATTACACTTACTAAGTATAAACACAAATAAGTCACCATAGCTTGAATCTAACACAGTTCCAGAATCATTATGAGCTTAACCTACACACACACAAAAAAGCTTTAATGTTTAATAAGCACACATGGCAACAGTACTACGAAATTTATTGTAATGTGAGCTATTCCATACCATAGACTCTAGGACAGCCAAAGTCACCATTATATAATAATTAATCACTTGAACATAGCTGTGAGGTGCCACCACCACATACTATTTGTTTTTATACCTTCAGCAGTTTACACATTTCTTCATGCATAGTAGGAATGCAATATATAATTTTTGAATAATAGAATAGTAACTTCATGAATTGATAAACAAATGAATGAATGTAACATTATAATTAGATGAGAGTCTTGATAGAGGAAAATAAGGCACTCTACAGAACCAAGCACAGCATTCATCGCTATCCTTCACTCATAGATTTATCTCAGGATGATCTTCATAGCATAAGAGATGGTCATTGGATGGGTTCAAAATGCTTTGAAAAGGACAGTTTGTACGAATATCAGCCTTTGTTGATATTTAGCCTATATATTGTCTTGTTTTTTTTATTGTAATTTATTTTCCATGTGATCTGGGTGCCACACCCACCAAACAACCAAACACAACCTATTTATAAATAAATAAATGAACTCTTTCATTTTCTTATATTAAAAAAAAAGACCTGCTACCAAAAACATGCAACTCATTTAATTTTCAATTCTGCCACCTACATACAACAAAAACAGCAGCTGCTGAAATCATCAGCACAAATGTCAACTGTAGACAGTATTGCTGAAAATATATGCTGAATATTAATCACACCCTCTCCAGCTTTAAGAATATACAAAGTTTGTAAGAAATGTATAATCATTTTATAGTATGATATCTATGAAGAATAGCAAGAAGCAGAGATGAGGAAATCATTTTACATAAAATGAGGAGATCTCTCCTTAAAGATGTATTAAGTGTCTTGAGATAAGTCCAGGACTTCCGTAACTCTTATTTAGTATTACCATCTTGAAAAAATATATATAACCCTTGTGAGTGTCTACTTAGTTTTAATTTTTTATTGACTTGCTTCATTATTATTTATATTTTAAAGACACACACACACACACACACACACACACACACACACACACACACTCCATTGACCTGGGAAAAATAAGGGCATTTCCATAAAGGCATATATTCTAACTTGTGACTCTTTCCATTTTACTTTCCAACCCTCCCTATACCCATAAACATTTTTCTATTTTCATGTCATATACACATACACAATCCCAAGGCCATGGGAAAAATCTAGGAACCACAAATGAACTGAAAACATATAATAGTAGTTGTCCTGAATCTGGTTTAATGCTTGATATTTAAATGAGTTATTTTAAAAGATAACTTGGTACTATCAAGATAAACAAGCAAATGATATAATGTTATTAACAATATGAATAAACAAAACAAAAGTCTAGTGAGAAGGCAATTGATAGATACTTTATCTACAATTTCTTTTTAAATTTTCATTGAAATCCAAGTTTTTGTTAATTGTTAAAGTAAGCATAAAACTATTAGGTTTTGTCATGGCATTTATATATAAAAAATACTTTAGTGTTGTATATATATGTATATAATTATATTTTCTTATTTATATCCTCCCTTTCATTCATGCTATGAGTATGCCATCAACCTCTCTTCATTATTTGCCATCCTTCTAAATCTCTTCCTCCCTCTTTCATGCCCTACAAACACAAATAAAATACAGCTAAAATGTAAATTCATATTATGAATAGATTAATTGTCTTTCTGAGACTGGCTTATTTTGCTTCGCAAAATAATCTGTTCCAGCTATTTTTCTTCAAAAGTGATGATTTTATTTTTCTTTAAAACTAGATAAAATTGCATTGTGTATACGGACCACATTTTGTTTATCCATCCTTGTGTTGACAGGCATCTCAGCTGCCCCATAACTCAACTGTTAAAAATATAGCTATAAACAGGGAAGTGTAAGTATCTCTGCATTTTGCTGACTTATGAGAAATGTTAGACTTATAATATCAGAAATATATCACAGGCTAGGAAATACTCTCATCTCATTTGATCCTTACAAGGAGCTTTTGAGTCTGATAATATCTTACTTCTGCAGATGGAGGAAACTAAATTCTACAGAAATAAAGTAGCTTATCCAAGTTATAAGAAAAAGGTAAAAGATTGGAAAATGAGACTTTTTTTTTTTTTAGCACAAGAAGAAAATTAGGCAGAGAGACTCTATATCCATTTTGTAATTAGCCAATGTTAGTAAATTTAATTTTCAGGAACATGGCAGAGTTAGAGGTCAGGGAGAAGATATGTCAGAGAGGATGGGTGCCTTTTTAGAATAACAGCAACAGTGGTAGAAATAAAGTTAATCAGTAGAAAAGAAAATGCTTAGGAGCTGCAGATTGCCGACCCACTCGACCAAGAGCATTCTTTTTCATGTTTACTGCATTTAAAACAATTGTTTGGTGCATGTATTTTTCTTGTGGAGCATTCCAGGAATGGAATGATTGTGCCTGCCATCTCATCCTAGTATTCTTCGTTACTAGTACAGTGTGTACTAGATGGCAAGTCCCCTAATGAGAATCACTGTAAAATGGCATAGGTAATTTTTAGATTGAAAAGTAGGATTCAAAATCAGGGGGAACATTGAACTCAGGGGACTTAGAGAAACTTGTAAGTCAAAAAGGAACTTACTTATAAATCTTCCCTTTTAGTGTGTGTGTGTGTGTGTGTGTGTGTGTGTGTGTGTGTGTGTCTGTGTGCATGTGTGTGTGTGATCAACCATTTTATGTTATTTTGCAGATTATGTTTATGACTTTCATTATTGAAATTTAGAGAGTTGATTCTTTTCTTTATTGTATCTGCTGACTATTCTTCATAAGCAATAGTTTGTAAAAAGAGACTTAAATTTTAACTAAATATTTGTAGTATCTTTTTCTTGTTTACTTTGAAATGTGGATGTGTTGTTGGAAATATACATATACATATATATATATATATATATATATATATATATATATATATTTCAAACTGCTTCACAAGGAACCTAGCCTGTTTCCTGAGAGATTTTCTCATTCATATAATAAATAGGGTCATCATATATTCAGACACACACACATTTTCATTTTAATGTGGGAATGAGACAGGAAGAAAGATATTTAACAACATATCTGAACTGAAATTTATAGGAATGCTCCTATTCAAAAAGGTTCAAGTTGCATGGTAATCAGTTATTCATATTTTTAAGAAGGTCTGCTATATGCTAAAGACATAAAGAAAACAATTAAGGCCAAAATGGTATTATATGTGGATAACTTTTAAATTTATTAATGCTAATCATGAATATTATCCAACTGTGAACACTACCAGCTACAAGAATGACAAGGTCTGCCCCCTGTGAAATAGTGTCATGAATGTTATAGGAGAAACCAATCACATTGTGAATGGATTTAAAGATTTCTTTCTGTACAAGATGGAAGTCCTACCTGGCACAGGCATTGAGACTAACAACCTGTAGCTGGAGAAGATGTAGTTCCTCTGGGAGGGTGTACTACTACTATTACTCTGCTAGTAGACAGAACATAGCAATGAACGGATTCTTAGTGACTTCCTATTGTATCCACAGCTTAGTGCATATCTCATATCTCGTAAGAGAAACTTGTTGCAAAAGATAGAAATTAACACAGAGAGCCAAAGTACAGCGAATCTGTGATGGCAGGGTGCTTAGCCTTAAATGGGATCTCTACATCATTCCCCTTTCTTCCAAAGGCTTAGGGCTCATTGCAGAAGAGAGGGCAGAAAAACTGTAAGAGAAGCATGGATGACTATAATGAATTAGTGTTTTCCATGTGTAATAGGATGATTGAACATAAAAACTCATAATGATTGTGACAGCATGCAAAAGACTGTCAAAGATCAAGCCTGAAAAGCCCCCAGCATGTAGTAGGGAAGGAAGACATGAAGACCCACCTCTGTTAGTAACTGATGGCTACCGGGAAATAGAGAATCAGTTTTTATTGAGGGTATAGCATCTAATAGGTATAATATGCTGTGGGGAATAATCACCTACCCAAGAGTATATAGTCAACACTAATTTCAATGAGTTTTAAAAGGAAGTGAATGAAAACACAAAGATAGTTATATATAAATGGTATAGATGAGAGGTATGGATCTCGGAGACTATGGGGATGAAAATGTATATCATCAAAATGCAAGGTATAAAATTCTCAAATAATTAGTAAAAAGTATTTAAAAATAAAATAATTTCAATTCAAATCTTTTAAAAGTAAAATCTCACTGCTTTTTGTTATGAATGGGATGGGAAGTAATTTTAGAGAAGTAATGTGGTATGGCTGGTGGTTTTCGTGGCTTCATTTGGTGCTACTTTGAAAATTATGACTGTGGGTGGTCAAGGCTCAGTGCAGAATCATTTAACAACTATTACTTTCAAAAGTTTTTAAGGCGAACACCAACTTGAACAAAACTTATATATACCAAAGTGTAAAATCAGTGGTTAGGTTCCATCTATATTTTAAAAATGGATGCACCAGATGTGCTTCTGTGCTGAATGTTGTGGAGAGAGAGACAGCACAGATGATCTGAAACTGTTTAGCCTGAGAAGCACAAAGGTTAATCTCACCACTGGCTGCAGAGAAAACAGATGATACAGTGGAACTTTTAGAAAAAAAGAAGTTAATTCCCAGGTACTGTGTCTTACAGATATCTTTTAAGCATCTACTTAGAGACTTTAAGTCACCAGGTATGTATGTGTGTATATATATATGTGTGTGTGTGTGTGTGTGTGTGTGTGTGTGTGTGTGTGTGTGTTGTGTGTAATCTTAAAGAAGATATTGGCATATGAATTGAGTTTAATATTTTCATCACTGGTGTAATAGAGAGGCAGCTCAAAGACAAAGTCCATACCATTTGAGGCTTATAATTATGCAATTAATTATACTTTTCCTATGTATTAGATTATGAATTCTGGGAGAGCATCATGTTACAGGATTGGAACGATAGAAGTCTATACAATTGTACTGGCAACTGTGGAATTCTACACTATTCAAACTTGGGAGGGAATGTAGAGGAATAAAAAATGAAAAGCATATTATGGGATTGATACATTTAAGGACATGTAGTGCTCAAAACATCCATTGGAGTTCATGTACATATACATTTTGGAGGCTTATATTTTGGGTACTAATTATCACACTGTCAAAGTGCTTATTAAAATTAACACCAATTTTAGTGAGTATAATGAGTAATGCTTACTGTATTCAATATTTAAATATTTTTTAGCATTACCTAATTTTGACAGCATTCTACACAGTAGAATCAAAAATTAATTTACTACAAGGCATTGACTAACAGTGACCTAGACTAAATGCAAGACAGATCCTGATTTAGGACTCTGGCTCTCCACTAGAATGAGAAGATGCTGTCAAATGATATGTTATTTGCAGCAGGCACATAGTTCTTCTAAATGTGCTAGCTGTTCCTGAATTGGAAAACTACTGTCATTCTCTCAGCTTTTTGTGTTTTGTTTGTTTGTTTGTTTTGTTTTGTTTTGTTTTTCCTCTTTGGTTCTGGTAAAATCTTTGTAAAATTCATTTCTTACAGAAGTCGGAAAGAATCCAAGAAAGATTCTGCTCATGATTAACAGAGTCATACAGAGGCAGGTATGCCTAAGGTTATCCTATAGAAAAGAGAATTCAGGGAAACCAAGTTAAAGAGCCTCTATTCAGTAACCTACAAACAATGCCCCATAGGAATACTGCTTACATATATACTTCATTACTGTGCAGAAAATCTGCACAGCTGAGACTTCAGAGGTCATGCATGGTAAGTCACAAAGTCAGGTGATAAGAAAAATTATACAATTGGCACTGTCATGGAGGGGATGGGTGCCTACTGAGAGAAAATAATATGATTTTTTTTTAATAGTCAACTGCACTCAGGAACCTTTCCAACCTGTGAGAGAAAGAAGCTGTAGATGAAAATGGAATGGAATGGGGGCTTTGGCAAAGTAAAGCAGTGTGAGCACTTTAGAATAGTTTGTTGTTTCCTTAGAAGGTAAACATAAAACACTCTATGATGTAGCAATCTATTCTTGGCATTTGACTAAGAGAAATGAAGGACAGTGTTCCTCCAAAGACTGATCCCATTTCATGAATGCTTTATGTGTAACAGTCCCCAACTGGAAAAACCTGAGTCCTCTGGAACAGATGAATAACCGAACTGTATGACATTTGTGGAAAGAAATACTATTAAGTGAGAAAAAGAATCATCCACAGGACATATTTGTCTTCAAAGATAATGACATTGAGGAGTATAAATCAGAAATTTTCAAACACACATGCTGGATGACCATAGTCATGAATAAAAATTCAGGAAAATGTAACTGAAACTGTCATTGGTTGATTGCCACTGGTGGACAGGTCAAAGGAAACATTAAAGGAAGATGGACATAGCCATTATCTTTATGGAGGTGACAGAAATACAGGTGTATAGACACGACTAAATCTATTGCACTACTTATATGCAAATTATTGCACAAACCAATCATATCTTAATAAAGCTATTATGACATGAATGAACACTTGGCATCTAAAATTTACCTTTATTTTTTTTTAAGTGGGAAGATTTAAAAATCAGACAACTTTATCTAAATAAAATATCATGAAAAAGAGAAGTAGAACTGGGACACATTAGAAATAAAAAAAACTTCATTGTTTCCTTTTTTACTCTTTGTACAACTAACTTTGTCCCTTTCGTTCTCACCTACAATAATTTCTTCCTAATGAAATTTCACACTTGTCCACTCTGCCACCATTTTACATTTAGCAACAGTGCAAGCATTCACAAGGTATTTTGGGTTTATGTCTCCTGTCTGCCCTGTGTCACAAGGACATCAATAAAGAATTTAAGAAAACCCAATCAATTATACTTTTCTATTTTATTTAGTTTTCCTACAGAAACACACTTAACCATGGTACTTAATTTTGATCTCAAAGATTGATTTTTTTCTCTGTTTTGTGTTCCTTGCTTAAAGAAACAAAGTTACCAAAGGCTATTCTCTGTACTATCTATCTCACCAACCTTTGGCAGGCAAACTACTCTAAGAGATTGAGGGGATGCTGTACATGGTCTTTCTTTGTTGGACGCAAGAACAACAGTAAGTTTTTTAATTTGAAAAGAAAATAAAAAAAAAAAAACATGGCAAAGGATCATGTATGCATCAACACTTACTAAACTTGCATCATATTTTTACTGAGCATTTAAATGACTGTAACCACGTTTGAGAATATACTAGAAAGCTTAACAGTAGATGTAAATTAGGACTCCACATGTGACACTATTTGGGGATCCAACTACATTACATAGGAAAGTCTTTTCTGATGAGAAAGGGCTGCTGCATCTTTAGGCAGACAGGCCAAAATGATCAATATGTTTCCTTTTGCCACAGCTCAAATTACAGTTTTGTCTCTGCAACATTGAGTGTCTTCCAGCACATCCATTAAGGCAGCTTGGCTCATGGTGAGGTTGTCTGTAAGACCTAATGTCTGTGAGAATGAACAGAACCATTGCCAAAGGAATGTGGAACACTGGGTTCTGAGCAGAGGGCTTTTGTCTCCACACAGTAGCTCATGAAAACCTGGGTGACCAATCCAGTGCCAAATCTCCAGGCATTTGTGTAGGACAATTCAAATTCCCTCAGCTTATTCTCTGAAGCTACATGGGCTATTTTTTTCTTTTTAATGTGCATAGGTGTTTTGCCTGTATGTGTGTCTGAAGACTTCCTACATGCTTGGTGATACGAGGCCAGAAAAGGGAATCATATTACCTAGATTGGAGTTACAGACAGTTGTGAGCTAGTGGGAATTGAATTCTGGTTCTTTGGAAGAGCAGTTAGTTCTTTCTGCTGAGCCATCTCTCTTATCTCCTAAATTCTTAGTACATTTATTTAGAAGCCTTAATAATCATCTACCAGATACAAGAACCTATGCCAAAAATGTATCACATTCAGGTAGATTTAAGCCAGATATATGACATAGGAATCATTATTTTCCAAACACAAAGATAAAGTTGAGGTGCTTCTTGTAGTAATGTTCTAAGAAGTTCATATGACTATCAAGTGATCATGCATAGGATTACCAATTTGATATACACTAAAAGTTTGAAAACTAATCAGTTTTGTTAACCATAGAGATAACTTTATCCCTATCATATGGATAGGCAACTAGTCCTTGGTTTGGTCCTTATACTTTGAACTTGCCTAGCTTACATTCTCCCTCGAGGTTCATCTTTTTCTATAATCACCACATAGCTTCTCTTTCCCAAATGTCTATTCAGGCACTGTGTCTCTTGCTTCAGTATTTACAAATGCAACTCTTTATCTCAACAAATCTGTTCTTCTGGCTCTTCTCTCCCTACTTTTCAGCATTGCACTTATCAGAACCAAGTCATTTCACTCATGTCTGTCTTCTTCCCCTCCACTTGCTAGGATACCAACGTTTTGGTTAACTGTGTGTGTTTGCCCACCTTATATCTACTATGCTAGGCTTAGAAGCCAGGTCCGGACACCAGGCCAGCTGAGCACTCTTACCTTGAACCCCATCCCCTGTGTCAACACAGAAGCTTGAGAATTCTGGAGACATTTGCTTTTTTCTATTCATTAGAAGGACTATCTGCCTGTGAGTATTTGGAAAGGGGAGTGATGCGGCTGTAAGTAATTATTGAAAGTTAGTTTAAAATAATTAAGGACAAGTCATGGCCACAACATAAAGCCTTACTTTTCCAGTTAGCCAGTATGTGTGCTGATAATCAGAATCTTTCTATAATTCCATACAAAGTTGCTTTGTAGAACAAAACAATTCAATCCAATAAGGCAATAATTCCTAAGCTTGCAAACAGGTATAAGGAACAAAATGTATGTGATACCTGTCACCTCACCATCCTGAGCCTTCCAATCTTGGTGAGAAAATAAATGACCTGAAAGGATTAGAATAGACTCTGTGAAACACTGAATCCATCATTTTTTTTCATTCACTGATGTAACGAAACATTCCCTCCATGTGCACAGATTTTAGGCATAGGTGTAGGAAGGAAGTCTGGAAATAAATAAAGCATACTTCCAAACCTTGTGGAGTGTATAGTCTGGCAGAAGAGAAAATATAGCACATTGTAAGGAAAATAGCCACCATAAAATAAAAAGGAATTGATGAATGGAGGATAGTATAGTAAAATTGGTTGAAAATATACAATGACTTGAGAGCTCACGAGAGGAGAGAAGTATAAAGCTATGTGTTATAAAGTGCTAGCCTGAATATAACCAAATGACAAACTGTATAACAGAGACAATAAAATGCTATTGCCTATCACTTGGAACACACGGGGGATTTTAGTGAGCTTTCATGCAGAAAAGAACATATGCTGAGGCTCATATTTCTCTTGGTTCTCCGTGAAAGAGCACTGAGCATTAAACAAACCACAACTCTGAATGATGTTCCCAGCTGTTCTCAAGAATAATCGTGTAACCTCTGTTTCATTCTCCACTTCCAGGTTTTTCAAACAAAGGCAACAGTCCAGTATTAATCATCTAAAGGTTAAATTTATAATTAAGTTCATGTAAAATTTACTAAATACAATAAATCCCACAAATGTAAAATGTTACATTTCATAAGGGGGACATCTCTCACACAGGTAAAAAGCATTCATCTCCTTTTTTTCCCTTGGTTATTTGAAGTTGCTAATTATTGCAAAGTATCTTAAAATATACAACAAACAATTTAAAATGGCTTTATTATTTTCCACATGATATAAACTGATATATCTTATTTTCTATAAGTACATTTATGATATACATTTAGATGGGAATACTGAAGATGTTGTATTGGCTGATACTGATCAAATGGATACTTAAATGGGGGAGAAGTAAGGGTAGGGGAGAGGTTCATTAATGGGGAAGAATAATTAAATAAAAGGTCTTTTGAAAATCCATATAAAAAAACTAATATTCTAGTGTCAGGTCTTCATGACTATCCTCTGAGAGACCCAACAAGCAGCTGAAAGAGCCAGATGCAGATGTTTGCACCCAGCCAATGAACAGAAGCTGCTGACCCCTGTGGTTGAATTAGGGGAAAGCTGGAAGAAGCTGAGGAGGAGAGCGACTCTGTAAAAGACTCAGCAGTCTCAATTAACCTGGACCTCCAAGATCTCTCAGGTACTGGACCACCAACCGGGCAGCGTACACCAGCTGATATGAGGCCTGCCACACATTTGCAGCAGAGGACTGCCGGGTCTAGGTTTAGTTAAAGAAGATGCACCTAACCTTCAAGAGACTGGAAGTCCCAGGGAGTTTAGAGGTCTGGTGGGGTGGGGTGGGGTGGGGAGTGGGGACATTGTTGTGGAGTCAGGGGGTGGGGAGGAGGTATGGGATGTGGAAAAGTCAGAGGGTGGACCGGGAGAGAAATAAAAATCTGGAGTTTAAAATAAATAAATAAATAAATAAACAAACAAACAAACAAACAAACAAACCCCACTATTCTAGAAGTTTCCTAAAATATATACATATATAAAAAAAATTAAATGAGATACGATGTAATGTAGAGAACAATACCCCAACTGAATATCATATTTTACCAGGTAAACCTTCAGCACCAGGAATTGGTTATATCTGTTAAGTTGCTGACCAAAGAGTTTCTGTAGAACCAATCCAATTGGCTACCCTCCATCACCTGACAGTAAGGGCTACTGCGGAAGGCTCCACTTATGCTATTGAACATATTGGATACATCAAGTTGTTACCCAACTATATATATTCTTGGTTCACCCATTGATGACAGTATGGCCCTTCTTTTCTCCTTCATTCTTGAAGAAAGCCATTCTGCCTGAGCCCAAGTTGAAAAGGCCCTGATGATATTCTCTATAATCATGTGCCTCTAGTTTTATCCACTGTAGTTTATTTTAAATTTTCTAATCTCTTTCAATTGATAGATTAAAATAAATACCCATTGATACTTTCATTTACATTGTGAGCTGCCATCTGGGTGCTGGGAATTGAATCCAGGTCATCTGGAAGAGCAGTAGTACTCTTAACCACTGAGTCATCTCTTCAGCCCCATATTTAATGTTTAACTTGACGTATTAAATTATATCATCTGGAACAGGATAACTTAATTACTTAAACATTGTGAAATAAATACATCTAATTAAATCATCCATGCATCACTTGACATGGTTATTTCTGTGATGAAAACATTCACCATTTCAGTATTAGCTGATAACACAATATACTGTAATTAACTATAATTGTTGTGTCATATATTATGTCTCAAAATCATTTTTTCCTATGAAATTCTGATTTTTGTGTTTATTGACCAGTATCTCCAAAGCCTATAGCTCCTGCAGCCACCTCAAACAGTGATATGCGTCATCCAGTACCCCTTTTCATTTAGAGCAAACTTTCACATTTCATATGAATGAAAGAAATTATGGAGTACCTTTCATTTTCTCTCTTCAATTTATATCACATAACATGAGGACTTCTAGATTCATTCAACTTATTGATAATGACAGACATGTGTGTGCATGTGTGTATGTGTGTGTGTGTGTGTGTGTGTGTGCATGTTTGTATGCCCATGTGTGTGTTCATTATTTATCTCTTAATGGATACTTAGATTGATTTCGTGTCTTGGCTCTTATGAAACAGTGCTGGAATAAACACAAAATGTATCTTGAATTATACATACTGACTTAATTTTATATACATATATATATATATATATATATATATATATATATATATATATAGTAATATTCCAGTGTATCATAGTTATATTTCAATTTTGAGGAAACTTCAGACCATTTTGCATAATAATCATGCAAATCTACATTCCCACTAACAGATTAAATATTTTCTTTTTTGTATCATTAGCAGTAACAGATAGCTTTGTGTCTAAAGACAGGTTTTTGTTCTATATCTCCCATTTGCCTTGAATTTGTTAAATAGCCCTTGCTGACCTCTAACTCAAAATGCTCTGGCCTCAGTTCTTGCATTTGGGATTAAGGTGTGTCCTACCATGTAATGTCTCTATTGGTAAAGATCATTGTCTCTTTGATCTTGGACATCTTAACAGGTGTTAGACAGTATGTTGATGTAGCTTTGATTTGAATTTCCTTAATTACATAATATTCGTCTTAGAATTCTATGATCATGGGATATTTTTCTGAGGTCAGATTCAATTCTCTCTTTTGATGTCTTACAAGTTTTTAACTTGATTGGTAAAGTTATCCGTGTGTGTGTGTGTGTGTGTGTGTGTGTGTGTGTGTGTGTGTTCTTTTCTGAAGCTCAAGTGAAAGATACTACTTCCCAGATTTCCTTCTCAGTCTATAAGTTTGAATGTAGAAAGGCCACAGATTTAGTGTGTTAATTTTATATCTAGCCATTTTGCTGAAATAGTTTATCAACTATAGACATTTCCTAGTGGAGTCTTTAGAATCTTTTATGTATAAAATCATATCATCTGCAAGTAAAGACACATAGGTATCTTCAATTCCTATCTGTAACCCCTGTGCTCTTTCAGTTTTCTTATTGTTCTTGCAAAGACTTCAAATATTGCATTGAATATATGTGATGCTATTACTCACATCAGAGATTTTTTAAGTCACTGTTGGTCTTTAGCATACCCTAATTTGACAAATATTTTTCAAGCTTGTTTATTTTTCAGCACAGTAGCTTTTCAGCTTGATATAATTCTATTTTTTTCTACTCTTGCCTTTGCTGCTTCCAAAACATTGCTACCTAGAGGTATTTTTCTTTTTGGTTTCTTCTAATAGTTCTATGGACCAGAAGTAGGTTTGGGGAGTTACATTTATATCTTTAACTCATTGGGAGTTGTTACATTTTTATGATTTTAGATGGGGGTCTAATTTCATTCTTTTGCATGTGGTTGTCTAGTGTTCCTAATAACATTTATTGAAGAGAATGTTCTTGGCAACTTCGTAAAAAAATGTGCCAGCTATAAATGTGTGAATTTATTTTTGGTTTGTCTATTCTGTAGCATTTATCTCTCTGTGTGTGCTTTATGCCAGTATTGTATTGTTTTGGTTACTAGGGCAGTGCAGTGTATTTTGGGGTCTCATAGTATTAAGCCATCAACCTTGGTGTTTTTATTCAAAATCACTTTGGCTTCAGGGTCTTCTGTATAGTACACAAATGTTAGGTTTGTTTTATTCCTTTCTGTGCAAAACAGCACTTGCATTTTGATCAAGATAGTATTAAGCTCTGTGTTTACTAAGTCAGAATAGGTTCATAGGGCCTTGCTGATGGCTCAGTGGTTAAAACTGAGAACCACAAGGGCCTGAGCTCAGAAGTTTGATCACCAGAACCTACTTAAAAAGCCAGATGTTCTGGCATGCATCTGCAATCCCAGATCTGCTATAGTAAAATGAGATGGGTGATGGAAACAAGAGAATACCCTGAATCTTGAGTGCCACCTAGTCTAGAGAAAACAACACTGGAACTGATTCAGTAAGAGAGTCTCAGCCTCCACAAGGTAGAGGGAGAGAGTGGATGGATAGGAGTTGTCCTTTGATCTCTTCATCCATGTCATACTCACTGTCTCATATGAACAATTAATGCTGCCAATAATGAAAAATAGAAATGGGATCACTTTAACAATGTACACCCTTCTGATCCCTGAACCTCTCACTTCTCTCCATCTATTTGTAGTTTCTTAAATTCCTGTTACTGGTCTTTTGCTTTCAGTGTGTGTCATGCACCTTCGTTTAATGGAGTCCAAAGTTTATCATTTTCTTGTTGCTATTGTAAAAGATATTGTTTTCTTGATTTCTTCTTCACATAATTTGTTGCAAAGATGCCATTGGTTTCGGTGCATTGACATCCTGCAAATCTACTGAATTAATTTTTAACACTATTTTTCTGGAATCTTAATGGTTTTATTTTATTTTATTTTATTTTATTTTATTTTATTTTATTTTTTGTATAAGAGCAATCACTTACAAATGGAAGCCATTTAGTATTTTCTTTCCCAATTTAGCGACTCCTGGTTTCTCTTGTTCCACTACTTACTGGGGTTAGGCTTCCCTTCACTACACTGAATATCAGTAGTGATAATGGATAGTATGTCTTGGATGAAAGTTTTCAGTTTTTCTCTGTTGGCTACATGTGGCTCATGGAATCTATCAAACTTGATACTACTGTGAAGATGTATAATCCTACACCTTAGTTTGTTCAGAGATTTCAACATGAAATGATTTATATTCTGTCAAATGTTCTTAAGGTTTTAAAATGACAATATGTATGACATTCTCTGTTCTGTCATCTTGGTTTATTATGCTTCCTGATGTATATGGTTTCTGAATAATCCCTTTTATTTTTGGGATATCTTTTTTTGTCATTGCTAATAATCTTTTGAACATATACTGAATTTGTTTTGCTAGTATTTTTAGGATGTTTTTTGCACTTAAATTTATGAGGGATGGGTGTGGCTATTTTGTGATTTTATTTTGATAAAAACAAATAACAATGTATAATGACTGACTGCTACATAAATTATCCATATAATTGTTCTCTATTTTATCATCATAATAACTTGTGTTATTATTTCTTTTTCATAATGTAAAAAAATAAAATAAAATGAAGAGAAATTGAATCATCTAACTTCATACCAACAACTGTTAATGGAGTTGAGGTTTGAGCTGTAGCAGTCACTGTTCTGTTTATGACTTCGTATATTTGAGAGATGACTGTAACTTGATTTTTCTGCAATTTCTAACTTTGTTACTTTGGTGTTTTGAATAAATCAATCAGTACCCTCTTGTGTTTATATTGCTTCCTTCATCAAACATGTCATATGCGTCATACTTTCTTGGTTAGTTTATATTACTCAGGGATTGCCCAGATCAGATTGGCCTGTAGCATGGCTGAGGGAAATTGGGTTGATTATTGATTAATATGAATGATTTCAGACCATTGAGAATGGTGCCAAATCTTGTCAGGTGGTCCTAGAATGTAAAAGAAATCTGGCTAAACATAAGCCAGGGAATCAAGATAGTAAATAGTATCCCTCCATGTTTTCTGCTCAGATTCTTGCCCCTAGATATGTAAGTAAGATAAAATTTTCCATAAAATTATATATATATATATATGTATATGTATATATATATATATGTTTGTGTGTATATGTGTATATGTGTATATGTGTATATGTGTATATGTGTATATGTGTATATGTGTATATGTATATATGTTTATATGTTTATATGTATATATGTATATATGTATATATGTATATATGTATATATGTATATATGTATATATACACACACAGTGAAACATATATATGTATTCACTTGACTCAAACTAGACTGAACTTCTTTGTTTTAGGTAAAGAAAGTACCACCTTACAGCTTTTCTCTGAAAGATGAAGCTATAGTTTTTGGGATATCAGCGCCATGTTTTCTTTATTGTTATATCTCTGGTTCCCAATATACTTGACACATAACAACCATTCAGCAAATGGCTGGGTAGATGATGGAAGAAATGAGTTTCTGTCTTCCAAGAAAAGTCAATTTGGATGACAGGAAAATACACTAAGAACAAAGACAGCCACATGTTTTGATCAATTTTGCTAACAAAAAGATCTGTCTCATCTTAGCCATTTTATTGTATTTCCTGGCCAATTCTTGCACAGCACTGACCATTTTAAATTGTTGAGGCTTTATAATGCTTGGATAAATAGTAGAGCACAGAGCTCATTTGTTGTTCTGACTTTTTCCAAGTGACACTGAGGTTAATATATTTATTAATTATACTTCTTTTATAACATCTTAATCTTCAGATAAAATATTTTATAGTGATATACTCCAAATTAAATCATCTGATCCTTCAAGTAACCATATATTTGTTGGATGCTTTTTATAGGGGTTCTATTCATTGTTATTTATAACTACAACCAAATCAGTCCTATTTTTGTGATTGTTAACTTTAATATCTGGGTGATATTAACAACCACTGTAAGCACACAAAATGAACAAATGTCAAATAGTACTTGGAAGACATTCTAGAGACAGCATTCTGAAACCACTTTTAAACTTATGGGATACATCAGGTTAGCACAGGTGTCCTGTAGATGGCTAATATTTCAAATCCATTCTCTTAGGTGAGTGCCCCATGTTATTTATGTAAGGAAAATTGTCACTGTATGTGATTGATAAATGTACCCATAAATTAAATTCTTTGAACACTATGTCAAACACTAATGAATAGCCTTGAAGTTGTCATTTACTAAATATGCATATGAATAAAATTTAAGACTCACAACATCCTAATTTATCTGTTCAAGAACTTTCACATCATTTTCGTAACTTGTTGGCTACCTCTGTGGTGCTATTGTTACATTGGAAAGCAAACAGCACAGCTCCAGACTACATCATTCAAACCAAGTACCATGCATTTTCTGGATTCACTTAGAAAATGAATTTGAGTCCCTTGTTCTAATATACTTTCCTATGAGAACCTTGTTGGCATTTTTTTTTCAAGAAGCTTTCGCATTATTTTATAATCACTTTGTCCTGAAGGCAAATAACTGATCTAGGGAATGTTGTTCAGTTCAAAAGCTGCAAGCTCATAAGCATGCTGAATTCACTAATATTTTGTGATGAAGAATGTGAACAAAATTATAGCAATATGAACATTTAAATCCCAAAATTTAGGAGTGACAGTCATTAATTGTTGAAATTACCTTCTTCCAAGACAAGATTACATAGTAGGCACATACTATCTGCTTTTCACATTGCAATAATATTTCCAAGTATATATTATCATCATTTTAAACTTGAAATGGGGATACTGAAATTTATATTCAGTGGCAAATGTTACACACAAAGTAGATAAGGACCTGCAATGCAATACAGTTTTTTCATTAATTATCAGGTATATGTTCTCTGTATGTATGTCTTTTGACTAAACCAGTGGCAAAAGTATTATGTGAAGAAATAAACATAACTGTTGTAAACTATACTTTGAAATGAACATAAATAAATGGTAGAAATTGGAAAAACAATTAACCTGTCAGTCTTGTCTAAGCAGCAACCCAAATTTATTAGGGAAATTAATTTGAAAAAACCCTGAGATTCATATTGCCAGGACTTTGTTGAAGATTTGTTAATAGTTTAGAGGAAGCAATGTGTAACAGTTTCAAAGTAATTTACAGAGTGAAGAAGCTAAGGTTAGAAGTTAATTGAAGAGTCTCAACACATCTCAATCGAATCAAACTAGCCTGAACTTCTTTATTTTAGGTCAAGAAGATACCAGCTTATAACTTTTTTTCTAAAAGTTGAAGCCGTAGGTTTTAGGATGTCGGCACCATATTTTCTTTATTGTTATAACTCTGGTTCACAGTATACTTGCCCAACCATTCAGCAAATGGCTGGGTAGATGATGGAAGAAATGAGTTTCTGTCATCCTAGAGAAATAACCCTATTAAAAAATGGGGTACAGAGCTAAACAAAAAATTCTCAACTGAGGAGACTCAAATGGCCGAGAGAAGCACCTTAAGAAATGCTCAGCATTCTTAGTGATAAGGGAAATTCAAATCAAATCAACCCTGAGATACCACCTCACACCAGTCAGAATGGCTAAGATAAAAAACTCAGGTGATAGTAGATGCTGGCGAGGATGTGGAGGAAAGAGGAACACTCCTCCATTGTCGGTGGGATTGCAAGCTGGTACAATCACTCTGGAAATCAATCTGGCGGTTCCTCAGAAAACTGGACATAGCATTACCTGAGGACCCAGCTATACCACTCCTGAGCATATACCCAGAAGATGCTCCAACATATAACAAGGACATATGCTCCACTATATTCATAGCAGCTTTATTTATAATAGCCAGAAGCTGGAAAGAACCCAGATGTCCTTTAACAGAGAAATGGATACAAAAAATGTGGTACATTTACACAATGGAGTATTACTCAGCTATTAAAAATAATGAATTCAAGAAATTCTTAGGTAAATGGATGGAACTAGAAAATATCATCCTGAGTGAGGTAACCAAATCACAAAAGAACACACATGGTATTTACTCACTGATAAGCAGATATTATCCCAAAAGCTTGAAATAGCCAAGATTCAACTCACGGACCACATGAGGCTCACGAAGAAGGAAGACCAAGTATGGATGCCTCGGTCATACTTAGAAGGAGTAACAAAAATACTCAAGAGAGCAAATAAGGAGACAAAGTGTGGGATAGAAACTGAAGGAGGGGCCGTCTGGAGACCATTCCACCTGGGTATCTACCCCATTTTCAGTCACCGAAGGTAGACGCTGATGTGGATGTCAGGAAGTGCATGCTGACAGGAGCCTGATATAACTGTCTATTTAGAGGTCTGCCAGAGTCTGACATATTCAGAGGCTGATGCTCACAGCTAACCACTGATCTGATCAAGAGTTTCCCAGTGGAGAAGTTAGAGAGAAGACTGAAGGAGCTGAAAGTGTTTCTGGCCCCATGAGGAGAGCCAATCAGAGTTCCCCAAGGTCTAAACCACCAGCCTGGGAGCACATAGGGAGGGACCCATGACTCCAGCTGTATATGTAGGGGAGGATGACCTTGTCAGACATAGGTGGGAGAGGAGATCCTTGGTCCCATGAAGGCTGAATACCGAGTGGGGGAGAATTTGAGGGTGGGGAGGTGGGAGTTGGGGGGTAGGTGGGGGCACATCCTCATAGAAGCAGGAGGAGAAGAGATGGGATAGGAGCTTCCTGGGTGGTGGGGGAAATGGGGTAAGGGGATAAAATCTGAAATGTACATATAATATCCAATAAAAAAATAGAAAAAAAGACACTAAGAACAAAGACAGCCGTATCTTTTGATCATTATTGCTAACTGTCATCAGTGTTTAAGTGAATTCTTCTCTGTGCCTGTTTTCTCGGCTGTGATTTGAACAGGCAGAGCTAAATAAACACACAGGGCTTTATTAACTGTATGATCGTTGTAATTCAATAATGAGCAATTAATAATTCCAGTGTTTTCTCACAAAGCCTTTTCACCACCAAAAGAGCAAAGCTCTAATTCATCAAAACCACTGCAAGTGGTCAGAGAGCTTCAGCACCTATCAAAGAAGCTTGCGTGCTGCCTGGAAATGAAGAGGTAAATGCTAACTTAAAATAGTTTTGCAGAAAATACACAATAGTGAAAATGAATATATAAAAGAGGAAGACTTAATTCATATTCTTAAAGGTATCATTTAAAAAAAAGATTTTTAAAATTATATGTATGGTTGGAGGGAGTTACAGGTGAGTAGATGTAGATGGCTTCCAGAGCCAGAGGCTTCAGATTCTCCATGATCTGGAGCTATAGGTTTTTTTAAGCCACCTAAACTGGGTGATGGAAACTGATATGGTCCTCTGGAAGAGCAGCAGATACTCTAACCTCTGAACCATCTCTCCAACCCCTCAATCATAGGATTTTAAATATTTATGTGTGTTTAAATTGCTCAGACTTAGATATACAATGCTCAGCTTCTGGTAATATACAATTTGGCCAACAACTGAGAAATAACCCTTTATTTCTCAACTGAGAAATAACCCTTCTTTATTAAGAAGAAAACAGAGGCGGATGCTCACAGCCAACCATTGAACTGAATGCGCGGTCCCCAGCGGAGGAGTTGCAGAAGGGACTGAAGGAGCTGAGGGGGTTTGCAGCCCCATGAGGGGAGCAATAGTGTCAACTGGCCAGACCACTAGAGCTATTGGAGTACACTTGGAGGAACCCAGGGCTCCTGCCACATATGTGACAGAGGATGGTCTTGTTGGACATAAGTGGGAGGAGCAGCCCTTAAGCTTTAGGGGATTTGATGGCCCAGTGTAGGTGAATGCCAGGACAGGAAGACTGGTGTGGGTGGGTGGGTGAGTAGTAGAGTACCCTCATATAGGCAAAAGGAAGGGAAATGGGATAAGGGGTTCTGTAGTGGAGACCTGGAAAGGGGATAACATTTGAAATGTAAATAAAGAAAATAGCCAATAAAAAAGAAGAAGAAGAAGAAGAAGAAGAAGAAGAAGAAGAAGAAGAAGAAGAAGAAGAAGAAGAAGAAGAAGAGGAGGAGGAGGAGGAGGAGGAGGAGGAGGAGGAGGAGG
>JANHMN010000003.1:83122748-83156403 GCA_030674055.1 Rhabdomys pumilio | reverse complement strand
AGGAGGAGGAGGAGGAGGAGGAGGAGGAGGAGGTGGAGGAGAAGGAGAAGGAGAAGGAGAAGGAGAAGGAGAAGGAGAAGGAGAAGGAGAAGGAGAAGGAGAAGGAGAAGGAGAAGGAGAAGGAGAAGGAGAAGGAAGAAGAAGAAAACATGGTCATTCTTTTTGTACAAGACTATAAAATCATACTCATGTTTGTGTACTTAGGACAAAATATTTTTCCCATTTAAGAGAATGCTAGTTTGGTTCCAACAGAAGTAAAATGATATTGAGAAAAGTTTATTGGTTTTTATACTGAGTAGGAAGGCAATGATTTTACCACTTAGACTGAGGTTTTAGAAATACAAAAATTCAATTAAGTATTTATCTGGATGTGTTAATGAGTCAAAATTATTAGTGGCCTAGTTAACAATTAGCCCTGAGTGTTTTAAGGTAGGTCCTTGTACTCACAATTAATTTTAGCAAGCTACTTGGAAACATCATATATCTGGCATTTCAGTGAGGAAGAAACTACAGGATTAAAGAGATTTGGTGCTGTCAGGACTGTTAGATGCATAGATATTTCTATGTGTTCATTACATGGAATCTTGTTCTCATTGGCTACAATGCTACCTTAAGAGATATGAAATATTAGAACAGCCAGTTCCTTACTGCAAGAAAGAAAGATGTGGGTCTCCCAGAGCTTTAGACCTTGTTCAAGTTCACAAGGAGGCCCTGAGCCAGCTCACAGCTCTCCTTCTTCATAGGGTACCACTGCTTCCTCTTTTACCTCACAAAATCTCTTCCTCAGCCAGAGGCTTGTTTATTACGACATTGCTCATGGGATACATCCTCGGCAAACCCAGCTGCTGGAGATAAAAATAGGTCAGAAATGAGCAGGTCAGAATATTGTCCACTCTCCTCAGACACATACAAAAAAATTTTGAAGAGTAGGGAAGAGAAAAGAAAAGAAAACTGATTATCTCAAGAAGAGGTTCCTGTAAGCTGACCCATTGGCTCTCTGCTAAGATCATAGTCCTGAAACTGGCTGAAAGAAAGCCACTGATTTGCCAATGTTGCCTGAGTTCACTATCCCCAGAGATGGAGAGTTAAGTAGAGGGTGGGAGTTATTATTTCATCATTAACAGAACTGATCCTCTTCCTGGGATAATTGTACTTTAATTATATAATTGACTCTTAACTCAATTATGAGCTCATTGGGAGAAGGGAATATGACTTATTCGTCTTAATTTCCTGGGGTCCATTATGTATTTGGTGGACAACACACACAATATTAAAGAATGAAGGTCTGAGTGAAATATGTGTCATTTGTATTACTTATGTTTCTGACTAGGTATTTGTTCCAGATCTATAATGCTAGACTTAATCTTCATGTCATAGTCCCTTCTTTGATAGATTTGGTTAGAAAGAAACCATGCAATATACCTGACATTTTTGTACTCCTCACATCAGGCTTGGACTGAAGCTCTCTTTTTGTGAATGGCATTAGTCATTAAGTATACAGCAACGTTCATTAAACATCTCAAAGCTCAGGGTTGTTTTAATCTGAGATGCGCAGCAACTGTTACCATGCAATGAGCCAATATACATTAGGAATTGAATTTGCGTATCCAACAAACATTTATTAAGAATCTACTGGGAATTTAGAGCATCCAAACTGGATAGCTTGAGTATGTAACTAAATAATACAGAATCCTGATCTCAATTATACACATTTGTCAGCAAGGAAAACCTGTCACCAGAGAACAGGACACAGGATGATAGCTGACACAAAGGGAGTATGAGCCACAGAAAGGTAGGAGCAAAGAGGTGGAAAATGGCTCCGTCAACATCACACCTCAGGTTTCAATTCCAACCTAGGTAACAACTGCTTTGGAGTTTTGTAGTTTGAGAGACCATCAACAAAAACTTTTAGGAACATTAGCTCAGGTCAAACTAAGTCATGCCTTTGATTCTAAAGGAATTTCATGACTAGCTGTTCTATGATGAAGCATTATTGGTGATTTTATTAAAGGTATTTTATACAGGTTTGAGCATGTGAGTTAAAAGAAAAAAGTAATTCATTTTCTTAGCATTATCAGTATATACTCTTTTGGTGACTCTCCCATTGTATCTCAAAAGGCTGCTAAGAGACCTCCTTTAAGGGGCATGTGAGGTGATTCTAGAGATGCCTAGGATGAAATTATAACTCAATAAGGTAAAGGCAGAAACTAAGGGAGTTGTATGAGGATTTTAGTATGTGTCCATCCTCTGTAAAAGGGTTTCTAGTACAATTTCTAGAAAACCACAGGTTTATTGCTGGGAAGAAGACCAAGCCTCCAGTGGTGTGTGGAATTCCTGTGCTGGCATTCCTGTTCAACAAATAGGGAGGTGCTACAGTTGACATCCAGAGTCGGGGCTTCTTTCCCTCCTGTCCCTCATACGTTCCTTGCTTTGGTTACTACCTCAATCCTGCATTTGTAGTTATCTACCTTTGTGATAGAGGACAGAGAGTAAATATCCCCATATCTAAGACATCTCTTCCAGAATAGTTAAATCACTTGGACTTCAGTGTCACACAAACATGTTGTAAGAAGTGTTGCTATTTACTATCCATTTGACTATTGGCTATTTTTTTAATGAGCCAAGATCTTCAGCTTTTCTATCTGTATACAAAACATATAATTATATCATATATTGTTATGACTAGTACATGAGGCAATAGATGAAATATACTTAACATAGAGCTTGTTCTATAGTATTTGTTTAATAAATAAATTAATAATGTTAATTTTAAAAATCAAATATGTCCTTCTACCATGTGTATACAGGGCCCACTGAGGACAGAAGAGAGCACTGGATACCTTGGAACTTGAGTTAGAGATATATGTGAGCTTCCATGTGGTGCTGGGAGTTGAACCTGGGCCCTTCAGAAGCACAGCAAGTGCTCTAAATGACTGAGCCATCTCTTTAGCCCCAATAACTTTAATTCTTAAGTTAGAAGAACAGTAATCAGAAAAACTCAATGATACATAGGAAAAAAAATCTCAGAAGATGAGAAGAGCAACTTTCATAATAAACAAACAGGTTTCATTTGGAGACCACTTCAGATTCTAGACTCATTGCCCAAATTGTCAGCATTTTCGAGTGAATTCTTTGACTGTTGGAATGTTCGTATGTGTATGTGTAGAATATAATAAAAGCTCAATCCAAATGAGGAATTACCACACATATGATACACTCTCATTACCATGACTCCACAGCAGGGCATGCTGCCTGCTTTGATAACTCAGAGTTCTTTTGTACAACGAACTGTGATTACTTCATAAAGGTCAATTCTCCCAAATCCCTGGAAACCATGGCATGCCAACCCACCAAGATCACAGAAGCAATTAAAAGTGTTTAACCGGGAAAGTTGCCAGGAACAGATGGCTTCTGCCAGTGGGCTTTTGTTTTTGTTTTAAGCTGCTCAACATTAGACAAGTGACATTTATTTGCTGTATATCTATTTACTAATGGGTCTTCTTTATATCTGTAAAAGAACATACTCATCACTGGAATTCTCAGTTCATGTGGACGTGGGCATGTGAGCCATAGGAACATGGATAGACAAGCCCTCAACTTCCAATTTTCAATACAGCTTAAATAAGTCCAAACCAAGGTCATAGGCAGTGAGGAGTTAGTATGCACATGCAAATCCACCTTAAGTAATAAGGCTCCTCAAGAGATTTTAAAATTATAGCAAATAGAATAACCTATAGTAAGGAAGAAGGCTTATAATAAATAAGCACTTTGTGCTATTTAAGAATGCAGTGTTCTGGAGCTTGACAGCTCCAAATGTGCAAATATTATTCCTTATTTAAGGTCTCCTTGATACAGAATTCCAACGTATGTATTTTTTTTTTGATTCAGACTTTTACATAGAAGTCTATTTAAACCTTATCAACACAGTGCAGTCATGGATCAAATCCTAAATTTGGAATTGTATTAGTAAATTAATCTTGGACAAATAATTTATCTCCTAAGTGGTCATGTCCTCAATTTTTCACACACAGAGAGAAAGGCCATTATTGTAAAAAAAAAAAAAAAACAATATGATATCTATATATTACTTGATACAATTCAAAATTATGTTTCATGAGACATAAAGATGCATTCATATCTGATAAAGTTTGCATCTCAAATTAGTAACAAAAGTTGGATTTTAAATAAATAATATGAAACTAGTGGATCACCCTTTTAAAAGAATTAAATTAGATCACTACTTCATAGCATACACTAGAAAAGTTTCTAACTATATTAGATAATGGGATGTGAAGAAGGAATAATAGAAACAGATGAGTACTAGAAAAAGACAGAAAATCACAAATAATTTCCTTATAACCTAAGAGAAGGAAGATGTTTATAATTAGAATTTAAACCTGCCATGACTTTAACATATATATATATATATATTTAAAGTGTGTATATATATATATATATGCATATATATACACATATATATAATTAAATATTATATGTATATAAATATACATATAAATATACATTTACATATAAAGTGTATATATATGTGTATATATATATATACACATATATATACACACTTTAAGTATATAAATATACATACACACACATATCTGCAATATAAGATTCAAGAAATAAAGGTCCTCTAAGGACAAACCAGCCAAGCTTTCAGCAAGTTGTATGAGGCAGGGCTGCCTTAGTGTATGTGTGTGTGTGTTTGTGTGTGTGTGTGTGTGTGTGTGTATGCTTTTCTGTAACATATATATATATATATATATATATATATATATACATATATATGCTTTTCTATAACATATATACATTACAATTGTAGCCATGAAAGCTTTTTAATAATAATAGAACCCTAGATATGAGGAAGAAAGAGGAGAAAGGTCCAAGAAATCAGCAAGAGTGTCAGCACAGAAAGCCCTCAAATCCTCAAGTAGAGATACAAATGTATCTTGACCATTGAGAGGGACACTTGATGTCACTCATAAAGAACAGCAATCCAGAGATAGGCTTCCATGTTATATAAAAAATAGTTTACAGTCTGCTGGCATTGGGAGTATCAAGAGTTATCATTCCTAGGAGAGTGCATTTTACCATTCTGGTGCATTTTTATTTGAGAAGATCTGCTAAGCCAGAAACCTCATTTTGAGATATCTATTCCATCACCACTCTTCCAAATACAAAAGAACATATTTATTCATGCTACTATTTGTGACAGTATTAGGGATGGTAGCTATACTAACAAATTATGAAAAGATATTAGATATACATCCATTTAACAACTTGTTGAGTTGATGGCATTGGCCATTCATTCACTGGAATGTTATGTGATTAGAAAAATAATGAAGATGTCTAGACTCTGTTCATGGAATAACTTAATCATGGAATGATATCAACAAGGTGAGAAAATGCCTAATTTCAGCATACAAAAGAAAGAAAACTAAGCTTAGGTACACACACACATTTTAAATATATTATTGTTTATAAATACAACTTTATATCTTTTTTCTTTGAGATTAAAATATCATTATATCATTTCTTCCTTCTCTTTTCTCCCTCAAAACCTTCCCATACACATTTTCATGTTCCTCTTCAGATGTATGGTCTTTTTCAGTAATTGTTAGTGCTTGCATATAGATAGATAGATAGATAGATAGATAGATAGATAGATAGATAGATAGATTCATACCTACACAGTTTGTATACTGTTACCCATATGTATGATTAATTTTATGGAAAATAATAAAAACTGGAAAATAATAAAAATAGATAACCCTAATCTGAACTGACAACCATTTTTCAAGTTTTCAAGAATTATGGTTTACATTTTTAAACATACTTTATTGTATATATGAGCACTTGATCCTTTTTAATATACATTTTAGTATGGGCAGCTTTTAGGCATATTTACAGATCTCTTGAAATGATGAAATAAATTTTAATAAATATATATTTGAAAAATTACAAACCATATTTTAAGGAACTCTTCTCATTCTCCCCCTGAATAATGCTTTATTTAGAATTTTACCTGTCATAGACTGAAGGAGAGAGGAAAGAAATGGAGTCAGTCATTCTTTGCTCTATCTTTAATATAGCTCTTAATTTTGTGTCATATATTTATAGTCACAATTTAAGAGGAGCTCATTTGTAGCCAAGTTGGCAGAGTAGTTGCCTAACACTCATGAGGTCCTGATTTTAATCCCAAGTACTGCCTTGTTGTTAATTTATATTGCCATGAAAAAGCACTTATGAAAATTATGAAAGAAAGCATTTAATATGATGGCTCACATTTCCAGAGAGTTGCAATTCATGACCATCATGGCATATAGTGTAGCAGCAGGTTGACACGGTGTTGGACCAGTAGCTGAGAGCTTATATATTGAGACAACAGCTAGTAGGTAGAGAAAGAAAGCTAACTGTTTCCAGTATTGGTATTGGCTTTTGAAAACTAAAAGCTGGGCCTCAATGGCACATCTCTTCCAGGAAGGCCACAACTCACAGTCCTTCAAAGATACAAGGCATGTAGGCCACTCTCACTCAAACCATCACACCTGTAATCCCAGCATACAGAAACATAGAGGCAGCAGGCTTAAAAGTGCTTGGCTAGTTTGAAATTACCATGCAACCTGAGAACCCGTTCCATTAAACCCCCCCTCCCCCCACACACACAGAGAAAAACCAAAATCCAAAATATGCAAATAAGTTAAATAATCTGTGTATATGTTTCAAATTGATATTAAATCTAAAACAACTATTTAAAAAAATTTTAAGTAGAGTTCATCTTATATGAATAGAAAAATTTTTGTTTTTTTATACTATAGGTCTTATGCTTGTATTTTTAGGTTCATTGTTTTGTTTTTGTTTTAAGATAGATCTTGTTATGTAACCCAGACTGGCCTGGAACGTATTCTGTAGTTTGGACTGACCTCAAACTTTCAACTCCAGATCTCCTACTTCAGACTTTGAGAGTAGGAATTACAGTGGTATGCTATCATATCATATCTGGCTTCAAGTTCTAATGATTTCTAAAGCTAGCATAAAGTGATTATTGAGAAAGAAAATATTTCCAAGTCTCTTAAAGAAAATTACAAATGTAGAAAAAAGAGCTCCAGATTTCAGATTAAAATTAGAATAAAATCACTTGCCATAAGACTGATTTTTATATTAATGGAGATCTGTAGTTTGAGGTCAGCCTGGATTACATTGGTAAGTTCTACCTTAAAACAAAAAAAATCAAAAAATGCAAATTTTTCTTTGTCCTATTTTTGAGGTTTTTGTTTCTTTGTTTTTTTGTTTTGTTTTTTCGAGACAAAGCCTCATGATCTCATGCAATCTATATTATGTTCCAATTTAGTATGCAGCTGAGGATGACCTTAAAATTTTCCTATCTCCCTGCCTTCTCCTCCTAAAATGTTAGGACTACAGGTGTGTCCTACCCAGGGAAATTAATTATTCATCAGGAAGATTGTTAATTATAAGCAAAATGTATTGTCATTAAGTCATTTTGCACTGTGTATTAGCATCTTAGTAAATTAAAACTTTATAGAAAGATCACACATAAAATAAATGACAGGATTTGTTTGATATAGGGAGAGCCAATGCAAGAAAACATTGACAACGATGCTGCAGTGATTGGTGTGAAGATAGTATCTACCCTTCAACTTTACCAAGAGCTTTAAATCATCAAGAGAAAAAGAAGGGGGAAATGGCCATTGTCCCGAGCTAAGGCTAGGGAGACACTTTATATAAAAGTATACTAGAAATAAAAAGAAATAAGACTCCAAATGCATAAACATTAATTATATCTTCCTGGAATAAAGCCATGAACAACTCATAGCAATAGATGTAGAATCTGAACAAAAATTGGTCAAAAATGCTTAATTGTTTTAATTACAAAATGGTTAATTGCTTTGTGCATGTTAGTGCCACTATACCTTTAATACTGACAGATACTAGCCTCACAACATCTAGAACTCTCTTTTTGATGGTTCCATAAAAATTAAGCTGTTAACTTAATATCATAGACTATATTAATACATTGACAAATAAATAGATAAAAAGATGTAGAATACAACAGTATACATCTGGTATACGGTTGACAATGACATAATCCAGGAAATTCTAATGTTCATTCTATAATTCTCTTAATGTCTCATGGAGCTTGAAATTAGTGAAGGGAATACCTAATTTGGAGTTTTGCCATAAGGTTAAGTGCAAATAAGTTGAGGAATAAAGTGTAGAATGCCTAGTGAAGAGCAGATTCTAAGCAAATGTTAGTTTATTCCCTTTAAAATGCTGTATTTTTTTTTATAACACAGAAACCAATTAACATATGGAGAAAATTAGGGATGCCTTATTGCATTGAGAAGACAACTTTGGGTTTAGTGCACATGTGAATAAGTAGGTTAAATTATCATAAAATGGTCCCTTGCCTTCCATATGTGTTAATTGGATCTTGTTGGCTAGTTCTGAATTTCCCAAAGGAAGAGAAGCATCCTTATTTCCAACTGCCTGCTTTGGCTCTTCCTTTTGAACTCAGTCAAGGGAAGAACACTAGCAAACCTCCTTGCACATCTCCACCACATAGCAAAGTCCCATATGCAAATCCAGAGGCTCTGCTTTAACACATCATTTGAAGACGACAATTTCCATATTCTTATGCCAGAGCTTTTAATTCTCCTTGAAGCCAGAATCTGCTACTGGAATTTAAGATAAAGGCCCTTTCAGCACTTTCAGTTGCATTCATAAACAGGACCCTTATCCAGGGATTAAATCAAGATATGTTTAATAGTTTAGTTTGTTTTAATGCTGTTACCCAAATGTACTATGTTAAAAAAAATAAAAATCACTTAGGTGGTAAAATATTTGTAAATTATATACAACACAAAATTTTACACATTAAATTCAGTTCAATTTTTTCTTCCATATTTCATCTTGCTTGAAAATTTAATCCTTATAGTTAACCTTTTATAACTATTTCTGTTTTCTGGTAAAGGAGACTAAGACTCATTCACAAATAAAATATTATTAGGAAATGAGAATAAAGCACAAATTGAAATGGATTTTCTTCTATGAGTCTTCTTCCTAAACCCACAGGCAAGGATCAAGCCAGTCTACCTCAGTATGTATTATATCACAAGGTAAGAAGTAGCAACTCATTAAATACTTCATCAGTGTCTAATGAATTTGCCCCTGCAATAGTTATTGTCCTACAGTGTCAGTCTGTCATCAAGAGACCTAACATTGAAAGGTTTCAATTCTCCAGGAATGAGCTAATGACGACCAGGCTCAAGAAGACGAATCTGACAAGGATTTCTAGGGTGAACAGATTTATGGAAGGATACAAAGAAAGAGAGAGAGAGAGAGAGAGAGAGAGAGAGAGAGAGAGAGAGAGAGAGAGAGAGAGAGACAGAGAGAGACAGAGAGAGAGACAGAGAGAGAAGAAAGGAGGAAAGAAGGAAAGAAGGAAAGGAAGAAAGGCACGCTTGCCAACTTGTATGGAATACACTATTGAAAATTCCTTCAATCATGGGATTGAATCTCAGATCACAGAGAGATAATTCTATTCTTTTTTTTTATCTTTAATATTTTTTTTTTTTACAATCCAGTCATTATGTTCCTCCTGGTCTGCCCTCTGACAGTTCCTTATCCTATTCCTCCTCCCCTGTCTCCAAGAGAATGTCTTTACTCCCCTCCTACCTCAACAGGCCTTCGTACTCCTTCAGGCTTCAGTTTGCTCAAGGGTTAGGTGCATCTTCTCTTACTGAAGCCTGGCCAGGCCAGGCAATCCTTTGTTGTGTATGTGTTGGGGGCCTCATATTGGCTAGTGTATGCTGGCTGGTTGGTGGCTCGGTGTCTAAGAGATTTCGAGGGTCCAGATTAGTTAAGACTCCTTAGCTTCTTCAAGCTGTTCCCTAATTCAACCACAGGGATCCCCAGCTTCTGCCCCCAGCTGTCTCAGCCACCTGCTTGCTGAGCCTCTTGAATGACAGTTATGCTAGCGAGGCTCCTGTGTATAAGCACACCATAGCATCTGTAATAGTGTAAGACCTTGAAACCTCCCCTTGAGATGGTTACCAATTTGGGCCAGTGACTGGACCTCCTTTTCCTCAGTTTCTTTTTCATTCTTGTTCCTGCAGTTCTTTTAGACAGGAACAATTCTGGGTTAGAGTTTTGACTGTGAGATGGCAGTCCCATCCCTTCACTTGATTTCCTGTCTTTCTACTGGAAGTGAACTCGACAAGTTCCCTCTCCTCACTGTTGGACATTTCATCTAAAGTTCCTCCCTTTGAGTCCTGAGTGTCTCTCACTTCTCAGGTCTCTGGTACATTTTAGAGGGTCCCCCAACCTCTTACTGCCTAAGGTTGCCTGTTTCCATTCTTTCCACTGGCCCTCAGAGCTTCATTCCTGTTTCCCCCTATATGTGATCATGTTCCCCTTTTCCCCTCCCTGCCCCCTCTCCCACCCAGGTCCTTCCTTCCCTCTGCCTCCCACCATGGCTGCTGATGGCACTACTGGCTTATTTGTAGTCTTGGATTAAAGTTATAATTCAGGAAATCATTTAAAGCTTTAAAGCCCTAGCAAAAAGTAAGACACTACATGAAAGCTATTTCAGAGGCAATAAATTTCTGCAGTGGAGATTTACATTGTGTGGTGGAGGAAACTGCTTTATTCTCATTCTGTATATTGTAGCGAATCAACATTGCCATCATTAAATATTTATCCAAGACTTCTGTTAGCTTGCTGTAGCAAAATGATTTTTTAAATGCCTCTTCCCATCTAATTATAGGCAAAATAGATAGTATGAATTTAAAGAAGCATGAGAATGTAACAAATAAAATTGATATTGAATTTTTTGCAGTTTTTAGAGTGTGGCTCTTTGAACACACACAAAATATATGGAGATGATGGTTTAATGAAAATCAATGAATTGGAATATGTGAAACCCAAATGTCAGCACAGTGGAGAAGAGTGAAATAAGGATACTAGGCAGTAAAAGGAAATCAAAGGGGATTCCATAGAAGAGGAAAGGTTAAATCACACATTCTCTTACGTTAAAAAAACCTCACTTTTATCAGGTATTGGGCCAGAGGACAGGAAGAGGAGGCTCCAAGGCCTCAAACTATTACATATGCTAAGGTGTGCTTACAGACAGGAGCCTAGCATGACTGCCCTCCAAGAGGCCCAACAAGCAGCTGATTGAGACAGATGCAGATACTTACACCAACCAATGGACTGAAGTTGAATTAAGGGACCTCTCTGGTTGAATTAGGGAAAGACTGGAAGAAGTTGGGGAGGAGGGTGACCCCATAAGAAGACCAGCAGTCTTAACTAACCTCAAGATCTCTCAGACACTGAGTCATCAACCAGGCAGCATACACTAGCTGATATGAGGCCCCAGACACATAATTCAAAGAGGATTGCTTGGTCTGGCTTCAGTGAGAGAAGATGCACCTAGCCTTTAAGAGACTTGAGGCCACAGGGAGTAGGGAGGTCTACAGGGGAGAGAGTGGAGGACACCCTTTTGGAGACAGGGGAAGAAAAAGATTAAAGATAATTATACATAAAAATTCTTGCATTTATTGTTTTACAAATTATCCACAAAATTTTCCATCCACAAAATTAACCAGAGAAAACTCAGTCCTTGCTTGTTTCCTAGGAAACGTTTCCTAAGTGTGTCTAGTCTATTAAGGAAGAAAGATGGGGCAATTTAATACGTGCTATTCAGAGAACTAAGAATTTGGGAAGGAGTTTGGAGTGATAGAATGGTTCCAAAAATCAAAGTTGGATGGTGAATGAAAGGAAAAACACAACAACATTCCTGTATGTAAGGTAAGAGATACATTTGCATACATGATAAAGGCCACACTCTCTGGCACAGAAAATTCAGGTACCAGTAAATACCCTCAGGCTAAAGGACAAAGGGTATTCAAACGGCAGGAGGACCAAAGCACATGCAGGAAAGATAGAAAAGGCAGGAAGACAATATGACAGAGGGAAGATGGTACATTAATAATTTTGTACTTTATCCTGTAAGTAATAAGCAAATAATTAAGTAATTACAAATCAAACATATAGAGAATTCAGGCAGTCACAGGGTAAGAAATGGGCACAAGTGTTCTACTTTGCATCTTTATACTTGGAGGTAATGTCAGACTTTCATCTTTGAATTGCTCAAAATATGAGTTTTGACAAGATTTAGGAGAGATATTGAGGTCTGGTAGATAATCTACAATGGCACCAAAACACTAAACTAACAAAAATCAATGTAGATTTTCTTCTGATTCATACTTATCTTCAAATCCCTGAGACCATCAGAAAGCATCACGGAATTTTCACATCAATGAAAGTATTTATCATTGATATCCCATTAAGTATAACAAAACCTAACTGCTACAATTCTAGCCTTAACCTTTACAACATGCAAAGTAGCTACAGTGAGCAAGATGTTTCAGAGGTTTACTGATGTTCCAGAATGGCATAAAGGGATCTAGCCAAACTCTCGCAACCCTATCAATGGGAAGACATGTACCAGGAGTTATTACAGCTAGGCATGGTGGCATGTGCCTTTAATCCCATCACTCAGAAGACAAAGGCAGGCAGATCTCTGTGAGCCCCAGGCCAGCTCTGGCTACATATTGAGATCCTGTTTCAACAAGCAAACAACAACAACAACAAACCACCACCAACAACAACAAAAAAAACCCTGACATGTCTTGTCTAAAGTTTATACAAGTTTTGGGCAGCATCAAAGGTTTACATTATATTTTCTGACTCCTAATTAATAGTCGTTGTGAAAGAGGGGACTGATTCCTCTTTAAAAAAAAAAAAAGACTTTTTTTTTTTAAAGACTTCCTGCTTTTTTTGTTTTGGTTTGGTTTTAGGAAGAGACATTGTTCTTTAAGATGGCATTACAGTGCCCCTATCTTGAGGTCATGAATGGATTACTCACATAAAAACCCTGAGTGGATCTGACAGCACTTCTGTTTTCTGATCTAAAGAGCTGATCCTGGAGAATAGATGCATATCCATCAGGAGTTCAGGTTGCCTGCTCCTTCTTTCATAAATTATCATACTTAACAGAGACTAGATGCTTGCTCTGAGTAAGAGAGTTCACACATCTAACAGAACTGCATAGGAAATGCACATTCATTGGTTAAAAACAACACTATTAAAGGAGCAGAAATAGTGGGATTTTCTCGATCAATATTTCTCCAAAAACAATTTTAAAAGACTCAGATTAGGTACCCAGTTTGATGTAGTCTTGAAAAATCACTTCTAAACTAGTTTTCTGATCAGCAAGTGCTTTTTTCTCTCTATTCTTTATTTTTCATTAAAATGACTCTTAAATAAGTTAAGTTGGGTGGAGAGATAAATAATTTAAGTTGGGTGGGAGAAGGAATCTGACAGTATCTGGAAACATGGAAACATGTATTTTTTAAAGTGGTTCTTCCCCCAAACATCTCCAATATTTGTACTTCAAAAACAATTATTTTTTCTGAAGTTTGTTATAGTTTGACTTTATAACCAGCAGAACAAATTTATATTGTCTACTATTGTTAAGCTGTAGATTTTTAATATTACTTCCGGAAGAGGGCAGAAGTAGGTCACCAACACAATTATTATATCCTGTGCCCACAGACATGCGCCTCTGCAATCTATAGCCTCCACTTTAGGGATGAATACATACTTCCTTTGCGTTCTATGTTGCCTTCCTCAAACTTTCATTTCTAATGCTGTCCATCAAATGGCTCTCCTCTTGTGTGGAGACTTCACATACTGTCTTTGTAGTATGAGAGCCCTCTCTTTTCTAGACCTGTCAATGTAGTTAACAAATGGGACTGTAAGTATGTGTGTCCTCACTCCTATAGTCCATATGGGACTTAATTCATCAATGTATCTCTCCCCAAAAGAATAAGCTTCTATAGATTATTTTTAAATATTTACTAAAGAAACATTATCTAATTAAATACAACAATGGTATCATTGACATTTGTAGACACCATTTGTTTAACTCCTCTTTGTCACATAGTACCAAGGACTTCACATATCATCTCTTTATCTTATAAAGTAGTAGTCAATCTCAGTAAAGGGGTCATTAGAACTGAATTGAGGAGTTACTTAGAAAGCAAAGTTTTTCTTTGATCACCTTTAATATCAATGAGGTAATGCATATGCAGAGTTTTGTAGTCTGTAAGTATATTACCTTGGTCATCAAAAACTATAAAGTAATGCTAAGTCGTGTCTGAGAATAGGTTATAAAAACTAGTAGGATATCTGTTTGGATTTCTCTTTTGGGATGCTTGCCTTTGCTAGTCAGCCTCCCTGTTATGAGATGGAAAAACTACATGAGTCTGTTTTAGACTACCAACCCAGTACAGATCAACAGAGCCAGAACCTACTGCTAAATATTTTAGTAACTATCATTAACTCCAGCCTCTGTGGCCTCTCTGTGATATCACAGATACATGGATTACAAGTCCGCTATCCCTGCTGCATCTCATCCAAATGATAGCTATTCTCCATGCCATGACAGATAATAGATGATCATTGGGGAAATTTTCTATGCAAAATAGACAACTAATGCAGATATTTTAGACATACTTTAGGAATATAGGCAGCCTAGAATATAGTAGACAATAAATATTTTATTGCTTGAACAAAGCCTACCATCAGATAACATGGATTACAATCTGAGGAGAAGAAACATAACTTTTAGTTGATGAATGACTTTTTTTTTTCTTTTTGTTCTACACGACAGCATCTCCTCTTTCAGTACTGTTCAGATAGGATAGTAATCATAAGACAAGAAAGCTATTCAAATAACCCAGAGTAAATAACAGAAAAACCTCTAGAGATTAGAGTGAAAATTCAAGAAGCTGTTTTGTTTGCTTGTTTTATGCCACATGAGAGTCTATTCAAATGAAAATTTCTAAGCCTTCAGTGAGGAGAATTTAAAAGGAAATTAAACCATTTGTAATCTTGTGAGAATATGAATATTGTCCTGTTAGGTAAAGACAATAGCCTAGAAGGAACACAACATAAAATAAAGACTATAGTTTGGAGTTAAACAAAATTGCACATTCTGACTCTGCCTTTTCTCACTTTTGTGGCAGTACTAGTAGCAGCTAACAACTCTATAATACCTTTTATGTTCCAGATACCATTCAACATTCATATATATGTAAATTTGTTTAATTCTTATAGAAATTATAAAACACTGTTAATCTTATTGTAAAGAAAGGAAAACTGAATTCCAAGGTAGTCAAGAAACCTCAATTGCACATAGTTAAAAAGTAGCAAAGACAGCAAAAGGGTCCATACTGATGGGTAATTTCCTGATTTTAAATATTTCTGTACTCAGTTAAGATGTTAATATAAAGACACATTTCATACCGCATTTTCATCAGTAGATATTTTGTATGAGGCAGAGAAATAACCATAAAAATTATAGGTTCATTGGAGAATTCTCCATTCAGATCCCTAACCCATTTTGAATTGGGTTGTTTGTTTTCATGACTCTGTCTTTGGAGTTCTTTATATGTTTTGATATTAATCCTCTCAGATATACAGCTGACAAAGATTGATTCCTTTCCTATGTAGAAGAATTTTAGTTTTATAATATTTCACTTGACAATTATGGACTTAATTCAAATACCCCCTAAAGAACTCAATGCCATTGACAATTACTGAAACACAAATTAAACCAATTTTGAGATTTCTATTGCCCAAATCAGAATGGCTAAGATTGAGAGAACAACTGATGACACATGTTGCTGGAAAGGGCGTTAGAGAAAGAGCAGCCATTAGTCATGGGTAGTGGGGTTGCAAATTGGTGTGTCTACTACAAAGATCAATGTGAAGAATTCTTAGAAAGCTAGAAATAAATCTACCATATGATCCACCTATATCACTCCCAGGCATATGCTTGAAGGAATTGATATCCCATTCCACAGATTCTTGCTCAACCATACTTGTTTTGTTCCAGTCACAATATTAAGCCACTATAGATGATAATGCTTTGCTTAAAACCCACTATCTCTTCCCAAAAAAACAAAACAAACAAAAACCCCACCCAATAACAGAAAAACAAAACCTCCTTTGAAATTGATACTCAGGGGAGTCTAAAAGAACCCACACTATTTGTATTCCCATCAGTTCAATTGTCTTCCACAACGTGAGTGTGTGTACCAATTTGCTGACTATATCACACACTTTGGACACAGGATTTGGAGGAATTGAGTTGGAACTGATGTGTAAATCTCACCCTTGAGGACTAGCTCTCATTGTACTGGGAAGTATTATGCAAACTGTTAAGAAAGAACAGCAATCATTAGTCCTACTCACCTGTAACACACCTAAGAAACAACAATGACCAGTATATTAAGACATGCCTAAAACAGTATGGTGACACTTATATCCTGGAGATAACCAACGACTGTCCAACTGGATCACTGAATGTGAGAGAATTTATGCCTGGTACAATAAACCTAGACAACTACTCATGAGTGATGAGGCCAACAAACACACTATAGCCACTTTTCTTAACCAGAATAATTTCTAGCTGCTTGTCCTTTTAATAACAGATAAATTTAACAATCACCCCTCATCGAAGATGCTTATTTTTGCACCAGATTAAGATAATCACAAAATGCCAAAACTGATGAAAATGTAGAAAAGTACTGACAATAGTTGCCTATCCCCAAATGATATGTCTAAACTACAAGGCCTACACCTAAGACATAGGGAACACCAAAGAGGAAGGGAAAGAAATATTTTAAGAATCAAAGTACCAGGATGTCTTCTAAGAGTCTATGTCTTTTATAGAGAACAGGGAAGCTGTACTGATTAAATCCCAATGATATGATAGTCTAGACAAGACTTAAACAATGACAAGATCAGTCAACATGCAAATGTAGATGGGGGAACTCTTACAAGGATTCACCCCTAGATGATAAGCAATGGAAAATTAATGATTTCTCAGAGCATCATAACAGGCTGTTCCAAAAGCCAAGCCACTTATTTGGTTGTTCAAATCCGAGTTGTTATCCCTAATATATATATTACATGTATACACCCCTAATATATATGTAATCAACACCAAGTAGTTGAGGCAAGTTGTATTTGTATATTTGTAGATATATAACTATAATAATTTTAAAAACGAAAAGCAATAAGAAAGTAGAAGGAGAGTGTAGATGTAGAGGAAAGAGGATAGTGAAAGACAAGCAGGCTATAGTAGAGAAAAGTGAAGATGATAACAGCATATCATACTTTATATAGGGTGTCATGAAATCCATTAATTTTTTACAATTAATAAATACAAATAAAAATGGAAAACAAGAATATAGGTCCTATATTTGAACTGTTAGTTGTGTATCTGTGGATAAGTTACTTATGATCTCAGTGACTCAGGATTTTTTATACAAACAATATTAATATTCATACTTATTATTACCTAATAGACACAAAATTATGATACATCAAAAGCATTAAAGTAGCATTTAAAGTGTGGTAAACAATGACATACTACATTGTAATTCATGTTGTTCCAGTAGATTTTTTTCCTTTAATTTATTGTTTGGCATTTTATTCATTTTTTTGCATTTTCTTTTAAACTGCTCTTAAAATTAAAATATAATTAAATATTTCCCCTTTCTATTTACTCTCTATAAGTTCCCATGATGCCCTTTTTTGCTCTCTCTCCAATCCATGATATGCATGCCACATATATGTGGGGGTGGGGAGTATCTGTCTGTGAAGGCCAGAAAATGGCCCGAAGAAGACATCGCATCTCTTTGCACCTCTTGGAGCTGGAGTTACAAGTAGTTGTAAGATGTCCAACCTATGTGCTGAAAATCAAATTTGGGTCATCTGGAAGAACAGTGAGTGCTCTAAACTGTGGAGTCATTTCTCTAGCCTGTAGACTTTGTTTTATAAAGCAAATCATTCAGTATGGTTTCCTTCATAACCTACTTTCCTTCAATAGTCTGTAATAATTAAAGAACATCTATCATTACTGGTACTAATAGAATATTATTGTAGTGCCTGAATATGCCATAATTAAATCAATTCTCCATTGGTAAGCAAGTATGGTGTTAAATTTTCTCTAATGTAAACAACAAAATATAGGGTCATTCTTATGCACAGATCTCCACATAGCTTAAATTAAAACAGTCTAGAAAAATTGAAGCTTTGAATGAGAAGATAACAAAATAACTTTAGTAATATTGTAGAAGAAAAAAATGTTCATTCAATGGTCTATTTATTAGTTTTAAAGATCCAAGGAAAATACCAGAGTTCAGTAAAATTACCTTTTAGTCACCAACTATACAAATTTGTTTCCCCATTGCAAACTCCCCCAAAATAATGAGGGTCTGTCATAGTGAATTTGAATTTAGATCACCTCACTCCAAATTCTATCTCCTTATGTAGTAAAAAGGACATGGAGACCACATCTCTTTCTATCACATTAAAATTGGAATAGTTGCTGCTGTTGCATTTGCATATGGAAATAAAAACTCCATGGTATACAACTATTCATTCTTTGTAACCAGGCAGATTTCCTTTAAAAAAAAAAATTGACTTTTTCTCTCTTTGTTTTCTATCCTATTCAATTTGGTTGTAGCACAATATAAATTATCTATTTCTAGTCAATTAATTTTCTTATTCTTTTAATATATATTTAATATCTATTTGGAGGTTCCACTACCCAATGTATTTAAAATTCAAAATCACCAGTGTTTTCTTCTGTGATAAACCCTGTGGGTCTCAACCTGTGGGTTATGACCTCCTTTGGGGATGGTCAGATATCGGATACCTTGCATATCAGGCATATACATCATGGCTCATAACAGTAGCAAAGTTACAGTTTGAAATATCAGCAAAATAATTTTATGGTTGCTACATTTTTCTCAAATATATTGCCTACAATTTCAAACTGGTCCTAGGTTAGGTTGCTCTGCATAATAGTGGAAAAGTAGAACATACACACAAAGGAACACACAGGACTCTATGTTTACCAAACATGGGTACTAGAAAAGGGAAATGCCAATGACAAAGCTAAAATTCACCAGTTACAGTGGAGCTTCACTGTAACAGACAGAAGCATATGGTTAAAATGCATCAGCACTGTGTCTACTCAACATCCAAGGCAAGCACACCAACTGGACATTCTCTGCCATAATTCGGTAAAGAGAGACAATTATTTAATTTAGGGAACACAGCCTATTGTCATTTAATGGATAAAACCAGCTAATGTTTGCAGGCTATTAATGGAATCCTCCTGTTCTCGTTTCTCCAGTAAAAGCTCTGAATCGCATTTCCCTTGTTTCTTAAATATAAAAAGAGATCAGACTCTCAAGAATTCCTTCCCTTGTGCTTCCCACCTGCAACTCTGTTCACGGGCACACAGCCAAGAACTGAATGACTTTAAATGTATCTCCTACACTTCTCTCCTTAGCAGCTTCATAAGCAATATAGAAATATACAATTTTAACTTCTTTTACAAATTCTAAAATGCAAAATTCTTTAAGCTTTTTTCTTTCTCCCAAGGTGTTTTAGCTATCATTACATTCCTCTGTTTTACAGACAAAGGCAAAAGAGCAAGTGACTTTTGTCTGATGGTTGGTAAACATCATTATTGTGTAGAGAAGTTTCAGTGACCCTCATGATTTGGGGACAAGGCTACTTACTAATTCTCTGGGATGTGAATCCGTCGTATATGCAGTGCGTGAGATGAGCCATCTTGATTTGGATGAAAATGTGTTTCCCAATTCACATAAGAAGGCCTGACTATAATTCCATCATAGAAAATTTAATGTAGTCTCAGAAAGATATAACCAAAAAACAAGGTTTTTTTTTTTTTGTTTTTTTGTTTTTTTTAAAGTGGTGGATGCTACTAATCCTATTACCAGGAGTTAAAAGTTTAAAGGCAGTAATGATTAAGTGTCTGGGCTCTGTACATCTGGGTTCAAATCTAAATTCATCTTATGACCATAAGGCAGAAATATTCTGCTTACCACCTGGCTTATCTAGGTCCATATATCTAAATACTGATTTCCCTATAGAATTTCCTTGCAGATTAAAAGAGAGAGTCAATGAGAATACCTAAAGAAAGGCCTGGAATATGGCTAATAGCTAATAAACAGTGTGTGTCATTGATAGCTAACCTACCATAGGTTTTCGTACTCCTGAGCTTTCTAGACACCTTTTCGTTTTTCTTTCCTGACATCCATTACTTCTAAACATTATGTTTTGCTTGACCCATTCATTGCCCTCTTGCTATTTCCTGATCCCGTTATTGTGTCTATTTTATTACATCTTCTAACCAGCTGACTGTTTCCTGAAGTTCCCTGGTGACCTGACATAAAGGGTACCTCTTTTCTCTTGTCTCATTTTGTCCCATCACCTGTAAAGTGAAAAAATAGTTGTATGTATCAGACAGAGCAGTCAGGACAACGGCATGACATCATTCACATCAAGGCCCATAAGAAACACAGGTACAGTAAGCTGGCAATAGGGGACATTGCTCAGAGCCCCAGTGTCCTGTATTGTTCTCTTCACTTGAAAATTTCTGTCATTTTTTTCTAAGACTTAGTTCAAAACCAATCTCATGTAAGAAACTTTTCATTCTCCAACCTAAACTTCCATCTACTCTTCAAGCACCGTTTGTCTAGTTCTGTAGGACCGATCCCCAAATACCCTGTATCTAAGTATAGCTTAATTACTTTTTTTTCTCCTCCATGACACTGTAACATCTTTTAGAGCAAATACCATGTTCCTTGTTTGACTCATTTTGTGTTAGCATAAATAACAGGCAAGCATTTAAACTAAGGCTCAGATAGGGGCATTGATGAATTCCTCTGCATCTGTCCCTGAAGTTCCATGCCTGTCTATGTAAAAGAAATCTACTTCTGAATACATCTAATAGTTTATATGTAAGTTGAACAATGAAATGTACAGAAATATGATTTTGTAGTTAAAAATCCTACAAAACCCCTTTTGTTTTCTTTAAAGGCTAAATAAGCAGACAACAAAAACAAAACAAAAATTTCTAAATATGTAACCCAGATGATAACTTTTAAAACTTACTTCTAGTTAGATAAATGTTATTTGCTTCCTGTAATATGGTCCATCAGGAGTAAGGTTTCACAAAAATCCTAGGTTTGTGTTTATGTATGCCTGTAGCTTGTAGTGTCAAAAATTCAGACTGAGCCAGTTAGGATCCATGACTAAATATAATACCAAGCAAAACAATCAGCAAACCAATGCAGACATGTCTGACATGCAGCACATGGGTTTCATACACCCCAGCTGTGAATGGAGCCTAGCAGAATTCATATACTTACTTAAAATTTTATGAGTTAACTTTTGTAATCTTTTCATTTTATTTTCATAACTCAATCTTACAGTTCCCAAGAATAAACATTGTTGATGAAAATATCAGGTCACGGTGTCAAATGTTAGACACTTCTGGTAGCATGAGAACATTCTTGGAAAAGTGAACCATGTCAGTTGCTATTTAATGAACCCTTGGGTAAAGGCTCAGTTCCAATGGTTTCCTACTGGTCTGTTTGTAAAAAGGAGGTGTGTATCCTCAAGGAAGGGTTTTGTAATTTGTTAGATATTTAAGTACTATAAAGACATAAATTTGGTTAATTTTAGAATTAAATACATACAAAACATCTCTGTATGTGCTTGCATTTATCAATTATTAATTGGGCCTGTGTATTTCTGTCTCTTTCTAAAGATGCAAGTCTTTGAGCTTAGGGATACTCTATCCCTCCAATGTTTCTTAAAATTATGACTTTAAACATAGTAATTTTTCTAAAATCCAGAAAAAAATATGAATGAATAAGAGTGGAATTAACAAAAAGAATGGCTAACAAAAAGTCTAGAATAAATTGCTTTTCTGTCTTGAGGATGCCATTTGTCTAAACTATTTTGATGGAAAGCTGTGGCAGTAACTCAGGGGTTGGAGTTCTTGATCAGCAAGCATGAGGAGCCTCGCTTGAATCTCCAGTACCCACTTAAGTCACTGGGTATAATTGTATGTTTATAAACTCAGCATTGGAGAACAAGAAAGGTAGATCCTGGGAGCTTTCTGACCATCAAATCTAGCCTAAATCATAAGCTTCCGGTTCAGTGAGAGACCATGCCTCAAGGAAATAAAGCAGATAGAATTGAGAAAGGCATGGAACATCCTCCCTTGGCCTCCATATAACCTGCATGTAACACACAAAGCACACCACCACAACCACACAAATAGAAGAGAAAATAGTTATGTAATGTATAATAGTTTGGTGGTCAGAGCAAAATGTGCGTAATGAACTCTGGCACATTAAAAGGTGCTAACTAGAAAAAGTCACCAGAGTTGACTTAAAAGATAAAATCATTGGACATGTAAATCAGGTTTTGTTAATCCACCAGTTGCTCTATTCATCGAGGGTTATTTAAAATAGGGTCAATGTGAAGTTGTTAATTATAATTAAACGTCTTTTATCATTGGTCTCGGTGAGTAGATTGCAATAATGTTGGACAATTGAAGAGGCTGAAAATTTTTCTGCACAGTCACTCTGACACAATTAGAAGTGTGAAAAAGCACTCACTAAGAAGAGCACCTGATGTCCCTCTGAAATTCTTAACTAGCTTCCAATACCCCAGCACAGGCTATCATTATGAAGTTACATAACAGTCCTTTTAAATTCTGGGAGGAGTGTGAGGAGGAAGAAAGGATGGGGAAGATTAAGAGAAATTCTCCACCTCTGAATATAAAAAAAAAATTAACAAAAATAATCATTTCCACAGCTAACATAAAATCAAGGGTTAAGAGCTCTAAATGATTCTGGATCGCTCAGTGGTACAGAGTGTGCTTAAAATGTGCAAGACTCTGAGCTCAGTCACAGATATCCTCAGGCCTACTCCCAAGGTTTGAAGAAAAAGATCTAGTGAATTTAGCTCTGGGAACCATCCAAAAGAGATGGGGTTGGGGGGGGGACTTCTTGAGCAGCAACATCTGAATGTAAACTAATTGGGACTATTGACTGAAAGAATCACCATATGTATGTGGTAAAGGAAAGTAAACCACTGTGGTGAAGATAAGATTTCTGCGAGGCAAGGTTATGGCAGTGCGAATCAAATTCTAGTCTAGCTGAGAAGGCCCTTCCAGTGGACTTCTATGTCAACGTAGATATCTGACAATTAGGTCCTTTTCATAGCAGAGTGGCAACAGGCTTACTAGATGATGTATTCATCAATATCCAGGTACTTTCAGGAGCATAGTATGGTTTTACTTGGTTCCCTTATACTTTATAACAATTTACTTTATTTTGGCTAATCAAATGTTTGCAGAAGAAATATATGGCACTTTGTGGTGAAAGATTCTAAATTTTTTCCTTTCTTCATCCCTTCACTCTTGGATCAGGACCACTAATCTTGGCTTCCAGAGCAAAAATACTTCCATGCCAAAGACAGACCACCCACTACGGTCATGAAATCTGAGAGATAAATTTACCTTGGCATTTGAGGGAACATGTCTGTGTGGTTGTCTGTCCCATCATAATCTAACCTACAGGATCGCCAGCAAGGTCAGTGCTATCATTCAATTTCCTTTATTATTTCTGTACCAAGGGATAATGAACTTCTTAGGATATACAGGCATTTAGTTAGCTTAGCAGCCTTTCCTCATTACAATTTATAAAGTCAGTAAGTATTAATCTCCATCAGTGTCTTATCAGCTTTGCTTAATATGAATTAGTATCCCAGGGTTTGATTGACTCTGGCATGCAGACAAATGTTAGTTTTCAAATCCGTAGAACAAAAAACAACATGACCCTTGAATCTGAGGTGGTTGCCAAGGTAACTCTCTCCTTTCAGAGATTCTTTGAAGCCAGGTGGCTGTCTCTGACATTTCTAACCCCTTTCCACACCTGTTTATTATAAGAGTCAACAAAATCACTACTGTTTTAAACTTGAACAACCCAATGGAATAATGTATGGTTTTTAAAAGGCAAACTGAGTTACTAACTCTTTAATGTGCATCTGCTGTACGCCACAGATATCTATCTCTACGTTTAACTCCAAAATCCTCATACAACCATAGAAGGTAAATTAAATCTATACTCAATTTACAAGGAGCAACCTGTAGCTGAGCTAAGTAATGCGAATGTACAGCTGACAGAGAGTAAGAATTTTCTTCCATTTAATCTGACTAAAGGTGCTGAGGTCATTCTGAACTGGAAGCACTTATAACTACATTTTCATAATTCATTTATAAGGAACCTCCTATTTCCAGTGATTTGATAAACACGTCCCTGTTTGTCATCTCATTATATTTAATTTGATATATGTTGAATACAGTTTTCTCATTTTTCATTCTATTCACTAGCAAGAATGAAGATGGCTCAATAGAGACATAAAATAGCATAATTCCTGCCTAGCCAAAACGAGTCATATGCAATAACGTGCAAGATATAAATATAATTTTACAGGACTACATTGAATATGTATTGACACAAATTAGCTTGACTCTTTCCCAAACATCTTGTCTAACTTAGTGGTCATTTGCCTAATCAATATTTATTATGCTTCTATAAAATTTCTGCTTCAGAGCACCAAGAGGAGTAAGGAAAGGAGAAGATAAAGGAGAGAAGAAGCAAGGTGATGAGAGAGAGAGAGAGAAAGAGAGGGGGGGCATGGAGGCAGATGTTCACATGTCTCCACCAGTCAAAGACAGTTTATATATCTATGTTGGGTATTGGGTTACACTTCTGATTGAGCATTACCAAATGTATAAAGCCTTTGACTAACATTTAAAAAAATGTATAAAAACAAAAAGAAAAGGGGGCATGGGATAGGGGTTTTCTAGGGAGGGGAAATGGGGAAAGTGGATGGCATCAGAAATGTAAATAAAATATATAAAAAATTTTAAAAACAAACAAACAACAAAAAACAAACAAACAAACAAACAAAGACTTCAAGTACTATATTGAATAGGTAGTAATACAGTGGGCAGCTTTGTCTAGTCCTTGATTTTAGTGGGATTGCTTTAAGTTTCTCTCCATTTAGTTTGATGTTGGCTACTGGCTTGATGTATACTGCTTTTACTACTTTTAGGTATGGCCCTTGAATTTCTGATCTTTCCAAAACTTTTACCATGAAGGGGTGTTGAATCTTGTCAAATGCTTTCTCAACATCTAGTGAGATGATCGTGTTTTTATTTTATTTTATTTTTGAGCTTGTTTATATAGTGGATTATATTGATGGATTTTTTGTATATTGAAACATTCCTGCATTCCTGGAATAAAGTTTACTTTGTCACAAAAAAAATTCTGCTTCAATAATATTAGAGAGATGTACCAGTATATAAGTAAGAAGACTGGAAAGGCACTCAGACAGTTGCCAGGTGGAAAGAGCTGCATGCATCTCCCTTAACACTCTCTTAACATAAAATAAAATAAAATAAAATAAAATAAAATAAAATAAAATAAAATAAAATAAAATAAATTAAAATAAAATAAAATAAAATCTAAGTTGTTCACCTCATCATAACACAATGATCTGGATCCTTCCCAAAAGCTTTCCTAATCTGGCCATTTCTAAATACAGGTGTTATAAATGGCAGTAGCAGACCTAAAAACAAAACAAAAATAACAAACAAATGGAGTAACCTATTCCCTACAACCCAAGGTAAGTTTATAAACCAAGAAGAATCTTACGAGAAATATACAGATAACTAATCACGATGAGTCTCGACTAGGAGAATATTAAGTAATGTGTGTATGTGTGTGAGCAGGGGTGTATCGCAGATTCAATAAAGGACACCCATGAAAGTGAAACACTTCTTAAAGATACTGCAAAAGAAAAATAAATAAGGATAGAGGACATTGACAGGCTGAGATTTAGGAGATTTAGGGGTAAGCCCAACAGGAAAAAATGGATTTCAGATAAAAAAACATGTGGGTAAAAATGCATCTAATATTTTCCAGAAAGAAAGTATCATCTTCCAGAGAAAAGTGATTCATGAATAATATGGGAAGAAAGATGGGATTAGACTGAATTAGAGATGCAATTTCCTGTCAAGATAAAGATGTAGTTATCAGGACACAAAATTTTGTAATAGGTTTCTTCCTTTTACCAAGAGGAACTTGCTTCTGGCCTAGCCACTGGCATTCTAACACTGGGCTTGCCCAGCCCTTGATTGGATGTCTTCATCAAACCACTGCCCCCAGGGTTATGGGAACTATGCAGAAGGTAAGGCAGAGAGATTATAGCCATCAGGGTGAGTTACTCCAAGGAAGCCATTTCTTCCAGACACAACAGGATAGATGCACCTGCGAACTTACAGTGACTGTGGCAGCATGCACAAGGCCTGCACAGGCTCAAACAAGATGGGGTCCCAATGCTGAGAAACAGATGTAAACAAAAACTCCCATCCCCAAGCAAGAAGCAATCTCCAATTGACAACTACTTGCAAATGAAAATTTATAGTTTTCTCCAGTGTCATCTTACTGGATGTATCAACCACAATTCAGGTAGTCCCCATGCCCAGCAGTAGATAGACTACACACAATGAACTAACGAGTATTTTTGTAGACCCTTTTTTTTTTTTGTCATATTGATTTATTTTATTTTTGGCATATTTCATTTTTTTCTTATTGATCTTTGACATGTATAGTAAGGTTTCTGGGAGAAAAAAATAGAAGCCAAAACAAACAAACAAACAAATATAAAGCAGCCTCAGAAAGAAGCCCAGGCAGTGCACCCAGATGCAGATATTAGGCTTCTGAATTTAAAAAGAAAGCTGCTCAAAGCAAAACAACAACAAAATTAAAAATTGCTTCACTAGGACAATGGAATTCAGGATGCCTGCAAAGAAAAAAAAAACCACTCAGACTTCACTGACAGAGTCCTGGTGAGGCAGTAAAAATAGGGAGTCCTTTAGGAGCTTAGGGCCCCATTTGATTTGGGGTTATATGTAATCCTCTCCTATCTTTGTAATAATGCATTTAGCAACTTAGTTCCTCTACCTGTGCATAGCATATACACAGAACCTCTCCAAACAGCACACCCAGTAACCTCAAAACTCCTCGGAGCCCAGTCTGCATAGGGCTACACTACATCAGACATAACAATCAAATCCAGAGACTTGGCTTATATAAATATAGTCACAATATGTAAGAAAATACTAAGCCTGATTGATGCCTGAACTAATTTTATGTGCACTCACAGTAAGGCAAAGGTGTGTCAACGAAAGTTTCAGGGAGAATCCTCTATTTACCATTATATGCTTATATATAATTGCTCGTGCATATGATTAAATGAGATGCATTATAAAAACAGACGTGCATTACATAAAAGTGATTACATAACATAGTTTGTCAATCAAAATAGAGAACTCTCCAGTCACACCCCCTCGCAAGCAAACTGTTCCTTCCTTTGAATGTGATAAAGCAAATATTGAATAATAATTGTGGCTCTTGAGTACCCTCACACATGTGAAACACTGTCAGTTTTGACAGTACATCCTTCTGAAACCTGTACTACCGCTTCACTTCCAAAAAGATCGTTTTACTGTTTTTGCAAGTGCATGTGACCTGTTATTTTCTATTATCTAAATAAGAAGCCCCAAATTTCAAATGCCTGAGCCTGACCTGAACCACTAGTAATATTTTTAGCTGAGAATGGCTTGCTGATATGGTGGGCACATTGAGGAGGTGCTGTGCAGATTTGCTTAGAGATGGGGTAAGCTTTAGGGTTTTAGTTGATTTCTATGACCAAAGTCAGAATGTTGCATGAGGGTTATGTCAACTATACTGTATCAGTCTAGAACTTCTTGGTTATAGAATAGAGATTTCTTTTTCTGGCTACAAATTCCAATAAGAAGCTCACTTTCTTATTCTAAAACTTTGGATGATTAGTTCTTTTTTTATATTACTACCAGGCCTTTCTTATTTTGTAGCCTAGTGCTACGCAGGGTCCCTTCCTCTACTTCCCCATTATTATATTTTATTGTCATTGAGAAAAAATAAAAGTGACCTGGAATCCAAATGACTGTCAGCAATTTAAAATAGGCCTCTCTTGTCAATTAATGTCAAAGGAACTTCCCAGTGACAGAAAGTAAAGAACCATGACTGACCTTTTTCTATATGACTGGTCAAAGTGATAATATTTGAGTTTATCTGAGTTGCCAAACTCTATAAGCGATTTGGTTTTTAAAGGTTGGATCAATAATTTAAATAGTATCTAGTAAATGAAGATATGGTTTTCAATCCTAAGAGTAGCCTGGTGATGCAGGTTGTGTGGGACATGTGCAGAGAAGACTTGTCACACCATGAGCACTTGTGTACAGAAGTGACAGTGGCAGTGCATCGATGGAGAGAAGTTGAAAGCCTTTCTGTAAATGTAGAACTGTGAGTCTGTGGAGAGGTGTCAAGGAACACATGACATGACCTGGGAGCTCATTTGTCAGAGTGCTTGACTAGTGTCCATCAAGCTCAGGCACAGTGATGCACACCTGTAATCCAGAATTTTGGGGGACAAGTGAAAGCAGTGGCATCAAAGGTTTAAGGTTATCATCAGCTACATAATGAGGTTGAGGTTGTGGGCAGCCTGGGAAACGTGAAAGCCTGTCTCCTGCCTCAAAAAAATCAAAAAACTAAAACCAAAACTCAAACAGAAACAAAACTGAAAGAACAAACGAACAAACAAAAACCCAACAACAACAAAAGATGAATAACAGAACAGTGAAAATAGTATAATAACTTTTTCCTCCTCTGGTCTAAGCTCTTACTCTTCATGTTCTTAAGGATAATCTTATATTTGTCTCTTCTGTATTCAGCTATGTACTTGTATGTTGATTGTGCTTTTGTCTGGCTGGCAGGCAGAACTTGAGGTCTTCCTTCCAGAAGCTTCCACTTGGTAAAGACAACTCCTTGACTTGTTTACAGAAAAGAGTGTCACAGCAAACTCTTATGAAGTAGAATTGAAAATTGAAGTTCACTAAAAGACATTTGAATACAGATTTGAGGTCAGTGCATAAGAGAAATGCTTAGGGAAAGAATAAGATGTACCCAAGTGTGAGTACATGAATCTACTGATGTCTGTGCCTCAGTGTCTACAATAACCATAGTAAGATCCGGCTGTTCTCTGAGGTTGTGCTCAGAGGATTTGGAAGACATTAGACAGAGCACTGCTCCTGACTTATGCGGGATAAGATCACAGTTAATATGGTGTTGCCCCAGGTTTTTGTGCAAATGCACAAAAAAATGTCTGGTTTGTGAAGTTTCTAGAAAATCTGTAGAAAGGGAGTAAATTCAAAGTTGAAGCATATACACCTATGCCTAAAGCATAGTTCAATGCTATTTTAACATTCTTATTAGAAAACATCTCTGTATCAAAGGAATATTATTTCTTTGTCAGCAACCTCCATGGCAAATGTTGTTAATTATTCTGAAATGCTTGCTTCTCAGCTGGTGAGAGGCTTCAGCCAGACTTTGAAGTAGAGGGCTTTTGTTCTCCAATGTCCCCCTTATTTTCTGATTCTGCCCTGCCTCATTTTGAGTGATATCCATTACTTTTCTTCTTAAACCACCCACTATTCCTATTAAAATGTGTTTTTGAATGTATCCCAGTAAACACCTCATTCTCATTAATGATAGGAACAGGGTGTCTTAGAGTGAAGAAGCCCAAGTGTATTAAATACCCCATTATATTCTTATCCCACTTACACTGTTCTTATTTCAAACACATCAGGATTGGCCTAGGACATCTTTTGTCACAAGTATCCTTAACAGCTTCCCTCCTAAACTTCTGTTGTTATTTACCAGCTGTCTCACTGTCACTGCCATCTGCTCCTGACTCTTGTCTGCATACTCGGAGGTATTTGTGGCCTTCTCTTTTTTTACACAAATACAATGTGCTTCCATCTCTTTTAAGTTTGGTCTGTATGACTTCTTTCATGTGTACCTCCTCCTCTCCCCCACCCCACTATCAAAAATTTAAGGGACCTCAGTAGCTAGCAAGCTATGAGGTCTTGAGATTTTGATACAGCATGGAAAGTAATAGCATGGATTTCAACCAATTTATTAAGAGCAATAAGATAAAATTTGGGCATAAATTATCCTAAATTATGGAAGTTTCAGTTTCTGTTCTCAGTATGAGATGTTAGTTCAATGTGTCTCTATGAGCAAGCTTTTACTGAATAAGAGAAATGGATGGCACTCCAGCTATCAAGCTGAGATAAATTACCTGGACACAACTCCTGGTTTGTATAGAGACAAGTGTCAACTTTATGTTGGATTGCAGTTAAAAATAAGGTTTGACAAACGGAGCAAGCTATCATTTCCCCAGGTTTCTGTTAGGCTATCTCACTTTCTCTGTGGGCCTATGTCTCTTAAACAGTAGTTTTCTGATTGTGACTTCCATGTTGAATGACCAAAGCTTTCCACAACAATAGTGAATTCACACTCATCACATTAGGATGCTAGGATTTCCTCAACATATACTCATTTCATTGACTAAAGCATAGTTCTCTATTGTTTATATTAGTCAATTATCTTTCCAACCAAACAAAACTTAATTAGCCTCCATCCGTAACATTATACGCCGGCAGAGTGCTTGCATTTCAATTATTTATTCTTTTCTATATTAATATGCATGGACTTTTCCATGTATCTAAATTTAACCTGACCTTTAATCCTCTTCTCCTTTCCTAACAATTCATATAAATGCTGTTATCTCCTGAAAATTAACATATTTTATCCTCTATGAGACTTATTTATTTATTTAGTCTGAGGAATGGCCAACCAATAACTGGCCCAACTGGACACCCATTCCCACCAACTGAAGAGCACACACAGGTTGGACTTAGCTGCTCCCACCCCAGAACATAAGTAGCAGATGTGCAGCTCCATCTTCACGTGATTCCCGAACAACTGGATTCCAGACTATTCCTAAAGTTGTTGCTTGTTTGTGGAGTCTTTTTGCCTAACTTGGCTATCTTGCCTGACTTCAACGGAAGAAGCACATAGCCTTGCAGAGAGTTGATGTGCTAGGGTTGGGAGATACCCAGAAGGACATGCCTGCCCTCTCAGAGGAGAAGGGGAGCGGAGATGAGGGAAGGACTGTGTGAGAGGGGTGACCGGGAGGGAAGACAGTGATTGGGTGTAAAGTGAGTAAATAAATTTTTTAAAAGAAAGAAAAAGAGAGAGAGAGCTCCCGCAAAATAATAGGTTTAAAAAGCAAATATATGTGTTTTGGGAAGAGCAGAAAGAACTTCCAAGAAAGAACTAGATACATACAAACCTAGCAAATGCCAACAGATTCATGTAAGGTCTTGTCTTCTTTGGGAACTCTTACTCTTAGGGATAGTCAGGAAAACGCCAGCAAACACAGTCTCTTCTGCCTCATGTTGGAGTGATGGAGGTAGTGCACATGTGGATGTATGTGACCACAGCTAGTTCTCATGAGTTCCCTGGATTCTGTTACAACGTCCGTTTTCCATGTTGTAAAAGCGAGACTAGAATATCAAGAAAGCTGAAGAGTGAGGAGCCAAGGTGTGAAACTGAGAAGTACTTTAGTCTCCTGTGTTAATCAGCTAACATCTGTTCTCCTTGAGCCATCTCAGTGGTAATGTTAGATAGTAATATCATTTATTTTTCTACCCTGTTCTCACTAATGAATACCTATCCATACTGAATGATAAGCATTTTGTCCATGCCTCATCCCTGTCACCTTTATATTAGAAGTCCCCATTAAGACTTTCCTATGTAGTCATACATACAATGCATACTACAACTGGTTTTCTTCAGTTTAGTTTCAATCATATGTATATGTGTGTATGTATGTATGTATGTATGTATGTATGTATGTATGTATGTATTATAATGGTTGGGCTGATTATTGAAAAACCAGAGCTTGGACTGTCATTATAACCAAACAGTCCAAAATTCAATCTCTAACCTATTTGAGTAACTGAAGCAGGAGGATCACATTAGTCTTAGAAGCTAGTCTGGGCAAAATAGCAAGAGCCTATCTCAGACAAAATCTAGCTAAACCCAGTCAATCAAATCATGGAAGATCTTAGTATCTTGCCTTCTTTGCTTTACCTATATGACAGAGATTCTGATAATGCTTTCCTTATCTCCATTCCTCAATCCCTTTACTCATTTTATTCTTTTACATTTCTTCTACAAAAATACAAACCTGAGCATACACTCACACACACGACCAGACGCACGCACGGACGCACAGACACATACACTGACACATGTGCACATACACACACGTGCTCACACACATACATACATACATACATACATACATACATACATACACACACAGAGAAAGAGAGAGACACACAGAGAGAGACACAGAGAGAGAACTTCAAAGATGTTTATTAATTGGCTAGATAAATCGGTGAAGGGACGTTTAAAGGACCTTCAATAATTATTTACCAATTGTGGCAACAGTGAAGAGAAAAAAATCAGCAAGTCTGAGGTGTTATTTAGTTTTTCTTTACAAAAACTCAAAAGTTAAGAAGATGAGGTGTTTGCACATGCTACAGCTGTTATCACAGACAGAAACCTGCAGGCTGGAAGCTCGGTCCTGGACAGTGGAGGGGATAACTGTATGACCAGGCCTTGCTGCTGGAACTATGTAGCTTTATTATTTGACTTTCAACTGAGTTCTGTTATTCCTAAAACTTAAAGAGATCTTTTCTTACTATAATGCTAAGGCATTCACACTGCCAATCACCGATGGATGATGTTCACACAGCTCTCTCTCCATGGTGTTATGGCCTGATCCTTTTACAAAGGCCTTTCTCAAGGTCTACATCTTTATCTCTCATGAAATAAGAGTCTGTCACATTTGCCTTCTATTGCAAAGAAGATTGTTTAAAAGAAGGGTATGGCATTCTGGAGACTTTCCATTGTTTCAATATAAGGTAAAAATATGACAGATCCGAATTTATAAAATAATACGTTGATTTTTTGATTATATACAGGAGACATAAATGCAAGAGTTTTCAGGTTGAAATATGTAACAATTCAGAAATAAGGTACCAACTGTTCTACCATAAATTAAAGGATCTCTCTTATTTTAGCCCATACATTATATGTGCTAAATCATTTTCCTGCCAAGCTAACTGCATATCATCAGTGTTGATCTGATTCCATTTCTAAAAATTATGCTATGATCAGTAGATCTGGAATCACTAAGATGTGTGTCTATGAGTCTAGCCAAACAGGCCACTGTCAGCAGAGAGGATGATGCAACTTCAGTCCAAGCAAAAGGACTTCATTCTTCATGCAAAACGAGAGGGTTTCTAAAGATCCAGCGCTATGGGATCAGGTTGTCTAAAACGTTGTGGGTTTGTGGTAGACAAACATGAGTTTCAATGAATGAATTCTCCATTTAATATTTTTGGAGCCACTGTAACTCTCTTATTATTAGAGGAAAATAATAGTATAGAGTTTAGCAATAAACTGGGAGCAGTAAGAGAATGGATGTAAAACGCTGAGGGAAGCACTCAGCACAGTTATCAAATGTTGTGGTTCTGGCCATTTTCATCCTCATCTTTAGTAACACCATCCTCATCAGCAGCACTTAATCCTCACTGTTGCTGGAACCAAGCAGTGCAGCA
>JANHMN010000003.1:83085425-83122738 GCA_030674055.1 Rhabdomys pumilio | reverse complement strand
CGACACCATGACCAACCAGGAAGCAGAAAACACTCCACAATCAGGAGAGGGTGAGACAGTCAAGAAATTAGCTTAAGGACTGTTTTCTATCAGGAAAGCCTCAATGTTCAAAAGTACCACAACCTTTTAAAACAATATCACCAGCCAAAGACCAAGCGTTCAATTCATGAGGTTGTAGGGATATTCACTTTCAACCTACCACAGCCATCATCTCCACTGCCATCTTCAGCTTTACCTAGAATTAGATTATTAGAGCACCTTCAATGGAACATCTGAATTTTTCATTTAAGCTCCAAAGTATGGTAGTAACCCATCAGGCTAAAGAAATATGTTTTAAATTCTCAGAGGGCATCGATTTCCTTAGCATGTTCCTGTAGAATTTTATCATGATTCTACTGGTGGGCTCCTTGGTCCTTACAATGGAGGATGTTTTCTGAGATCTAAAGATGCAGCTGACACTAGATAAGGGAAGGAAGAATGGAGAGGAGCAGTGGTTAAGATAAATAATATGAAGAGCCATGGCTTCCAGTCATATTCTTTTTCCTACCAGGAATTTCCATCTCAGGATATGGTGTGATAATAAAGGCTGATTCAAACCAACCAGAAGATGAGTACTGATTCATTGGGGACCCCTTTGTCAGAGACTCAAGTTCTCATTACCATATGCTTAAATGTAATTTGCTACTGTCACCCAGTAAAAAAATGAGTTTTATTAAGCAGAATAAAAGCAATAATCAGCCCTTGGTTATCTGAATATAAGTAATGGTGGATATGGGAATTGGCTTGTTTGACAACCTTTTCCATACTCACCCATCAGTGGTGCTTTTGACCACCTCGACATCCTCTTTAGCTAGCCCTATATAAAATGTGAATTTTAACAATTGTTCTAATATTGGAGGTGCTCTTATGCAGCACACTTCCATCAATTTGTTGAATGCTGTGGCAGGTGGAATACAGTTAACTTGAGATGCTTATCTCCTAATAAACCATGAGTGCATATTGAGTCATTTAGATTGATTGGAGTACTAGCCCTATTGCTCACATACTTCAGAGATGCCTTAGACAGCAGGACTATATATGTCTAATTAGGAATAATGGGTCTTTTACCTTTAAACTGAGAAAAATAATATGTATTTTGATGGTTTCTTGTTCACATGAATAAGAGTAATGATTTAACACTTGATATACAAAAAGTGGAAGTTAAAAAAAGACTAATCATGTTTCACATCTACCCATTCCTCTTATCAGAAACATACAGTCTAAAAAGATAAATCTCACTGAGGTGAGTATTTTTGCAATGAAGAAAATTAATAAAATTCTGAGTCTTGTTACAGTCTAAATCAATCAGATCCACAAGTATATTCTAGGGGGAGGGGGAGCTGCTGGTCTACAGCAGACAGAGTAGGCTTTACAATCATTGTGGCATGGAAAAGACAGAGGAGACTTCTGTATCAAAAATTATTCCTTTCTTAGAAATATAAACCCAAACCAAAATGAGATCATAGCTCACTTGAGTCAGAATGGCTATTATCAAAGACAACAGCAGTGTGTACTTAAGAGAAAGTAGAAGAAAAGAAACCCTTGAAGCCCACTGATGGGAATGTAAAATAGTCCTGCCATTATATAAAGAAACAGAAAGTTTCTTCACAAAGTTAAAAATGATACTAACAGGAACTGGAAAAATGGCTGAGCAGCTTAGACCATTCATGCCTGCTGAAGGGAACACAGGTTCAGTTCCAGCACCAACACTGTGGTACATAACTAACAGTTCCAGGAGATCCCACACCCTCTTCAGACTTCCCTGGGCACACCTGTGGTCTACATACATACATACATACACACAGGCAAAACATTTATTCACATTAAATAAAGTAACTAAGTTTGGAAAAGAAATCATATTACTTATAGCCCAGCAATTGCACTCCTGGGCATGTAGATAGTCAGTTAAGATGTTTTAACTTTCATGGTCAGTGCAGCACTGTTCTTAATGGTTAAGAAAAGTAAACAAGTTAAGTGCCCGTCAGTTGGTGAATGAATAAAGAACATGGGGAACCTTCACACAATAGAACACTATTAAAATGAAGAGTGAAATCCTACAGTTTACATAATCTTACACAGAACTGGAGAGTGATAATATTAAGTCAAGCAGCTAGACACAGACAGACAAGTACAACATGATCTAACATGCAAAGTTTGATGTCCTAGAAGTGGAGAGTAGATAGAAAGATATAAGTGGGCACAGGGTCTGGGTGGAGGCTATGGCTGTGGTTCCTAACATAACTGAGAACAAAGCTGCCCTTGATGCCACAGCCCAGACAGGTCTTCCTGTGCTAAATTCACCCATTTTCTGTCCTTTTACATTTTAAAGCTCTTCAGTGGCCTGACATTATTATGGGAAAGAAAAACTTCTAAATTATTATCTATGCTACATTTGTCTCTTTATCTGTCTATATCCTTGCCATGGAAACACATAGTCAAATATGTCACAGATCCACATACATGCCCAAACACATATACTAAAAATAATACACAGTTGTGGTGCGCGAGTGTATGTGTGTGTGTTTGTGTGTGTATGTGAAAGTGTGTGTGTGTGTGTGTGTGTGTGTGTGTGTGTGTGAAAGCAAAAGGAAAAATCATATAATTATAATTTCAGAAATTTATTTTTTAAAAAGTGACAGTTCCTTCAATCCTTTCCTGAAAATTTCCCCAACAATTTTCAGCTGAAGAACTATCATACGGTAGAAGGAATTAGGTTTTCATCCCGGAAACACTCAACTCCCATGGTTTAATTTCCTACTACTATGTCTTTGGTTAGGTATGCTGTTTCTATGAAACAACCATTATAGCTGAAAACTGTGAGGTCTTTGGTTCTCTGTGCATAATATTTTGCTATCTTATTTCTTTAAGTGTTTTTTAAAACATCACCTTTGAGTTATAAAAACTCAGTGTGGCCACACTAACATAAGTGCACCACACTGCCTAGATGTGTCTAGAATGTCTAGAATGTCATTTCTCTAGTTCTACTTTATTCTCCTACACACATTCAAAATTATGTGCTATTACATCATAAAATAACAAAATATTCATTTTGTTCCATGACATCTGCCTGAGTGTTTGCTACTACATGCTTAATCTATGTTTATGGAATAAATAACAATAAAAATGACAGCTTAGCTATTTGTCATTTATTTGAGAAAAACTTCTGTGCTAGGCAGTGGTGGCTCATGCCTTTAGTTCCAGTACTTGGGAGGCAGAGGCAGGCAGATCTCTGAGTTTGAGGCCAGCCTGGTCTACAGAGTGAGTTCCAGGACAGCCAGGGTTACACAGAGAAACCCTGTCTTGAAAAACAAAACAAACAAACAAAAAACCAAAACCAAAACAAACAAACAAACAAAAAACTTCTGTGCACTTTTTATATGTAGCTGTGTATTCCTCTATTAGACTTAAGCACACAATAGCAATAGTTAGATACAAAGGACTGTGTTACTTTTGAAGCCTCTCTAGTTTGCTTTAAGATATGTGTGATGTTATGATTTCAGCCTTGTTCTTGTGAGCAGATGTGGCGCATTCATGATCCACAAGTTTGAAGGATAAAGGGAAGTTAACAGGCACAACATTGGAGGAGCTGATGTTGATTCACTGAAGTGTAAAATCGACGTTTTTTTCAAAGTCTTCTAGTTTATGGCAGATTATGAGTGTACAGGTGGGTTCAGATAAGACTATGAGACAGGGGACAGAGATATCATTATAGTCTCCTTTTCCAGTGTGACCAGTCATCTAAATTAAACCCTGCTGAGCTGAGTAGGTCTATGTGGATAGAAATAATGTTCAGGGTACATAATGAATAGCTTCACTGATACTTTCCAGATTAATGAATGAGGGCATTGAGATCAAAATATTCCAACCTCAAAAGGTTCTTTTACCTTTTCTGTATCATGGTCTCTTTCGTGTGTGTGTGTGTGTGTGTGTGTGTGTGTGTAGAACCTGCTTTAAAGAAAGTTCAGAAATAACAGAAATAATGATGGCTGCATTATTAAATAGATATGTGTTGTCATGAAGCTTACAGTAAGTTCTTCATGTTTCTTTCTTTTGTTTGTTTGTTTGTTTTTTGGGGTGTTTTTTGTTGTTTTATTTTTTTCAAGACAGGGTTTCTCTGGTAACCCTGGCTGTCCTGGAACTCACTCTGTAGACCAGGCTGGCCTCAAACTCAGAAATCTGCCTGCCTCTGCCTCCCAAGTGTGGGATTAAAGGTGTGCACCACCACCACCCGACTTTTCATTTTTCTATAGAGTTCGGAGAACCTAAGGCAGGCATTGAGCTCCCAACTCTCACAGTCTCCTGTTGCTTTTTAACTCATGTTAAACAAGATCAGTGTTATTAACTTGTCAAGACAGTTATAACAATTAGAACTTTGAACTATGCACACAGCCTGCTATACAGTCTATGTGACGCTTCATTACCTGGATCATGGAGGTGCAACTCACTGGGGTGGTTTATAAAAACATGATAATCTCAGGGCAAAGTAAAAATGTTATTGCTGATTAAAGCTCTGATGGCCTTCCAGGATAAAATTTATATTGCTAAAAATTATCTCTTCGAATTTCACCAATGCTTTGTTTCCTAAAACTGTTCATTTTCTATCACACTTTGTTCTCACATGACTCATAAGTCCCATGAGACCTGTGACATGACAATAAGTCTTATCCTATATCGTTGATGTCCAGAGCACCCATGTATGAGGACTGAAAATTTTGGAATAAAGAATAATTTATAGACTTAATGTGACACAGAAAATGAACTAACCCCGAGCCAGGAAATTACAGTGAAAATAAGAAATAGTAGTGAACTCATGTGTAAATCTTTCTTTATTTGTTCTTTTGATTGTTTGTTTGAAGTTGTGTTATGATTTCACCTCTAGCTACTACTGGGTCTATAGAAAATCAGACTGTTAATGGTCTTTAACCCTTTAATGTAAATTAAATAACAAACTCGTGTTATTGGTAAAGGCTTTGCATGCAGAATATGTCCAATTGATGTTAGCATCCTTTCCTTTATTTTCCTATAGGAGAGATACAAGTAAATTGCTATGAGGATTCAAAGGAGTTATTATGTTCATTAAAAAAACAATATATGGATCAAGAGAGAGTTAAGCCATTACACGGCTTGTCAAGTTCACACAGCTAATAAACAATGAGCGAGGTCTGATTTTGAGCTTCCCCAAGTATCAGATGATTCTTATTACAACTATGTCCCATGGCCTTTGTATTCCCAAATTTGAAGTTTGGAACATGCTAGATCTGAGTATCTGCCTCACTATCCAATAAAGAAGTGCTATCCATTATTTTTTTTTCTATCAGCAACACAAACTGAGGACTTAGAGATTTGGAAGGACATTAGACTGTCCCAGGAGATGAGTGCTACCTCCAAAGAGGACCCTTGAGAAAGGGTCTGAAATTTTAATTCAAGTAAAATTATAAGCTCATTTGCCCTCAGCATGGCTCACATATTTCTAATTAGAATTCTCATGACATGAGTTTCGGAGCCATGGAATTCATATAGAACATAATTGTTATTTTGCATAATGAAATATGTCAACCTCCATGGAAATTAAAGTAACTAATCATGTCTTATCAGTGACACTCAAGTGCCATCATACTGCCATTGAATGTTAGTTCTGTGCTTGCCCATTACAGATCCATATTACCTTGATGTGACAGTAGGCAGCCAGGTGGGTTTCAAGAATGGAGACATTAAATGGTATCCATTCACTGAGTTACAGTTTTTAAACTGGCAATCAAAATGCACAATACACCAGAGGACCAAGCACAGTACTCAAGGCAAGAAAATAAATGAGCACAAGCCACACATGAAAAAGACAGTAATTTTCTACATGAGAGCTACCCACAGATTGCTTTCAAAGGTAGATCTGTTCAGTGAGATGGAAGCTAGTATGCCTCCCTGACATCTAGTGTTTCTGCTGGCACTAGATCTAAAACATAATCACTACATTAGTAATGGAATACCTTTGCATGGTACTTAACATATTCTAGGTTTGCGTAAAACTATCTCAGGAATGTATACATTGCATTTTTATTTTAATCTACAGTAAAAATGAAACCTAAAGAAACTATGCATTAGTTATTCTTTAATGCAGTCAACATACTGTCATCAGAGTGGGCTCTAGGAGATGTTTGAATCATTAAAACAAAAACAAAACCAGTCTCTGTGCTAGTGAGATTTTCTTCTGATCTTGACCCATTACCATGAATACGACCACATTCTTAAAACTCTGGTACAGCAAGAGTGTGCTTTGCCACCATAATCTTTAATCAGCTAAGTGATTTGATAACGGTACCAGTCTAAAGCAAAACAAAGCACTGGGCATAAATAACAGGTTTTGCTGACACACCAAAGCAAAGATCTCTTGTGCCAAAAGAAAGCTCCTCTTTAAAAGTCTGTGAAATTCTGAGGTTATTAAAGCAAACAGAGAAAACCCTAATGCCTGACACACATAAAAAGCATTTTCAAAACACATTTCACGTAATATTAGTTTTATATTCTTTTGACCCATCATTGAAGTTTTAGTACAAATTTAACATACATTCAAAGAAAAAAAAAAGGGACAAAGGGGGCATATTTTCTTAATCCTGACACATGCCAACTATCTTTTTAAATCTTATGGTTTTGCAGTATAAACAATGAAGGATAAGTGATGTAGAGAAATGAGATGGCAAATCTGGGATTGAATGCAGATTCAGATGCAGCACTGAATGCAGGGGTTTTCAAATATGCTATGGGAGAACTGCTTAAGGCCACAGAATACTCAGCAACTCAGCCATTCTGATAATTTATAGTTCTGTGATACTCCCAACACAGGCACATATTGCTTTTTTGTATATTTCTTAGTAATTTGCTTAAGTGCTTAGTTCTCTTTTTCAAGGATTTTAACTTTTTCCAAATATAATTAAATACTTAGGAGCTTGAAGTAATGAACTTCACATCTGATGCTAATCTTTGCTCTCTGACAAGAGAGAAGTAATTTAAATACTTTGAACCTTAGTTTTCTCATCTATAATAGCAATGCCTGCCTAGTGAGACTGTGGGATAGTAACACTTGCCTCATGAAACTGTAGGATAGTAATGCCTGTGTCATGTGATTGTGGTATAGTAATGCCTGTCTCATGAGATTGTGGGAAGAATAAAATGAAGTTTTTAATATCTAAAATGATATCAGATAATAACAGGTCATATCAAATAGATTTAATTCGCAAGAGCAGAGCGTAACATGAAGACAAATTTGACAAAAGCATAGACATACCAGACTGGTCAGCACCCTAAACCACAATGGTTATTCTGAAGAGATGGAAAAGCACAAGCTTAGTATGGTGATTGCAAGAGGAAGGCGCTGTGAGCACAGCCCAAGACTCAGAACCCTGCTTCCTACACTGCATGCTACACTAAATGAAAAGTCACTTGCCCCCTTATTAGATGTAAATGCTTTGCTACCTCTAGAATAGAGCAAAGACGAACCAGTTTGTTTAAGCATTTTAGCTCAGCACTAAACAGAACTATTTGACAAATTAACATATCCAAGTAGATATTTATTTTTCGAATAACATTCTCTCTTCCTTTCTCATTATATTCTCTGAACATTCTTCTCACCTACATGCATACATATCCATGAGCATGAGTTTACATGTGCATATAGAGAGACTTACATTAAGCCTGAGTATTTTAACATCTTTCATATCTAGCAAAGAGGAAGATGAAATAAATACAAGAGTTCTATCAGTTCAATGTAAATTCAGCCTCTGGTCCTTGAAAGCTATTGATCACAGGCAAGTTTTTAGGTCATTTACTTGTCTGTCCTTTAACTTGAAATCACAACAGATGATGCATCTGGTGAATGTGGCCATATTTTCTGTAGGATATGGAGATGAATGCAGAGAATGTCCTTGGCTTAAAAGAGACTGATATAATACACAGATAAAAATAATAAAAAATTCAAATTATGATAAAAGATATAAAATAAACATGATGATAGGGTGCGGTTATTTAGAAGGTGGCTATAAAAACATATTGCAGGGAGAACATTCTGCTGGCAGCTTGTTTCCTTCCAGATTAGCTAGCTGGAAGGTATAACTGACAGCTCCCACCCAGGCACACAGTGGTTTCTATTCATCCAGATGATGATGCCTCTGCCACGGCCATCAGATTTTAAAAAGCATAAAAAAATTAAAGCCTAAAAAGAAGGAAAAGAAGGTTAGGTTAAATTAATAAGGGAAAGGGAATTGGAAGGTAGAAAAATGAAAAGCTTGAGAGTTAATTCAAACATGACACAAACAGATAAGTGCTTGGTGTCCTGACTGAGTGACCCTACTGATGCCTTGATGGAGCATTCTGGCTTCTGAGCTTTCACTCTGGCCAGGAATGTGATTTAGCTTCTGATCATCTACCTTATGGCAGGGCCCAGTGCCTACATTTACAGCTCCAAAGTATGGAGTACTTAGCACTGGGGACATGGAGGTTGAAGCCACATGAAAGTCTAAATTCTCTCACAATTCAGTAAGAGTCAAGATCCAGGATATACTGGGACCAGAAAAGCAGATTCACAGTTGAAAAATTCGTATTGAGTTGATTTACTTTGGCCAAATTTTCCAGATAGAAGGAAAGCCTCTCTATAGCTACTCCATGTCCAAGATGATATTTTAAGCAATTTATTCCTAGATTATAGAGGTCACTACAAAAAGCTAACATCTATGCAAAATGTTGATTCGCAACTGATTTTGCTAATTTGACTTCAGACAATGAATTTTGAAAGCGCATTAACCCATAACTCGAACATAATTTTCTTCAGTGTTCAGCCCTTAATAGATTCCCCACAAAGGACAAAAATATTAGAATATATAAATAATGCTCACAAATCTTGCATATCTTACCACTTAGTCATTCCAGTATAAAACCAATAATCCCTTAGCTTAAAAATTCTCTTTTAAGTATTTATTCATGAAAACAATCAAGCAAATAAAAATACATCTATTTTCTCTATAGATTCATGTTTACAAAAAAATAATGAAATGCCTGGAAATAGATAATTTGCACATGAACAGGTTGTAAGATAATTGATGGGAATAGAAACCTCAGTATATGACTCTTTGCCCCATATATAGCAAGGAACTTATGTTCCCACCTGTCAAAGTGAATTACAAATAGGTTATTGAGATAATTGAAGTTTTCTGAGAAATATATGTAAAGTTTCCAATACAACTTAAATATAATGTGCTTATCACTTATAGCAATACAATTTGAATCTATGTTCTCAGAATCATGTTGCTATATAGGGTTGGGTATAAATGTGGGGGACATAAAAAACATGCCAACAGAATAAGTTGATACATGATGATAAAGAACTCATAAGAAAAATTAAACATGTCATCAATTGAAGGAATTCCTAGCTATTCTGACCTGTGTGTCATGGAACACATTATTTACTTTATCAGTGCTGTGATAGAACATGTTAACAAAACCAACTTAGTGTAGAAAAGAGAATATTGTCTTAGTGTTCTAAGAGAAACTGCCCATCATGGCAAGGAAAATATGACAGAAGGCAAAGAAGGTCACATAGTGTCAGCACTCAGGAAGCAGTGTGTGAACCGGAAGTGGGGCCAGAATCTCAAGTTTCAAGGCCTTCTCCCAGTGAACTGCTTCCTCTAGTGAGTCTTCATCTCCTAAAGGATCTACCACCTTTCTAAGGAGTGCATGAGCTGGGAACCAAGTGCTCAAAAGAGTGTGTCTTTAATCACAGAAAATAAAGACTTATCATAGAGATGTCCCACCACTGTCCCACTACATATATTGTATTAATATAGCCCTGGTTATGTTTTTCTACAAAGTTTGTTTTTAAACTTTTATGATTGAGTTGCATAAACAATAATTATTTTTTCTTAAGAATAGGACAGAATTTCTAGCACCTTCTAAAAGAGTCCTAAATAACCTTGGACCATTTTGTCCTCTATGTTTATATAAAATGAACATTCTCAACTCTATTATAAAATCAGAATATTGGCTTAACATTTCAAAACATTGATGGTGCTATATGTCCTTCAGCATCTAATACTCATAATACATTTAGTACTTTATATGAAAATAAATAAACATACCTATGTTTTTAGGATGTGATTTTCCTTTCATCTTTAATAAAATGTAAATATATATATATATATGATTTATTTTAAAATAAATTGCATAATTTATTGTCAATAAACTTTTTATTTGTATATATTTTATATATGTATATATGGGTGATCCTGTAAACATTTCTGATGCAAAGGCAGTCATGATTGAAAGCAGTTTTAAAGAGGTATTATCTAAAATACAACTTAAATCTAAAATTATGTTTAATGACATAATTACCTGATTAAGGCACCATAAAAAACTACTTTCTTAAGGAGAAATAAATAAAACAACAGAAAATTCATTATATAAATCATCAAATGAAGTATACTATTTTAATTTTTAATCATATTGATGCCCTTTTCACTACATATTTCTGCCCCTCACCAGTTCTGTGACCTCCAGCAACTTGGCTTCACCTCACAGTTTTGTCTGTAAATTGGGGCCATTAAAGCACTCCATTAACATTTTTTCTCTTCAAGATTATCTGAACATTTCCAGGGCTGGTCACTTATGTGTATGGAACTCACCAAATTACTCAGCTTACAAAGGAACTTCCTGTTATAACTGGAGTACACAAAAATAGCTAACAGAAAGGGAAGAAAGAGACTAAACCCACCTAACCGGTAGCCTGATATTAATGCAAGCATGAAGTTACAGCTCTGAAGAGAGTTTTCTTCACAGAGAACAGTCAGGGATAAATGCCTAATAAAACTGAACTAAGTAAAACTAACCAAGCTCATCGAAACTGGAGTTCCTGCTTTAATAAGTCCTAAATATTTTTTTGAAAGTTTTAGTTTAAACAATGACTTAACAAACAGGAGTGACCAAGGTACAGAGCAAAGGATTTGCAGAGAAGGTTAGGGCCAGATAGAAATGGCTTTCTGTGAGAGAGCTTCTGGGGGTGTTCTCTCTCAGTAAAGAGAGACTGCTCAAACAACATGGCTGTATTCATCTTTGAATTCCATATACTATTTTAGATGACTGTCTCAGGAATGAAGGAGTCAACAGGTGAAGACATATAATCAATTGCCCTGAATTATATCCTGGGAAAGGTTGGTGAGGAAAATACATGGGTGAAGACTATGTGGATCAGATAAATGTAATGCCAGTCAGAAAAGATTACAAGGCCTTTGCAGGGCAAACTAGACTTGACTCTTAGGAGCAAATCTTCCGGGTTTCCTCAGAGTGTATTTGTGTAGGAACAGATGAGATGAGAGACTGTAGCCAACACACACTCATCCCCAACAAAACAATCTGTCTTTGTCTCACTTTCTACCTCCAGAGCTAGACTGTCTGCTAAGTTAAAGTGATAGATGGTCCCGAAGAAAGCAACGTCTGACTCAGCAGGTTCAAGAGTATTTGTCTTAGAACTTTAACAAAATCTCAGACCTACTCAAAAAGGGACATCAGTGAAGAAATTGAAATATGATCCTATAAGCTTGACTACATCTTTCTTTTCATAACATAGGTTTGGAAGCAACTTCCAATCCTGTGATACTTCACTTCTCATTCCTTCTTAGCAGCCTGAGATCAGGAGACGGCTGGTTTTTCTTACTGTGTACTTTGATGCATCTGAGTGTAACTCTAAAAATAGGTTAATACCTGTAATACACTGGTGGGTTTTCTGCAAACACAAAGCCAATATTATCTTTGAAAATGGTAACAAACACATCTGCCAGCATTTGCTGAGACTTATTACACTGCAGAATCTATTCTGTGCTCTAATGTTATTTAATTTAGTAAGTTTATTGTGTCACCTTTATGTGGGGAAATTAAGGTTCAGATGGGAAGCACATTTCTTTCTTCTTTTGTTTTTGTTTGTTTGTTTGTTTGGTTTTTGCCATCAAAGCTCACATCATTCAACTACCCTCTACTCTGCAGAGGGAAAGGGAGTGGTTATTTCAATACTTCTTTCCATCAAGTGAATTATAGACCTGATTACAATGTCAAATTTTACCTAACAACTAAATGTTTAGCTTATTAAAACTCGTTGTGGGCATTATTAATTCTCAATTATTAATGAAATCCTTTTTATTATCAGACACCGTTATGACTAGATGTTTTAGTTGCACAAATGAAACCTCATTACTTATTTATCAAAGACACAATTTAAGTTGTACTTCAAAGAGAAAAACCTGAGATTGTGTGGACATAATTGCTAACATTCTTTTTAATCTTTACAGTTTTCTATTCTTAAGATTCAAACTTGATTTAATTAGTCAGAATTTCTGCAGTATTTTTCCAGGGTTTTAAGCCAACATTTTGCAAAGCCACTTTTAGTACTGAAGTTTTTCCAGAGCATTGCCTCTCACTAGATATCTAAGGGATGACCCAAAAGATTCCCTATGAAGAGTAGAAGCTGAGATTTTGAGTTCAATGCTCCATGTAATGATGTTAGCATTTACAGGTGAACTCGAACATTGTTCTTAGACTGAGTGAATAATCCATTTGCAGATGAGCTTAAGCTGAGCTCCTCTTTCAAACATAGGTCATATAGATTTGTCTTTGATACTGCACAATATCGTGAATAGCATGCTTGATGCCCATCTTCCATATTCTGTGATACTGAGTTAGTAAAAATACGATTAGATAGGAACCCAGGACTTGGATTCAGGAGACTTGGGTTCTATGTGTGTCACACTCGGATCTAGAACTAATTCTGTGGGTGCCTTAAAATTAAAGGATCTCATTACATAGCTCAAGATGTCTCAAACTCATGCCTTCGCCTCCCAACTGGTGGGATTACACGTGGACATTACCACTTGTGGGCATCTATCTTTGTGACAGTTTTTGTACTTTGCCTATGAGCGTGGTGAATTGAGTCCTATTTGCTGCATGCAATTAGTACTCATGCACCAAGGAAACAAAGATAAGTAATACCTTTCCTGAAACTTGATATAAGATATCAATCAAACTGAAAGTGCAATTACACAATTAAAAGTACTGTAATGCTAAGCCTACCTATCACTCTAACAAACACTTTCATAGACTATGTGTAATATGCTGTGTGTTTTTACAAGAATAGTACAGTACAGGTACTGCTATTGTTTTAAATCTATGCGATCTGAAGCTTGGTAAGGATAATAGCATATTTAAGACTTCAAACCTAGTCAAATTTCTGAAGTTATTCAGAGACACTTAATTTAAATTAGAGCTACATCAGTGGTTAGGTAGCTATGAGCATGTCTTCAGTTTTTATTCCACATTAGAACCCTAATTTTCAAAACAATATTCATTATAGGTTATAAATAACATTAAATTTTTCTATAATACTATTATATGCTCACTAATAAATTTACATTCATTGTTATGCTTACTACCACTTAATATTAGCACTAGTACAGAGAAATGTGAAAAAGTTTTCTTCAGATATGATGCAAAACAGCCTGTAAAAACCAGTAATGTAGGCCAGAGGTTGTTTGGCATAGATTACAGCTGTGTTTGTATGGCCTGTGTTTCTTCTTTGGGGAAGAAAGAAGCTTCTGGTCCTATTTTCCATAGGTAGAGAACTATAAAATGTGTACCAATCCCATATAATTTGATTTAATATTTGCAAAAGTGTTGTTAAAGATTATGCTACGTAGAATAATAGTCCCCCAAACTAGCCACATTCTAATTTCTGAACTGTATAAATATGTTGCCTTACATCGCAGGAGTAACTTGTAGATATGGTTAGGTTAGGGACACTTATCTGAGATAGTTTTGAATTCAACTGGACCTGAGGTAATCACAAGGGTTCTTAGAAGAGTCAGAAAAGGACATAGGTGAACAGAAGTAGACTAAGAGAGGAATTGTGCAAGATGCTATGTTTCAGAAGAAAGGTGAAAGATGATCTACCTCTGGGTGGAGAGGTAGGAAAATAGTCAAGCAAATAAAAAATATTGTACGAGCTTTCTTAAGAAACTAGAAAAGGCAATGAGCCCAACTTCCTTCTGAGCCACAAAGGCCATTTATGCCTTGATGTTAGTCCAGTGAGACTTACTTTGTATTACTAATTTTCATCTGTAAGACAGTATTTATTTATGCTGATTCAAGCCAGTGAGCTTGATGAAACTTCTTATACCCTCAACGTGTAACAAATAAAAGGACAGTGGGTAGTGCACTGTGAATAAAGTAAAATACATAGTGCCCAAATGGAATAGAGGAAATAAAAGCAGAAGAATTCATTGCAGTATCAAATACTGTCCCAGAGGGGATAATATACCTGGAGATTACAGGCAATCATTCTGTGCTCTCTGCCAATGCAGCCTTCCTTACTGGAGTCAGCCAGCCATGGCTTTAAGGTGTTAGTGACTTAGGTCATACTACTGTTATATTATTCATTTTTGTTCCTCCCATAATCCTTTGGGTGATAATTGGGCTGGTCAAATAGACATCTATACAGAACAATGTGGATGAGTAACCAAGGAATCGTTCATTCTCTTATCTCAGGAGAGTTAGCCCTCATCCCAGACTGATCACTAGCTTGTGGCTTTGTGTTCTTCAGTCACATAAGCAGTGAGTGTCCATCTAGCCCACCTTCAGTGTTGGTACAGTATTACCACCTTATGAAGAAGATGCACCTCCTACCTTCAAATAGCTCTCAGTCTGGGAACATAATTAGGGTGAAGATTCATAAATAATGCAGTGTAATGAATATTAAAATAGAAGTCAATAATAGTACTATGAAAATGCCAAGAAGATAGGTAGTTTAATTTTGAGGGAATATGTAGAGGCTCTGAAGAGTGTGAAAACTCAGATTTAAACTATTATTTTTGTTTACATTAATCAATAGACTGAGCCTGATCAATTTGGGATGTAGAACAACATTAAATCCTTGGTTTTTTTTTTTTTTTTTTTTTTTTTTTTTTTTTTTTTTTTTTTTTTTTATCAAGTTTGGTTGTAGACATTAAGCAGTGATAATATTGGATGCTAGCTCAGATAGTCATCCTCTTCTTTAACATGGTGTTACATTTTTTTTTTTATTTCATGACTCTTCTATCCTTTTTTAACTGAAAGCAAGGCAAATCTCATAGTCTATATCCTAGGAGATATTAATTTTTCACCAATGAAAGAATTCAAAAGAAGTCACATGAACCCAAAAGGACATGCATGATATATACTCACTAATATGTGGATATTATCCAAAAAAAGTACAGAATGCCTAGGATATTATAGAACTCGGGAAGGTTAACAAGCAGAAGGGCTCAAGTGAGGGTGCCATTTGGGAGGGAGAAGAAAACAATCGCAGGAGGCAGATGGAGGGAGTGATCTGGGTAGGTGGGAGAGGGGAGGGATAAGGGAAAGGCAGGACATGATTAGATATTGGGGGGACAGGAGAGAAGCCCTGAGGGCCAGCAGAATGAATGGAAATATGGAGCTGCAGGGGGTGAGGGTGGTGTGTAAGGTCGTATGATCCTCTAGAATGTACCAGAGACCTCAGATGTGAGAGACTCTCAGGACTCAAAGAGAGAGACCTCAGATGAAATGTTCAACAGTGGAGAGAGAAAACTTGTAGAGTCCACCTGCAGTAGAAAGACAGGGCATCAAGTGGAGGGATGGGGTTGCTATGCTATAGTCAAAAACTCAGACTCAGAATTGTTCCTGTCTAAACGAACTGCAGGGATAAAAATGGAGAATAGACTGAAGGAAAGGAGGCCCAGTGACTGGCCCAAATTGGGATGCATCTCAAGGGGGAACTCCTAGGCCTGACACTATTACTGGTGCTATGGTGTGTTTACAGGCAGGAGCCTAGCATGGCTGCCCTCCGAGAGGCCCAACAAGCAGCTAACTGAGACAGATGCAGATATTTACACTTAACCATTGGACTGAAGTTGGAGACCCCTGTGGTTGAATTAGGGAAAGAATGAAAGAAGTTGAGGAGGAGGGTGACCACATAGGAAGACCAGCAGTTTCAACTAACACAGATCCCTGAGATTTCTCAAACATTGAGACAGCATACATGAGTTGGTCCGAGGGCCCTGACACATATACAGCAGAGGACTGCCTGGTCTGGCCTCAGTGGAAGAAGATGCGCCCTACCCTTGAGAGACCAGGCCCAGAAAGTGAGGAGGCCTGGCGGTGGTGGGGGTGGGGGTGGGGGCATCCTCTTGAAGACAGGGGTAAGGAGGAATGAAATGAGGAATTGTGGGAGAGGAGACTGGGAGGGAGCAATAACTGGACTGTAAAAGTATCAAAGTAATTAAAAACTTATGAATATTGAAAAAATTTTAAAGCCTTTAAATAAATGCAAAAATAATTGCAAAAAAGTCACATGATATTAGAATATTTCCTAAAACATTAAATAAATTAATTTTGACAAATTATTTTCCTTAGAATTTTCACAATCACTGTAATAAAACTAGATTTCTCCTTTATTAGACACAACTATATTTTTCATCTAAAGACCTCAACAAAAATTTAATCAAAGTGATTGGGAGAACATAAAGGGCCCTAATACTTGGCTGGAAAATTTGAAACCAATTTGGTTTATAAAAGAATCTTAGATCTATAAATGTGAAGTATGATTAGATTATGCTTTTCTACTCTCCTTTATGCTGAGCACACACAGTGACAATATTTGATGTCTCTTATGTAGACATAAATAGCCTATTCTCTATAGAGCAGCCAAAGAAACACTTCAAATGATAAATGACATCATCTTACTCCACTGTTCACAAAACTCCACTCACTTCTCATCTCGTTATGAAATCACATCTTTATTCCAGTTTCTAATACATGTGGAAACTGATGGTCCACCCACTTTAATCTCCTCAGTACCAGTCTAACCCCACTTTCTACTACACCATAGATTGATCAGTTGTCACACCACCCCTTTGATGTCTTTGGCTATAGCAAGCGAAGCTCAGCCACAGGGCCTTTGCAGTAACTGATGTATTCATTGGGATTATCTCCCCCAATGCACACACACTTACATATAGATAACATGGAATTTCATAAATTTATTGTTACACATTTTTTATTATACTGTCATATTGTCAAAAAATCAAGTGGAAACTAAAACAAGCAGTTTACTCAGGGCTACTTTGTTAACAAAACAATAAGTAGACGTGGTATCTTGTGTAAGGTAAAGCAGTCACATGGAAGTCCAAAACATTTTATTTCTGTGCTAACAGTGAATGGAAACATGACCATTTCATGTGTAGTGACTATATGTATGTTACCACACTAGAGTTGAACTTAAAAAATGTTTTGTCTAATATCCAATAATTCTCAAGACCATATTCACATTCATAAACGTGAAGCTGAATTCATAAGTAATATCTTGTCTAATCATGCTAACAATAAATGAAAGTGTAGCAGGAGATTTTTGGCTGCTCTTCTTTGAACTCCCAGGGAGTTGCAGGTGTGCAACTGCCTAGGAGCTATCTTGAATTCCTGAATTAACGACACATACACATTAGCTCAATTTTAACCTGACTTACTGGCTCAATGGCTAGGCTCTACAAAGCCTCCCATGGCTAGTGTGTCCTTACCTTTACTCCTTGCTCAACACCTCTCAATCTGCCCTCAGCTTAGTTGCCCAGATACCTTTACTCCTAGTTTAACACCTCTAAATCTTCCCTCAGCTTAGTTGCCTGGTTACCTTTTGAGAAGCCCATTGATCTTACCACCCAAGATGCTTTTGGCTGCCTTTTCATGGGCTGCTTTCCCTTTCTGCCTCCATTTTGGAAGATCTCTCCTGTAGCTCTGAGTCTGTTCTGTCTCTCTCCCCCAAGTATCTTGATTTATTTATAGTTCTTTGTCTAGAGTTTAGGCCCAATGAGATCTTGAAGGAGAACCTACAAGAGCCACTTTACTATATCAGCATAATTCCTAACTACATTCTAAATATTTATCCTTCTATGCACAGATCAGTGTATAGGTTTCACCCCTCATTAAAAAAAAAAATAAAATGGCCTACTTGAAATAGGGAGAGACTGTTACAGGAAGCCGTAACCCACCAAAATGCAAAGAAGAAACATGTGGTGCCTTGTGCAATATATTATCCACACAATTCTTGTACCTAAGGCTTGGGTTTCATTTATAAAGAGGGAGTAGCCAGAGAAACAGGAAGTGTGCTATGAAATTGTGTCTCCTAGAACTGTCAGAGAAGCAATACCCATGAACTCAGATCAAACTTGCTGTCTAAACAGAGATGATATGAATAGACATACTAACATGAAAAGGAGCAACCAAACTGTACTTTTAAATAACAGTTTTCATTGTCTCCTAAGCTTGCCTGAAAAATTTATTGTTATACAAAATTGATTACTACTGCTTTAACCCTCACAACAAATGGCATGGATTTATTGACAGGCATACAAGAACATCTTGTAAACCACAAGAAGCTACACATAAATGCAAGGACATATGAATTATAATTATCATTCATATTAAAGCACAAAATGATAAAATATTTGCCTTCATTAATCTGCCTGCTGTACAGTACCTAACACAGTGCATGTGCCATATAAATCAAACTATACCTAACAACCAAGTTGAACCTCAGTTTTTCATTTATGACAGCCTTATGTCCAATCTCACTTAATTCTCATTTAAATTTCACAAGGCTATCATATCTATGTTCTTGAGTAAGCCTAATCTGTAATTTTCTTTTGCACTGAGTTGCTGTGAAAAACAAATATACTTCAGTTTTGACTACCCTTATGAAAATGAAATTAAGAGCATGTTATGTCAAAAAATGAATTCATGAAGTAGTGGATTGGAAACGTGAAAAGGCAAAGTCAAGGGAGACCAATGATCTACCTCAAGGAACATGAAGTAAACAGGGAAAAGTTCCAGACAAACCATATTTATTTAAAGGTCTCAGAATTATCAGTTAATGTGTACTTGCTAGTGGGTAGAGCAAGCCAGCAAAGTAGGGTTCTATTGTTTCTGTCCCTCATGAAAAGAAACATAATTGACACAACTGCTCTCATATAAAAGCAACACTACAGGAATTAAAACTCCAATAAGAGGGCTCAGTACCTGGCTGGAGTCCAAGAAGAAAAGAAGCTTTGAAGAGAACACAGAGGATAATTTGTGACGTCATTTCTATGACCACAGACAACCCATCAGAGAAGGAGATGGCATTTCTTGTAGGAAAGAGAAAGAAGCAGAAGCAAGCACAAGATTGTGTTATGCACCCTCTCCTTGGTCCCTACATCAAAACACAGCCTCACTGTCCCATGTTTCAGGCTGACACCCATGGACTCTCAGCTTCTTAACCATTTCTTGCACATGATGAGACCACACAGCCCAGGCTTCAGGAACTGCAGAATTGATTCTATCTCAGGGTTTCAGCAGGTTGGGGCTTCCAACTCACTACACTGCTATGAAAATCGATAGTGTTTATGTATATTTATCTAAAAGTAGGATATTTGATAAATAATATTAAGAAAAAACTCCTACTGATCACAGGTACAAATAAAATACTTAGGAATAGATTTGCTCAAGGAGGCAAGAGACTCTTAGATAGAAAATTGTAAAATATTTGATAAAAGAAACTGAAAGAGACACAAGTAAATGGAAAGTCATTCTGCACCCACAGACTGGAAAATATTCTATTGTGAAAATGTCCTTCCTGCCAAAAATGGTCTACAGATACAATACAATTTCTTTCCAAATGAGCATCAAAAACAAATGCCTGAGAAAAGAGCAAAACTAAAGGACTCATGCTTCCTGACTTTAAAATCTCCATCACAGCTCAGAGCAAGTAACTGAAAGATAATGGTACCAGCATGAAAACAGACACAGACCAGAGGAGCAGATTAACGAACCCAGAAACAAAGAATGTTTGGAAAATGTGCCAAGAACTTACAATGGGGAAAGAGCAGTCTTAAAAGATGGTGTGAGAAATACAGATATCAACTTGCCAAAAAATAAACATTGACCCTTATCCTAAACCTTCTAGAAAACGCAACACTACATGGATAAAAGCTTGACTAAAGACCTAAACCTATAAAGCTACTTCAAGAACTCATACACACATGCACATGCACACACAGAGTGGGGGAGGGAGGGAAGGAGACATACACACAGACTTTGTAAAATTTTTCTGGGTGAACATCTTTTGGATTTTTTATATGACCCCAAAGGCAAAGACAACAAAAGCAAAGCTATGCAGATATAGTCATATCACCCTAACAGCTTCCACACAAATCGGAAAACAATCGGCAGGCTGAAGAGAAAATCAAGGACTTAATAAACAAGATCTGTAAGGAATTATTATTTAGCATCAATAAAACAAATAATCTAATTTTAAAAATGAATACAATACTTGGGAAATCATTTCTTGAAAGAAGATACATAAATGGTCACACAAATTGAAACCAGGATATCATATTCCACCTTTTAAAAGCAGAAAGGCTATTGTCAAGATACTAGGCAAGAGTAGGTGTAATCCAGTGGTGGAATCCATCCCAGTATACACGAGGGCCTGAGTTCAGTCAGCACAATTGGAACAAAGGTAAAGAGTGAATGCTGGTATGAATGGCTCGGAAACAGAACTTTGGTCGAGGAAATGTAATGTGGAAATGTAAAATAGTGTATCACAAGTGGAAATTTGTAGTGGAAATGTAAATTAGCAAAATGATTCAGAAAACAGTTTAGAGGGTCTTCAACCCATTAAAAACTAGAACTGCGAAATGGCACTCCAATCCTACTCTGAATTATTTTTCCAAAGAAATGAAAATCAGTATGTCCGTGAGATGTTTGCACATAAATGTTTTGCTGTGTTATTCAAAATAGATGTGGTATGAAATCAATCTAATGCCTTTTAGTTCATGCTTGGATTACAAAAAAATATATATTACATACACAATGGACTATCATCCATTCATTTAGAAGAAGGACATTCTGACATTTGCAAATATACTGATGAACCCAAGAGATGTTATTTTACTAAAATAAACCATGTACAGAAAGGCAAAGCCTATTCATATACAGACATTGAAATGGTTTACCTTACAGAGTCAGAGCAGAGAGGAGGGCAGTTATCAGAAACCATGGTGTTTGGGGATGAGGCTCAAAGATGGAAAGATGTTGGTCAATGGAGGCAAAATTACATGTACATAATAGGAATAAGTTTAACAAATCTATTGGATAACAAAATGATTATAATTAATAACATATTACGTTATTGGAAACATCTAGGAAAGTAGACTAGGAAGAAGTCTCACCATGAAAATGTTAATCATATGAAGCAACACACATGTAAATTGCCTAGAGTTAGTCATTCCACAAGTGGCTATCCTTTACAGCAATATATTATAAATGGTAAATACAGCAAACTTTGTAAATATACCTAAAGTGGTAAAGTGTAGAAGATGATAGGAGGACTGGGATAGGAAAGATAAAGGGGAAAGCAGAGTACTTAGTAGAATATTAAAACACAGCAATAGAAAAAAAATAAACATTCCACATAAAATATACTTAAACCCAAAATACTTTCTTTCACATAAACATTTCCCAGGGTGTCAATATATTTTCTAACAATAACAACAACAAAAACAACAACAACCCTCAAATGACTCCATAACCAGTTCTTTCCAGAAATTTCACTCCTGAAGTGAGAAGGGCATATTGTAAGCTCTCCAGTCTGTCATTATCTGCTTCACCAGGGCCCATTTCACGTGAGCATTTATTTGACAGGGAAACGGTTCTGTTTCCTGCTTTTATTCCCCTTAAATTGCTGAGATTTTTCCCCCCAATTAAATCACCAGGTGACAGCAGTGTTTCTATTAGGCTATTTTCTTAGCACAGTCAGAATGCAGGAAGATAACAAGGAAAACCTGGCTGCAGCATAAATCACTGTGAGGAGCATCACTCAGTGGCTCTGGATCCAACCCAGAGCCATGAAATACAAGATGACACTGGACGCTGAAGTGAAAAATACCAACTTCATTTCTCAGAGACTCAGACGTTAGTACTCAGCCACGTTGTATATAATAGTCTGCTCAGAGCATGAGTAAAAGAGAGCCTGCACAACCTGGAGAGCCTCCTACCCACATTAAGCTAATTGAGCTGGAGACTTCCAATTCATCACTTTTGCAGCTTGATTTATAAACAGCTCACCCTGCCCTGCAGCAGAGAGGCAATGGTATGAGCTAGGTACCCTCAAAATTTCAGACTCTAGCCACTCTGAATCTGTCAATATCTTTAATGGTACTGAGAAAAGATGAATCCAATTCAAGCGTACCTCTGTGACCTCGATGAAAAAAAAAAATAAAGATCTTGTGTTCACTTTTATAACTGACATTTCTATGAACAGTCTCTTCACATATTGGAAACCCTGTGTATTGGGAACCTATGGAAACTGCATCATGATTTTAGCAGGTTGATGGGGCTAATTGGAAAGCAAATCTTTGTTGGGTGAGGCTTTTATTCAACATAAAGAAAAGAATCCTAAGGCAGTTAAACTCCAAATTTAGAGATATAGGCTGTCACTGCTCTTGGTTTGAATCACCTGTAAAGACTTCAGACACTAACTAATAAACAAAAAATTGCCTTGGACAATACATGCAAAGCAGAGAGAAAGGGAGCAGACCCAGAGAGAGGCCCTGGTTGCAGAGAGACAGTGTGCCCAGGTCCTCTGTCCTGAACCTGCTCTAGCCTGCTGATCTTTGCTGTTAAGGTCTGCTGTAAAGCTGAACATACTTTGTGCAGACAAAGAGTTGGGGATGCAGTCTTTTTATTTTTCTGACATTTACAAAGTGTTTCTTTTAGAGAAGGGTGAAGAATTCCTTAACCAGGCAAAAAGTCTGAGCCAAAGAAATGAGAATCATAAATTCTGGGGGTTGGAAGGGAACTTGAATTTCATTCCCTCCAGATATTCTTAACCTCGACTCTGGTTCTTAGAGTTCATAAATGGCTTCATGTGATCCATTTCTCCCTGAAATTGTATGCAAAATTTTGGTATAGATTCTAAGTTTTATTTGACAAAAAGAACATTAATTTTAATCTCTCAAAGGGCCAATAACTTAAAAATGTTACATGCATTGTTTCCAAATCCCATCACTTACCTGTTTCATCTTTATGGTAGTCTACTGAGCTTGTGTGCTTGTTGGGTTTTGTAGCCTTCCTTCCTCTCATCTCCCTCCCTTGTTCTCTCCCCTCTTCTCTTGGTCCCTCCCTCCCTCCCTCCCTCCCTCCCTCCCTCCCTCCCTGCCTCCCTCCCTCCCTCCCTCTATTGCTTTTTTTCTTTGTTTTTGAACTTTCTATGTTTCTTCCCACCACACTTCTCTCTATGAGAAAGCCTCCCATATATGCCAGAATAGGCCAGTTTTTCATCTTCATGCCTGGCCTAGCCTTAGCTCCATCCCAAGCCTGTTCATTCTTCTCTGGAAGAACCCTGCTCTTGCTGAAGTGAACTGCTCAGTTCCTAATGCTACACTCTGCAGTAATGCAGAACCATCTGTCTTCCCTTTGTTCTTGCTATGACAATTCCGTTAGTGTGCCTACCTTCTGTTCAAACTGATCCCTAAGAGTCTCACACTCTGACCTTTCCCTTAGCTCACTGTCTCTCTCATGTGTTTCTGCTCCCTCCTTACTGATTGTTCTAAAGAGTGAGAATGAACAAAGGAAAATGGAGGACAGAGAAATCGGAGGCTGGCAAAGTTAGCCATTGGGATCTGCTACAGATGTGAGGGGGACTTTAATAAGCTCATAAGCAACAGTCTCCTTTATTTTAATGACTTTCTAAGTATGTTTATTAGTATATTCAGGGCACAAATGTAGAATCTGGGCTGAGGGCTGCCTAATTACTATTCAGCTGGCACACTTACACTGAGAACATCAGTCCTTACCCATAACATCTCCTCCCACCCGGCTGCCCTGCATTGAAGAGAAGCATATAAGAGAATGAACCACATCAGCCCTGCACTGATGGGTATGTGTCCATTTAGTCACTCAGTCGCACCTATTTATCAGATAGCCTGCCCTAGAATTGTAGCACTTATGTTTCAATAACCATTATTCTGCTTAATAATGGCCCCAAGCCACAAAAGTAATGATGCTGACAATTTTATTACAAAAAGCTGCTGTGAACTTGATAATGTATTTTATAACAAATATGTGATACGTGCTCTATTTTTATTAGTTGGTTTTTTTTTTTTTTGCCTCCTAATCATGCCTGATTTGTAAGTTAAGCCTCATCGTAAGTACTGTGTACAGAAAATCCCAGTAAATACAGGACTTGAGGCATTCAGATGGGGTCTTTGAAGACATTCCCAAGGAACAGGCACACAGCAGTGCTACTGGGTGTTGAGTGAACAGCAACAGTTTAGCTACCAATGCTCTTCAGAGAGAAATTAATAGTCATTTTTAAAAGGCTATTTTAAATTTTTGTGTCACTTTTTAATTATAAAAAGCTGGTAATATAGGGGTCTTATGTTTCACCAGATTCTTAAACCACTAACAAAAACTGAATACACTCATTCACGTACATTAATTAGCAAGGGTTGAAAATAAAAATCTCTACAGTGTCAGCCCTGACGTACAGTTATCATTTCAAGCTGAGTTTCATAAATGTCCTGTGATCCATATGTATTCAACTGCTTATTGGCCATTGATTGCCACACTGGAAGGCTATTTTCCTGACTGTTATGTTTGCAAATGGACTTTATTCTAAGTACCTACATAGGTACTTACTTAGACATGCCTATGACATGATACATGTATGAGGGCCAGAAGGCAACTTCCAGGAATCAGTTCTTTCTCTCTACCATATTGGTCCTGGGGATGGAATTCAATTAGCTTTGTCAACAAGCACCTTTTCATGCTGCTCCATCTTGCTGGCCTAGATGTAAACACGACGTTAATAAGCACTTATTGAACATATTTGAAATTAGCTTACCTTTGATCCAAAACTGGCAAGAAGCCATAACATACTCAATGTTTACTCAACTCACAAGCAACAAATCATGTTCCTTCAGAAAATTTTTGGCAAGTCAGCTAGCCTAGGGAACATATCCCAGAGTGCCATTTCTGTTAAGTCAGCTTACAACACACATGTAGCTTCTTTGAGACAGAGAACATGGCACTTCCACTTTCACTATCATGTACTTTTATATCATACACACACACACACACACACACACACACACACACACACACACACGTAATTTCTATTTAAAAATATTTTTATTAATTCTTTGAGAATTTCACATAATGTACCTTGATTATATTCACCTCCCCTTCCCCCAATTCTCTCGTGGATATACATTATGTGATTTTTTTTTCTTCAAATACTCCTACAAAGGAAAGCAACAGTCTCTGAAATGCTATTTCCTCGTATTCAGTTTATGTAGCTTCTGGTCTAAATGATTTTCACACATCCCATTGTTGTGCCTGACGGAATTTAAGCTCTTCGCAGAACAGGACTTGAGCTCTTACTGATTTTATTATTTCTCATTGTGTACACAGAGTGCTTAGCACATACATGGCAATCTCTCTGTAAATAGATTTTAGGATCCAGAGTTCTCCAAAGTCAATGTGCAAGTCACAGACAAATGTCTAGGAATATATAGCCGCATGCTAGAAGAAGTAGGATGGGCCATTTGGAAAATTCAAATTCTTATTGAACTCTTGAGAACCATGGCATCACATAATGTAATCATCAATAATGCAGCCACCACAGATACTAGAAAGAGAAATCTCTTATAAAGGGAGCACATTCAGGCTCTGCTGGTCTTAACCAATGTATATTTGAGAACTCCTTTAGCTTCATCTTCTGGGCTCAATAATTTCTTTCTGTTCTCTGCCCTCATCACTTAGAGCGTAGGGAAGTTGGGCCAACTCAGTAGCCTTCTGACATCCTTACTCTCCTCACAGCAAGAAAAGCATCTGACAACATGATCTGGTATGTATCTACACACTGACATGAGCATCTTTTATGCTCTATTACACTTTCCAGTCTACTCTTTATTTGCTCATTAGATTTATTTTGCAAGTATTTGTGTCAGATGCCCTATGAAAAGCTTGACTTTAATTATTTTCATTGTTCCTTCTGTCTTTAGATTGTATAACACTCATTTGCTGGTAATATAACAAAATGAAACTCGATTGCTGCATTAACTGTATTTATGCCCCACATTTCTCAAGAAATAACTGTGAACAGTACTTCCTAACTTTAGCATTCATTTTCCTCAACAATAAGGAAGGAATAATAACACATATGTCTTCATATCTCTTAGAGCTTCCAAAGAGTATATTTCTTTATGTTTTAATAAATTCTTATTTGAAATACTCAGTAAACAGTTGTATGCCCCTGTCACTGGCCATATTCTTTGAGTTTTTTTGACCTAGCCAAAGTGACATCAGCTTGCAAAGGAAACACTATTTGGATAGTACACACTTACTTATCTGAAATGAGACTATACTATAATGTCATTATCCCAAGAACCACAAAAAATAGGGAAATGATAAGAGCTAGCATCTATTTATAGTTCAGAATTTATAATGTTAAATTTAGATTGTCATTACTTGTGTCTTTTGTGTTTATTTAATGGAAAAATAATTATAATTTCTGGAGTACCTGTTAGATGTGAACTTAACACTTCTCATATAGAATACTTATTTTATTATTAGGATACAAATTGAGTCTTGCTCTATTATGTACTCTAGAGAATATGTTAGTCTCCTTTAAAATAGGTCACACTAGCCAGTAAGAGAAACATTCTTGAACCCCAGAAAATGTTATTCTCTTTTACTTCCCCAAATCATACATGTGCGATATTTTTTGGATGAACTAGCAGAGAACTGAAAAAAAGTTTCCTCAACTCAATTAATTTTGATATGTATTAATTGCTTAGTGTGCTGGTTTGAAATAATTTATAAAGATCTTTGGAAAGGAGAAATAGTTGACAGTGCTCTTACTCAACATGTACGACTAGCTTATTGTTTAAAGGGATAGATGGTTTAGGAATTGTGGGTCACTTAAGGGTATCAATACCACCAGCGTCATCAACTGCAACAAGGTATGTCTCACATTGATGGACAGCCTCTGTGGGCTTTGGTAATTTTTTTTTTCTAATTGTAACAGAAGCTCTGACAGTAATGAGAGATTAATTTTCAGAGAAATCATAAGAATAACTGAGTTAACTCTTTAGGTATATTTGCATAAGTGGTCACTATTAATACTCATTCGATGTAGTGGGAGATATTTAAATCTCCAACCCAAATATGGCCGGTCAATGAAAACACAACTCAGTAATTATGAATATATTCTGTAAGCCTAGATTGGGCAGATACCCCTACACTACTCTGTTCCCCAGCTACGAGACTCTTATAACTTGAGGATTTTTCCAAACTCTGCATCTGTCCTTCTACCTCCTGCTTCCCAGTCGTCCTCTCCTTCATCATCTTCCTCCTCCATTGTCTCCCTCCAGTCCTTCAGTTGTCCCTGCTGCTCTCTTCCCACCAATCTTTATATCTCCACCTCCTCTCTCTCTGCCCAATCACTGGCTCCAGTCTTTATTTTACAAATTAAGATGGGCAGAAGGTTTACTAGAAATCACCTGTGTAATGACTCACACCTCCTCTGCAGTCCTTCATAGGAAAGGGGAATTAGTATCAAAATACAGGCCGGGCTATCCATAACAATTCGAGATTATGATAAGAATCATTTTGTTTTTAAAAATTGGTGTGCCTTTGATATATACATTATTATTTAATATGTCTTTAAAGCCATTATTATTACTTTTATATATATGAAAGAAGCAGGAAATCTGAGTACTATGCTCTAACCCACTGTGGGCTTCCCTCTATTGGCAAGTATATGGAAGCCAGGCAACTTGGGTACTGCCATGAAGCCCTGCTTAAAACAGGATCTCTCACTGTACTAGGCCCTATAAATTAGGAAGGTTTGCCTTGATCAAATTCATGTCCTCATGCTTACAAGGCAAGTGCTTTCAGCATAGAGCCATCGCTCTAAACCCTGGGGAAAATTCTTGAATTATGAAAAGCAACTGTAGGTTTTATTTGTCTTATTTTTTTCTTTATTTTCAACATCTGGCCTAAAGAATTAAGATATTCAGGATAAACTGCCATGACCCTTTCCAATTTAGGAAAATTAAGGCAAGATAGGTTTCATTTCCTCAGAATTTCACCCAGGAGCTTTTGTTCAGTACAGATATTTCCAGGCCATGTACCACTCAGCCACCTCCTCTTACCAGGCCTGGGCACAGAACAAAATGCATTATCACAAGTATGCAAAATTCTGCCAACCCCTTCTGGTGTCTTTCTTAACTACATGCTTTTCAATTTAGCCTCATAGATCTCAGCTTCTTCCCGTAGGAACAGATGCTTGCAGAATCATCAGCTCAGCTGCTTCCACCATCTAGTGGCAAGAGTCAGAAGTGAATGAGTTTTGTTTTCTGGAATTTTGCTGTGAAATGGCAAGAATCAGCTGCATTTTTTCAAATCACTGGCATTAATAAAAATGCCAAGTCTAGAAATATAAATGAACACTATTTTTTTAGCAGCTGAAATTGAAGACCTCATGACTTCTGGGGTCACCTGCAGCTTTTGGTTGTTTTCAGTTTGGTTTTTTCATTTCTATGGTTATGTACCATGTTACTTATGAAGCAGCTACTGTTTGACCAACACAATCTTTGGTGGAACATTATATTATTGTACACGGAGGACCTGGCTTCTTTTGATGAGAATTACCTAGCCTCAATTATAAACTGAAAATATCCCTACCAGCCACTCACTGTGATGGGTCTTGCTGCTTTGTGATCTCAGTAGGTCCCTTTCTCCAAAAAGTCCTGGGTGCTGAGAGTAGATACAATACCTCACTCTTCTGTATTTCTCTTCTTTCTGAGTAACCCTATTCATAGTCACAGCTTGCACTATAGGAAAGATGTTTGTGTTTTTAATCCTCTATTAGACTCTTCATCTTCCTCTTTGTTTTTGGGAGGAGAAAAGCAGGAATCATATCTGACACTTCACATATGCTAGATAAATGCTCTACTAATGAACTTCATAGGGGAACAATTTTAATTCATCCCAAATAAGTCTCTACCCAATTAGACAAAATGAAAGTATTATTTAACCTCCATCTTTCTCTCTCCTACCTTGATGATTTAAAATGTCTCAGAGCCCTGTACATGAGACATCATATATTTTCTAAACAAACTGTCAAATTCATGGTTTCCATGCTTAGTGCCTCCACTTTATCTTCGAGCTCATCACCTTGCCTTCTATGAGATGTCCTTGATTCTGATCTCACTCTTATACAGTTTTTCTTCAACACCACATGAATAATTGTGTAATTTGCAAGTAGGACTATGTCATTCTCCATTATAAATTTTGCAGTCATCCTTTATTACTTACAAGGTGAAGTCCAGTCTCCGCTAAAGGTCATTCTTTGCTCTTGCCACCCATCTGCCTCACTCTATCACATGCCTTGCATTCACCTGACTCTCTGTAATTTTCAGTGATCATTTCACCTCTCATCCCTATTCAAGTAAGTACCTTCAGTTCCCAGAATCCTTGAATATTTACATGATTATTGGAGTTAAGGGCAACTCTGACCTTTTCTCTTTAGCTTCTACTAATCCCCTCTACAGTTCATTCTGTGATCATGTTCACCTCTTGTCGAGCCCCAGTGAACTATAAAACCAAATGGTTAATTTGAGGTCTTGGGAGGATTCGTCTCCTCTTTACTATTTTATTGCATATAATATGAAATTCTATATATGTCAGTCTACATACCTGGGTGTCTAATTACAGCATGCAAGAAACCTAAAGACAAGTACTTTATATCCCAAAGCATCACATAGAAAACAGAATATAGGATGAAGCCAAAGATGAGTAAAAGAATGAGTCAATTAACACAACAAAATATTTTTCTTAATATATAGGTTAATGGCATCTCAGAAATGCTGACTATTTTTCCCAATGTTACACAGACTGAAAATGACAAATTGTCTTTGTTTGATCTAAATCCCATGGTGGTACATATAACCACAGTAAATTTGGAATGAATATAACAAAACCTGAGATAGCTGGGCACGGGTACTATGAAACAAAGGTAAAAGTCCAGAAATTTGCCCCAAATTTCTCTTAGATTATTTCTGTACTATAAATTCATACAACTCAATAAATAATAAGGCATTGATAGCAATAATGAATTCTTCATTTTTTTCTTTATTTCATCTTGTAAAGAAGTTCCCATTAATTTATTTTTCTTAAATGTCAAAGAAGTATATGAGCTCATACAATATTTTTTGCATATAAAGAAACTGAGTCTTATCAAAGTTATACATTGAGTATGCTCACATAACTAGGAGGTAGAAGACATGGTATTTGAATCTGGTTACTTTGATTCCAGGACCAGAATGAAGCTTTATACTGTACTCACCTATTGTTCATGTTAAACAGCCTATGTTTGTCTATTATGGTTTTTCCCAGGGCATATCAACCTAGCCAAGACATAACTTAATCTAGAAGAAAAAGTTTCATGAATAAATGTATTTAGCAAACACATTTCTTTATCCTTATCCCCAACTCAGATGCTACATTGCATACAATATTAAAGCTCAGGGAGAAGACTGGAGAGATGGCTTAGAGGTTAGGAGAACTGACTGCTCTTCCAGAGGTTCTGAGTTCAATTCCCAGTAGCCACATGGTGGCTCATAATCATCTATAATGTGATATGGTGTCCCTTTCAGAACTGTATAGTAAATAAATAGATAAATTAAACAAATAAATAAATAAATAAATTTCATTGTCTACTTACTGAATCTTCTTAAAAACAAAAACATAAAAACCAAACAAACAAAAAATCCCAAAAGAGCTCTGGGAGATTTTATGCCAAGTTAACACATTTTACCATCCAGATGTGTTGGAGCATGCATGCATCTCCTTATTTTCCATATATTGCTGATGAGATTCCAGCAAATGTACTGTGAAGATGCTAGTCTCATTTCACCGCAAATGCTAATGGTGAGATGAGGGAAGTGAAGCAGCCATGCAAACAACAAACAACAAAATCCAGAAAACAAAGATGGAGGACAGTACAAAGTGGGTCACATACTTTTTGATAATCACTTCTACCTAGGATAGTATTTCACATTGGCCAGCAAAGGGTACCTAGAATAACCAAATAAAGACCATTTCCAAATACTAACTGTGCTAGAAACATTCACTCTCTGTGTTAGAGACATTGGCTCTGTGTGTTGATGACCAATGGGCAGAGTCAGCACTGAGAGGGAAGGCTCTGCAGAGGGAAAGTCTCACAGTACCCTCAGCTTGTGGATCTCTGAAAGCAAGCCCCAGCCACTCTAGGAAAAAGTGGTAAAGCAAGGAGGATGTAGAGGTTCATCTGCCTGAACTTATTTATGTCACCTTCCTTTGGATTGAGATTATCCTCTAAAATGCCTCTAGTTTCCACTGTCTAGAGGTTTTCCAATGTTTTCTCACAAGTGTTCAATCAGTGCAGAGCTGTCCAAGTGAGTAGCTCTTTCTCTACAAACTCACTAACCCCATAGTCTAGTAAACCTTCTCTTCATTCTGGTCTCAATAAAAACTAGAAGGACTATCAGTTGTTTAATTAATACAATTTCCACCCAATATGTAAAAGATAGCTTTAATTTTTATAGTCAAGGACCGCTGATTCTCAGATGACTATTAGAAATTTTAATGGACCCTAGAAAACGCCGTCAACTTTAATTACAAGACACCATAGGACATGGCCAGATTTCAGATACATTGATACATGAGACTTCAGATACATTGATATGTGAGAAATTATGAGACTAGAACAATAAATCTGTATTTGTTCTGTATCAGTGACATGAGGCAATGGAGAGTGGGACAAAAATTAATCCTCAATTGACTAATACCCTGGCATCTCAGGTGCAACTGTATTTAAGATAGAAGGATCTGAATTTTTCAGATTAAGAAAGACTAACAAGTAATTATAACTCAACTTCTCAAGGAAGCGCTATGCACATTTAAATCCATACTCTTTACCTCACCATCACCAATTCATACAGCAGACCCTACTTTAGTCTTAGAAAACAGATATAAGCTAGAAAGAAAACTCCTCATAGTTTATTATAGGTCATCTTATATTTTATTGTGGTTATGAGCTGGTTTCTTTTCTGGAACATTCTATGTACTAACTGAAGAGAAAGCATCCCCATCTTGTGGCAAGGAAAACAAATTCCCTTAAATTCATTGCTAAATTGCACATCTCTCCCCAAACTCATGCTTCACACTGGCCCAGGCACTTTAATGAAAGCTAGCAAAGCAAGCTCATTTATCACCCGGGCAGCTGGTGCGCTCCAAAGACAAGGATCTTAAGACTAAAGCATTAGGTGATAGGAGAAGGGGGAAAACAATATAAAACCTGAAAAACTGAGATTAGTCAGCTGAGTCAGAGCCTGCTCAGTGTGGCATTTAAACTGTTATTCAGCCATCTCACATTCTGTTTTTGACATGTTGTATGCAAATTCCTGATTAATATCAGAGATCTGCCTAGTTCGCTCAGAGGAAGATTCTGGGGTCATTCTCTGGTTGTGTGCTCTGCCTCGTTTGTCTGGCCTTTTTACAATATTTTATCAAAGAACACTAGACAGATCATGAGAGGCAACAAGGTTGAAACCATGGCAGTTCTGATTGAGAAATTGTGCCTGCTTAGCATTTTTCTCAATTTTAGGTTTCCTTTGTGTGAAAACACCTGATGTTTAATCATGGCAGGTTGTCCAAACACTACACCTGTGGTAATGCAGCTTACCACCTTGATGAGGAAATACGTCCTGCACCTATGGAGATGTGTGGGCTTAGACTTGATGGCTATGCTGATGCTACTCATACTAGTAGGTGAGCCCTTCATGTACCCCTTCCCAAGTATTTTCATTATCTTAAGTCAGTGGCCTGAATCAAGCATGGCATGCATATTATGACATTAGTAGACCCCATAAACTGGGCTATTTGTCTTTATAGCTATGCATATTTATTATCTCTGCTGCCAGAGAAAACAGTCACAGACTTTTCTCCCTGAATCTTCTAAAAGCATGACCTGTTTAGTACAACATCTGTAAGACACTCAAAGAAAACAAATTCTGGGTTCACAAGAGCTACTTCATTGTCTCAGAATAAGTCCTGGGCAAACTGAATTGTCCTTTCCAAAATATCTTAAATGATGCTCATCCTGAATCGATAGTGTCAACAAGAGAAGAGAACCATTTCTATCCTTGGCATTTTATATGACAGGTTAATTATTCATACATAGCTTCTTTAAAATCTGACATGTGGTAACTTCAATAGAAATCATAACTATGGTAAAATCATGAAAACTAGTTAAAGTAGAGGATCACAATAAGTTATAATGTAAATTAATCAAACAGGAAACCCAAAATAAAACTGTTGTACTTGGGTTGGTAACAGAGTTCAGTGGATAAAATTGCTGGCTATGCAATCCTGGTGACCTGAGTTTGATCCTTAGAGTCCAGCTAAAGGTGAAAGGAAGAAACTGACTCCCCTGACCTACACACACATACACACACACACACACACACACACACACACACACACACACACACACACTGTGACATACACATGCATCCTATACACTATATACCCACATATAGCAATAACAACTAAAACTTAGAAATAAATCACTGAAATTAAAGATAGCTATTCTATAAAGGATCAATTGAAAAATACCTATAAAAGAAAACAACTACACACACACCCATACACACACTCACACATATACACAGAAAAGCATGCTGGATTAATTTGTAGAAAAAGTAAACTTGAAAGCTTTTTCAAGCTCTAATAGATATTATCCAAATTCAGGGTTGAGCAGTGTAAGGGAGGAAGATGTAAATCAACAAACAAGACAAACTTATTGGATCTTTTTCTTATCTATAATGTATATGCTGAAGACAATAACCCAATTTAAGGTTCCATACTTATTATTACTCTTTTTATGTTTTTCTACAGTAACCAGGACAGCTTTAGTTTGACTGCTGGATAGTCACAACACTTTTGAAACTATGCTCTAGAGCTGATCAAAGAGGGAATGTTGAGATACTCCATGGTGGTGATGTAGTTGTTCTATAAGTAGGGAGAGGCTAGGGGTGGATACAGGCACCATGGAGGTCAGTGGACAACCTCTGTTGTCTTCAACTTCCAACTTGTTTGAAAACTGTCTCTTTGGGTTTGCTGTTGCATATGCCAGGCAAGCAGGCCTAAGGAGAATTCCCAGGCATTCTCTCCTCTTGGCACTCCATGTTGTCATAGAAATTACAGATATACAGTCTACATCATCTGGGTTTATGTGAGTTTGGGGAATTCAAACTTGTTCTGTGTGGCAAGTGCTTTATTCACTTAGCCATTTTTCCAGCCCATCCATGGAGGTTCTTACAAGGAATCATTCAACCAGTTAGGCATAATAAATCAAACACAAGTGCTCAATACAATGCTGTCTCCCATTCCTGCATGCTTCAATTTATGTTGGTATAAGCTGTTGGTATAAGACCTGGGATAAACTAAATTTTCATCTGAACACAGCAGAATCATGGATTGTTTCAGTCAGAGAGAAATTTAAGGACAGCTGTGCTGACTCCTTTTCTGGAGAACATGTAGAATTCTCTCCACAAAATCACTGCTGAGCCCTCATTCAGACCCTGAAATTTCTAGGAACAAGAAGAAGAAGGCAACACCTGTCTGGAGTAGTTCAGGCAGAACCTATAATCTTACAATGACCACAGACAAGCATCACTGGCAGGTATACATAGTGGTGTTGCTTATGGTTTAGATGACAAAACGTGTGGTTTTCACCCAACAGGTTTTGATAGAGAACAGTAAGGCCACATCCCCCAACTTTTTTTCTCTTCAAGATTAAACACTAATTTGCATTTGTTAGCATCTGATGAAACTTGAAAAATGCATCACATACCCCAATGGCATGATTTTGCACATTTCCAGACATTCTTTGGTATTTACTGGGATTTGACATTGGACCTAGTAGTTTAACTTATTGGTCAAATCTGCAGCTAGTTCAGTTGATAATAGATTAAAGATACTAAAATATTAGAAATTTATCAAAAGTTGGAACTGTCTCAAACATAGTTTAGTTGTTTCTTTCATATTTTCTGAAATTGCATACATAAAAACAATAGTATATGATGTAAGCACAATAGAAGATGCAGGAATGGAGACCAACAGATGAATTGGAGAGGACTGAGGAAGGAAAAGCAAGAGAAAAACTTCTGTAATTATACTTACTTCCAAAAATAGTTAAAAATAAACAATTTGTTGTGTTTGTATATGTATACATGCATTTGTGTGTATGTGTGCATGTGTGTGTATAAGCATGGGTATGTGTTTTCAATAGTATATTTGGGAGTCAGAGGACAACCTGTGGATGTCAATAATTTCCTTCCACCCAACTCTGGAATCCAGGCTTCTAGGAAGTCTCTGGTCTCCACCTCCCACTTCCCAATAAGGAAACTGTGATTACCTTGTGCTGTGTGTTTAGCTTTTATGTTGGTTCTGGAGATTTGAACCCAGGTTCTCATGCTTGTAATCAAAAAATTTTACTCACTGAGCAATCTACTCATTCTCTAGAACAGTGGTTCTCAACCTTCAGTGATAGCACACTTGAAGACAGTCTCTCACATTGTGGTAACACCTGACCATAAGATTTTATCTTCATTGCTAACTCACAACTGTACTTTTGCTACTGTTATAAAACATAATGTAAAAATCCATGTTTTCTGATGGTTTTAAGCAACCCCTGTCAAAGGGGTGTTTGACCTTCAATGGGAAAGGGTGGGGAGGGTCATGACTCACAGTCTAGTGCTGGTCTAGTGCAAATTTTATAGCTATATATATAAATTTAGTTTTAGTAAGGATACAGGGATGTGCTAAGGAAGTCAGTGATCTGGATAAAAAGACAAACCTTGGTAGTAACTGAAGGATTAATCAGCATGATTTCTTTTAAAAATTAATAAGTGCTTACAAGCCTTTTATCAAAAAGCACAAAATTGAATAGCATTGGTTCAGTAGATAAAACAGCAACCAAGAAGTACAGAAAAGCCTCATTCTTGTAGAATGATCCCTTATCAAAACACCAGTGATCATAAATTGTATATAATTAAATTTTAAAAGGCAGAAAGTGTTGGTGAAAGCATGATACCAAAGAGAAAGATGCCTGTGGAAACCATTTCTCCTAGAATAAAACTGAGGTATTGAGCCAGCTCACATTTTCCATTGTAGTTTAGACAGCAGGGCAATCATTAGGTGTGATTAGGATAGCTTTACTTCCTTTATTTCATCTGAGACCGGGAATGCTGACAGAAGGAGCGCATTTGAGCAAGTCATGGTATGCCACTGTGGTTTTGTTTTTCTTCCCTTAATACAGTTTGATTTTTCTGTCAAGTTTTCACTCTCAAATTGCTGCTCTGCCCTTTTTCAACAACTAAAAAGGATTTTCCAGACACTCAAACAATGGTAATAAAAATATTTCCCAGAAATACCAGGTCGGGTTCCAAACCACAGAAAGGATCTTCACAACCAGTGGCCACAGTTACGGTTTTCAAAGCCTCATTAAATCAGGCCCACAGAATGCCATTAGCAATCAGGACTTCAAACAATCAGCAGTTATGAAGTATAACGAGTAGTGTGACTGACCTTCAGAGGAGAAATGTGAGACTGTAAGACATAGCCGTGGACATTTTCTATTTGAGAGAGGTTCTTTTCCGACACATGCACCAGTTCTGGACCTCTTACTTCATGAGTTAGCCGAGGTAAGGAATGATCATGAGGCCCGTCCTCATCTTGGTATCGATACTTCTGGCAGAAAAGAAAAGAGGGAAAGGATGTATCAGTGTTGGGAAGGGATGCCAGTAGTTGGAACTTAGCAGGACATACAGTATGACTACTGTTGGCATTGCCAAATATTTGACTATAAACTCTTTCAGTGGTCACTGTAAACAAGGTCAAATACACAAGTAAAACTGTTTCAGTTTTAACAATGCGGAACAATTTTTTTGGTCATCACAATATACTGTACTTCTGAGACAAAGAAAAACTGGTAACAAATAAGACATATATTGTGTGTGTGTTTATACATACACACACACACACAGAGAGAGAGAGAGAGAGAGAGAGAGAGAGAGAGAGAGAGAGAGAGA
>JANHMN010000003.1:82882837-83085415 GCA_030674055.1 Rhabdomys pumilio | reverse complement strand
AGAGAGAGAGAGAGAGAGAGAGAGAGAGAGAGAGAGAGAGAGAGAGAAGGATCTTGTTTGTCCTGTAAATAACTTGAGAAGCTTCATAGGTGCTAATACATTCAGTCACAGGTAGAGAAAAAAGTATGGAGCAATACATTAGAACTCTGATATATCTTTCTCATACACTTAATTTTGCTGCAGGATCCATCAACAGTTTAAATTCCCCTTGATAATGAAAGAAAATTCCCACCCACGATATTTTTAAAAGCTCGAAAGGGAAGATAATTGTTCTGACTTTAGTTCAACCCTAATGAAGAACACTGATTTGGGTTTGTTGCATTCTAGGACAAAATATTATAATTTCTAGGAATTAAGCTAATTTTTAGAGAACTTCAATAATGAAGCCAGAGTCTGCTCAGATGGATCTAGGGAATAAGAGGTACCACTTCATTCTGTCTTGTTTCCTTTCCTCTTCATGAACCAGTTCTCTGTATTCCCATAACAGACAGAGAGTTCACTGGCAAAGGCCATTGTTAAAGATTTCTATGCAAATCTCAGATAGCTGGCATGGAGAGAAAATCTCAGGACAAGAAATGATCTGAAGGAACTCATTTCTTGTTGGGAATTTTCCATCTTCAGCCATGGTCAGAATCTCCAAGGCTTGACACTCTATCTCTTAATCTCTTCCTGGCCTTCTTCCAGAGCTGTCTTTTTGGGAAAGCACCCTGTTTCCCCAAAAATTAGATATGGGATCCAGTCCAGATAATTCCAACTTGATAGTCTTTCTACTACATTGCTCAACCCATAAGGAGTTAATTCAGTGATTATAATTAGTGATTATATTTTGGGGGATTTGTGGTGATAAAGCTTAGTGATTCAGCTGGGAGCCTGATAGAAAAATACCACTAAGAATACACACTGGGATGAAGTTTGAACATTTCTGCAAAACTGTAAATATCATGATCCTGTTTTCTTTAATGCTATGAATAATTTGAGAAGGAAATCTCCCTCAGACGTATAGGCTAACATTTCACATTTATCTCACTCAGTTAGGTTTTCGCTGGGAGAAGACAAATGTCATGCCTGCCATTGCCTACAGAGTTCAAGTTTCCATCTGGGATGAGCTGCTGTCAGCACCACTCCACAAGGCAAAGTCACTTCTGAATGTTTCTCTCTCCATTCTCACCTAAATGATTATCAACTGCAGCAACATCATAAATAGACCTAAAGTATTTTTTTAACTTTAGCAATCTATACACAATATTATCGTTTTATTATCTTGACTATTTTAAAGAGTATATAACATAGCTAGAAATGGCGAGGGCACACCTCTAATGACAGGACTGGGGAGGCTGAGGCAAGAGAATTATGAATTCAAAACAAGCCCAGGGGCTTGGCCATAGGGCTACATGGCATAGTAAGACCCTGCCACCAAACCCTATGCTGTACTGTAGAGGACTGTCTCACATATTCTTAGAGTCATCTGATTAGGTAATAGTTGTATATAATTTATTTATCTTAAAATTGTTCTCATAGCTTCTTGTGCTTGCAAAGTTATAATTCTTTATGGTATATGTGTGTTTCCAATTCTTATACCAATCTGTGTTAACATTTCAAACTCCTTAGATAAGTACCTATCATATATGTTGAACAAGTGTTTGATGAAGAAGTTGTACATGTCTTTTGAGGAAATGGAGGTTTTAGCACGTTGAGATACAGAAATACCTGTTAGATGTAACTTTTCTCATTATAAAGCATTATGAAATCAGGTTTAAGGACTATCACAACCAAATTGTTTGCTCGACACAGTTTTGTAGTCAAGAATGATACAAGATTTTAATTGAGTTACAGACAGTTAAACCACTATACACAGTGATGATGGCCACATATAGAATCAAATTCTGTGGAAGCAAAAATGGAAAGAATCAACTTTGCCTGAAGTTTCTCAGCTTAAAATGGTAACTCGAAAGATATACAAGGAGAATGAATATTCTATACAAAGCACAAAGGCATTCAAATATTGTAAGTTCAAGGCCAGCCTGAATTATACAGTGACCTAGACACGAGAAAGAGAAGAAAGCACATGTGTAGCCGAAATTCATCACAAGAAAGCAAAGTAACGATGTTGTCTTGGTGACTTGTGAAATATGACCCTATCCCCCTACCCAAACCCATAGAAATATCTTTTCATAGTTCATGTCTGTTGACTTCTTGGTAAGATATCCCTTGGCTGATGAAAAACTCCTCTCTCTTTATGTACTGAGAAGTTACCTGAAAAACTAACTCTGATATTAAGAAACTGGACCTGATGTGAAAAACACCTTCCCAAGGTGTCACTTAACAAGGGAGATTGAACAATTCTGTTGGGGTCACAGCTTTGTAGGAGATTCCAACTCATCTTAGTCATTTTTCATTCTACAGATGCTTGGCTAGTTGCTAATGGCACTTAGAGCTCTTTTGGGGGATTTGTGGTGATGACAAAAAAGGAGGCCTCTGATTTGAAATCTGTGCTTTACTCTTCTTAGCACCTCGCTTCGGTGTGATCTATTTGAGAACACTCTGCTTGAAAACAAAACAAAACAACAAAATAAACTAAAAACCCTTACCCTTTGTCAACAAACATTCCTTCCTTTATCTTCAATGAGAATAGAAGCAGAAGTAATGTTACTAGCTGGGAGTTCTATGGTACCATCTCTTCTATGTCAATTTTATTTGGAGCATTTTGTCTCTGTCTTTAGGACTCCTTCTCCCTGCTTTTAAGTTTAAACTTCCCTTCCACACTGGGTTCCAACAAATAAGCTTTTTAAAGCTGTAATAATCAGATCCAAGAAGGTGATATGCACTTTCTTGGAAGCATTTCTGTGACTGTTAGGAATGTCAAGGTATCTTCCTTTTATCTTCTTGTATGTCCCATAGCCTTCTGCACTGATTCTAATCAGCGAATAATAGCTATACTATAATTGCTTGGCCTTGTATTTATGGTCCATGATGATCTGGGAATCAGATGGAAACACATTTATATGTCGGACATTTCAGTGCCCACATGACACAAAGTGAGAGACCCACGTCTGTGAGTTTAACAGAAGTGACTTTAAATTGTTTGATCCATGTTCCAGTCTATGTAAACAAAAGCCCACCAAGCAGAACACGCGTGCAAATATTGTCATCTTTTTGTTTTAAAGCTACTGTTGTCTCTCATGTGAATGGATTAAAATTAAGAAGTCTTCCTAGGGTCTGTATAGGGCATTAGACCTTAGTGTGTGAGTCAGAACTACCCAGAAGTGCCCAGAATTCAGAGGAATATAAACATGCTTGCTCCAGTACAGGAAGTTCTCTGGCAGTTTGGAAGGTGGTGCGGTGCTGGCAGACCAGATCGCAGTTGATCCAGAAGTTGTAAGTCTGCCAAGTTCTCATAAATAAAAATCTGTTTATCTTTTGTTGAACAAAAAGTACTCTACTCGCCTTTCCTGCTTGCAGCAGGGGTTGGCACAATACAGAAGAGAAAGAAAGGAGAGAGATACGGAGATAGAAATAGAGAGAGGTGTGGAGGAAGATAAAGGGGGTGGGTGATATAAATCAAAAGCTAAGGAAAGCCAGAACATGTCTGTGTGCTTCTGAGTTCTTGGTGATACCACATCTTACATTTAAAAGATGCAGCCAGAAAACACATTGCAAAGAATATAAAAGAGGGTTGCTATTTAAGGCTTCAAGCTATGCTGTGAAGCAGGTTTCAAATTAAGAAATAATGATAACTGTTTACACCAGCCTGATATGTAGGAATTGCTAAAATTGCTTCTGTAATTGTATGGAAAAATCAGTATTCTCTGTGTTAAATCTCATTTCCTTCTGTCACCTAAGCTCCCCAAAGGGTTGAAAGGCAAATCTTTACTTTTATCTCCCATAATGTTCACCCAGTACACTACATAGTCAGTTGACTGAGCAACTTTGCTGAGAGAAAACTTCTTTGAAAAAGAAGTTATTTCACAAACAGGAAAAACCTATTTCAGGAGAACTGTAGCGTCAGTGAGAATATGAAATAAATAACAAATCTGCAAAGGAAGTGATGATTCCTAGGAAATATGTGAATTCAACTCAGAACACAGAAAATAACCAACCGGGAGAAGGAAGCAGGCTCAAGAAATGAACTGCGGAAAAGGATGGGCTTTCATTTCCTCTCCAAGTAGCTCTGCCACAGTAAAGCGGAACTGCCAGGCATCTTCCCATGTTAAAAAACACATTATTTGTATAGTTTGATCATTGTAGACATTTTACTTATTTGAGGCTGGAGAGTTTAGAGCTGGCACTTTCCCAGATCGTTTTTTTTTTCCCCTCATTCGACCTGTGTCCTGTGTCCAGCTATGCCCAGCATCTGCTGCAGCCTTCCTACCTTGCTGCATTTCAGGAACAAACAAGTGGGTAAGGTAGGGAGTGGAGGTGGAGGTCGGGGTAGAAGGTAGAGGCAGACAACAAGGAACAGAAAAAAGAGAAGATGAAGACTCCTCAGTGTAGTGAACTGGTCAGCTCACTGATTCTCTTTTGTATGTTCACTTCATTAATTGAGAATAAATTCTTGAATGGCATTTTGACAAGATCAGAGTTCTCTTTCTTTCTTCTCAGATGGGAAGGGATAGAAGGCATATGGGAAGAGAAAGGATGAGACAGATATTACATAATTTTTCCTGTTTCTCTCCTGATTCTTCATTCCCCTACCACACTGCTCCTACCTTTATAATCTTTCAAGGGGCAACATTTCCGTGAATATTTTCTTGATTTTTTCTTTGCCCCATGGACTAACATTTCTGTAGGAACAAGGCCTCTAATTGTTTTCTTCAAACAACATTTATGTTTAGTGTGGGTCCTCACTAAATCTTGAATGAATTGTCTAGCCCAGTTTGTATTCAAATCTATTATTCAAAGACCTATTCAAATCTATTATTCAAAGAAAGTAGGTCAAAGATTGCTTCTCTCTCTCTCTCTCTCTCTCTCTCTCTCTCTCTCTTCCTCTCTCTTTTGCAAAGTGATAACACCTTTTAGGAAAATAACTCACAGGCAGAGATGCAGCTAGCCCAGTGAACACTTGAAAGGAGAATTTTTATCAGATTTGGAGCAGGATATAAGCAAGAACATTTCATTTGAATTTTTTTTTCAGACAAACTAAGAGGAAATACTTGCCTGCTTTTCGCCACAAAGAACAGGACAAGCCAGGATGTTAATTAAATTACAAATCAGCTGTCTGCTTGCAGCTGACAGAGCTTTGTGTGCTTCCAAGCAATGTCAGATATTTTAAACCCTCTGTAATTACCTACAATGGAGAAGCTGCCAGGAAGGATGCCTTCATGAATATTTAATGGTTCTCAAGATTCTTTTTAAAGCACTGATGATGTGAATAATCAAGAGAGACCCTACTGTTACTTTCGGCTGCCCTCCATCTGTCCAGAGAAGATTCTAGAAGCCCAGTCAGGAGTACAATCTTTTCCTGAGCTGGACCCAGATCCGAGGGAAGCCAGAATCATCCAGGGAGTCACCCAAGAGTTAAACAGACCTGATTTCTTTGACTATGTTGTGATGGTTTAAATATGCTTGGCCCAGGAAGTGGCACTATTAGGAGGTGTAGGTTTTTGGAGTAGGCGTGGCCTTGTGAGAGGAAGTATGTCACTGTAGGGGTGGGCAATGAGACCCTCCTCCTAACCATGTGGGAGCCAGTCTGCCCCTGGCTTCCTTTGGGTAAAGATGTAGAACTCTCAGCTGCTTCTCTAGCTTCATGCCTGCCTGGACTCTGCCTTCCTGGTGTGATGATAATGGACTGAACCTCTGAATCTGTAAGCTATCCCCAATTAAATGTTGTTCCCAATTAAGTGCTCTCTTGGTCATGTGTCTTCACCAATGGAGACCTTAACTAAGACATATGTCTAAATGGAACCCCAGTCTGAGGTGTAGTGTTGTGAATTAAATTTACATAAGGTGGCACACAGTCTTTTGTTTTGTTTTGTTTTGTTTTGAATAAAAGACTATTTTTAAATGATCTTTTCTCAGGTAGTTCTCAGAATTGGACAAAGACGATGTCACTCTGATTTCCAAGTGTGAAGAAAAGAGGCTTAGAGGATCTTCAAAATGTTAAATACACTGTGAAGATGTGTTTCAAGACAGCTGTCATCTAACTGCAAGCTCTAGCCTAACATATTTGAGGAAAAGTCTGTTTTAGCTATGGAAACATGAGTTCAAACTTCCATTCTGACACTTGGCTACTCGGAGACCTTTGGGAAGTTTTTAAGTATCTCTGAGCTTCATTTGACTGCAGTTATGGGTGAAGAAAACAGGATTTATTTCACAAAAGTATAGGAGTTGAATAAGGCGCTGCATTTCTGGGGCATACTTAAGTTCAAAACAAATGCCAACTCTCCTTTTTCATGAAGTCTCAAGATGTTTGCAGTTTTCAGCTTTGTTATTAAAGAAAAAAGAGTGTAGCCCCCAAGAGTGAACCTTCATTCAGCTATTTCTATCAGCAAGATGAACAAAAAAATATGAACAATTATTTGGATTATTATCCTTCCATTCCTGGGGCCACGAACTTAAGTAACCTCCTAAAATCTCAGTAGTGGCTAAGAATCATGTTCTGAAGAGATGATTTGGATAACTCCTAGTTCATCACCTCGAAACTCATTAAACTCTCTAAGACTCACTGAGAGAGTAGAAGTCTATATCACAGGAATCTGCCAAATGAAATTGCTTGGGAAGATTTAGAAGATAGCCTGTACCCTTGTATATGATCAGTATGTAGCCTAAATTGTTTTTTTCTAGGACGTTTGATGCTTTACATGATTTGCAGTGATTTTAAAAGTGGTAGAAACTAGAGAAGTCATTCTACCTTTTCCTTCTCAGTTTCATAGTCTGTTTCCATTCCTCTATGAGACAACTGTCTCGATGCCTACAAACACAACAGTTTTACTGAACCTCTACTAACTGTCAGGCACCAGAAAGAAAAAAAAATGGTAACACATACGAGGGAACCAACTGAGTTCCCTGCTTTTCCTGCACCAAGAAACGAACAATACAGAGATGCAAACAACTCAACAGTGTTCCTCTAGACTTAGCAGGTCACACATAGGTGAGTAGCCGTCTCTGGTAAGCATGCAAAAACATATCTAAGTTTATGGGAAAAAGAATAAAAGTCTGGAATGATAAATAAATAATGATAATGGATATTTCCAGGTGATTGTTAATTTCATGCTTTGAGCTATATGAATTATTCAGGGTATTAAAATGGTTCAGAAAACAGAACATTTAAACATGATCAAGCATAATGCTGAAGAAAACCCGGTGAGTTTTTTGTGAGGGAACATTCTCTGGCCTCAGGGACTCCTCATTCAAGTTCAGCTGAGTTAATTTTGAGGCTGGATGAAGCATGGAAACCAGGGTAGTCACTGACAGCTTAGAAATATAGGAAGGAGGAGCCACTAATGGGTTTACTATGGAGGATCAGCTTTTGACGTCAAGTGGCTCCAATACTAAGCCATCAAAGTGATGATTTCAGAAAGAGCCCAGCAATTAGTTGGTCCTTTTGAAGCAAAACTTCAAATACTCTCTGAGTAATGCTCTGTGGCTCACTGCTCCTGGATTCATTGGAGAACAGTAGGATCCCGTGGGCAGTCTCTGTCTGACTCAACTCACCAGCTGTGAGTCTGCAGCATCAGTGAGAGGCGCTCACCATAGAAGAGAGACACCAACACTTCCCCGGAAGCTTTGGAGCCCATTAAAAGAGGAAATGTTCACTTTGGATATATGCTTACACAAGTGATAGAAAATCCCTGTGCTTTAGTGTCCTGGGACTCAGTTCTTTTTCCACCACTAACAAGCAATGGGGCTTCGGGCAACTGTGGAAGCTCTCTGAAACTATCTCACACTTTATAAAAATCAGGCTAATGGGATATGACAGTTGGTGCTATGGGAAACCAGTGAGATCATATGAATAAATATTTTGTAACCTAGGACTGTGTTTTGTAAGGCCATTTTTATACAAGTTTGTATTATATAGTGAGCATATGACCTCCTATACTGCTGTATTTCCATCTGTCTGCAATTGTCTGCCTGATTTCATTTGTAATACACATACATGATTTTATGTATCAATATAAGATATTAGAACAACAAATGAGACTGGCATTAATACAATTAATACACTATAGCTTCGAATGACCACATTCATTAAGAAGCATGTACACATTGGCACAAGTTCTCACTCCTGTAACATGCTAGGGATTCTAAGTATTTTCACATTTTCTTATCAATATCAAATAGTAACCAGTATGAAAGGAGACCCTACCTAGGGCATGGTAGGTAGGCCTTGTCAGTATTAGAGGTAGCTAACAGCTACAAGGCTATAATAGACATCACAGTACAGTTAGACAATAACCCAAAAACCATTTGAACGCTGATAGACTGACATGCCAAGGATGTGATCTGATTCTGTAAAGCAGTGGTTCTCAACCTTCCTAATGCTGTAATCCTTAATGCAGCTCTTCCTGGTGTGGAACCAGGAAGACCATAAAATTATTTTTGTTGCTACTTCATAATTGTAACTTTGCTAATTTTATGAATTGTAATGTATCTGCTTCTTCCAGTGGTCTTCGGTGAACCTGTGAAAGGTGCAGTTGACATTCAGAAGGGTTGTGTCCCCACAGGTTGAGAAACACTGCTCTAAACGTTCAGTAGGTGCTTTTCAATTTCTTTTTAAATGTATGGGATTCTTATTTTCTCTGGTAATGCTTGCATTCTCTGCCTATGATTATTAGGTCTGCTAAGAACTCACCTATGGCGTTATTTGGTCCATGCACAAGTCTTGCAACCATATCTGATATCCCAGAATGAAATCACATCATCCTTACCTGAACCTAGCATACCTCCTAGACTGTGTGCCTACCTCAAGTGTATTCCAGGTATCCACTTGCTTGTGTTTTCTCTGTGATACTCAGAGACTGACATTCAATCAACAAAATATATATTATAAGTAGTCACTAAATTTAAAATGTAAGGAATGTAGAAATTAATATAAGCAAGAACTGGGAACAATTGAGTTCATACTCCAGATGAATTAGTTTCACTGTCTGTTTCATTTTCCTCAACAAGCTTTCAGAAAAAAAAAAGAAATAAAAGTAAAAAAGAAAGAAGAAAAGATCTGTGTTATTCTTGATCTGCCTGCCTTTACCCCCAGTGTGCACATGTTCATGTTCCTATGCGTATGTGTGCGTGTGCATGTGCGTGTGTGTAGGTGGATGTGCACCTGAGGAAGGTGTCTGAAAAGACCAGCGGTGTTGTATTCCCCTGGAGCTGGAGTCACAAGCACTTATGAGCTTTTCTACCTGGGTACTGTGAATCAAACATGGGTTATCTGCAAGAGCAGCACACACTTCTACCACTGAGCCTTCTCCTAGGACATCATCATGCTTTCCTTACCAGTGTGTGTGTATCATCCTGTACACTGGGAAAGACACCAAAGCCAGAGAACACAAGCTCTCTCAGTTTTCTGTGGTGAAAACCATGTGGTCCATCAGTGCATGTGTCCCTACAGAGATGCATGGTCCATCAGTGCATGTGTCCCCTCAGAGATGCATGGTCCATCAATGCACGTGTCCCCACAGAGATGCATGGTCCATCAATGCATGTGTCCCCACAGAGATGCATGGTCCATCAGTGCACGTGTCCCCACAGAGATGCATGGTCCATCAGTGCACGTGTCCCCACAGAGATGCATGGTCCATCAATGCACATGTTCCCACAGAAATGCATGGTCCATCAATGCACATGTTCCCACAGAGATGCATGGTCCATCAGTGCATGTGTCCCCACAGAGATGCATGTGACCTAGCATTGAGGTTACAACAGGGCAATTTCCTCAAGAATAAGACACCTCATATTACTTCTAAAGAGCAAAAGGTCATCACATTGGCAAAAAAAAAAAAAAAAAAAAAAAAAAAAAAAAAAAAAAACCAGATCACAAGTCATGTAAATGAGTTATAGAGCATAATTTCCCTTTTCAGAAACTGAGATGCTTGTAGATAGTTCGTTATACTGGGTTCCTTGAAACTTCTTGGTACAAAGTTATAAAAGTTGTGTTAGAGTGAAATTAAAATTTACTTTAGCCTATTTTCATCCCTGTTACCGACAATCCCAACAGCCTCTTAAAATTTCCAAGATTTCAGCAAACCTTAAAACTTGAGAGAAATACATATTTTAAAAAAATTGAAAAACTGTGGACAAAGTCTACCATTCAAGTGAGATCTGTATGATTATTTTATACAATGTGTGTTCATAAACTAAAAGTTCCCACCAGGCTAATAAAATTCACTTAGTGTGTATTCCCCAACCATAACAGAAAGTTTATCTCTAAAACCCATGGACAAGTTCTGTCCTCTCCTCAAACATAATATTTTTTCACTTGTCTTCATCTTTATATCTGTTAAGTACATGCTTTATCTGAGTATACTGAATTAGTAAGCACAGTGGAACTCCTCAAATGCAATATTCTTTACCTTATTTTTCTTTAGTCCTCTCTAATTTTATTCAATTTGTTTAACCATGAGGGAAGAATAATCTAGGTTAGGAGTTGTAGTCATGAATTACTTGGATTCAAAAATAAATGATAAAAAAAATTAGTTGTTGTTGTTTTTTTTTTTTTTTTTGCGTGTGGAAATTTAGTTGTAGTCAAAGTAACAGGAAAAAAAACCAACTTGTTTAACAAATTAAAGAAGTGAGAAGATACTCTAAGAGAGCCCCATTGTAGAGCCCTGTTCCTTAGAAGATGTGGGGACACTATCCTCCAAGAGAGTCTCATTGTAGAGCCCTGTTCCTTAGAAGATGTGGGGACACTATCCTCCAAGAGAGCCTCATTGTAGAGCCCTGTTCTTTAGAAGATGTGGGGACACTATCCTCCAAGAGAGCCCCATTATAGAGCCCTGTTCCTTAGAAGATGTGGGGACACTATCCTCCAAGAGAGCCTCATTGTAGATCCCTGTTCCTTAGAAGATGTGGAGACACTATCCAAAGTGAATGAGTGGAACTGAAGAGGATAAGATGACCTCCTAGAAGAAGCTGGGACAACTGCTTTATAAAGGATGCAAAGTTTTCTCATGAGTGCCAGAGTTAGGGAAACTTCAGTATGAACCAGAACTGATACAGTGTTCTGATGAGGGCTGAGTGAAGGGGGATGACTGTGAAGCAGAACAGCTTCCTGAAAGCCAGGTTGCATAATACGGATGATGAACTCTTCTTCAGCCTTAGAATCACACCTTCTTCAGCACAGATGAACCATAAAGATAGTATACGGAGCCAATAGGCAGGCAAATAGCAAGAGACAACTGCTTTATAATTTTACTCATGCGCTGTAGTGAGAGTAGTAAAATGAATAGACAAGGTTAATAGAAGAATGGTTACTAGCACCCGGAAGAGAAAAACACAGAGAATGTGTTGCCTTAGAGTTTCAAGGTGGATATAATTAATGCTTCTGAATAATGCATCTAAAATAGTGAAGACGCTAAAGATCTCACGTTATGTGGTTTCTACCACAATGTAAAAATAGCTCACTCTATCTGTTGAACAAAGCTGGCAGAAGTGGGGTAGAGTTGTTGGAAGAGTCTTATAGACATGTTACAAAGTCTTCAGGGCGCTGAGATCTGCCTCTGTCCAACTTTAAGGAGGGAGAATTCAATATCCATAAATTAAACATTTTCCCATGTAATGACAAAAATGTTTCAAATGCTCACACATCTTAGTCATTTAAATGCCTCACATCTTTTCTCAGAGAAGATCAGAAATAAAAAAAAAAAATTTTTAGGAGTTGATGACTAAATCAGCTCCTTCTTGAGGCCATCTCTCACCTGGGAAAAAGCAAGGGGTCTGGGGCAGTTGGACATTGGGAAGCTCTAGGGTCAGGACAAGAGGACAAGGGCGCTGTGAGCAGTAGGTTCTGGAGCCCCTGAGGCAGACATTTCATGCAAATGGTCACTATGTTTTTCTTAATGAATCTGAACATCTGGTGTAATGCTGAGTGAGAAAACTTCCTTCTTGACTCATTGTTCTGTTTGGATTCACAGGAAGAGCCTTAAATGGTTAAAACCATTGAGAACAGATGGAAGAGCCCCAAGTTCTCAAATTATACAGGGAGAACCCCTAGAGTTTCAGAAAACAAGTACTTCATATTGTGGTAAGAATCGATTGAGATCCATTATGAAATGATGCATGTGTTTGTAACAGTCTCCTGTAGCTATATAAGCAACAGAGAACAACATAACATAAAAATAAGTATGCTCAGCAGAGGCCCCAGGGTGTTCACACTTGAACTCTTTAGAAGTTTTATACTGAATATGTAAATTTCTACTGATGTCGATGTCTTATTATATTGGTAGACATTTATGGCATATCTGTGTCTTTATATTTTAATTTTCATTCATGTGTATTTATATATGTGTATGTGCACATGTACACACACACACACACACACACACACACACACACACCTTGCACTGGTGCCTGCTGAAGCTATGAAAAGGAATCAAATGCCCTGTAGCTGAAATTGGATCTTCTGTGAGAGCAGTAAGAGTGTTTTTTAAGGTTCATTTATTTATTTTATGTGAGTACACTGTTAACATCTTCAGACACACCAGAAGAGGGGATCAGATCCCATTACAGATGGTTGTGAGCCGCCATGTGGTTGTTGGGAATTGAACTCAGAACTTCTGGAAGAGTGTTCTTAACTGCTGAGTCATCTCTTCAGCCCTGCAAGAACTTCTAATGGCTGAGCCATCTCTCCAGGCTTAATTAAAGGATCTTAAACTGAAACTTGCGCAATGAAAGATAAACCTCACAAGGGATTCTAAACTGTCTTATGGATTTTCCAGACCCATAGCCACAAAAGCCAACTATTTGAAATAGTTACATATTGTTGTTTTTAGGGTTTCTATTGCTGTGATCAAACATAATAAGCATAGGAATTGTAGAAAGTATTGCTTTGCTTCAGCTTACACTTCCACCTATCAGCTCATCACCAAAGGAAGTCAGGCAATAGAACAGGGACCTGGAGACAGGAGCTGATGCAGAGGCCACAAAGGGTTGCTGCTTACTGGCTTGCTCCTTAGGTAGGGCTTGCTAAATGTACATTCTACTAGTACCCAAGACCAATAGCCTAGGTGAAGCACTTTTTCATCATTGGGTGGACCCTCACTCACACATCTATCACTACTTAACAAAAATCATGAGCTTTTTGACGAGCCAGTCTGGTGGAGGCCTTTTACTCAATTGAGATTTCCTCTTTCAAAATGGCTCTAGCTTGTGTCAAGTTGACATAAAACTAGCCACCGTATATTTGTGTGTGTGTGTGTGTGTGTGTGTGTGTGTGTATGTATGTATGTGTGTGTGTATATATATATGTATATATATATATATATGTCATAAAAATGCAGCACACACAGAGTAATAGATTAGATAGACAGATAGATAGATGTTTCTCTAAACCTTGACTAATATAGATTTTAAAAGCCATGTTTGTAAGTATATCTAAATAGACTCAAGTTTTGTCTGGTTCAAGATTGTACATAAGCAATATTGTTGTAGTTATATTTCATAGTATTACATAATGTTAGAGTTCACTTATGTTGACATGTGTAAGCCTAGTTAATTTCTTTCAAAAATTGTACAAGATTTCATTATACAGTTTACAATATGTACTATTTCTATGACTTCTCCTCAGGAATAACAAAAGTTTATGAAAGCTTCTACAATACTCCTGCGTGTGTTTCTTGGTGCATGTATACAAGACTCTTTAGGCATATGTCAGAGAATGGAATTCTGACAATCAAATTTCTGTGATGTAGCTGTACATCGGCTAAGACATTGTGTTCTGTTGGAATGTATAAGAGCTGTGGTTACTTCATACTCTCAGTAAAATTTGGTATTATCAGACCAGTGAGATCACTCATAGGGTAAAATCTCCTTCTATAAAAACCTGGATGCCTGTGTTGGTCACAAGATCCCATGATGGAGAGAACTCTGGGGAAAGTTTTTCTCTGACCTCCACGCTTGCACCACGTCATGCTCACGTCTGGCTGCACTCATACATCATGAGCCCAATCCACTAATAAATGAAAACTTTAAAAAAACTGGAGTTACCCAGGAAAATAACTGTAACCTATAAGAAGATTATGTAATATAAAGATTATAATATAAAGATTAAAACATTGAATCAACATGCAAAATATATGAGGTTTGAGAGAGCTTATATCAAAGATAGTTTGTTGCTTATCTTAGTAATTATTGATATTTATTCTAGGAGTGAGCTTTCTGTTAATTCTTTGTCTCAAATATTTGTGATAAACAAATATTTTACTAACTGCTTTGGGTTTGGTTTAGCTTCCCCTTTTAGTTCTTCTGTGTGCAGGATCTGCCTTTGGCCACAAGGTGGCAAGCGAAGCACGTTCAAATGAAAATCTCTACACCTGTCTAGATGCACTGGACTTAGCTGAAAAGGCTGTAGTCAATAGATTGTTTATGGATGCGCCACATATGCTTCTTTCTTACAAATTTTAATTTCTCTGTTTGATACCCGTCCACCCCTATCTCTTTTCTATAGGAAAATAAAGCTCTGTCTCCTCCCTCCCACCCCTTTGTTGACCTTTGGAGCCATGCGATTCACTGGCATCCTCGTTTCTTCGCTCCTTATTTCCAGCACACATTGCAGATGCCTTGTCCACACGTACAGGGCCTTCGTCATACTGCCTTGACCCCGAATCCCCAGGGATTCCGTTTATTTCTCCTTCACTCCAAGCACACACCACCTGCACCCCACAGATTTCTTCCACTTTTCAGTACCTAGGATATGGCCCAGTTGTGCTTAATTTCTCTCCAATTGATATACTTTGATATTCATACTTCCATGACTTGCTGAAGGCCACTGACTGAACTTCTGCTCTGTTTGACTGAACTGCAGACTTAAATCTATTGCTTCGCTACAGTCCATACAAAGGCTTTTCTAAGTCCCGACTCCCAACATGTTTTCAAACACCAAATGAACTGCCGAGTTTCAGTTTAAAAAAAAAATTAACCTTTTTAATCTGTCTCTTTTCAAATGGTTTCTACTGACCAATAGGTAGTCAGTAGAGAAGTTTTTTTTTTTTTTTTTTTTTTTTTGGCTGGGTTCTAGTGCCTGTAGAATAGAATCTACTATCTATGTAGCGAGAGGGCAAATATATTAATTTTGAACAATATATGTATTAATTAACCAAGTACTTATATTATAGAACTTGTACTTTTTCTTATTGTTGTCATTATAGCCAAATAATTTAAAAGTAACTAAAAATAAAGTTTGGTGTTAAGAATAGATAGGAGGTGATGCTACTTCACTAGAGTAGTGAAGAAAAAGTCCAAGGAAGCTGGAGATGGCCTAGCTTGGGAACTAGTGTTGCTGATATGTATGTGTACAAGAGTTATTATAATATACAGATATAACGAAGTAGTTCACTTAATGACTATGCTTAAACAAATAATCAGACTTAGCCTTCAGCAAGAATTAGCACAATTCAGTTGAGTACTCAAATAGTTCTCTCAGCAAGCACATTATTGATTTCCAACCAAGGTTATAATTTAACAAACATGTAATATTGATTTGTTTTTTTAAGCTTCATTCTAGAGCTATGGGGATCTCAGTGGAATTGCAATTCCTTGTAATTAAAAGCTTTCAAAATGCAAATATGTGCCATATGCACCATATGCTTTACTGTAATCAAAGCACAAACCTCACCTCCTAAGTTCTGCGATATACGTCTTTGCTGATTGGAATTTTTTGTTTTGCCCTTCATTGACACTTTCAGTTAACGTTTGTAAGCTTTCAAATTCTATTTTAACTTTAAATTAATTAAATTACAGTTATTGAGTTCCTGTCTGGAACAAGGGTATGGGCTGAGCCTTAAGACGCTGCTTGTGGCAGGCTTTCTCTACTCACTTTTAACCATCACACTGATGGAGAACTACCGACTGATAAAGACAGATAAAAGTAGATATTCACATGGATAAACTTGTAGAAAGAAGAACCTCGCTCCAAAAGATTTATCACCTTGGACTTATACATTTTGTATAATTGAGGGAAACTCATAGGAAAGAAGTAGTCTCTACACCCTTTGCAAATTCTTTTCAAGATTCAGAGAACATCGGCTACAGGGCTATATATAATCTGAGCTCCACATCCGCAGGCGTCACCTTTTTCTCTAAGTCAAATGCAGTAGGAAAGTTACACAATATTGATTTCAGCCAGTGTTCTTCAATGGGGCAACTTAAGTCAGCATCTAAATTGCTTGTGACTATTATTGAATGTTCACTGTGTGCTGGGCACTATTAATTCAGCTGAAACTCATTAATCCAATGACTAACCAGGTCCCCATTAGGAGGGTTCACATTTTACAAATGACCAAGCAAGAGCAAAACACCCAGCTGAAAGGCAACAGAACTGGCAGGCACTTTCATCATCTGCTGTTAATTGGAAGAAGTAGAACTTAATTTTTTTCAGATGAATGCTTCGTCATGGCCTTGGGATGTAATGAAGTCTCAGGGGATCTGACCGGACTCCTCTAACAACTTTCCAGGAGAGCCGCCACCTCTCCAGAAAGAAGGGAGGAGGCCCGTGTAATTGTGCATCTCCCATTCCTAGACAAAATAAAATGAATGTATCTATGCTGTGTTTCCAATGATCCAGATGAAGAACGATTAACACCACGGTACCATTTTATGTAGCCATGCACAGGTTGCATCCTTGAAGCTAATTTATGTACAGGAAAAATAGATTTACTGAGGCAAGAAGACGGGGAAGGTTACTGAACTTAATTTTGAGGGGAGAGGGTATTATTTCAGGGGTCTAGGTTACTGACTAGAAAGAAAACAAACAATGTTCAGGAGCTGGAGTCCTCACAAGTTCCCAACAGGACGGATGCTGTGCTTTGGCAATGGTCCGTCATCACTCATTATTATCCAGTGATCATGCCCCCAGTGATGATTTGCTAGGTACAGATGATGAGTTCTGTACTTGGCTACATTAACCAAAAAGATTATTTCCCCTTTCTTTCATGGACTTGGTAATCTGTTTGGGTGGGCAGATATTAAATGCACAAGTATACATAATTACACTGATAAAACAACAGGTTACTTGAAGAAAGCACACACTGCATTTGGTGTACATTACCACTAAGTAGTAAGGCTCAATATGGATCATATGGCTCAATAGGTCCAGGTGATAACAAACATGACAGCTGCGTCTATGGGTGTCTATTCTATCGGCATGAGGCCTTTTTGTATAATTTCATGTTTTATATATCTCTTATGATACTCTCTTGGTATTCTATCATAGAGGAGGATTCTTGCTCCTCAGGATTCCACGGTGGCATATGCCACTGCACATATCAATTGGTTGATTGTAGTCTGGCAGTTGTCATTGTTGAAGTCTATATTATAAGACATGGGCCAAATGTCACCTTATTTCTGAAACGTTTCTTGTGACAGCCTCTTCCAAGTGTTTCAAAGATCTGGCTTAAATCCTAATAATTGGAAAGGGAATTGATCCATTTTGTAAGTTCCCTGAGCTGGGATCTACTTGAAGAAGTAGACTATATTCTGTGTTTTATTTCTTTATAGTCACTGATTCTAGGAGTTCAGTGCTTGACATTTATAGGTCCTCAATAAATATTTGCTACATCATCAATGAGGAAAATAAAATTCGCTCTTACACTCTACAACAAGAAGGCAATATATACTAGAAAACTTGGGTACCATTTCACTTGAAATGCTCAGGAAATATTTGAAAGATAAATTATTCATTAAAGCATGCTTCATGAGAACATACACCTGATTCACAATACATACCACTTTGCAGATTTACAATGGACTTGTTTTCTTTCCTGTGTTGATGGATATTTATGAGTGTCAAATAAAGGAATATCTGGGTTTCAAATGAATAGAACATATGTGGTTGAGTAAGGTGTGTACTATTGTTTCTGTCTTTACTCTTACTTACCACAGTAGAAAATACACATTAGTAAAGATGCAAATTCAAGAGTTATCGGAAGAATCAATGACATATCCCTTCTTTTGATCTTCCAGCTGCAAAAGGACCTGCTTTAGGCATCATGGCTGCCACAGACTGAGCAATTGCTATATACTGGTTCCCTAACTTCTAAATAATGCTGGGTTTTCACATAGCTCCCTAGATCTCCTGATAATAGTAACCTTTAAACCACTAGGATGTGTAAAATCACAAGAAGAAAAAAAATCATGTACCTTCTTGATTTTAGACAACATACTTGGTTTCAGAGGAATAGTCCAGAGCTAACTCTCCAAGTCTACATACAACTTTCTGAGAATATTCCCAATCACTTGATGCTCACAATAGTATACTTACACCATGTCTTAGGATAGGGTATGTGTCACTTATTAAATGAGAATCTATAAACTACAAACGCCCTATCTTACACTAAATTTTGACTGCAAGTTTTTCATGTTTTTGACATTCCTCCAAGGAACAATGATAGTTCATGTGTTTTATGTATAGTATACATGTACACAAATTAATTCTTAGTTACTCAAATTTGGTCACTTATAAGCTGTAATTTGCCTTAAGTGTGTCTTGTATGACACCTGTGTGAAAACTAACTCAGATCATGTTGCATTCCTAGCACATAGTGACTAGCACAACAGACTCTGTGTTCAATCAGCAAAGGGAGGGAGCATCCAGCTGGTGTTTGTCAGTTTTTCAGGCACATCTGATGCTGAGTTGTCTTCAATACTGAAGGACGATGTCAAGTTGAACAAATGATCCATGTGATTTATGGTTTTCAGATGTGCACCATAAATGTTGACTTTTTCTTTTTCTTTTTCTTTTTCTTTTTTTTTTTCAGAAAAGCCCTGACATTTTTTGAGGCCTCTTTCCAACATAATTAGTGAGAAGCAAAGACTGAATGACATTTAGACAACAATCCCTCGAGTTGGAAAAAAATCATGGTTTTTCCTCCAGAACTTGCCATTCTGGTTGCAAAGAGCAGTACTGAGAGCTTGCTGCAAAGGTCACAATGCTTCAGATCATAAGGAAGGTGACCCTGCTGCTGGAGATGCTATGTGTGTCTCAAACTGAAGCATATAAAGTGCATAGCATCAAGCCAGTCTTATTCTTACTCTTATTCAACTTCTGCACAGTTGGCTCTTACTTCTAGGAAGCTTATTAGAAAGATAAATCGAGACAATAGTTGATACAGTACAATTTCTATCTCAGTCCTGCCCCTGACTGCAAGATGATGTGGTGTGACCGGGGAAAAGTACTATACCTATTTTGGTAGAGATTCCTTCACCCCCAAATTCTTATTTAGGAAAATAGTATATAACAGTAACTGTCTGCTTTCCCACCCTCACTTGTTAGGAACATTACAGATATTATTATTAATCATAAATGATTTCAAATGAAAACTTAAAACTGAAATTGAATATATTGAAGAGATGACAGCATGTGATTTTACTCACGGCTGGTATATTTGCTTTTGAGGAACAGAAGGACAACGCTGGGCTGTGCTGCATTTAACGCAGTAACAAGAACACATGGCCTATTTGATGTAGGTTAGAACTATTGTAGTGGAGTCTACACATATTGTGACATTAATTGGTGGTCCTCATGTTCTCTGGAATACTTTGAGAGATGTTATAATAATTTGAATGCATGAAAAGATGAGTCAATACTTTATATATGCCATTAAGAAAAAACAAAGTTGAGATCTTTTGATTTCAAAAGCTAGATAAAGTCATCATCACCAATGACCTATAGGGATCTGGACCAATGTATCTGTAGAACTTCTTTCTATAAACTGTTTGAAGACAGAGCAAATGCTCCAGAAGAAAGATTAACAACCACCCAAGAGGTCCCAATTAAGAGCCTATTATTCTTTTATTCGGGTAAACTGGAAAAAAAGGGATTGGTTGAAAAAGAATAGTAAGACAGAGCACTCTTGAAAATGCATAAAGTATTCTTTTGCTTTATGTATTTCTTCAATGGTGCCTCTGTGTCTTATTCTGCATACAGTGTGATTAATAGATAAATAGATTTTTTTATGAGAAGTTACTCTCATAGAGTGATATTGATTCATGTCTATGGGTGTCATATTTTCCATAACTGTGAATGATGTGGACAAAGTATTATCTAGAGTCCCTCTTAAGGTTATGAATCAACACTTTTTTTCTCAAATAGCAGTGGTGAGTATCTGACAGAGCCACCTGATATCACCTACATGAACTATAGTAACCCCACCAGCTAGTCATTAGTTATTATTTCTAGGTTTGTTTATAGCTTCTACCCAGCCTAGAGAGAGCATTCCACATTTCAATGCTATCACTATAAACATTAAATTTTCTCTAATGTAATCTAGTCCATGTGACTTTGTGTAAAACATGAAAAAGTTGTTCTGTCTTTTTAAAGAACCTAAGTTGTATTTATCATTTCCTTATACCCCCCCCCCATCATGTTATGTTGTATTACACAATATTCCTCAATACATTCATTGCTCTTTTTCAAAACACTTACTCTAATCCTCAAACTGTAAGGCACAAGTATTTTCATTTTTGTGAGAAAGAACTAACAGAAGAAACTGTAGCTGGGTTGTTTAGGTACAAAGCTGGCAAGAACAGCTTGTAACACATGAAATAGTGTTCAGTTGGTATCCTGAACTCAAAATATTCATCATGTGCTTCTCTAATCTAAAGTCAAATGTAGTGGAGTGGTAAACCATAAGACTACTTTGAATTTAAACTATTTATGTATTTAAACTATTTGGGTTTAAATACGTAGCTATTTGCTGCACCACACCAGAAGGATTATTAGAGTTCACTGAGGTGAGTTTCATCTGTACCTAGGAATAGAAGTAATCCTAGCTCAAAGAGCCTCAAAAAACAAAATTAGAATACAATATTGTGTTAAAAAAAAAAACAACTCTCTAAATCATTCAGGCACACAGAGCACTGTGTATGTCCCTGAAGAAGATGTCTGAGTCCTGATCACAAAAGCTGATCACAAAAGCTAAAGCAAAGTCTGCACTGTGTGTGTGTTAAATTAAAGAATCAGTATGCAGTCAAGGTTATCTCAGAGGGCCCCTTGATAGGCTTTGATGCCAGAACTCATATTCAAGTGGTGTATAAGTCTGATCCCAATGGGTGTTTATGAGAAGACTACCCAGGCCATGTGATATTGCACGGTGGGTCACCTTACATCATCCTCATGTTGACTTCCCTTATAAGCAAACAAATGCTTCGAGGCTTATCTATTAATCTCACTATATGCAGAATAAGGTAAAGGCTATCTTTTTAATATCTCTATATCACCTAGATTAGCCATAATGATCAACAAATATGACCCATTCAGTAAACATTTAATAACTGAACTGGGCACTGTTGATCACTAATATAAACACTGTTTATAGACTAAGTTTTATATGAAAAAAAACTAACTGTCATTCTCTTGAATCTAAGAAAATGAAACTCAAGAAGAAATGGAAGAACAGTCTTTCAGAAAAACTATTAGTTTGAGTTTTAGTAAAATCAAATAAAAGCCTTGAGTTTCCTCAGAAACTATTCCTATGTGTCTATATGTAACCTGAGTTTTAAAATGTTTGTATTTCCTTTGAATGGTAATTCAAATTCTCTTCCTCCTCTCGCCTAAACACACATGCGCAGACAAACACACTACACACACACACACACACACACACACACACACACACACACACTACACACACACACACACCTGGTACCTTGAATTGTAATTTTGTCTAACAGATAAAAGGGAAGAATCTGTTGGCAAAAAGTTGGTTGCAGGGCTAATTTAAAATGTAAATTAAGATGCCTACTTCTCCCAAGATTCGAGTTGGTACACAGAATTTGAGAGGAAATCCTCTATCATCGCAGGACAAACCCTATCGATAACTGCTTAGATAAGAGCAGTATGTCAAAACTGGACTGCGTGGTTTCAGAACAGCACAGCTGCTTGCACTCGAGAGGAAGGCCACCATGCCTTCCCAGTTCCTCTAACCTTGTTCTACTTTCAAGTGGATTGCAGGGTAAACTTTGTCAACTGTGTGCTATAAAAATCCCCATGCACTCCTCGCTCCGGTCTGCAGAATGAAGAGGGTCAGCTTTACTTAAGTGATTGGCTTCCTGTTTTTCTTAATTATACAAAATGAGGACAATGAAAAACACAGCTGCTGGGAACTCAGATGTTGCTCAGAGCCTCAAGCACATAACCACTTATTGCTGAGAAACACAGAAAATACTTGCTGGTGCGGGGAGCACAGCGGCATCACGTTTCCAGTGGCATGCTTACTATAATTGAAAAAAAAAATGATTTTGCCTAGGAAAATGAGAGAAGGAAAAGGCACTGCAGGGTACAAGTGGTAGCTTTTGACTTAGTCACATAGTGTAATTGAAAGGACAAACAGGTAGAGCAGAAGGAGGGCATGAGGACGTGAATGGAATAGCAGGTTGTTGGGCAATTATGATCCAAAGCATAATGAGCAGAGAGATTACCACTGTATGTATAAAATCTCAAAGTAGCCCAAACAATGAGCAAACACCCTACAAAGAGCATTACTGCTCTACAAAGTGCATTGCTACTGTATGTATGTTTGTTTGCCCAGGTAGTGAACAAACACACTACAAAGTGCATTACTGCAGTGCTCATCAATGGTTGCATATGTTATCAGATGAGGGTGAGGGGTGGTTGAAGAGAAGCTACGTTAATTAACTAGAATTGAGACATATAAAGTGCTGATTGGCATTAAAGAAACCATTGATGTGTTTGACGAGTCCTTGGTGGATCCTTTTTCATATTTTAAGGATGAGATCAAGTATTAACTCTTGTAATTGCCTTTCTCATTACTGGACTGAATAACACATTTTTTTGTACTTTCTTACTGTCATCTAGCACTTTTCAAACAATCAAATTTTATGTTTCTCTAATATACTATGAGCTTTTTGGAAGTAGAGGCTATTATTTAGCCATTTTCCTAATTCTCCAGCAATCAACCTCATGCAAGCGCTTGAAGAGAACACCATAAATGTTAATTGAGTCAATTAATCGATGTAAATAAGCCAGTTGCTGAATTTATATGTATTTTATGAGCTTGACATCATTGTTAGAGTGTGTGCACAGAATCATTCAGTCTGATGTATTTTCTCATGTACCTAGTATGTCTGTTAGGTGTGACATACTTGATAACAAAATGTTCCTGAATCTCTAATTTGGAATTCAATCCTACTGAAGTCAGCACTTCAATAACACACACAGCTTCTTAATACTCATATTGCCTAAAATGTACCAAATGGCCTGGATTGGGCCATACTGCCTTCTTTCTTTCTTTTTTTTGTTTTGTATGTTAATAGGATCCCAAATTGTGTGTATATAAAGATGCAACAAGAAATTGCTTTTATAATCATACTGAGTGTGGTGATGCAAACATGGAAACCATGGGAGATGGAACCAAAGTAATTATGAGTTCCAAGTCAGTCTTGACTACACATCAAGCTAAGTTTCTCATCAACCTGGGAAAACTCAAAAAGGTAAAACAAAATTTCACCTGTGATAGAACTCAGACAATGTTAGGAAGGATACAAATACACTTGAGAGAATTGCTAGTACAGCACAGCACTAACTCCACGTGGTGTAGAACAGCCTCTCCACATTTCAAGTTCCCTGCTGTTTAATGAGGATTGCAAAGAATTTATAAGTATATTGTAGTATTAAAAAGTTAGCATTTACCTTATGTCCCCTTTTTACTCATTCTTGTTTTTAATTGCTGCTATAGAATAAATTTTATTGCCCATTACCGTTACCAAAAATAAGCTATATGTCCCCAGGTTTCCATGTTGCTATATGATAAGCTTAGTAAAACAATATGAACAGAAATATGCTGTGTTAGTTTTTAGTCCATTCTCCTTAAGATACGATGCACACTTCCTCAGTGCTTTTGTGTCCTGTAATGTTGACCGAGACTCTGGCCATCTGTGCTAGAAGAGCAAGATGAGAGAACTCGGTAACTAACCCTCTGAAGTACTGTAGCCTGAGACCGAGCAGCTGGTCTTTGCTGTGGGAGAGAAATGAACTCTTACTGTAGTTAAGCTATGCTATTTTGGTTTGCTGTCAGCTGTCAGCAGTGTAAACAGCTGTGTTAACTTTCCTGTTCCTAACACATTGTGGGTAAGGTGGGTGTTGGGCAGATGAATGAATATTTGTATAAATGGTAGAACAAGGCTACAAATAATGACTAAACATTAATTAAGGACTTCATAATATGTACATAGCTGAACACAGATGAATTTTGTGCTATGGCACATGGATTATTCTGTAAGGAGAATAGCTTTCCACCCTCCAAATACACCAATAATTCATCTCTCAATTCAGTCATCTTTGTTTCATTTCATACCATTGAATATGTTGCTCTCTTCCTATTTTTTTAAATGTGATTTTTCTTGTGGAACACTGAGCTTGAGGGTTATCTCCTGTTTCCCTTCCAGAGGTCTGGTAGGTTACCCCTGTGTTCACCTATAGTGGTTGGAACACATTTGACTTAATTCTGCTCTCACTTAATTGTTGACATTTTTCTTTCAGTCCATCTATCCTGTCTAAAGTGTAAGCTTTTTTGGAAGATGAGCAAGAGTTGTCTTCATCAGTGATCAAAAATTCATTATCTGACACATGGTGGGTACCACAGAATACACAGTAGATACAAGGATGTTGATTCCAATTTTGCCTTCCTTTTGTGTAAGATCAGCTACCCACTCCAGCTCACTTTCTAATGCCCATATCTTTTTTTGGACCCTACAGCAGGCAGTGCCTGGATTTCTACTACTCTTGTCTCTAAGGGCAACTTTTCTCCTTTCTACTTTTCTCGATTATCTCAATTTAGAAAATATATTTCACTGCCTACTTTGCTAGATACATACCAGCCTAGGAAAGTGTCAAAATTAAGTTGTCAAATTTTCCTCTGCTTTTTATTCTATTCGTTCCTGGCAAAGTCTTCATAGAGTAAAGTTATTCTTGTGACTCAAAGCTTGAAGACTAGGCAAGGGGGTTGGAAGAAAAATCTGTCTTTTGACATTTAAAAGATACGTGCTAAAATTAGAGAGCAGTTAACACTTCTGTTAATAGTGAGATGAGGCCACACACACATTTGTGAACACTCCAAATAGCCCAGGTCTACATTATTACTGGGCACAAAGACAACACTGTGAAGACAGGCACATGGAAAGCAAGGAGATGCTTGGCTCTGTTCGTGATGCATAACAAAAGTCCTCGTGATTCTCTCATGAGGTCAAGTCCTATTATTTATATAGTTTATTGTTATGCTTTTCAAGTTGTTTATCCAAAAAAATAAAGCTGAAGTGACATGCTAGCAGTTTGCAGCTATATCACAAATGGATCTCCTTCATCAGAACCATGCAAACAACTGTAAGCTAGTCTGCTACAAAAGAAGGCACCATGGGGAACGGAGAGTAGCTATCTCAGCTACAATTCACTGGACCCTTGAACCTCATGTGAGATCCACCAAGCCTTGCTATAACCAGTAGAACTGAACCAAATTTCCCATCCTAAGGCCTAAAGCTCAGAACGGCATTTAAAGGCCATTTGTCTTAAATTTCTCAGACAATAATCTATCTCTCAGGCAATAGTCGATCATCCCTCAACATGCAAAAAGTATAAAATATTGATCATTCTCTGCCTAGGTTATTTCTTAGAGCTGTATTTTATGGATCAAGTCTGTTGATGCAGTGTGATCAGCAAGTCTTCTGTTCCTGCCATCATGCCATTTCTGCCTGTTGTCATGTCTCCACCACTATAGTAGAATATATCCCTTTGGAACTGCAAGCCAAAAAAAAAAAACCCTTTCTTTCCTAGGTTGTTTCTATCAGGATGTTTTATCATAGCTATAGAAAAAAAAGAAGCTAACACAATAAGTGATAGGTCTGTAAGACAATCTATGAGTCATATAATTTCTTTCAATTTTAAATAGTATTAGACTACTAATTTTTTTACTGATCTATTTAACAATAAGTGATTATAGTTGTAAATTTGTAATACATATATAAAATTGAATTAAAATTATATCAGGAAAACATTAAACATCATTCATGGTGGTACAAAGATGACCAATTTTTATTAATCATTCCATCAATCCTTTTTGATTGTAAGATAGGGAATCACAGTGATGGATGTACCACAAAATGAAGAACTCATATATCTATCTATACATGTTATACTTCAAATAACAATGAATAGAAAAGCCACTCAATTTCAGTCTTCAAGATATTCTCCTTCAAGATGATTCTGATTTATTTAAAACATGCGAATGAAACTATAAACATATCCTTGGATCAAACAGGGTTGTTAACACAGAACGAAATTTGTGTCAACAGAAGAAAAGCCAGATGCTGTAGGAAGGAAAAGATACTCATGAATCTGGGCATTATTCTTTTAGTATCTTTTTTCTTTGTGAAAATGTTAGTTTATGATAATGGATCATTTTCATGTTCCAGGCTGACAAACTCTGAGTCACTTGCAAAGATACTTATGAATAATACAGGGCTATGAGCATTTCTCAGAGCAACGACATTGAGAGAATCATCAAATAGGGTAGCCTGGAAGGCTCTCAATGAACCATTCAACCAACTCTTTGACTTCACAGGAAGGAAAATGAGAGCAAGGGAGTCGCTTAACTTGTTCTAGGCCACAAATAATCAATAGTGAGTGAGTGGACTTCAACTAATGTTTTTTCAACTCTCCATTCAGGTCTTTTCCATGTCTAATTTTTTTCCATGATTCCTGGCATGGGGTTAATATGTGATGTGGAGAATCTGATAGAGTTATAAAGAGACTGGGGTTCAGAAAAATCCAGGCACTATCTGCTAAACTATTGAACCTCATCAAAGAGAAGAGAAAAGCAGAAAAGCATCTTCACTTTAAGTGCTAGCTCTCTCTCTCTCTCTCTCTCTCTCTCTCTCTCTCTCTCTCTCTCTCTGTGTGTGTGTGTGTGTGTGTGTGTGTGTGTTGGGAATAATGTCACAGTTATATATGCCTTCTCTAAACTAATATTGCCTATAAGTAGCAAAAGAAAAAATCTCATTATTTATTTATTTATTTAGTATTTATTACAAAAGTAGTGTTCCCCTCTGCTAGGGAAATACATCAACAGTTAAAGTGTTCGCCATAGGTATGAGGACTTGACCAGAGTTTCTGATAACCCATGTAAACTCTAGGCAGGCATGGAGGCCAGACTATAATTCCAATGCCCAGAAGGCAGAAACACAGGAGTCTATCTAGTTAGACTAGCGGTATCAGAGATGCTTCTGTTTCTGATTGAGAGATTGTGTTTCAATATATAAGTTTGAAATTGATTGAGGAATCCCGTAGAGGTCATTGTCCAGCCTTCATATGAACCACATACTCACAAGTCCTTGTGTACCTGCGAGCATACATATGTGGTCATGAATGCACTCATGCATACATACCAAAGACACAAAGGGAAAACAAAGCCTGCAAAAGGAAAATAAAGTAATCCTTTGCTATGGCAATACTTAGCTGTTTTATTTCTTTCTCTTTGGAAAAGGTTTTATCAATATATATTCTAAAAGTCACATTTTAGAAGTTTAAAAGCAATTCTCCTTTTATTTTTATAAAATTGCAGAGTAACTCTAAATCTCTAAATCTCTCTGATGGAAAATTGCTGTTTATAATGATCACAGGGCCACAATAATCTACAAAAAGCCACACTTGTATGAATCTAGGACCACACTGAATGATACCCAAGGTAAGGCCTTTTTAGACAGCCTGCTACTGATTCACTCAATGTACTATTGACATTCCAGAAAAGACATATTCCAATATTGTGGGTGTTCCATGAAGTCTTTAACAGAGCTGGTTTTCTCTCTGCTTTGCCATTTGTCTCTGAAGCTGCTTTCTCAGTGATGCCTATTCTAATCGTTATTTAATCTTTTTTCTGAGTTTTGATTTTTTATTGGATATTTTATTTATTTACAATACAGATGCCATCCCCTTTTCCCATTTCCCCTCCCTAGAACCCCCTATCTTATACCCCCTCTTGCTTTATGCTTTTATACCATTTTGATTAATGCATGTATCAAGGTCAGTTTTAGGTTGAGGATCTAGCAATACAATAGATGCAAAAAGTCGAGGAACAAGCAAGACAATAAACACAAATAGTCAAAGAAAAAGCAAGACATTAAACCCAGTTACATGAACACTCCCATGATCACTGTTTCTAAAGGCTTATCAGGATGACCAAAGTATCTGAGCCTACTTCCCTATCCTAGTCCAATGTCATTTTCATGTCTGAAGACTACTTCCTTGGTCTAGCCTAAGATTTAGATTCCTGTCTGAAATTACTTCTTTGTTCTAGTCTAATATTTAGATTCCTGCCTGAGATTACTTCTTTGTTGTAGCCTACAATTTAGATTCCTACCTGAAATTACTTCTTTGTTCTAGTCTAATGTCAGATTCCTGCTTGAAGTCTACTTCCTGGTCTTTGGCCAACGTCATATTCTTGTAAAGCAGCCCATTTCCTTGTCCTTGGCCCATGTCAGCTTCTTGCCAAGCAGTCCCAAAGGTTCTCCACTTCTCCCCATTTTTTATTACATTAATAAGACTGAGCCTGTCTTAGGTCGTTCTGACAAGAATGCCTTCCTTACCCATCATGGAATATGCATTATCAAAAGCAATGCACTTCTGTCTTAGGTTTTATCACCTTTCTTTTTGCATTTTTTAATTATTTGATTAATAGTATATATCTATTATGAGTGTTACACAATTAGCATTTTATTACAAATCTTATTTATTTCTGGCTCCCCAAATACACATGGTAGATATTATTCCCTTCACCTCCTCCTATATTCTTTTTCCTCTCTATTAAAAGAATTAAAAATTTTATATTTGACCTGTTTGTTTCAGTAGCAACATATGTGATTTTGTTTTCTTTTGTTTTGATTTGACTTTAAGTGGGGGTGGTTATTTCCCTATGAATCAAGGAATACTCCCCAGAAGAGCTGATGATTACATGCAATGGTGGAGTCTATTTAAAGACAAGAACAAACCCAACTGCTGGAATGAAATGTCTAGGTAAACAGAAATCTGAAAGTTCAGTAAATGGCAACTATTGAGGTCTATGAACATCAAAATACTCTTCTGGTGGAGTGAACAGCAAGAGTCCAAAGGCAAGGGACTGAGGAGTCTATGTGATAATGCATGGAGGTAATGCTCAAAAAGGTTGAATGTATGAATTAAATAATTTTTTAATAATTCATGTGTACAAGTGTTACAAATACTCTCTACATGATTTCTACATCCATATATATATATATATATATATATATATATATATATATTATGTGTATATACATATGCCTTATGTATATATACACAGGGTGACTATCACTAACACCCATCTTTTTCTTGGCTTACATTATTATTAATTTCTTTGAATGTAAATTTTACACAGTTAAACTGACTATAATATGCAACACTACAAAAGTACCAGTGTCTAAATCTCTTTATTTTATGATTGTGGTAATATTGTGTCCAAAGCAATATCTATAAACACTGTGAACAAATATTTCTCTGATAAACTCACTGATCCAGAGAAAAGTTTTTGTGAAGTAGCCATAATATACTAGACACAGTGTTGAGGCACTCAAAAATTGAGTTTAACCTCCACTATTAAGTTCAGAATGGAAATAAAAGGAACAATTTAGAGTCAGTTCTCCACTCTTGGCAGCACAGTAGGGTGTCTATACTCTCAGAGGAGGCAAAATGGAAAGATGGCTCACAGAATGTTTTTGTAAAATGCTATTGTTAGTATTACTTTTTCTGAAAATAAAATGCCAGATTTCAGAATTCAGTGCCTCAAACATGGTAGGCAAGCCCTCTGCCACTGCTATGTTACATATTTTATATAGAATTAAAGTAAATTTAGAGATATATTCTCATAGTATGATTATATACAAAAAGATAACTTATGACACTACAAAGATATTCTAAAATGTATACAAATCTATTCATTTCATACACTGGATGAGAAATAGTATTTAATTTTTCATTATATCTGTCTGTCTGTCTGTCTGTCTATCATTTATCATGTATTATGGCTGGTATTGAAGAGCATTGTGTGCCATGGTACTGAACTAGAAGTAAAAGGAGAACTGTGCTTATTGGTTTTCTCCTTCCATCATGGGAAACCTGGGAGTTGAACTCAGGCCTTCGACTTTGGTGAAAGTGCTTTTATCCTATGAACTACAACAGCAGCCTCAATTTTTCTTATTAGACCTTAATTAATTATTCAACATATATTCAAAACCAGTAGTATGCACCACCAAAAGCTTATATAAGAAGCAGCATAAAAACTACCGAAACTTTTGCTAGAGGAGGAAAATGTTTTCATCCAGTTTTTTCTTAAACTAAAATCAAAGACTGATATTAATTGACCACAGAGAAAATGAAGGGAAGAAAGGCATCCAAGGATAGAATGTGCAAGTTCCAAAAGCATGAAAATGAGTCCCCCTGTGGGCGCACTTGGCACATGGGGGTACTGGCAAGGTGTGTCTGTGAGATAATGGATATGATGCTAATGGTACAGGAATAAGTTTGGACATGCTGGGGAAGTGGAGTGTATGAAGGGTAAAGGGCTGTCACAAATAACTATGAGTGGAGAGGAGTAGGGGAAGAGAGGATGATTAAACGATCCCTATAAATGTAATTCAGACAAGAGAGGAGAGAGTGCTAAATTAAAGCAATGTCAGGGGAGAGAAAAACAGATGGAGGCATATGTGACAGGACTCTGTGGCTGATGGGATGTGGGGGCCGATAGAGAATGAGACGACTGGGCTAACTCCCAAGTTTTCAGCAGCAGTTGAATGCCTGGAAGGTACCACTCACCATGAGAGTGCAAGACAAGGCGGTGGAAGATGAGCACATTTGGCCATGGGAAGTCTGGAATCCTTTAGAACACCAAGGCAAAGACGACTTGACACGCTTTTAGAATCAGTGGGAGGAATTAAGCCAGAGCTGATAATGAAGAGCTAGTGTGAGCATCCAAGATCCTTAAGACCCCATCAAATATTTGCAGAATTATCCCAGGGAACTCACTAAACCATAGAGGGTGTACTGCATCATATATGCTCTTAAAATGTGGAGAAGGTGTATAGTTAAATACATTGACTAGCGTAAAACATGGAGTATAAATACTACATTGAATGTTAGGAAAAGTAACCAATGACCGCACTAATCACAGCCTCTGTTTCTATAGTCTTGGTCTCACAATGGAAAGTCCTCACACCCATGTCCTCAGAGTCATATAGGCATCCTGTTCTGTCTTTGGGTCTGTGGGAGAAAACATTTAAAGAAGACTGAGTCAAACCACTTCAGAGACATTGTATGCACTGGGGTTCTGTGAGCAACCATTCTGATACCAATCTAGAAGAGTCCAACACTCCCAGCTTGGTGTAAAAGTCAGCAAGCTGTAACTGTGCTTAGTCGGCCCTATGTCATAATAGGAAATATTGGATCACTGTGGACACACTAGGAAGTAGAAAGAATGAGTAAGCTATTTGAACATTATAGTCCTTTTGGACTGAATGTTGGTCTTAGTTCTCAATTCTGTTCTTATTCTAAGTGAAGTCATTCACAGATATCCAATTCATTTCAGTTCACTCCAGGAGTCACGTGCTAAAAGGTCAGACACTTCTTTTTTATTTGGTTGCTACATGCTGTCTAAAAATCGCACACTACAGAGTACAGAAAATTGTTACTGCCATCATGTAGGCTCTCTGGAAGGAAACTTTAGTATTCAACTATCTCATTAGAAGAAAGCGGTTGTTAAAGTGCTAAAATTCAGTCAGGGGGAATGTGTGTTTTAAAATCAAACAAAGCATCCTGTCTCCACTTATATACACAGCTGCTTACTCCTTTTCTTGTGATGGAATTCATCATTTTATTTCATTTTGTAAATATTTAGAGAACAGAAGTACCACCTTTGCAAGAAGAAGTTATGAGAAGTTGTAAAGAGTACCTGTTTTCATTAAAAGCTCTTTTGTTCTTGACCCATGACCTAAACAGTGACTTGAATACAAAGGACGTTCCATGTTTTTCTCCATCCCATTCCCTTGCTCATAGCCAGGCTTGTCTTAGGGAAAATATCATCACCATGTGCTATATTTACTCCCAATGTGAGGCATCATTCCCATGCTCTTCCCTCTAGTAATAAGCCATTAATTTTTTACCTAAAGCGAGATGAAAAGAGGATGAAAATTTCAGAAAAACTGCACCATAACCATAAGACAATTCTGCCTTTATAAAATGTAATTTTACATTTGAAATATGGTAGATCATATTTTTATTTTATACATGTATGGTGTCATCAAAGAATAAGTATAATGATAAAGATAAATTATCTGAAAGTTTGCAAAACATGGTATGTATTATTACCCCAATTCAAGCATAATGTGTATATATATATACATACATATGTGTGTATGTGTGTGTGTGTGTATATATATGTATATATATATTGGACTTAGGCCTCAAGTAGCAACAACATTTCAAAGTGAGGTCTGTCTGGTGGGGAAAAAGGAAAGGCTGGCTTGCTGTGATAAAGTGAAGACAGATGAGCAGCAGCTGTAAATTACAGTGTAACAGGCTCAGTTTGCTTGCATAAGTATTCAGACTCCGAGTTAGGTCCTTCAGTATAAAAGAAATGTAGCAAGCATTGTATTTTAAGAAGATTCATTAGGCTAATCAGGGACTTGGAGAGCAAGGACCACAATTATATTAATCTTGCAAATGATGAAAATATTTTGAAGGAAACTCGGAGATTTTGTTTTCAGCAATGAAAATAAATAGAATTAAGAATAGCACTATAATTTACAAAGAAGACAGCAATGCATGATGGACCAATTCCATAATTGTATGTACATATGGATATAGCTGTCTGTATATTCATGTTGGTATATGTCAATGATTTGTAGCAACAAGAGAACTAAGGGGGGATATTTTACAGTATTTCTGATACATGGATAAGTTGTTTTATAATTGATAAAACTAGTCACTCTCCTCTGTAAAGATCCAGGTTTAATTGGCAGAACGTAGTGTGAAGAAACTATACAATTCATCCATATGGAGCAGGGGAGGCATGTCCATGTATTTTCAGGAGTTTGGCTAAGAGACATGGGTCTTCCTCATCCCATTTCATTCCTGCCCCAGATGTTGCCAAAAGTATGGGATGCCAATTTCATTGATTGCTTATGTTAAATCCAATAAAAGAACGAGGACTTGAAGTTTCCTTTAATGGTCTACTCTATTCATGTGATCTGGGCTTATGTGTCTCTTCAACATCAAAACTCCTGTGGTGGCTGCTCCTACAGATAACAGTACAAGGGTCCCAGATATTTCAGTTTCAGACTGATAGGTTATTCTTAAGCATATCTGAAAGGATTTTGGTCGATCTGCTTCACACAGCAGAATATGAATAAGCTTTTGCTTCTGATTCCACCCACCCCTGCTTCTTTTCTCTGCTGCTTTTAAAAGCATCTGCTATCACAGATGCAAGAGATATGTCACTATGAGCAACTGCTGTTTGGAGGAGCTGTGTCTCATGCCGGAAGTTCACTGGTACCTACAAAGCAATGAATGGAGAAACCCTCACAATCCACCTGTGTTTGAAGGGTTAAGTCAGGAACTTTAAAACTTAACCTCCCTACTGGTCTGTGTTTTAAGGTGTGTAGGTGAGCACCCTCACAGAAGCAGGAGGAGGGAGGATGGGATAGAGGGTTTCTGGAGAGGAAACCGGGAATGGGGATAACATTTGAAATAAAAATAAATAAAATAGCCAATAAAAAAATTGGAAAAAAAGAGTTTTGACTTTATAATGCTTGATAAACACAAATTGATATATGTACTGTAAAGGGAAGTTTTGTAGCATATCAATAAAATTAATACTGACTAAATAGCTATGACAATATTTCTGTATGTTTTCTGCTCTGATATTTCATGTCTGTAGCTCCTGGTACAATGCACAATTTATTTGATTCCTCTATGAACATTTTGTTTCATCCATAATCATCCATTTTAATGGCACATATTTTTCTGTTACACAAATATTTCATATATCATACTTTTACTCTCTGATATGTATTTGTATTGGTTTCAGGTTTTGCTTTGCCTTTTCTCTTTAGGAATAAAGCTAACTCAGGGACTTTGTTTGCATTGTTCCAGGAAACATAACTAGGAAGAGAAATTTTAAGTCAGAATGTTCAGTTTTGACAAATGAAATTAATTTGTTTTCCCCAAAATGTTATAATCACAGTGATGTAAAATAATTAACTTAGGAGCATCTGATAGTGCCAGGGAGCCTATGTTTAACTTCTGTGAATATAAAATGAAGCGAGTATAAAATGAAGTTGAGTCGAATATTTGATCCTTTATTACCCTTGATGTTGATTATTTGTTGGCGATTTTACTCTGTCTGTAATTATGTCTGTCTCTGTCTCTGTCTGTCTATCTATCTATCTATCTATCTATCTATCTATCTATCTATCTCACTCTCTACCTTAAAGACTTCTTGTTTCATTTGTTTGTTTTGACTTTTTGAGACTGGGTCTCACTATGTAGCCTAGCCTGGCCTCAAACTTAAGATCCTCCCAAGCCTCTTTTACTTTAATTATTCACACACACACACACACACACACACACACACACACACACACACACACAGACGTGTCTAAATATATAAAAGCAACTTGTTCAATCTGTTTAATATTACATTTAGTGTTACATTTCATGATGGTGACTTGATAATGAATCAATTAAGTGGCTCATTCTTGGAGAAGATTAATTTTCCCATTCTTAGATTTCCTCATTTTCTGACTAGTAAACTCTTTTTGTGCTTTTTAAAAAGACCTGGTTCAGTTTTAATCTACTTACATGCATGCTCAGTGTGTGTGTGTGTGTGTGTGTGTGTGTGTGTGTGTGTCCATGGAGGTCAGAAGAGAGCATTGGATCCTATGAAGCTGGAGATACAGGTGGTTGAGAGCTACCTGAAGAGAAGTTTTAAGGAGCCAAATTTGGGATTTATAGAAGAGCAACCTCTGCTCTTATCCAATGAGGGTATCTACCTAGCACCTAATTGGATGTTCTAAAATATATCATTGGGGGAGAATGTTTATAATTTTGTGTTATACCCTATTCATCAAATATATATGTATGTATATATAGTGTATCACACACACACACACACACACACACACACACACAAATATTCCACAGAATCTATTGTGTGATGTTTTGATTACTTTTTCTGATTTCATTCAACTTGGTAGTAGTCTATCATACTACTAGAAATCTTGGATCTTTTCATTTTCCCCATAACTATATTAATTTTTTATTTCTTAGCACAATTAAGAGATATCTGATAATTTCATATATCGGTGGTAGATGCCATAGTGTGTGTATACATATTATATGCTTTTTGTTATATTAAACACATTTTAAATTTATTCAAATTCAGAGCGTATTTTCTGGTATTTATACCTTAGTTTTATTTTATTTTAAATTTCCTAGCATTATTTTTTACATTATTTTACTTTCAAACCATACACCAATCAGAATGGCTAAGATCAAAAACTCAAATGACAGCACGTGCTGGTGAGAATATAAAGGAAGAGGAACACTCTTACATTGTTGCTGGGATTGGAAACTTGTACAACCACTCTCAAAATCAATCTGGAGAATTCTCAGAAAATTAGAAATATTTCTACCTGAAGACTCAGCTATACCACTCTTGGACATATACCCAATAGATGCCCCACCATACCACAAGGACAAGTGCTCCACTATATTCATAGCAGACTTATTTATAGCAGCTAGAAGCTGGAAACAACCCAGATGTCCCTCAACCAAAGAATGGATACAGAAAATGTGTTTCATTTATACAATGGAATGCTATTCAGCTATTAAAAACAAGGACATCATAAAATTTTCAGGCAAATGGATGGAACTAGAAAATATTATCCTAAGTGAGGTAACTCAGACCCAAAATGGTATGCATGGTATATACTCACTGATATGTGGATATTAGCCAAAATGTACAGAATACCTAACATGCAACCCACAGACAATAAGAAGTTTAGCAAACGGAAAGTACCAAGTGAGAATGCTTCAATCCCATTTAGAGGGGGGAAGAAAATAATCATGGGAGGCAGAGGGAAGGAGGGACATGGGTGGGAGAGGGAATAGGATCAGGTATCAGTGGGGCGGGGCAGGGTTGAAGCCCAGAGGGCCAGGAGAATGGATGGAAATATGCAGCCTTGTGAGATGAGAAGTGGGGTGTCTCTCTAGAAAGTAGAAGAGACTGGAAAGTGAGAGACTCTCAATGCTCAATGGGGGTGACCTTAGCCAAAATGCCCAACAATGGAGAGAGGAAACTTGAATAGTCCACCTCTAGTAGGTAGACAAGGCCTCAAATGGAGGGACTGGGTTACCAACCCACAGTTAAAATTTCTGACCCAGAATTGTTACTATCTAAAAGAAATGTAAGGACAAAAATGGAGAAGAGACTGAAAGAAAGGTGGCTCAATGACTTGAGATCCATCTTATGGGGAGGAGGACACCAAGGCCTGACACTATTACTGATACTATGGTGTTCTTACAGAGAGGGGGCTAGCATGGTTGTGCTCTGAGAGGCCCAACCAGCAGCTGATTGAGACAGACACAGATATTTACACCCAACCATTGGACTGAAGTTGGGGACCCCTATGGTTGAATTATGTGAAGGATTGAAGAAGCTGAAGAGGAGGGTGACCCCATAGGAAGACCAGCAGTCTCAACTAACCTGGACCCCATGGAGCTCTCAGAGACCGAGAGCCACCAACCAGGCAGCCTATGTTGGCTGGTCCGAGGCCTCAGACACATATATAGCAGAGGACTGTGTGGTCTGTCTTGGTGGGAGAAGATGTGCCTAATCTTTTAGAGATTAGGCTTCTTGAGGCCCCAGGGAAGGAGGAGACCTATGGGGGGAGCACACCCTCAGAGAAAAGGGATGAGGGGCTATGGGAAAATGGACTGAAAGGGGGCAATGGCTGGAATGTAAATAAATAAACAAATTTTAAAAATAAAATAAAATTATCTAGTATCATTTTTACACTATTTTACTTTCAAACTTTTTATGTATTTAAAACTTAAGTATTTTTGTCTGTCAGATAGCGTATTAGATTTGATTTGAGAATTATTCAAATGTAATTTTTGCCTTTTGACCAAAATGTTTAAAAATACTTTTGTGATTATTGTTGTTGAGGTTATTTTCCTATTAATTTGTGTTTCTGTGTTATTCTACATTTTTGTTTCTATTCTTTATTGACATTCTTGGGCTATTCAGTAAAACATTAAATAAATATATCATTTTCTTCCATATAACTTGAATCTTGCAATACCTTACCAATCACTGTTTCAGCCCAAGTCACTAGTGTCACATCATGCTTCTGAATACCTGGGTGAAATATTTCCACCTGCTCAGCTATAAGAAAGCAACTCTTAGCTCCTATTACTAGAACACAACAGAAAGAATTGAGTTGTAGAGCCAGGACAATCTGAATTTATATTTCTGGCTTATGTGTTAGCCGTCACTAGCCATGCACACTTATCCCCACCTCCAAACTATTGGTTTTATTAGTAAATATCTAAATAAAACAAGTATGCTCACGGTTTTATACTTGCAGCATCACAGCTTGACTGATGCTTCTGTTTTATGTGGTCATACTTTCTGACCATTCTGAAAATGAGCAAGGCACCACCATGTCCTGGAAAAGTCATTTTCTGTAAAGAACTCGATAATGTTCAAATCATATAGTCTAAAATATTACAAAAGTGTAATTTTTAAATTACATTTACTACTTATTTATTATTTATTCTCTATCAAAACAGTAAATCAAGACTTGTGGCAAATATCGTCTACAGCACAGATACCTTTCTCTTATGCATCTTATTTTTTTCTCTTAAAGTTTCATTTTCACATACAAAGTAACATTTATTCTAGACAGGATCTCGATTTTTTTAAAAAAAAATTTATTCTTTAAAAATATAGTTCTGGCATTAAATGAGAACATTGAAATGTCCCTCCCCCACACATCTGACAACTGACTTGCTCCAACCCAATTCCAAACTTAACTGAGTCTGTAGGTTCATTCCTGAGTAGGATTTACTCCTGTGGTGTTTGCAAAACTCCTCCTAGGATTTGACTTCTGCCTCTGTGATTCTAAGGAATGCAGTGGAAACCCAGATCCATTGAATTATGCAACTTTTGATATTTATCTGTGTCCTGACTGGTAGAAAAGTCAATTGTCCTTTTGTAAAGAAACCAGAATCATTTTCCTCAAAAGCCCAACTACTTCATTCTCTTCTTACAGACCATCAAGGTAATCAATACCAAATTTGATTTTGCCCCTCCCTTCTTCAGAGTATTTTCTGTTCTGGCAATGTCACACATTGATTTAACAAGCTTAAATGTCCCTCATGATTCACAAAACAAAGTTCAAATATTTTAGGATGACCTATGCGGCTACACTGTTCTGTGACCCCTGAACCTAGATGTGTTTCTCCTTACCCTCCTCCTGCTTCACAGTCTCACATTCATTGTCTATTATATTATACTCAGTGTCATTTCGGACTATTGTCATTATAGAAATAGTTTCACAATGCCACCTCTCCTTCAGCCAATATTTATTGCCTATTATGTGTCAAACAGGAATATAGAAAGTGAGTAGATGCAACTCCATTCTTCTATGTACAACGTACACATTCTCTTTATCTAAAATAATCTTTCAGCTCCTAGTAGTCCTCCACAGACAACTCTACACCACCTTCTGCTTGTAACTCTCTAAATGACTTGTACAAGACACTCACTCTTCTGTATTCTTTGTACTTCTATGAAATATGATGTCTTCATATTTATTGCCACCACACATGCATGCATTTTTCCTTTTATTAATTTTTATTTTTTGCACCTGAGTCCTGAGAAGGTTGGAAACATGATCAACCCAAAGTCAGAAGCTCTTTTAGAAGCATTCTTCTCAGTGTCTTGGTTTTGAAAGAGTGGGGAGGCTGTGGTCATTTACAGGAGACACAGAAGAGAGTACTGTCTATGAATCTTGGGAACTAGATAGAAGAGATTATAAGAACTTGAGAAGAAAGTAGAGGTCTTTGGATCTGGACAGACAGTGAAGCTACAGATTTGCTCAGAAAGTGCCTATAGAGAACCTTAATCTTCAATAATTGGAAGAGAAAACAAAGGGAATTATCTCTGGGTTTCATGAACTAGATAGAAGAGATTATAGATGTTTCAGAAGGAAGTAATAGGTCTGTTGACTGAAAAGATGGGAAAGGTATGATAGCGAAAAGGAAGTTCTCAGAAAGAAGCTGAATAAGGGAAAGTAGTAGGTTTGTTGACTGAAAAGATGGGAAAGCTATGATAGTGTAAAGAAAGTTCCCAGAAAGAAACTGAATCCAAGAGCATAGGCTTTCCAGTTCCAAAAAGTGAATTTCATGTATGTCAGTAGGGCAAAAATACATGAGATCAGAAACCACTTTTTAAAGTCAAGCCACATGTCCTGGTCTTTATGGAAAGCACTGCATGGCGTTAATTGATAGTTCAGAAACTGGCTTCTGTGAAATCAGTACTATGGAATTTTAAAATATCTGCCCAGTGCCAGGGATATCAGAAAGTCAAAGGTTTCCCAAAAGGATTCAAAGGTAATAATCACCTACATGAGTTCTGAATACTAACACTTAGAAGGATGATAAAGAAGCTTGGTATTTCATGTGCACACTTTGTGTGTGTGTGTGTGTGTGTGTGTGTGTGTGTGTGTGTGTGTGTGTTGAGAATATCTTTTATTAATATTCATTAGTTTGTTCTATAATTATATTTCTGTATAATTATAGATTTTGAAGTTTTAAGAACAGAAATCTTATACCCAAATTAATCATTTGTATAACCTCATGTTCTACCAGAATTTTGCATACTATAAGAACTCAATTATATATATATGTATATATAATAAATAATATATAACATATATATTATATAATATACATTAATATTATGTATGATAAATATTCTATATAGTATATATTACATATAGTATCATATATAATGTATGTAGCAACTGTAAAGTAAGCAATAGAGATAAAAATATACACTGTAAAAATGAAATATGTTTTAAAATGCACCTCTTGAATTATTGCTCCATACTTCCATACATAGACATATACATGCATAAATACATGCTACAGTTTTTATTAGCAAAAATATATGAGTTTTCATCTCTGTTTAAGGTATGTATTTAGTAAACGCACCAAGTGTAGTGATACACTTTGGAAATGTTCACTGTTGAAAAGAATCTTAGGATACGGAAAAGAATTAAGCTGCCAACTTTTAAAAGCACCATGATTCCTTTTTCCCCCCAGAAGGGTCATAGAAAACATCTAGATTTGCCTTTAACCTTCTGGTTGCACATAACAATCACTTCAAGGCAAATAATAATTAGTGTGTAATGAACAATGTACAATTGGGATTAACTTTTGAATTACCATCTAAATGTGGTGACAGCCAAAAATTTGCCATGATTATCACTGCCCAGTTTGCCCCAGGAGAACCCATTACTCCTAAATTCTTCAGATACTTAGCACATTTTTGTATTCTTGTTCTTAAGATGTTCTTGGTGTTTGATGCTTCTTTTCTGCCAATTACAGCAGCTTTGAGGTGAGGAGACACACACATCCTGAACTTTTTAACATTCCTAACAGCTCGATCTTTCATGCTTTGCACGAGGACAGACAGGCACTGAATAAGCACACATTGACAAATTAATCTGCCAGTATCCATAGTAACTAAAAAAATTTAAACAATGTCTTGTAAATATTTGCTTCCTTTTATTCTTGGAGTAGGAGGTGGTGATTTACAAGAGAAAAATAGGAAATAAAGATCTAATTTCAATCTCTATGATTGAAGGCACTGGCAAATGATGTTATTTAAAACATGGTAGTATTTGTTACCTCTGCTCTATTGCTCCATCCACTCAACAGATGGAGCATCTGTATTTAACATAGCCTTGGAAATGTGTACTTGAATAATACAGAAGTCCTTTATTAATGCATGTATAATCTTAAGTGGACTTTGATATTGAATATTCTTTTACCAAGTAATAGCAGAAATTTGAAAGCCTATGATAGGGCTCACAAAATGATTCAGCAAGTAAAAGCATTTGCTGGCAAGCCAGAGGACCTGAGTTCAAACCCCAGGAATCACATACAAACATTTGGTAGCAGGAGAAAACTGATTCCTGCTACTTATCCTATGACATCCGCAAAGGCTTTGGGTACTTGTTCCCTGTAAACCACACAATGAATGAAGATGAATGCAGAAACTGGGTAAGAAAGTTTATTCTAATATTGTAGAATTAAATCTACAATAATCACTGGTGGGACATAGAAAAGAATGGGCTTTCCGAGAAACTCAAATTGGGAGTGAAGTGATGTGAGAAAGATGAGAGTAGCATCTCATATCTCTCTGATTCAAAATGTGTGAGACTCTAATCTTCTTTTTCAACAGTGTCCACAATTTATTTATTCATGTTACTTCCAGTGAACCTGATGGCTTATTTCATCTCCAAATAAAGGAAGTTTGGAAACTTTTTTTGGGAGTTTTTATCTCCAAAGAAAAGTTTTTCTTTTCCTGGTATATTACTCATAATGGAATCACCACAAATTTTTTCTTATTAATCCTAATCACTTAGATGAAATTGATTAGGATTTTATTTGTGCCTCCAAGTATTTCATAGCAGCTTGTTATAAATCTTTTTATAATTTAGACTATATTGCATGCATTTTTACTATATTAACAACCCATGATGTGCTGTGCAAAGCAATGTAATACAATGCAATATGATACAATACAATAGAGTACAGTACAATACATATAATACAATATAACATATTCTTCTTGTGTAGTACTGAGAATTAAATATAGGACTCCACAGCTACTAGGCAAGGTCTCTATCTTTGAGCTCTATTTTCAACTCTTTATTTCTTTGTCTTCAACACTTTAAACTTAGGATAGAAGAAATGTTGAACTAACTGCAGATTCAGAGAATAAGCTGCAATTCTCAACTTTGATTGCATTTAAAGTTACCTGGATGGGTTTACAAACCTCACCAACAAGATCATATCTATAGTCTGTATGTAAACACACACACACACACACACACACACACACACACACACACACACACAAAGACTGAATAGAAGGCCCAAGCAGAAGAATGTTAAATCTCAGCAGGTGACCACAGGAGGAATTGCAACCTAGACTAAGCTTAAAGGTTCAATGAGTTATTGTGATATCCATAAGCATTTTTTTAAGGTTTGTGATATATGAATATTCCAAAACTCACCAAGTCAAGGTATGAGCAATGAAGAAGCGAAAGGAAGCCACACTTACATTAGGAAGCGTATCATTCCCTTCTGTAGCATTAGAATTCACGTTAACCACTGAGAGATCATTTCACAGAGATACTTGTGCTCATCCAATTGTCTTACCCACTACACTCGAAACTCACTCCTAATATTACCTAACAAAAACTACCTATTAATCTTACAGAGAGATATCAATAGACCTTTTGTTGTGTTTTTTGTCAAGATATTAAGTAAAAACAGGAATAAAAGTAATGCTGTAGTTTAGAGAAAGGAAAAATGGCTTTGAGGGGCCTTTTTATTTCATTAGAAAAAGAAAAACTGAGTCATATTTGCAGAATGGAAAAGGAGAGCTGGAGAAGGGAAATCTAAAAAGTACTAGAAAGAATAATGGCTCACCACTTCAGGTTTAGCGAGAACTGCACTGCTTACTTGTGAGAGGGTTAGATTTTTCTCAGGGCTGTCTTCTCTATTGATAACCTCAAACAAAAGCAAGAAAACACAAAACACTGTTGATATTCCAAAGTACCACTGGATCACGGCTCAACTCATGTATTCTTAGCATCTTCTGAGTCTGGTCTGTGTCTGTATGCAGAAAAAGAGGTGACTGCTACAACTGAGATTTCAGGAAGACACACCCACAAACTTGTTTTCAACAGTGTGTGAAAAAACTATTAGGAAGAAGGAGAAGAGTATGACAAACACGAGAAAATTGTGGCTTAGCACAGTATTACGGGAGGGGTGCTGAAGAGATGGCTCAGTGATTAGCAGCTCTGGTTTCTCTTCCACAGGACTCAGGCTCAATTTCCAGCAGCACCCACATGGTGGCTCACAAGCATTTATAACTCCATCACAGAGATCCAATGTTCTCTTATGGCATGTACAAGCACAATTTGTTAAAGGTTAAACACATGTGGAGACATAACATCCATATATACAAAATCAATAAAATGTAAAAGATAACGTGAAGCTGGAACATTAGACAGAGCCACCAATATAAGAACCCTGAATGGCATGCACAGAGGAGTTGTATAAGATGGGGTATAAAGTAGGGAATGACATTCTATACTTGGGCTATAGAAAGATATTTGGACAACAGTGTGATAGACTGGAGGTGGATAGACCTGTGATGGAGACCAATTTGTAACCCATTGCAGTCATGGGATTGTTGCAGGTTTCCATGGCTACAACTAGGCATAAGGGCTATTTTTTCAGCCGAGCATGCAGCATCATGTGATATTTACTGTTTTTAAAGCAACCCTCCTACCTCAGGACTCTCAGACACATTTCCAAAACATAACTCAACTGCCGTTCCAAAAGTTTTTTGGGATCAAAACACTTTATGAAAAAAATAGATCATAAAATGTAGGTCATTAAAAAATCACAGCTGAGCTCTGTAAAATGAGACTCATTTTAGAGTTATTTGAAGGGATGTTGCAATATTCTTGCATGCAGACATTTCAGAGAAAATTTTGAAGTGTCACCCAAAGTACCATAATAGAAATTTAAGCTAACGTCAGAGCTACTTCATAAGAGATAAAACTGCTATATAACATATGATTCTCTTGTTGTTCTTGTTTGCTGTTGGTTTGAATAAAAACAGTAGGTGTGCAGCTAACTGTTCATGTTCAACACAGAGCTACACAGATACTGGAGAGCAGGTCCACCTGGACCTGAAATCTAGTGTGACAAAGAGCCAAAATATTCATATTCTTGACTTAAACTAGGAATGATTTTTGCACGTTAGTCCTATTTTAAATATTGCTTTATTCACATTGGTCAACAGAGGGTTGAGGTGGTTTCTTTAGCCATAAATGAACACACACACACACACACACACATACACACACACCAATATAACACAATTATCACAATTATTCCAATTACTTTCTTGGTTTTAAGTCACAGGTTAAAGATTTGGTTTTTATGCAAGGAGATATACTCTGGTATTACTTTTATACATAATTTTATGTAAACTCAAAGTCTAAAGAATTAAACTAAATTAAACCCAGTAATACTGCAGTGCCTTAAGGGTTAAAAGGATGTCAATGTGAGAATAAAAGACAAGCCATTAAGAAACCTGACTCAGATTTTATAGAACTGACTGTTTGTTGTCTTATTACTTTGTCTCCATAAACAGTTAGCATTGAGTAATATTAGGGGAGAAACAGCGTTTATGAGACACAATACACATATCTTTCATTGACTGGAAGAAAAGCCAGCTTGGGTCTGTTAATATGAATGTTGCCTGTGTGCAAATCTCAGGCAAGCTTAAGTAAATATTGATTGTTTGTAGTAACTGGAATTGCTAGAAGGAGTGTGTAGCAGTTGAAATTGTCTCCGCTGCCCTTCATGGATGCAGCTCCATCAGAAACTGTCAAACAATTTTAAGTTGTTTTTTTTTTAATGTAGCCCCGATGCTCTCTGAATACTTTGTTTTTGATTGTGAGAATCTATTCGCAAAAGATTAAACCATTTAATTAAGTCTTGGTGGTTCTACCTTTTTAGTATGGCCCATTTCAAACTTGTTGTAAGACTTTTACTACGTAACAGAAATAAGTTAGCCATGAAGGTGCAAGTAATAATGACAGATTGAAACTCTTGAGAGGATGGTGCCTTAAAATCCAACGAGGAAGATAAACAAGTGTTTATTACAGTGGAGGATGAAGATGGGCAGAGTTTGTATTTCTTTTTTTAATGGTCAGTCTTTACACAAATAACTTTTTTTACAAACGAATAAACAAACTGCCATTTCAAAATTAACTACATTTTCTTCCAACTATATTATACAAAAAGTGAAACAAAAATTGTGATAAAATATTTATTTTACATGGGAATGAGATTGCTGTTTGTGGGAATGATAAGGAGTCAAAAATATAATGAATGTAAACACCTCCAGTCCCTGGCTTTCGTGTTATCTGTAAAATTCAAGAGAAAGCACAGATGGCATGACCATGGCTGCCATGAACTATGAGAGCAGTAGCAGGGTAAATCTCTTTCCCAATATTTCAAATTTAAAGCTGCTAATCAATGGATTATGCTTATGTTAATGAGTCTAATTTTAAGATTATAACACAATAATAAAAATATAACACAATAAGAAGACAGCATCACTTTTCATATCTCTAAAAAAGATAAAATAATACTTTTAAAAATTTAATAAAATTCAGCCTATCACCATTTATAGTGAATAACAGGAAGAAAGACAAAAAAGAAGGGAGACACAGTGACACAGTGAATGAAAATTTGGAACAGCCATAGCCAAACTCAGTGTGAGAAATTCTCTGGTACATGAGTCCTGGGCTTTTTCTTTTCTTTTCTTTTTTTTTTTTAAGTGCATATAGGAAAGAAGAAAGAGAGAGAGAGAGAGAGAGAGAGAGAGAGAGAGAGAGACAGAGACAGAGACAGAGAAATTTAAGATTACATGAATTACATACTATAGATTCATCTTGACAGACAGTAGTTACATCAGACTGTGAGAGAGCGGTTTAAAGACATTGAGAAATCTAGCCAGAAACTTGTTTTTCTCAGTTCAATAATTATATTTTGCTTATATTAAAATGATGTTTTAGAAAAGCACACTGAATTGTTTGGAGAAGAAGATGACATGATTTAAATTATTCTAGCATGAAAACATTTAAACAAGTGGCAAGGGGTTGGAGAGATGAAACAAGGAGGCAAAAATGGGGACTGATTAGTGCATTCTTTCTGCTTTGGGCATGTTTGAACATTTCCATAATAAAGATTCTTTAAAAACACACCTCCCTAGCTCTGCAGGCACTCCAAGTTGAAGACACATCCCTGTGAATTCTTCAAGGCCAGGAAGGTAGGAGAGGGACAAGAGGCTTTAAGGCACAAGAAACACATGTGATGTGATGAGTGGTGGGAAGGTTAGGAGGAATGAAAAGGCTTAAACAGAGATGGGTTGGGAGAATAGGGCAGAGGGTGAGCAATAGTGGAGTAATCAAAGCTAAGAATGTATTGAATATTCATAAGAAAACAAACTATTTCATAACTTTAATTTAAAATACAAAATTTTAAAAAGAGTTTAAACAAAGGTACCCTGCATTTGTGGATAACATTCCGCCTAGAAGCCATAGTTTTTAAAGAATCCCAGTGCCAGGAATGGGACCTTCTCTGTGTGTTGCTGCTCAGGAAAACCCAACAGTCATCCAAAATAATACAGAATATTGCTATTGTTTGTTTTCTCAGTAGTGCTAGTGTTAAGACAATATTGATGAAGACTCCTTCCACATATGTTTGTCTCTAGACACAAATAAAATCTGCCTTCATATAAAACAAAAATGGATGTATAACTTGAAATATAATTCATCCATTAAGTCAAATTCTTTAAGTCTAAGAATCTCTTTCCAAGTAAAAAGCTTAACCAAAATATAATAAAAATCACAGACACACACATACACACACACACACACATATATGTATATATGTATATATATATGTGTGTGTCTATCGTATGTATATACACACACAGACACACACACATACACATATATGTGTATATATATGTATATATATGTGTGTATATCATATGTATACACACACACACACACACACACACACACACACACACACACATATATTAGCCTGAATAAGGCATTTTACCGCCTCTGCCTGTATTTTGACTACCTTAAGAAACAGATGGATCAGAATTTATTCAGCCATACCAAATTTGGGGCTACTAAAATTATAACTCTTCACCCCTATGTTGCTCCTCCTTAATGTCTGCTTCTGTAGTACAGACCAATCTAGGTATAGATGACTTTCTCCAGGAAGATTAAGCTGCCATGCTTTTTCTTACTCTTGTGTTTTCTATTAATAACCAAGTGAAGAGTGCTCCTTAGACTGGATCTCTTCATTCCATCTTAGATGCTCCTTATCACCATTAAATATCTTATTTCCACAAGGAAGAGAACATGACATCCTCCCTTCCAGATTGGAGCCAAAATTTTCCAGATTGGAGCCAAAAGAGTTTTCTCAATTAGGAAATGCTCCTCTGAGGCCAGTTTAGCTTCTACCTCTTAATTCCATCATTAGAAACTCCAAGGTGAGAATGTTGAATAGCAAGGCAGAGTACCTGCTACCAGGTTGCCATTAGAGATGAAGTGTTTCAAACTAAGTGCCAATCATTTATTATTATAAGCTAGTATTCAGAATTCTTCAGACATTTGCATAATAGACAATCACTCTCTCTAAAGTTCACCAGCATCCCTAAGAAGAGAATAAAACTCTTGTTACTTCCTATAGATTAATTTAGGATTAATGAGGCTAAGCAATTTGTTTTATAACACAAGCTGCTAGAGAGGCCAAAGAAAGAACAGTCTGTTTCTAATTTTTGATGCAGTTAAAAAGGTCATCATGCACACATGTACTAACAACTATTGACTGACAAGTTCCCACAGTTTAGCAAAGCTACCCTAGAACTTTGGATAGCTTATGCCTACCTGAGTTTAACATTCTTGGCTTTTTCTCAACAACAGGAAAAACTTTCACAGACTAGAGAAACATGCATAATAAAATCAAGTTTTGCAATCATTCATTAAAGTATTAGCCAACTGGAGAGGATTTATTATCCAAATCTTGTATGTGCCAAGTCCTCAAGAAATATGTATATGACTGGAACAGAAACTCATATGTCTAAATATAATGGACAGCATAAAGGTTAAAAATTACTATAGTCAACAGTATTTACATTGGACATTTAAATTGTGATTTCTATACCTAGGTGATTCTCTACTATGCTGAAGATATCCTTGTTCTTATTTTCATGGAGAATGTACACTGGCAATCAGCATGTATTATCAAACAAAGATAAGGAGAAATAATGGCTGAGGCTAACAAGTTATTCTGGGAGTAATGGAGCATTGAAAAAATCTAGTGACATTAATTTTAAGTTAAAGTCTTCTGGTAAGAACTAGATATTGCTACTATTTGCCATTTGGGAGCTTTAAAGTGAACTTAAGTTTTGTCCCCAATAGTTCATATACAACAGTTTATTCTAAGTAATCTGATGACATGACAAGCAATTATGCATAGGAGTACTTGAGAGAGTATTATTAATGACAAAGAAAAACTGGAAAATTTACCTAAATATCACAAAATAAAAGGTGGAAAGACTTATTATATCAATATAATTGAATACTAACAATCAATTAACTGAGGGAATTGATCATGACAATATAATTATGGCAATGTTAACACAAAATTTCCTAAGAAAGTATAACTAAATTAGGACTGTTTATATGTAAATAAACAATTCATCCGCAAAACTTTCACCCCAAAATTTATCTTGCCTATAAGAAATTCAGGCATGGGGATAGAGTAGAGGCTGAGAGAATGGCCAAGCAATAACTAGCCCAATTACAGACCCATCCCATGGACAAACATCAATCCCTAGCATTATGCCTAATGCTATGTTGTGCTTGCATACAAAAGCCTACATAGCATGGCTGTTCTCTGAGAAATTCTATTGGTAGCTGAGACAGATGCAGATACTTACATTTACTCATTGGACGGAAGTCTGGGTCCCATACGGAAGAATTAGGGGAAAGATTGAAGGAGCTGAAGGGGATGGCAACCCCATAGGAAGACCAACATTGTCAACTAACTTGGACCCCTGGGAGCTCCCAGAGCCTAAGCCACCAACGAAAGAGCATATATGGGCTGGTCTGAAGCCCCTGGGACATATGTAGCAGAGGACTGCTTTATCTAACCTCAGTGGAGAGGATGTACCTAATCCTGTAGAGATCTGATGACCCAGGGAAGGGGATGCCAGAAAAGTACTCCTTTTGATGTAAGGAGAAAAGAGGGGCCATAACCAAATAGGTAAACTAGCACTTTGAGTGCATTATCTTAATGACCCCATAAAATAACTAGAATTCCCTCAATTTTTCAATTTACTATTAGAAAAAAAATCAGAGAACCTATTAAATTAAGACAATTTAACCAATCTTATAAAGTTGTAACAGAAAAGTATTAATAAGTAAGTCCAATAATAAAAAACCTTGTGCTACTAAGAATTGTATTCAATTTTCCAGTATGTTTCATTATAAGACAGCAAAATGATTCAGCAGATTGCCATTAAACTTATTTTTCAGCTCATAAACCTTACAATTGTAACTTCATTCTAAATATATGCCAGTGCAGCTTTTGAAAAATCTATTGAAACAATGTATTTTTCTATTGAAATAATGTATTTTTCTATTAACATCAAGTTGAGGGTGCCATTTTACTTCATTTTTTTTTTTTATGTCACAGAGGCTCTAGAATAATCTCATTTGGCTTTACTTTTATATTTTTTAAAAGTCAGTTTTTTCCACATGTTATTAACTTTGGAGAAAGCCTTAAAGTCAGCTGATAATTGTCACTTCAAACATTAATTCATTCAGTGTTTCTTCATAGCAGAGAGTGGCTGTTACCTAGATAAATTAAAAAAAAAAAGTGCCAAACAGTTTACAGGAACATAAAGTCCAGAGCTGGTGATAGGCATGCACTAGATAATGCTCTTTTGTGAGAATACTGATGGAAATTAAAAATGCTAAAGTAGAACTCAAGTCTAGACTCTTTTGAAAGAAAATAAATGGAATAAAATACTAGAAACGAAGTAAACATAAAGGTCCAGTCAAATGAATTGTCATTTGAGAGCTGTGATTACTTCACTGATAACTCTTTCTACTGTTTGTGGTACTCTGAAAGCATGCATGAGTCTTTGGTTTCTGCCTTGAAGTTGAGTGGCAGACCCCTAAGCAGGAGCTGCTGTGCCTTTTTATATCCCAAGGGAGTAACGATGTTCCACACAATGACACCCTTCTCTATATATCACGGGAAGGTGAATAAATGATTTATATTGCCTTTATTTTCAATTTGAAATGTGACATTTTCTTTCCTTAAACATGACCGAGATAGCCATTTCCATCACAATTCTCAGTTTGCACATCTTCACAGGTACTTATAATTCTATACTTACCTACAATACCAAGTGTTGAGTGTAAAAATACACAGTATCTCTACTAGTCCTATACTATGAAATAATCCTTAAGGGTCAAGAATGGCCAAGGTTATTCAGTCTTTTTTATTCTCCTCCTAATGGATTTCCTAATCTCCTGGTTCACTATCCTTTAACCTTGAGTCGTGTCTGTTTGTCATTCTTTCCATTGCCACAATCAATAAAATTTAATTCAATTAAAATTTGACATGGATCAATGAGACCTAACTCATTCTAGAGTGAAGAAAGTTTTCCAAAACCATGATGTTGTCATTACCATAATGAACAAACTACATATGTGATCATTACTGTCACTCCTCTTTTAATAGAACAAGAATGGCTACTGTGTACCAGGAGCTACTGTTAGCAGTTTTTCATGTTAATCATTCCTCCACATAACAACTAAGCAGATAATCTAACCTTTAAGCTTTGACTTAGGCATATCTTGTGAAATATTCTGTTATTAAGTGGTAAGCAGGAAAAAAAGATCTACAATATTTAAAGCAGTAAGAATAACATAGCATCAAGGTCTAAAATCAAAAAGAAGGACATGGTAAGGCAGCTGAATAAAGCAGGAAGTGCAGTGATCTTATTGGAGTGAGATAGATAATGAAAGTAGAGAAGTTATCAGGATCTAAAGTATGTAAAATCTTACGTAGAAAGCCAAAGTGTTGTGAAATGATTTCAAATGTTGTAACAGCCACACAACTGGCTAACTTTCAGTTAGCTTATGGGAGTCCCATTACACAGTATTCTAAGTGCTAGAGACCAAGATGGGTGAACAAAGGTCCTCCTCCTCAGCAAGATAAATGCACTACACCAGATAATACATGGCTAGGGGCTACAAGTGACTGAAAAGAGGGATGATGGAAAGATGACAAGATCACTAACCGGCGACAGGAAAACCATTTCAAGGGATCTCTTTTATTTTGTGTTGCTTTTAACTCATTTACATTCAAAGCTCAAAGAAAAATAATGTTATTGATAGTGCCTTAGTAACAATTTTAGCACTTTAAATTATATATATATACGTATATATATATATATGTATGTGTATATATATATATATATATATATATATATATATATATATATATATATTATGAATTACTTGTTAACTTAAAAATTGTGTATGATTTAAGTGAAAGAAAAATTTATTTTTATGTTTGCTTCATTCCCTAATCATCATTTTTACTTCTTACTTTATGGTATACTCTTACCAATACAAATATTTTCCTTTTGTGTCAATGAGATTAAACCTTCTACTTGGGATTCATTTCAGCTTATTTTTAATGCATGGCAAATAATTATTCAAGCACATAAGTATATAATTGATCCTTTTGAAAAACCAAAAGTTTAAGCACTTTCTCAAGGTTTAGCCCATAAATTATTTAAGACATTCCAATTAATGAGCATGCCAATGTTACAGAACTAGACAAAAAATTGTGTGTGTGTGTGTGTGTGTGTGTGTGTGAGTGTGTGGTTACTGCAGCAGCACTGATACTCAAAGTAGAATGATACAGAGAAGATTGGCATGGTGCTGTACCAGGATAGTATTATATAAGATTATTTTTGTACATTTCTCTTCTAAATTTTAGGCTACATACTTAGAAGCAGAATTAAGAGTACACAAAATTTGAATACAGATGTATATTCTTGCCATATTGTTTATTTAGCCCAACTTTTAATTCTATAACTACCTATAATTTACATCAAAGATGCTAATAGCTGTCTTGCTCTCCTTTATCCATATTGACCATTAATCTTTAAAACTTTGTTAATCTAATCAGTAAAATTTGATGTTGTATTGTTTTAATTCACAGTTTTGTTATTGTTAGCAAATATCTCTGCCCATAAACATATGTTTATGAGAATCAAGCTATCATACTCTGTTGTCATCTGTAAAAAGCCCCAGAACTTTTCACTGTCTCCTAAACAAGTTTTCAAGCCTTGTCACATGACATTTACTGCCTACTGATCACAGTTTACATTTCATGCTTCTAAACCACATTATCCTTACCTGGTTCTTAAATTCATTGCAAAAGGGGTTGTTTCTTGTCATTTAATTATGCTTTTTTTCTCAACTCTGTACTTGTGATCATATACAGTTATCAGCTCTGTTATTTCATTGTTAGGCTATGTTGTGCCTCTAGCTAAATGTACTGTCCTAGCATCCCAGTCACAACGACCATGTCCTTGAACTTCTATGTGCTTTTTATGTTCTCTTCTTAAGGCAGTGATAATTTACTCTGTGTTTTCTGAGGATATGTTTAGTTAGAAAAAGCCACCTTACACATAGAACCAAAAACACAATGGGTACTCAAATATATCTAAAATAATTATTAATCCTACACATTCCAAGATCAGAATATATATTTTAAAAAGACAACCCCCTAAGTAGAATAATGAAAATATTAGCCAGAATTCATATCTAACAGTTGAAACTGCATACATTTAAATGCACATTAGAGAAGTGGTTGCATAAACCAGGTCAAATTCATGAATTATATTCAAGCAGGCTAATAATAAAATACATAAAATATGCACAACATCAATTAAAGGTAATATAAATGAAAAATGACAAAAGCTGAATACAAATGTTTCAAATACAAGTTGTAAGTATATTTATTTGATAGACCCACGACACTAAGTAATTTTCTGTGTATGCCTCTATCCATTACACATTTTCTATATTAAGCTAACACTATTTTTATAACTTCTTTTTTGAGATTATGATATATTACATCATTTTCTCTTTCCCTTTCTTCCCTCCAAGCCCTCCCATATACCCCTTTTTCTACTTTTTAAAATATATGGGCTCTCAGTAATTGGTTGTACATGCATACATACATATTAGTTTAAATCACCTCACTTCTACATGTCTTTTAAAATAACAATTGCAAAGCTACAGGACACATAATTGAAATTAATTAATTAATAGAATAGTAATTGTGACACAAGTGAAACTGAGCTCCTTTTTTAAGGTTGACAAGAAGATAAATAGTTGTTGCCATGCCAAAGTAAAACAGCTGCACTGATATAATGCAAGGTTTGTGGGGGGAAAGTAGCAAATGACCTCTCTGCTCCTGCTGTAGAAACAAGGACAAGAGGACAGGGCTACAGGAGACAGCACTGGCTTAAGGTTTTCTTTGACTGGTGTGGCATTCATCCTTCCTGAAGCCCTTTTGATGTTTTCACCAGAAGGACCATAACTAGACCTTCATTTGTATTGGACCCTGGATATTCTTGGAATTCTATTCTACTTATAACTGCTTTCTCTAAAAGCATTTAACTTGCCTTTATGCTATCTGTACATTTTAATTTTTTTCTCCATCTCCAAGAGAACTTCATTTTTTAAATGTTCTTGAAGTATGTCAATAATCTGAAACAGTACATGGTCTTTTTACTTCAATAATAAGTCACCAATATTTCATACCACTAAGGATGGAGAAAGAAGCATAATTTCTTGATTCCCAACAGTCATCCGAATTGTAACAACTATTCTATATGTTAGACCACCACTGCAAATGAGTTATTATTTACATTCGAGAGTCCAACATAAACAGGTAGATCTCAGTCCACAAAACTACAAGTGTCTAATTCTTCCATCATGTAAGGTGAGACAACCAAAGGAAACTCCCAACTTCTTCTTTGTTATCATTTTAATTGTACACACTTATGGAGGCAGTGATGGTTTGATAGATGTATACAGTATGTAATGATCAAATGAGGCTAAGGAGATGGACATTCAGAGCATAAACAACAACATCAGGCAACCATGATGTCTTCATAAAGAGAGTCTAAGATTATTTGATGACAGAATAGTGTTTACAGCAAAATGATGACAGTGGTTTTTTTTTTAAGCCCTCTCATTCTAAGAGTCCTGATTAGAATTTCTACTGTCCTAAATTCAATATTCTTTTTCTTTATAGTAGAACTAATTTCTACAGTGGAGCTATATAGTTGAGTATATACGTTCCACACTCTACTTCCTGGTCAAGATATCCTTACTTAAAATTATCTGGTTTCAGCTTTTTATACCCAAGGAAGCAAATATTCACTGTTAAGGACTGAAGTGGGGTTATGGTAGAGTAAAGTAATGTCCAACATACTGTTTGACCTGCCACAAGCTCTTCAAAAATGTTGGTGACCTTGCTTCACCATAACCCACATCCTTTGTCCCCTAGAATGAAATTAGCTCTTTATTGCAGAAAAAAAAAAAAAAGGAGCCACTCTCTCTGAGAACTTTTATTAGGCTTGTAGACACAGAGGGTGCTGATGTCAGACAACGATTCAAACATTACTGCAGACTTGAGAAAATAACCCTCTGACCCTTATCTGAAGACAGTTCCTCAGAACCATTTTTGCAGAGGCTTTGGTCAAAATGAGGCTATGCTGGCTTTAAAGGCAGAACCAGGATCAGATTCCTTTCGGTCCCCAGAGCACACATCAAACAGACTGCTGCCTCTGAAGCAACGATACTAGGAATGTGACCAAACTCATTCAAGACAAAATTTCTTCTTGAAGATTTTACAATAGAAATAGAGAAAAAGAATGTATCAAAACCTAGTAGCATCTTTCCCTTTGTGGGTTTGTTTTCTTTTGGAAAGCAGTCTCCAGAGAGACAGATAATGAAGCTACAGCAATGGTCCTGCTATGGTACTCTTCACTCACATATCTGCCAATACAGTGACTCATGAAATTCACAATGTGCTGAGACTCAGTGAGCGACGCTTCATATAAAATTAACATAAGCGAAAGGTTACTTGAGGAAACTGCATTACTTTTTTAGGTGACCCACTTATGGCTAAATTTGGAAAGTTGGCAAAGCAGACCTCACAGAAACAAGATACTATGAAGCCTGGGGCCCAGATCTTTTCCGGGGCATCATTTATGGGCAGGGCTGCTTGGCCAAGTCAGATGCTATAGATGTGTCTGGTCATCTCAGGTTGCCAGGGTTTCCTCGAGCAAGGGGGAATAACAGAGCTCAAACTATGAATGATTTAACAGCAACAACAAAATGCTTAAGTAGGGTAAGTAGATACCCAACACTTTCCTAAATACTATGGAAATGCTCATTTCTGTAGCAAGTGCATACAGTAGTTACTAACATTGTCTCTATAAAGAGCCTCAAACACAGAGAAGCTGGGCGTCATGCCATAGGACTGTACTGTCTATGGTAGACCTTCCATCAAAAGAGTAGCAGTTTGACTCCAGAATATCTGTTCATGACCTCTACCCTGATTAAAGTTACATAATATTGTTACATGGATAATTATCTCAGAGGGAAAATATAGTGGAATGTTTGAAAGTGCTGGCTTCCAAGCAAACTGGGTTGGACTCTGCATGTGTTCTTGTGAGCTGTTTGCACAGATAATTTAACCTCTCTGATTGAGTTTGCTCACCGATGTGCTAGGTACATCAGTATACATCATCAGGGAACTTGCAGGAATAAATGGTGCAGTGCCTCTTAGACTATTACTTGACAAATACCAACGGTCAATATTTCCTAATTAATATTATTCATTTAAAAGGGAAAAAACACTTTGCTTCTTGGTTATTCATAGATGTACTAAAATGTCCAACGACTTTTTATGAGATGTGTGCACGCTGGAAGAAAAGAAATTTTGTTACTAGACAGACTCCATGTAAGTTCTCACCTCTAACTCAGGCTGACTCTGACCTTGCATGAGTCAATCACTCTGAGCTTCAGTTTCTTCACATAGATAATGGCTTAACATCCCTTTGCCAAAGCTAAAGGGAGAATTCAATGAGCTAATATGTATAAAAATAAGTAAAGTAGAACCTAGTCAAAGAACAAAATAATCAAGTGAGATTATTGGATCCCCTGCCTTGCTGTATTATGATCAGAGTAACTAGAACATGCTGGCAAATTTACAACTGCAGTATCTTTTGCCAACCTTAAAGTGTTCAGTAACTATTTGATAGGTCTAAAGTAACCTCAGGGTTTAATACTAGTTTAAACCAATATTTATTTCAATATATTAATAGAAAATTAATATAGAAAAATTAAGTTATTGATATGTGCAAATAATTGCAGAGAGGCAATTTATTTTCAATAAGACTGGGCAAATCAATGTTAGTCATCTATCAAACTGCATAGTGACCGCAGTGATAGCTGTTGGTGCTTCTGAATTGCCAAAACAGACTTCAAGTTTCTAATAGCAGCAAGAATATTATAAGTTTTTTATGAGAATAAAATTTTAGAGGCTGGAGAGAAGGCTCAGTGGCTAAGAACATGTGGGGACCAGTGTTTTGTTCTCAGTATTCACTGCAGGTAGCTCATATTTGCCTACAACTCCAGTTCTAGGAGATCTAATACTGTCCTCTGGACTCTGTGATCACCTTCATTTACATGTGCACATCTATACACAGACATATATATGCGCATATAATTAAAAGTACTAAAAATAAATATTTTGAAAACAATTTGGGAATATTATCTATGGCCACATACTCAACTAAAGAACAATTCTCTTTGTTTCAGAAAATAGCAACTACTTATAGCTCCTTAGTGAGGGAAAGAGCCTGGAAAACTCTTCCTCATCTATACCAGTCTTTTGGATGGCCTGATATTGACTCATATCTTGTGCAAGTAACCTTAGCTGCTGGAACTTAGTGGTTTATTAAAAAAACACATAAATTTGTTTAGAGGGTACAAACATGTGTCAGAAGGTAGAAGATGAAAAATATATGATAATGTTTCATTGTATAGATAAAACTGCCAAGAATGAAGAAAAACTAATAATAAATGATTTTTAAAATAATCTTAGCATCCAATAATAGAATGTCAGGTATACAAACACATGCTTGGGTACATGCATCTTAATATTATCTTAATGTATTTTTCTAGGATTGTAATTTTTACCATTCAATCAATTTATCTTGTGGCATGCTAAGATGTATGTGGAAATAATAATCATTATGATGGTTTTTGTAAAAGAAAATACATAGGAGTAACTCAATAGTCATTAGTGAGCACCAATTACATCCATGGAGGTTCAGATGCAATGGTATGTAGTTGATAATGATAATGATTGAAAATCTTTGACTACGCCACTCACAAATACTGTTATTAATGTTTGCTTTCTTCTTAATGTTTACATCTTTTCTATTAAAATTTCCATGAACAAAGAAGTAGGAGTGAGACATAAAAATGACCTTGGGCTAGGACAGGGAAGTTGGCTTAGATATTTTGGTCATCCTGATAAGCCCTTAGAAACAGATCATGGGAGTGTTCATGGAATTTTGTTTATTGCCTTGCTTGTTCTTTGACTATTTGTGTTTATTGTCTTACTTGTCCCTTCACCATTTGCATCTATTGTATTGCTAGTTCCTCAACCTAGAACTGACCTTAATACCTGCATGTAATTAAAATGGTATAAAAACAAAAAGGGGGATGGGGATGGGATAGGAGGTTTCTAGGAAGGGGAAGTGGAAAAAGGCGATGGCATCTGAAATGTAAATAAAGAAAATATCCAATAAAAAATTATGTGAAGGTCATAATTTAAGTTGTCACTGTTTTACAATGGATACTAGCTTCACAGTCTAAAATAAGTTTTTACAAACTATTAGCACTGATATGAGTGTTAATTGTCATGACTCCTTAATAACTCTCTCCCTCTCTTCCTCTCTCTCTTCCTTCTCTCTCTCTCTCTCTCTCTCTCTCTCTCTCTCTCTCTCTCTCTCTCTTTCCTCTTTTATCTCTTTTGATATGACTCCAGGTCTGCCTTGTATCAAACATTTTTTTCTCTTCAATATATTGTATGAATTCTGAATCATGGTAGTAGCTCACCTGTGCTTCTAGAATGGGGTGGGTGGGTGGAATAATCTGATTTCCTGGATGCAAGTGTTAGAGAGTCTGCACTGCTGTGCTCTGTGAGGTAGCTGGGCTGAGGGAAAACATTGCAGCATACTGGGACTGCCCTGATCTCATTTCCATTTCTCCTAGCAACAATCTCAAGACAACTGCTCTCTCTCTCTCTCTCTCTCTCTCTCTCTCTCTCTCTCTCTCTCTTTCTGTACTTAAAATTCACACAATGTTCAGGATTACTAAATAAGGAGAAAATATGGTTATTTTATATCTACTGTATTCTAGCAAGTTGATTCAAAATACTAGATAATTCTTTATCATAACCATGGCATAAAAGTCTCTATAATTTACATCATTAGAGACAAGATCAGTCCCAGCTAAATTAATCTGAGGGTTTTATACTAAACCAGTGGCCTCAGTCAGATCTACTGTGAGTGCCCAAGTGTCAACTCTAAAATGTTCTAGCTACTAAGTATGTATAAGTTATTGGACTCCCTCTGAGATTTGTAACTACTGTGTGCAGTAAAACAGTACCTATTAAATCAATAACCTTTCAGGGTTAGTTGAGAAAGCATATACAATGAATTTTATAATGCCATGCTCATAGCAAGTGTTCACTAAATGTTACCTTTTCTATTATTGCTGGAGTTGCATTTTCTAAGTAAATACCAAAGTTTCAATGCTTAATTGTCAGAATAAAATAATAAGTAGACAATAGTTCAGAAAAAAATGTTTAAATGTTTCTTTGCAACTTGCTAAGCTACTTCAGAGCCTACTACTCTAAGATTTCCAATCTTAGGCAATTGAAGCCAGTAATAGAAATTCATCACAGAAAAGCAGGCAATGATCATCCCTTGGGATAGCCACAGATCACTCTTCATCAGCTTCAAGTGACTTTATATAGGTATATGATAGAGGTAGTCATTTATTGTTACTAATACATTCCACTCTGTCTCTAAAATGATCTTGCCTTGACTCTGCCTCAAAATATTTCTGTCAAAAGGACTAGTGGCTATGCCTGCATTTTAGCAACTGATAAGAACTTAGAGTATATACAAATGGCTTCAACTAAACTGAGGCAGGAAAAATAGCACTGCAGGTAGTGTATTCACTTATACATTTTTAACATATATATTTTGAATTCTTATGACATAGCTAGAACTCTGACAGGTACCAGGAGATTCAAAACATGGCCAATGCGTCTAGCAAAAGAAACTCAACCTAAAAAATAAGAGATATCACAATGTGGTAATTAAAGAGACTTGAAAGTTGACTTTCCTTGAGAAGAGGCAAAGAAGTCAAATGATGTCTTTATAGCAGGCATAATTCGTGGTATAATAGACCATATAAGCAGACATAAAATAAAACTGTAGGCAAAAGAAGGTGGGTGTGAATGGCCAACACAGGAGCACATGTATATCCTCTCTCATGTGAACCACTTTTTCTGCTTTGCCCTCCTTCCTATGATGAGCAGAAGTTCTGAAACCAGGAGCCAAAGTTAACCCTTCATCTCTTAAAGAACAACAATGCCTGACAGTTCTAGAAAGAAAATGTCTAAAGTTGATGGGAGAGTGCAAGGTAAAACTACATCATCAGTTACTTGCAGACAAATAGTATAGTGCTTGAAAGTTTGCTCCTACTAACGGAGATAAGGAGGTTGCATAATAGAGAAAGCAGGCTAAATTCGCAACTAGAACAGTTTCTGTCAGTAAAGTGAGCCGTAGTCAAGGAGATGCGTTGCCTTGGATTTATGTAAGTAGGTGCTAACTATTTCTCTAAAATGACTGCCTGTCCACTTAACTGCAGTGTGAGGACACACACACAAACATCTTGAGAAAGATTTATATGTTGAAGAGCACCGTATCACACAACATGTGTGAGGATCTTTGCTATACTATTCTGCCATCGGTGGCATCTGGACAATCAATTTGCCAGAGGTGAAATTAATTGTGCTATGATCTACATTTGCTGTTGTAAGAGCTTCAGAAATAGCTTCATGAGCTAGCGGTGGTGCCAAGTTTTCTTCATGACTTAATCCAGCAGGAAGGAGATAAACGTGAGTGATAGAACTTTTCAATGAAAGCCTCACTTAATTACTCAGCCAGGCATTCAAGCAAGCACCCAATTCAGAAAGATGATCCAGGCTTAATGAAACATTTAACCCTCGACTTGTTCTGTCACTTGTAATTGTGTGGGTCACAGCAGAATAAGATTCTGGAAACACATTGGGTATGATGATTGTACTTCTCGGTAGAGAAAGCAAATGGAAATGTGTGAAACTTCAGATTATTTGATGACTTCAGTAACCACATTAAATATAACATAGTCAGTTTACAAAAGTAATGATGATTGGTAGGCTATATATATATATATATATATATATATATATATATATATATATTATGATCTCAATAAATATCATCATAGAAGCAACTAGTGTCAACAGAGTAATCTAACACAACTGATTTCTGCCCATGGCCACTTGAGATTTCAGTTCAAAACTGTTTGAAAATATTTGGTGAAAAGTACCTATTTCTACAGTATTAATCATTCTCACATTTAGGAAAATGATGTATTTCTTAAGTAAGACATTACTTACTAATTTGAAGGTATCATTTTCAACAGTAAGTTCATTATCTCTTCCTTAAAATGTTGTTTAGATATAGTAATGTTGCTTATAATATATCATTGTAATACATACTCGGTTAATATTTTTGTTATTATTGTTTAGGGGGTATAAAATGGAGTAAAATTCCAGAGATACAGTCCAGTGGTATCCAGAGTATGGGTATTCAATAGTTAACAAATATGAGTAACCTGGATTTTTAAAAAAAAAGTTAAGATAATTTATCTTTATATTATATTTTCTCATCCATCTCTAATCTAAGAGAAAAATAAATCTCAAAGTTTTGTCACTTTCAAAACATTTATTTAGCAAAATAACAATAGCAGGTTCTACTACAGGGCCTATGATCTTCCCAGCCACAGGCTCTTTACCATAATTAACAACAGTTCTAGATACGTAATTCCCTCCCACTGAAAAGGCTTCAAAACCAATCAGAAAGCAGTTAATTTTCCTATAACAGTAATGCCTCTATTGCACCAATAGGCATATCTTGCCTGGTAGGTTGGTATTGTAGCATATTGTGTCCAGCACCGGCTACCACCATCAATGTCTTTTTTTTCCCCTCCGGAATCCTATATAGCATCTTCTCGAATGGTAAAATCTAACCATAAGAAAGTAAGTTTCCCAGTCAGAGATTGATTGTTCTATGTCGTTCAGCAAGTGTATAACATCTGTCATAGGATCTTATCACATAGTTCCAGTGTGAAATCAAGGGCAATGGCTTTGTTTGAAAGACTAAGGCATCTCAGTGACTAATAACTTGTAGGGAGGCCTCCCATGCCTTTCATTGCAGCATACGTTTAACAAACTTATTCATTTAATGAGCAACATTATCAACAAATGTAGGGTAATTCCACTGGAATTGTTTCTGTTGTTATTGCTGCTGCTGTTTGTTGTTGTTTAATAAATGTGCACATGGCATCAAAGTACCTAATAAATATTTACTCTCGTATTTATAGAGATGAATTGCTTTCAAACTTGCTCAGAGAACTTCCTTTTGCATTGAGAAGCAGTTAATGGAAAGACTAATAAATGGTCAAAGTTCTAAAAGGAAGAGATGGAGTTCTCAGTACTAAATACACACATATATTGATACCAACACTGTATAGGCCCTGGAAACATTATAGAAAAGGATATGGAAAGTAGGTTAGAGTGGAAGGATAGGGAGGAGGGCTATGAAATAGTGTCTTATGGATGTCATGTGGCTATCACACTCATTATCTTATCATCTGCACCAGATTTGGCCTTGATGATATAGGATCCCGCCCACCCTTTTCTGAGAAGCTATTGAAAGAGGGTAGCTGCCAGAGTAGGAATAATTATTCTTTTTGGAAGACGGGCACCAGTAAGTTTCCCACACTCCTGTGGATGATCCTACATTTATTCACATTATCAAAGTATGTGCAGTAGCGAGAGGAGTATATGTGGGAGCTGGAAAATGGCAAAGGGGAATACATATAATATTACATTGCATATACATGTGAATATCTTAAAAATAAAGGGAAAGTATTCAATTCATTTATCCCATATATTTTTCCAATCAATGGTTTATTCATTATACAAATTTATTCAATATGCTATATACTTTAACTTTTAAAGTGAAGAAGATAATACATGTATTAAAGTATTAAGGGGTTATTGGGCCTTTGTATGTGTGTGCATGTATGTATTTGTGTTAATTTTGTGTGTAATATGTTAGGAGCCACCTGCCTACACATACACACACACACACACACACACACACACACACACACACACACAAACACAAACACACACACGGTCTTTATTGGCTTGGAGTATGCTAAACTAGATAGCCATGAATCCTAGGGATGGGCTTGATTTTTTATAAGGGTTAAAAGGATGATCAAATGCAGACCCTATGCTCGCCTGACAAACACCTTCATGATCAGGCTACCTTCATAGTTCCAAGTGTCATGCTTATAATGAAATCATTGACCCAGATAAAAAAGTAAGCAAACATAATTTTTATATGCTAAGATAAAGAAAACCCATGCTACTTTGACTGGGCTGGGGATAAGGTATCAGAGAAGACGAGCATTACAAAAGAGACTTGAATTGTCACATGGAGTACAAGCATCAGCAAGTTAATGAGAAAAGACAGCTTCAGGGTGACTTCATGACTGAAGTTTAAGTTATAAAAATATGGTTTTTGTATCTATAGACAACCTAATGAGTTAAACCAGTTACTTCTCAATTTAATAACCCCTGAAATGGAAGTAGGGTGGAGGGTTTTGACTTTTTGAATTGACTTTATGTAAAATGGAGCAGATTAGTTCAGTAAACAAATTGCTTAAGATAATTTTGCAGACTGTAAACTTTTAGGATATTGTTTCTGATAATAAAAAAATTATGAGAGTGATTCTAGCAGCAATAACTGCACTACACAGTGGGTATCCTTCTGTACTTTATAAAACGCTTTCCAGTAAATCAGTTTATTGAAGCATCTCATAAAGTCTGACAGTCATGATGAGTTAATGTGGGAAGAACCAACTCTGAAGTCAGAAAACCACAAGACAGGTTACTAGAACTTCTAGGCTATGCAGTTTTTAATACACTACTTAAGCCCAGACAGTCCAAATCTTATTTAAAGATAATGATGACAACAGCACTTTAATGGCCTACTTAGCAGAGTCATTACAAAGAAAAACCACTTCGGTGAACATACTTAGCAAACCACACTTTTTAGTACAATGCATTTAAACACTATCTCAAGTTTCATTCTGAAATAAACATTTCCCTTGGTTTTTCTCATGAGAAAACTCTCCTTTTCTACAGTTATAAAATATGCTACAAAACATAACCTTTTTAATGATTGATTCTAGATGAAAACAAGTAATTTTGCCCTTCGCCAATCCATTTTTCTAATTACACCCAGTGTGATTTTCTAAAAGTCAAAATGTGATTATGTTAGTCCCTTGATAACATTCTGTACTCTCCACTTGATTAAAGGTCCTTTGATCCGGGGCTTTCTTGCATGTGCCCACAATTCCACTTAATCACAGAAAAATTTGACAATATTTTAGAAATATACCAGGCTTAATTTTTTAGCTTCAAGTTTCCCTGTGCCCTTGTCTTCCTTCTTCTTCCATTCATTCAACCATTTGAGTGTTAGGATGGCTGTATAATCGTCACCGCTTTCAAATGTGAAAGAAAGCACTAGTAATAATTACACAGGAAAAAAAAGTAACAGTGAAGACTCACTCCAACAGGACAGTACAGCTACACAAAGAATATTGTAAACAAACAACACATTTTGTCTTCAGAGCTTGGTGGAAACGTGAGCAATGAAAGTAAAGCAACTATATAAAAGTTGAACTAGGTATATGTAAATTGTAACCCAGACTTCAAAAGGAGGCACTTAAACTGCTCTTAGGAAATGGAAGACCATAGAGCGATCTGCACACTGAAGCCAGAAAGTTGAAATATTCAGGGGAATGTCCTATTTTTATTTTTATCAACAAATGAAGGTTACATGTGGGTGAGAAGAGGCAAGGGGTGTTGCTGAAGTGGGAAGAGACTGAATTTTAGGGCTTAGAAGCTCTTGCTAAAGTGAACATGTGTAGAAATTTTGCCTTGGTTCTTTCTCTCAGCCCCATGCTTCCAGAATTAAAACTCAGAATCAACATATATTTACAATTACCTTGGCCATATAGCTAGGTTCTTCTCTGACTAGGTATAACTTAAAAATATCTCATTTGTTCCTGCCTACATTCTGCCATGTGGCTGGTTAGCTGTGGTCAGGTACCACAGGTCCATCTCACCAAATCTTCCCTGATTCTATCCCAGAGTTCTTTCTCCTCCCAGATGTCCTGCCTTCTATTTCCTGCCTAAAGGACAGGCCATAGGCTTCTGTCTACAAACATGCTTAGTCCTGAGTGATTCTGGGAGATGTTTAAGCAGTAAAGTAATATGATGGAGATCTATATTAATAGGTTTTCATTTTCATCAGTACCACACAGGACATCACTAGAGTGGGACCTCCTGTAATATATCAATGTCTTTAACAAATTACATCATGTCAGTTTTAATGCATCACAATCCTGAAAGAATGTAAGGAAAATCAAGAAAGCCTACCTCTGTAATACATAAATAAAATCTTGTCAACCAAAACTACAACAGTGGGCTGCAATAAAACAAAAGTCGTTTTACTCAGAGGAAAAATAAAGTTTAGTAGATCTGATATCATAGAAGCCGAGGTTTTAAAATGACAGGGGGTATTTAAAAGAGACCAGTGGAACCCTAGTTCAAAAGAACCATTTGACCTCAGCTAAAAGCCTGCTCAGTCTGCATAATAATCCTTGTATGTACCTTTTCAGGCCTGACCACTTTAGTGTTGGAAAACCAAGTGGTATGCTCTACCCTGGGAACACTATTTTTCCATTTCAGTATTTCTTACTGGTCTGAGGTTCTTTGTATAGAGGAAAGGCCTCATGTCTAGGAGACAATACTGCCCTTTGTGTTTCCAGCCCTCCCATTAAGTTGTATGAACATATATGAGCATCATAAAGTGAAAAGACAAAATAGTGAGAAATTAGCATTCAGAACATGCTATCTACAAGGACTCAGACAACAGAATTATTGCATATGTAGCTTAACATGTCCATGTGGAATTAATTACTAAATATGTGGGAAACAGGAAAGTTTAACATCAACAAAATGCAAAAGACAGATTATCAACAGCATTCTTAGTAATTGTAAGTAAGGTAGATAAATTTAGTAAATTATGGATTTGAAAATCATAACTGACTACCTTGATCTCATGATTATATCAAAAACTAAAAAAAAGAATGGATACAGAGGAAGCTGGAATCAGGAATTGGGAGATTATGCCACTCTATAGAAGGTACATTAGCTAAACAGTAGGTTTGAGAATGTAGAAGAGGTATACATTATCTTATCTAGTTAGAAGGGTCATTTTGTTTCCAAAAAAGTAAATGGCCCTCTCAGGTACACTTCATTTTCTTATCCACTCATTGAGTCAAATGTTTATGGGGCATCAAAATTAAATTAGGTCCAGAGAGAAATGTGCTCATTGGTCACCAATAAGTGTTTAGAGAGAAATAAATATGCAGGCAGTTTAGAAGTAAACTAAAAGCAATAGCTACTGGCTGCTGCACTGCATTCGTGCTCAGTTCCTACCCAGAGGCATTAGCAATTAGCTGGCATCGTTCTCAATCCAAATGGGCAGCAGTGGAAACTGAAACTGACAGGTATCTATAGTACCTGCATCCTAGAAACAATGAGGACATGAGAATGAGCATGAAAGATGCTTATGGGAATTTGTTTCTAAAAACACTATCATGCTGAAAATCATTAACAGAGAAGGCTGGAAAACAGTCTTGCCACAAATCCATCCAAAGCCTTAGCACTATTCTTTCTATGAAATTTCAAGAGAAAGAACAGGTCAAAGTTACTTGTTGAAATTGTGCATTGGAAAAACAATATTTTGAGGTTGTTGTTATTCTCTAAAGGCCAACAAAAATGCAAATGGTGTGGACCTACCACACATTCAATCATCAAAGATTATTGCTTGATATATAATTTTCAAGTGTCCACAGAGAATGGGTGGATCTGTGTTCAGGGATTTTGCTTCAAAATCACCCTTGGCAAAATACAGCATGATAGAAGACAGAGAACCACCCTCCTTCATAACTGCAAAAAAATAATTATATTTTGCAAGTAACTTTATCTTGAATAATTCTCTCTTTTTTAATGACTTGTAAAGATAAAATATCCTACATATTCACTTTGTTATGTGATAATAGCCTTTGCAGGCAACATGTCTGACTGTCCCTCACCATCTACAGCATTGGTCACTAATACCAGGTATTAAGTAGGATAAACACGGGAAATATTGGATAGGAAATCCAAATGCTATTTTTGTAAGATACGTTTTTTATTTATGGGACTGTATCTTTATCTCTGTGGATGTATGCCACCTATGTGTAGGAACCGGCAGATGGCAGTAAAGGTAGTAGGCTTCCTTGGATCCGGAGTTTCAGTTGGTTGTGTGCTGCCAGACAAAGGTACTAGGCATCAAAATCTGGTCCTCTAGAAAAGCAACAAGTTCTCTTAACTACTTCACCATCTCTCCTGCCTCCAAATCTTTGTTTACTTATAAATCCTTGTAAAGAATCTGATCTCAAAATGGGCTGCATATTGCACACATTGCTTTGATGAATAATTGTATGAGATATATGCGCCAGTGCTAGATGTTTTGAGTCAGTGGAGGAGATACCATTGCAAAGCGGGTTTCACAGTGAGTACAACTGTTAGGCCTGCATTTAAAGAGCAAAGACATGCATACAAGTGGGGATTGATATTTCCAGCAGGAGAAATGATGGGTCACAGGATAAGGGGTTAGTTACTATAGCTTTACAGAAAATTATTCACTATAGGTTAAATGGTACATCAATCTTTCGGAAATGTTGAAAACCTTTCTTTATCTATTTCATAGGACATTTCCTCAGTGCAATATTGATGGTGGCTTCGGAGGACTGTGGGACATGCATGAATCAATTTCTGAATATTCTGTAAGTACGCTATTATATATCCACTCTCTCAAACCCTGTATCCTTGCCAGTCCAAGTCTTGTTACCTGCAGTTTCCATTCAACTTTACATCCATGTCTCTCTCATCCATCCTATTATATGCAAATTATTCTACAAAATGTATTTCCTTTGATTACAGTGCTCTTCTGCATTATGGCGAATGGATTACTGCATATATCATAGCATCTGATTAATGCATATATCATAGCATGATCCTAAAATTCCTATTTATACACATCTACTTAAGACAGCCATGTGATACATGATCAAGAAGGATCTGGAAGACTTTCTGACCTCTCACACACATTTATTCAAATCCTTAGTATTATATTTTTTCCTAAATTTCCCCACATCTTTTCAGCTATGTACAATAAAAATACTCATTGCACATATATCATGTTTTAGATTTGAGTATTAGACAACTCATATATTATGGAATCCATGAAAGCATGCCAGAGTTAGGGAATAAACATACCTGTACACTGTTAGAGTTGAATAAATGGTCTGGAAAGTTTACTGATTTAGTACTAATCATGGAACTTCTGAATTCAAACATCACTTTGTAAATCCCATGGTCATCGCACTCTACTTGAATTATTAAAATAATTAATGTATAATAATTAATAATAAAATATAATATTTTAAAGCATAAACAGTATTTTTATACAAATTCAGTCCCAATCTCCCTAAATCAAATTATTAGGGTAGTCTGAAACAGATTCTGGCCTTATCATAAGTGCCATAAATAAAGCATTTTTTTTCTCTACATGAATTACCCAATCATCATAGTATTAAGATCTTGTGATATTACATTGTAATCTATTTCCTTTGTTGTTGTTCTTCTCTATGAAGTCTTAAGCAGAGGCTAGAGTGCCTCTGTTCTTCTATTTTCAGTGTCTTCCTAAGTGTTCTTAGTCAGCATTCAGGAGGTATTCTCTGAGATTCATACTAATACAATGATCCATGATAGCGAATCATTGAATAATGTCTATCACCAGACATCTCTGCATTCACTTTACTTCACTGAATCAAAGATTTAGGAACAACATAGTTTCCTGTTTTTTAAAGACTTTAGAAAAACATTATACTGCTCATTCCATAACTACACAGAGGAGCTGAGGTATTAACAAAGCTGTCACTACAATGTTAATACTATTACTACTGCCACAAGCAGAGCCACTGTGTTTTCTAAATTGGGACAATATTTCACTTCAGTTATTTCAATGTTTTCAATGATACATACAGAGTTTCAGATACTTCCTGAAACTCAATTAACATTTAACAAATGATTTTTATGATTATTTCTGTAATTGTGATTACTATATAAAATCAGGCTGACCGTTGTGGTTGAAATATGCACTAGATCTCCACATACCGATTGAATATGGTTCAGAGAGAAATGGGGTCTATTAAATACATTCTTATTAACATAACAATGCATCGAGATCACCACTGTCACACAGCAAAGATGGAATCAGAGGAGCAGAGATTTTCTCTGGCTCTTCCCCTTTGCTTGTTTATCAGTATTTTTACCATGCTCACAGACCAAACGGTATATTTCCCTCGGATGTTCAGCACTCCCTCCATGTAAGAATAGCATGATGACATAGGCAAACAACACAGTTAACAATTCTAAAGAATCCAATTTTCACTCAATTACAAAGTCATTAAAAGTTTGCAGAATGAAAAAAAAAAAAAAACCACCTAAGGTTTATTGTAACTGAGTGGATATCCTTAAAATACTATCCTTCACAGAGAGTTTTATTCTCTGGCAGTGCATGATGTGTTGGAAAGAGCAAGTGTGCTGGAATGCAAAACTGTCTGCTCCAATTGTTCCGCACAGGGCTGCTTGTGCATTGCTTCCTTATAACTAGTTACCAGCATGACTAGGTAAATTATGTAGTTTCCCTGCTCAAGTCACACTGTTTAAGCGTCATCTAGAAATTAGAAAGCAAATTCGTTCTAGTGTTCTAGTATTTCTTCCAAGAGTATTTGCTTGAAATGTATAGGTACTCAGAGAAGACAGTTTTAGGACCCACAAAAGCCAGACCTCATTTCTACTGAAGGAATGTGATAAAAAAACTAAAAGTTCAGACAGAAACACTTTTGGCCTAGATTACCATTATTTAAGATCCAGTGACAGACACTTTTCTAAAAATACCAGTATGCAGAAAGATGAAGTCTGAAGTCACACACAGTTTTGACTGTTTTCTTGATCTATTAAACCTGGCACCTCTCCATGACGAACAAGGCTTCAGGGTAGTATGGAAGGTAACTGATTTGGAGACCTAGATGGTCAGTCACATTACCATAATGGATTGATAACAAGCACAACACAGATACAATATTAACATTATCTACTTCTCTGACATTTCCATGTAAAATTTAGTAGGTCTTTGGTTCAAGGAGGAAGAACTAAATGTCAATTATACTATATTGTCTATGTTATTATCACTCAGGACTATTGCTTTAGCAGTGATTGCTGCTATTTATTGTGAAGTATTTTAAGATCGGGGTGACTTGGATACCTGCTATTTTATTATGATGATTTTCTACATTGCAAGTAGATTGCCTCTCCATTACATAATATGAAGATCGTTCTCTCTGTCTGTTTCTCTGTCTGTCTCTGTCTGTGTCTCTCTGCCTCTCTCTCTGCCTCTCTGTCTCTCTGTCTCTCTCTCCTCTCCTCCCCTCCCCTCCCCTCCTCCCCTCCTCTCCCCACCCCTCCCTCCTCTCTCTCTGTCTCTCTCTCCGTCTCTCTCTGTCTCTCTCTCTGTCTCTCTGTCTCTGTCTCTCTCTGTCTCTCTCTCTCTCTCTCTCTCTCTCTCTCTCTCTCTCTCTCTCTCTCGTATCTAGAGATTAAACCCAGAGTCTTGAATATACTAGGCCAATGCTTTAGTATTGAGCCAAATTCTTTTCCCCATTGATCTTTTAAAATCTGTACCAGATCTTTAAGAGAAGATTCAAAACCCATCAGTATATTATAAGTTTACATTATGTGAAAGAAAAGGCACATCATTTTGGGTGGGAGTTTCTTCCCCCTTTGGTATCCCTGCAAACAACATACTGGACAGAATTCCTCTTCACTTTCAATGCTTGACAGGTGGGTGGGAGGAAATCATGGGCAGCCTGTGCAGGCAGTGGGAAGGGCCATAGTTGCTGGAATCCTCCTCCATATCATTGATTCACCACGCAAATGTGCACATTTGGAAGTATGTGGGACCCAACGCTGGAGGAGCCACTCTCTGCCCATGACTCAGAGCTCTGAAGGCAGCATAGATTCACGATGTCGAACAGGAAAAAAGTACTTTGGTTTGAAATGGAGAAAGCAGAGGTGTGTATGGGGGTTGGGGGCTAGAAGGAGAAGATCTTATAATGAAAAGGGCACTGTCTGGAAACACAGCCAGAAGATTCGTGGAATCCTGAAAGAAAATCAATCTCTGTACTAGCCGGAAGTGACTATGGCTAAGCAACCAGTGCATGAGCAACAAGCCCTTGACACAACCGAAGGCTTTCTAAGCTGCTCTCTAGAATCGCTCTCTCCTCCACACTTGTTATATTTATAAACCATCTCAGGAGGCCAAGTGAGTCAGCGACTACATATTTAAAATATCCAGAACACACTACACCAGCAGCCTAAAACTGGCAATTTCTGAAGTATTTGTTTTAAATACAGCCTGACACGAATCGTTTATTCAACATTCTTATTTGGTATTCATGTAGCTTCCTGTCTCATTACTAACAAAACGTTGATGAATGTAAACTTTCTTTTACTCAGAAAGTACAGGGGAAATAATTTCCAACTCCTTCTGAGTCCTTACAGAATTGGTCATATTTACTACAGACATCAAACATCAAATCTGTACTTGACTGCACCATTCTTAATTGTTCTGTTATTGTGAGCATTATATATAATGGAAATAAAGATCTGAATGTGTACTGACTATAGTCATATGGTAAGAATTAACCATGAATACCCAATTTCACAGCCAACTTCTTAGTCTCTGGCTCTTCAAATCTTTCCAACCCCACTTTCTGGAAGTTCCCAAGCCTTAGGTTCAGCAACGAGTCCTATGTGCATCCAATGGTGCAAGTCTCACCATGATCAGTTATTTTCTTGAATTTTAGAAGCTGTGGCTTTCTATAATCATGTTTGTTGAGTGGAAGGAAAAGTTTCTCTAATTAGAGAGTTGAGCACTTCACTTATCTCTGATCATAAGGGTAAGTATTAAGAATGGATAGCATAGAATTATGTTGGTTTAGTAAAGTGGCAATAATAGGTTCTCCTCTAAGTTCTATGACATTACTAGCCATGGGTAGTTGAGTGGGTTTCCAGTACCAGACATACTGGGAGCTAGAGATTAGTCTTCCCTGTGAATAGACCCCTAATTGGTTAGTCAATATCAAGTGGTCATTCCCGAACCTTATGCATATAAGCAACACTATTGGACTCAACAGATGATATTAATGCATGTGTAACACACACACACACACACACACACACACACACACACACATACACATAAGAGAGGAAATAATATAACTGTATTCTAATTTTAAAAATTAATCAACCATGATAAATTCTTTATTCTTTAAAGCTTAAGTATGTATAGGTTCTCCGAAAACATAAGAGTGAGCAGTGTCAAACCAGGGAAATCAAGAAGAAGAGTAGGTTCAACAGTATTCAGTACTTGCTGTTGGTTAAAACTGCAAGAGTCTGACACCAGGTAATTTATTTTATATATTTTTGAGTACTGTGCAATTTTGAAGGAAAGTTTTCTGATGATAACTAACACAATTCCATACATACAACAAAGCTTAAGACAGGTCTACATCAAAACTCTTGTAAGGTTCACATAACATCTTCTGTAAATGTAGGTTCTGTTGATCGACTGAAGAAGCAGGTTCAAGGTAAACCATGATCCCGATAAGGATCTGAATAGGATAGCTCTATAGATTCATTGAGGTAAGCAGGCTAAAGATAAAGGTCTGGAGAGCAGGTGAGGTATAGCCATACAGATAGCACAGAGATCACCAGGATATTAACTACTCTCTTCTCAGCCTTCTGTTAGAAAACAGGTTAGACATCTTCTTTATATGAAGACAATTCTTGAGTGCTTAACATACCTGGTTTCCCTCATGCTTAGTAGCTGCAGACTTCCTAAACAAACGCAGAGGTATGTAGAACTTTCCAAAACCCTACTGTGAATATTAATTACCCCCATATGTGTGTGTTTGCACACAGTTTGAATGTGTTGTGTCTATGTGCTTGCATGTATGTGAACAAACATGTGAGCACAGGTTTGAATGCACATATATGTGGGCATTTGGAGGCCTGAAACTGAAGTCAAGTGTCATTCTCCAAAGCTCTCCTCCTTTATTCAGAGAGTCTCTCACTGAGGCCAGAGTTCTCCTAGTTTTGGCTGATCTAGCTAGCTAGCTTTCCCAGGCTATCTCCTGTCTCTTCTATGGCATTCAGACTACAAGTGGCTGACATACCTGCCTAGCTTCTTATGTTGGTTATGGGGATTCATACTCATTCTGGTTCCCATGCTTGCATAGTAAGCAATTTATGCAAACAACCATCTCCCAGCCTCTGAGGAACTGTTTTGTCAAGCACACTGCTTGCAGGCCATGCAAGGCAATTGTGGCATCATCTCTGCTCTTGGAGGACTCTCTGCTCTTTGGAAACAGTAGCATGCTCCTTGACAAAACTGACCAGTGAGTAAGTTGCTGATTAAAAATTCTTTTAGTAAGGAAGTCAGGAATTTATCTATCACTAGAGTTTATCCTTTGATAAAATCTATCTTTACATTGTCTAATATTAACTATATCAGATATTCTTATTGCAAGAACTATGTAAAAAAATCCATATGCTGTTCTCCTTTTCTGCCTGAATATATCTTCTACCTAGAATGTTCTCCATTTAATATATTTCTTATTTTTTTCTCTAAATCTCACAAATGCACATATGATTGAAGAATCCCTACTGTCTAGTTTTGGAGGGACCCATATACTTCTATCTCAGAAGTCACATGGTATATAGGTGTCAGGGACAGCTTTGCTTATACTTGAAGGCCTAAAATCAGCCATAGGCCTAAGTCAGCCTGTTAGCACAAAGTCTTGGGTCTCTGTGGAAAAACACTGAAACAGATGGCTAGAAGCTATTGTAAACAAGCATCTTTGGTGGAAGCCTGAGTAGTCATAGACCTTGTAGATAGGTGACCTTGGTAGATAGTACCAACTTAGATTAGGACAAGTGAATCCTTAGATTAGGACAAGTGAATCATAGGCGGAGTCATAGTGTCCTGTCCCCTGAACCTTCACCTAGCTGACACACTGTTCTGGAAGATATCTGTACTCCCCCTGAACACCTATGCTCCTGCATCATCCCCTTCCCCACATTCTGCCTTTTTGTGTATATAAACCCTGTGTGAAAAAGTAAAGATTACGGTTTGATCAGCCTATAGACAAGCCGTCTTTCTTTGCGTCTTTGCCTGCTTACCCCCACTCTCTTAGGTGATCTCCCCGGACCTCTGTTTAATGTCCTGATGGACAGGACATATAGGAAAGCAGCTGTTGCACCTGTCCCCTTGATAAAATAGACTTACTGGAAGAAACAGCTCCTGTTTGCTTGTGTTTCCAGGCATAACAATGTCTAATGACAGCAATCAGTCAGTAGTGTGTGGCACAAACCTGTAATCCCAGCATGTGGGAGGTATGAACTGGAAAATTAGAAGTTCAAGTTTACCAACATAGGGGTTTTGAGGACATTCTGGACTAGATGTTTTTCTCAAAAATAAATGAATGAGGTTTTGTTTTTTGTTTTCCCCTGTGGTTGAGGCCTCGTCTTGAGCTTTTCCCTTTCCACTATAGCATGTTTATTGGTGTAGTCTTTGTATTCATATACTTAGGAAAATAAAGTATGTATATGTATACATACACACACATATGAAAATGAAGCTATAAATTTAAAAAAAAGAAGGGTAATGGGAGGGGCTGCAGTGTGCAAAGGGAAGGGGGAAATGATGTAATTATACGGTAATCTTAAAATAATAAAATTATAATAAAATGAATGAATTAATTACAAACTATAAAATGAACAAAAGAAAGAAATTGCATAATGTCTGGTGTGTAAAGATCGCCAAAGAGATTAGATGTGGTTGAGGAAGAAAATATTGTCCAGCTCAAAGAACATGCTTTGTCAGTTCATCTTGAACAGCCCCTCAGCTTTTTGCACATCCCCAGGACTTCTAACAAGAACACTTGGTTTCCAAATCATGTATTCACAGCATGAATCCTTCCTCTTCTGTAACAGCCTGTGAACTATATTATAACCTTTGCTCTTTATTTCCCAGAATCTCTCAATTCCTGAGACACAGTAGCCAATTTTATTTAGTGAGGATTTTCTGACCTTTATAAGAAAATTCTACTCACATCCTTTGGATGCACATCTCTCTGTAAAAGCCACAAGTGTCAACTCAGAATCCAGTTTTTAGAGAAATTACATATTATTTTAAGAATTATTTGAGAATAAAAATGTAGTCTCTTCTGTTTCTTGATTTCTTGTGTCATGTAATCGTCAACACTAACCCACTTTAGTCAGTAACTGTGGGATTGCTAGCAGCTGTCACTGGCGATGTCTCCAACCGCTTCAAACTGACAGCTCTTAGGGGCCAACTGAGACCCTCCACTGCTGGGTTATTTGATCATCTTGGCAGTTGTGCATAGAAAAAGTTCCCAGTCCTTGTCCGAAAACTTCAAAAATTTCAAGTTCTTCCTTAGGCTCTAAAATTCATCAAATTTCTGATAACCCCTTTCTAAACTCTAGTCTTATTTTTAGAGGAAAGGTATTGTAACTATCTTTTTTATTCCTGTTTCTCCATGCCCAAACAACCTTAACAAAGTTAGGGCTCACATATATTCACACGTGCACACACATATGAAAAAGTATATTGTGCACACTTATGTGTGGACATGAAGGACAAAGGGAGAGAGGGAGGATAAGGAAAGCTACAAAGGGAGTTGCCTGGATGAGAGAGTAGGTGGATGGAAAGGAGGAAGAGAGATCAAAAGGAGTAAAGGAACCATTCTTTTCCATTTTCCCATTAAGAAAGAGAATCTTCAAATAATAAAAATGAAGGGCTGTAAAGGAAGTGCAGAGGATAAAGGAGCTTGAACCAAGAGATCCATGAAATTACTTGGTCAAAAGAGAGTCTATTTCTAAAAGTTGTCCTCTGACTTCTACATGTGCACACACACACACACACACACACACACACACACACACACACACAAATAAATAAATAAATTTGAAAACATAAATATAAAGTAATTAAAATAGTTATCATTACTGTGAATATAAATACATATCTTTAGGGGCTGAAGAAATGTCTCAGTAGTCAAGAATTCTAGGACAGACAGAGCCACATCTTAGAGAGACACTCTATCAAAAACAAAAGAAAACAAATAAACAAAACACCCACACACACAATAAAAAAATAACGAAATGTGTTTTGGGAAGTTATTCTATTTTTTTCTGAGTTCTGGGGCTAGGCTCAAGATTTGTTTTTTTATATAATGCTATAATGATAGTTTTTTTCCCATAGTCCATAGTCTTATTGTAAGTATATATATATATATATATATATATATATATATATATATATGTATATATATATATAGATATATGTGTGTGTATGTATATATATGTATATATAATATATTATATATTATATATGTGTGTGTATGTATATACACACATATATAATACATAATACATATATATACATATATCAATCATATATATAAAACATATATAAAACAAATATGTATATATATATATATATATATATATATATACATGTATATATGGTTGTTGCTTTGTTTTACTAGTGTGGTAACTCTGGCCCACGCATTCTTTCCTTTTATCATTTTTTTTTGAGACAGGGTCTCACAACATAGCTTTGGCTGATCTTACACATTCTATGATTGATTGGCCCTGATCTCATAAAGAGCCACATGCTTCTGCCCCCTGAGTGCTGGGATTAGAGGTGTTTGCAACCACATCCAGTGGCATTTACTTTCTTAATACCATCTACCACAGCACTAACTATGTCACATCCATTTATCTGTGGTAACTGTTGCAAGTACTCAATAATAAAAAAAAATCTGGTTTAAAATACAAATTCATAATTTGTCATTCAAGAAGAGTCTTGACACATTTATTTCCTTAGAAATAATGTGATCCCTTTCACACGGTCTAATCTGCTTTTCTTCGCTGAATGGTGTATCTTGAAATGTTTTCTAATTAAAAATCCACTTCAGCATATTTATTTCCAGTGTCTGGATTCTGCATACTCTAGCAATGGCATATAGGAGTGAGGACATAACGCTCTTTAGCTCTCATATCAGTCTGTCTACTCAGTTTTACCTGTTTACCAAACATAGTCAGTCACGAGGCTTTCTTTGCCTGAAACAAATGCCAGCCATTAAGAATGAGACTATCATTTGCTTGTATGTTACAGAATTCTGATTGGTTCTCAGATGGATTTCTATTACAATACCACACATATTTTGTTTTATCTATTTTATTAGAATAGAAGGATAGAAATGGAAATTCTAATGAAGCTGAAAACTGGAAAGAATTCCTTGTGGAGTCAAATTATTTTTCATTTGTATTTCTTTCAGGCTTAAATTGGTAATTAGCCTACAAGACACAGTCAATCTATCTTCTGAGATTTGTCTAGCAAGTGAATGAAAGTGAGAGGTTGTTAAGCAGAGTGAATACAGGATAGTTGAACTTCTTGACTCTCCTGCACTGTTATATAATTTTAAAAGAGACGAACAATTTGCTATAGAGAAAAGATATAAGATTCAGAAAGAGAATCTCTAGTGGCAACATAACTTTACGGATACTCCTTTGTTGTCTATTAAATGTCTGTAGAACAGCACCTATGTAGATCTATTATACTAATTAACAGGAGCCACAACACAGCCAATCAGGGAACTCATGTCTTCAAGATATCTTAAGACTCAGGAGCTTATACAGTAATACTAGCTCTTTTTACAACACTTCCTCAACACACATAAAATGATGATGCTGAGGAGGAGGATGAAGATGATGAAGAAAAGAACTTTCCCTAAAAAGGAAAAATTAAAAGGAGTGTCAAGAAACATGGGAACTCCTTTACACACCTTGTGACAGAAGGATGATAGAAGTGGAGGACACAGATGTGCATAAAGTTTGACCTTGGAACTTCTTACCTGTGTAATTTTGGACAAGAAATTTTATTACTCTAATATATCTTTTTCTTGTGAAATTTTGAATAGAGCTATGTTTCTATAGGTTGGTATGAAAGTTAAATAAAAGAAAGGATAAAGTCTCTACTACAGTATTCAGCAAGCTTGATTTTTCATACCCTCTCACCCACTACCACATTTATCAATAAGAGGAACACATTTTTCATACTCAACAGTTCTGTGTGAGGTCTTGTCCACTACCAGAGTTGAATATCAAAATACTGAACAGAAGTTTATTGTGTTGAAATATTTATACCAGACTTTAAGCACAAAACCCACAAACCTATTTTATCAAAAGCTTAGCTTCATAGACAAACACAGCACACACTGTGGGGATCCTATCAATTTTACTCTTCCTTCTAAAGATAAAACCAAACAAGTCCTCATCAATCATTTCACTGAAGTAGCTCTAACCCTTACAGTAATATGGACTGATAAGTTATTTCCTCATGTTTAAAGAAAAAGCATTGTGAATACAATTTTCTATTGAATCTCCTTGTTTTAGTCATTTGACCTAGAAATGAAAGAGTGCTCATTGGAGAAAAAAGTGAAACTCAGGGGAAGGGAATGCAAAAAATAACATGCAGATTTGACCCCATGTTACAAATGGTGTTAAGGGAATAGTAATCAGTGAGGTGACAATGTGTTTAGATTCATGTTTGAAAATATCCAGCTTCTTCTAAATGAGTCAAGTCTAGCACTAGAGACAAGTCACTCACCCACATCCACGTCATTCTTGTAATACGGTTAATCTATTTTCAGAGATAACTATTGAAATGATTTGATAACTCAAGCTTTAAGGTTCATAGTTTGGACTGCCGGTAACCTTTTGGATTGCTGCTTGAACTATGAGAGTAAAAACTTCCTTCTAAATGAGAAAAATCCTCTCTCCAAAATAGCTACTTTTCTCAGTTTACTACAGGCAAGATACTGTCTTAGGGTGATTTATAATTCACGGGGGTTTTTCTAAAGTAAAAGTAGACACATAAGGGGGGACTCACCTTTTTCTGGGGCACTGTGCAGGTGTTAAGCATTAGTAAAGCACTGTTAGAATTTGTTAAAATTGTTGTTGGTTTTAATGGCTAGGTGTTTAAATTCATATTATAAGCCATCTTTTTGATATCCAATTTTTCTGTATATAAGCAAAGATGTTGGGGGTGAAGCAATTTGGTTTCCTAAGTAGCAAGTGTTGGATTCTCTGTTATTGTCCTGGCTGTCAGGAATGAAAGTCTTGTTTGTCAAACAGTCAACTGGTCTACTTGTTTGCCAGCATCAAACATCTTCAATACTCCACAAGTGCCTTGAGACATCTCTGCAAAGATTGCAGCTGATTTACTTGGCTCGTGGAGGAACACCCTCAGCCAGAGCTGTTTGAAACTGTTTGCATTAGACTTTTTTCTGTCACAATCTTGGGAGAAATCTAGATGGTGCCACAACTATTTCCATCTCATGGCCAGAGTTGAAGTAGTTCCCCTAGCACTCTACATGAAGGACCACTGACTGCTGCTGAGAGGCAAGGTTGTAATTGCTAAACCAAACAAAACAAACAGACAGACAAATATCTCTAATGGTTCAGATAAATGGCCATGATTGCTTCAAACACTTCTCAAGCTGTATCGAACGGATGCTCAGGATCACTCAGTGGTTCTGGACTATACTACCTTAACGTCATCTCTTCAAGTTCTTGCACTGGGCCCAAATGCTATTGAGCATTCTTTTCTGTACTCTCTGTGTGAGCAGAGAGTACATTAAGAGGGAAACAGCAGAGACAGGAGAGCTGCTTCAATAACCATGACAGGCAAAAAAAATGGTAGCAGTCTCAACAGCTGAGCAGTCAGGAGGCCAAGGTAGGAAAATGGGAATGCAAGCAGATGGCTGAAGTGGGAACCATCCCTAAAATGTTTCAAAAGTGACAAAGCAGCTGTAATATTGATGGAAAAGTTGTAGTTTTCTCTGTGTGGGCCTGGCATGACAGGTACCCCGGATCAAATGGGACCCTGGCTGTGACAGTAGCCACCCTCTTAAAAATCCCTCTTAAAAATCACACAGGATGCTCTTGCTCACACTATGTATGGTTCCTAAACCCCTCAACTCTAGTACCTAGTCCCATACAGGGAAGTACCCTCATCATGGGGCAACACTCAGAGGCTGATCAGTAAAGCACAGTAATACAACCAAGCAAAAGATCCAAGCAAGGACCTCTATGGAAAGCAAGCAGGGAATCCTGGAGAAAACAAAGCTTTCTTCAAAGTACAAATATTGGCAGAACCCTAAAGGATAGATCCCTCTGTATAGCGCAGATCAGGAAGCTGAATGTAGCCTTGCTAATAAGAGAGGTATGACTAGTCTCTTCTCGCTACAGAATCAGTCTCCTTCTGACTCACTATTGACCATCCTTAGTCTTCACTGAAATCTTAAGACCTACACATGCTATAACCTATTTTTTAATGGTTAGAGAATGCTTACATAGGACACAAATAACCTACAAGCTTGAACTTCGGGTTCTTGTGTAGAATAATTCTTAATACATAATTATTAGTCAAATAAGCAGGGTTATAAATTAAATATATGCACAAAACATATGAAACTTATTTCTTCTTCCAATTGCACATCTTTCTTAATATTTTTCGTAAAACACTCATTGTGACAAAGGGTAAAAATGGAGGGCCTACAGTGTTTTACAAGACTAAGGCTCCTCATGCCATCTCATGACTTTCTTCATGCATTCCACAATCTCTTTCATTTAACAGATTAGAAAACATAAGCTAAAAGATGAGAGGAAACTTTTGTTTTCTAGAGCCTTTGTCCTGAACATCTTAGGCATTCGCCACCACCATGCTATCAGTTTTTTTCTTCACATACAAAAAATGTGAATTGTCATCCTTAACAATGAATAGATCTGCCTTCACTGAATAAAAAGCCAGAAAAAATAAAAGTCCAGTGATAAAGAGGAGGCATCCAGCTTGACATGGTTTAAGGAAATCTAGAAGACATTGGGTAGAGTCTGGAAACAAGAGATTCTGTGGGCATCCTTGAATGACTGAGGACACTGCGTATATAATTATCCTTCCGTCTTTGTCTAAACTGAAAACTACAGATTGGCTTTGTTTGCTGAAAGATAAAAGGGACATATAGTCACAGCATGCATGAGTGTATGTTCTTTCAGTCTCCAAGAGTGTCAAAGTCAACTAGCAGGATCAAATCAATTTCAACTGTAAAATAGATAAATAAATAAATAAATAAATAAATAAATAATCTGAGTAGGAAATAATGAGGAGCATCACTTGTAACTCTTACTTAACTTCTGATGTGGTCTAGTCGTATTCTTGGTGCAGAATAATGGGGGAGAGGAAATATAAAAACTTACAATAAAAGTAAATTGTTAATAGTGCCACCAATATGATGAGAAAAAGAAATGGTAGCAGCATTTAGCGTGTATCTATTATGTGTTAGGCACTATGTCATAGGGTATTTATAATCCAGGCACAACCCTATACAACAGGCATCATCTCCATTTTTTTTTTAACAAGGAACAAGTTCAGACTCAAAGTATTTAATTTGAATTAACAGTTAAGATTCAGAACAATGAGATGATTAAGCTAAAACAGGAACCCTTGACTAGCTGGTTGTAAAGGCTAGTGTCATAGGTCACTCGCTGAGACGCTGAGAATCAGAGGACATAAATTGTTATAGGGACCACATAACATAGCATCACAACATGGGACTTACTATATTATCATCAGATGTAATTCCCATATGTGTGTGTGTGTGTGTGTGTGTGTGTGTGTGTGTGTGTGTGTGTGTACATATATGAACTCAGAAACATAGATTTTCTGATCAGCATATCATTGATATTACATCAATTTTATTAATGCTTGAAGTCTTGATCAGCTTTGTTGGATATCATTCTCAGTACAGTTGAAATGCTAATGATAACTCAGAAAACTTTATTTCTATGTCAGAGATACCCAACCTGAGAACAGCTGAAAAACTCTTCTTGTAGTGTGCGTGATCTTCATGTTTGCCATCATGAATTCTGTCACGTTCAAAATTTTCCTCGTCTCTGACTTCCTAAGGTAATTATTATGCCAGCTATGTCCCTTATTATCATTCCCTTAGTTAACCAAAATTGTTATAACTATATTATAATCTCTAATATTTTGGGAGGAGACTTTCATTCTTGACATTTTAATCTATTATAATTTGAGAAAAAGTGTTATTTTCTATTTAAAGAATTGTTTAACTATCCATAGTTTTTATTTTATTGATTTTTTTGACAACACATTTTTCTGTGTTCTGAAATAAAAAGACAACACATTCCAGATAATTGTTCTTTTCACTAAAATGTTCTTTTTCACTAAAATAATCATTTGGTTATGTTTTGCTTATAAAGCTAAGGTATTATTAAGCCTTCTGTAATAATATTTCAACAAATTGTAGCTGCTGTTAGCTTATAATATGACACGTTTGATTGTTATCATGAAGATTTTCTTAACCTCAGGGTAATAAATTCTGTGAGGAACAGTTGTCCCTGTACTTTCAGGCACTGGTGACTGGCTCTGTCATCTAAAACCCAATATTCTGGGAGTTATAGGTTCAAGAACTTCTGTGTACTACTCAGTGTTACCCACTGCATTGCTGAATTTATATATTTTTAGGTGGCCTTTTTCAAGTTAGCAAAAATAATCATAAACATCCTTTAATTGTCCAATACCAGCAAGCCACATCATGGCCAGACTGCTTTGCAAATAATTTTTTGTATGTTTGTTTTTGTTGTTTGTTTTTTGAGACAAGGTTTCTTTGCATAGCTTTGACTGTCCTGGAACTAGCTCTGTAACCAGGCTAGCCTCAAACTCACAGAGATCCACATGCCTCTACTTCCTGAGCACTGGGATTAAAGGAGTGTACCACCTCCATCCAGTATTAAATATCATTTCATATATACTAAATGCCATTCTTGGATCCAGCAGGAAACCTTTCTCATCCAATTACCAAAATCCTTTTCTGTATTCTTTCTAATCATCCTAACTCATCAGATCTCTTTACTGGGCTCTATTGCGTTCCTGAAAATAAGCAAATGATAGATTTTGCTGTTGTTGTTCTGAGAGATATTACTTCTGCCCAACTTTCTCTCTGAGGAAATTAGCAAACCAAAACAACGCAAGCTGAAGAGGCAGATGTTAACACAGTCAGAACGCCTTACTGTATGGCCTCTCAATTTAGTACCATAGTGTATAGTGCTTAAGAGACCAGACCCAGAATCCAGCTCCTCTTGTCTGAATCCAGTTTCTGTCATTCAGCTGCATGTTCTTCAGCTAATCATTCCACCTCCTTATACATCAGTCTTATATAGAAAGTGAAGACTTAGATCAAAGATGCCATTACTCAACACAAAAGTGTTCACAACATGATTTATCCCATAGTATACAGTCAATAAAAGCTCAATATTAGATGCCATTAACTCTCTTGTGTAATAACTGTCCAAATTTTCCTTCTCCTTCATCTCTGGAGACAGGATTCTCAATGATTTCTTTCTTCTAAATTCATTCTTAATCTAGCTCAAACATTTGAAAGAAAATTGCATGTTTCCAGGGCAGTCAATGATTTGGACACAGAGGGGACTCAGAACTCCCCTGCATGCTACCTGGTCTTGACCTAACCCCCAGAGAAAATTATTATTGAGGGAACATAAAGGCTCTAGAGTCAGCTTTCATGGATAGAAATTCTGGTCATATTCTATTTTGCTGAGCTGGGTAATTTGGGGTCACTTTGAGCATATGGAGACTGCATTCATTCCAAAATTTGTACTTAATTGGAAAATTACCAGGTTTTAAAGAACACTACGTGAACTTGTTAAATAAATAGTTATTAGAGGAGATAATGTTATTTTTTTGGTTAAGAATGAAAAATTGCTCATCTGGTATGTGGGGTGTATGTGGGGGGGGAGCCAACAGAAAATGGCTATTATTCTTGCAGCCATCTTGAGCCATAAAACCTGACAAGAGACTTGATTACAATAGCCTACAACATCTGAGCACACTTTTTAGATACACAGGATCTTCCCTTGGGTGTGTGAGACTTAAAGGTGTGATTTAGAGCTGAGACTTAAGAGTATGACTTAGAGATCAGATTTAGAGATAAGACCTGAGGGCGTGACTTAAGGGCGTGACTTAGAAGTGAGACATATAAAAGGGGAGAGGCAGACAGAAGAGTTCAGTACAACTTGAAACTAGGAATTAGACATTAGGCAACAGATTATTAGGCAATAGGCACTTGGCACTTGGAGGAAGAACTTGGGATTAGACATTAGACATTAGGCACTACAACTTGAAACTGGAAACTTGGAACTTGGAGGCACTAGGGACTGGGAACTAGGACTAGGAACTCAAGAATTGGAACTTGGACTAGGAAGAGAGACTGAAGAATAAATGAGATTGAATCACACTCTGTCTGGTCTCCATTCCTCATGTCCATCCTCACTCTCTCTCTTGCTGAACCTCAACCTGCATTCCAGAGCTGCTTGGGGCAGTGCAGGCTAACAAGTTAGTCCCCAAGGCTTTTGGCAGTACAGGTTCAAACATTGACAGAGCAGTCCTTGACATTTTGGCCCCAAACGTGGGGTAGTGTAGTCCGCAACATTTTTGGCTCCCAGCGTGAGACAACTTGGGCCGCAACATGTGTGAATATTATTTTTTTAGACTATAGTACTATAGGAACTTATCATGTTATATTTTGACCCTATTACTTCTAATCCACCTTTATCAACCTTACAAAATGAGTGTAACCTTAAAGAAATTAATGGTTAAAATCCTCAATCATAATTCTAAGGCAGATTGTGGAAATGATTTATATACAAAACTGGTACCTAATTTGGTAGTAAGAGAATTTATATAATATATAAACTGAATAAGAACAATAGATGTAATAAAAAAATTTTCATGGTGATAAGACTACTAGTATTGAGTATAAACTATATTCCAAACACTGCTAAGTACTGGCTATTGGGAGAAGGGCAAAAGAATGTTGTTTTTTTTTAGGCAGCTGCAATCAAGATTAAAGGAAACTGGCATGAAAATCACAGTGGTGCAAATCATAAAGATGACAATGTCTCCCAACAATGAGGTACAAAGGATTTGTGCTTGCCTGTTGTGTAACCTGTAATTCAGGGCCAAGCCACACTGTCTCTTCAGTCTGTGTGGACAGTATTGGGAAGTGGAAGAACTAACTGCTTTCCTTTTTGATCTATAATGTTAACTGAAACTGTTGATGTATGGAACTTCATAATTGTCCTGCGAAACAATAAAGAAAACTGTGTTCTTTATTTTTCTAGACAGAACACCAAGGGAGAAGCTACATATTGATTTAGCTATTAAAAAAAATTACAAATGACCTGTGTGAAACAGTATTTAAACTAATGCTATGGTATATATGTTCTCTCTCTCTCTCTCTCTCTCTCTCTCTCTCCAAATAGACATTATAAGGTGAAAGTTAGAGAAAATGAAAGATACCACATACTAAGCTTAATTCTACTCCATTAAATACCTGGTCCAGGTCCATTAAAGACAGTTACATGGATTTCTATTTCACCATTGCATAGGTATCTGGTAACATAATAATGGTGGGCACACTGTAAATTTCTAAGGATACAGGACTTATTTGAGAGTCAAGCTCAGTGTTGATTACATATTGAAAGTACTCTTTCCATGTTGATCAGTTTAGGAATAGGGGTCCTTTTAGTGAATTTACTGAGACTGTAACTTTCTATAGGAAATTTCTACAGTTGAAAAGAAATCAAAATAGCTTTTATAAATTCTTCCTTGGAAACAGGTAATAGCTCTAATATATTCAGCGTTAGAGCATGAGGTGTAAGGTTTAATGATCCAGCTGTAATGTCCTGTGTGCTGCATTACCTGTCATATGGAAGCACCAATTAGATTTTCTTTGCAAGCAAAGCATAATACAAATTACTGAAGCCATGCTGTCATTGTATAGTTAGTATTCCCTTAAACCTGGAAGGTTGTTTTGGCTTGATATGGGAGATAATTGCATCACATAGAGCAGGAATCCTATCCTTACATTCAAAAGCATCATAGATCACTAGCCATGGAGATTCTTGGAATCTGATGTAGGTGAAAACTTTTCTGAAGAGGAATGGTACTGCAGAGTTCCTCTTTGACTTAGAACAAAAAGAAATGTCTCAAAAGCCAGTGAGTAAAAATTGCACTTCTTGCAAGGCAATGCATGCTATTCCTTGTTATACAACAAGAGTGATAACTGTAATACCAGCCAGGTGATAAAGCCATACCATATGTTTAGTCATCATGCCGGGAGCTTTACATATATAAACTTTAATCCTTCCAGTCAACTATACAAGTAGTACTGTGCCATTTCCACGTGGGAGGTGTACAAAGATGCTCAATGAATCAGAATCTTACCTAGAAATATGAAGTTATTGACTAATAGGTTGGTTTTAATTTGAAATTAAATCTGCATGTGATTATAAAGGCCAAAGTTTTCCTTCTTCACTAAATGGCCTATTTTAATTGTGGATTCATTAATATTAAAACTCAGGAAATAATCCTGTTTTCCTGGGGCCACTGGAGTTCTTTATGGAAGACCTGTTTTCCTAATTTAAGTCCATCTCAATGCTTGATAGGAATAACCCGCAACCCTAATCAGATGATTGAAAACCCCCTATCAGTGGGAGCAGTCCGCTGGTGCCAGGGACCCTGCACTTCCTCAAACTACAAACATCACCTTAATTTTCCATGTCTAACAAAGTTTTCATTGGAAAGAATAGAGGGTCGGGAATGAGGGAAAAAGAAAATAATATAGCGAGTGAGAAGCACTATAAACATGAATGATGGCTCTCTGGAATGAAATGATGTTTTAAGAGGCACTGTGGACACCTGGGGACAGTATGGGTACAGTAGGGGTTGGGAATCATTAAGCCAAAAGCTTTCCCTCATTTTCAGTCCTTGTTTCAAGACTCATGACCTTGCTTGACTTTGGAACCTATGGTACTAAGGAAACACATGTTTTTCATTTGTAAGGAAATCGCACTGCAGCAACTTCTTGATGCTCGCCACCCCCGCAGAGTCACATTAAGGGAAGTAATATTCTACCATGTGAATTTTACCCAGGAGCTTCAAAACCAAGCCTTCTAGGCACATCTATGCTGTAAAGTGGGTAGAGAGGAAGCAGCTAGATGTAAGGGAAGTGGCATTAGCTTTGACACTGCATAGGTTTTGTTGCTATCCTTCTAGCTATTGGCTCTGCATTCTTGGAAAAACTACTGAATTTCTCCCAACTTCAAATTCCTAACAACAAAGTTGATGCTATAATATCTAATTTTCTGTGCATAAAATGAAATATATCTTATGAAAATGAACACCGCTCATACATAACAGGGCTGTCCATAATCCATAGCTGGAGACTCAGACAGTACCTCCCTTCTTCAGTACCTGAGGATCCCCACCTTAGATAGGTTAAACCATAAGTTTACTCTCTAGGATCACCTTTCATGACATCTTTGCAGAGTGTGCCAATCACAGAGGTTTACTAATTAGGTTACTAATTAGTTTACTAATTGCCTGTCTTCAGTGGGTTATGTCTACGACTGGGAAGGGCATAGGAAATCTTTTCTTCAACACCCAGTCCAGTGAAGTGAATAACAGGCACCACAATTTGCCATCTTTCCTCCACAAAGTTGATGTAAGACATACCCATAGTGATGTAGAAGAGATTATCAAGCTAAAGATTTTGCTTTCACTTGTTTTTCTTCGAGGGGGAGGATAGCTTTTGTTTTTAGTTTTCTGAAGAAAACAAGACTTATGCTGAGGATTTGATTGAATTCAAATCAAGTTTTCTTGTATGTGTATGTAATAAGCAAAGTGCTTTGCTGACATGCAAAATGTTATCTAGCAGATGCCTAATGAGAAACCATCTTTTCTTCACACATTAACAAAACAAGTTATAGCTCAGACATATTCATTGTCATAAAAAATAGAGGAGGATGGAGTTAGTGTGGTTATCAAAAAGCTATGAAACATCAGGACATCTATGCACACAGTACATGGAGAAAAATTACCCCTGCCTCCTACAGATTCTGTAAATGTTAATGACTTCATATAGATTACTGACTCTACAGGATTTGACCACATCTAAGGCTGTACATGATGAAGGACTTCTCAGAAGCAATTGAATCAGATGCAAATGAAGGATGCCAACATTTTTAGTAACTAGCAATTAAGAAAGTGTCTGTGCATAAGCAGAAGAAAGCTGCTTCTCCACATCTTTGGACTTGAATTCTCTGCTGTTTACTTGATATCTTTGTCAGGCCAGGCAGGGGCTAGAATAACTTCAGTCAGCTTCTCAGCACCCAGAAGACAGGCACAGCATGAGCCATTTCTATGCTTCAAGTCTGAGACAAACAACTGGAATTCATTGCTCCATTAATATATAAACTCTTGGAAAGCATTACCCTGGCAGGGCAACTGCAATTCTTTTGAGTTCAAAATATAGGATCTTATTTTTGATAAGAGAGAGAGAAAAACAAAGCTTTTGCTACGGACACAATTTGTAACCACCAAAAAAAATATATGATATGCATACAATGTAAGTATGATATGATAATGACTGTGCTGTGTTCTGAGAGGCAAAATGTTGCATATGTGCTTGTGTCTCCTGAGAAGATGTCTTCTTTTCCCACAGAAGCAGTACAAATGATAGCTCAGGCATATTCACTATCAATAAAAAACTGTCAGTAGTTTTATATAACCCATGCATGTAGATATTTTGAAAATGAACTAGATCTAGATCAACATTAAAAATCGCGTTAACAAATTTATAAAGACTACAAACAATATAACATGTATTATTAATGTTTAAATCTAATATAATAGATATATATGGTTCATAAATGTTGTAGGTACCAATGAATGAAAATGAGCCATGAAAGTATAAAAGAGAACACTTACTGCACCTCAAGGAAAAGCAGAAGTCTTCACCTAGGAAGCCTTGTAACTATATTTAAAGTGTAAGTGCAACTGACTTATTTTATTTATTTATTTATTTTGTGTGTATGTGCATGTGTGTGTATATGTGCATATGTGTGTGTGCATATGTGTGTGTGTGTACATGAACAAGCATGTCAGAGGACACCTGCAGGAGTTGCTTCTTTCCTAATACCATGCAAACTGATCCTGGAATCAAGCCCAGCTTGTCAGGCTTTGTGGCAGGTGTTTCTTTTCCCCCACTGAGCCATCTCCATGGCCTAGGTGCTACTTGAATAACTGGTGAAAGAAAAAGTGGCCAGAACTTTTAGTACATATGCACATGAATAGCAATGATGGCTTCTCTAGCTCTGCAGTTACACTCCTTACTAAATCCATGAACCTGATGAAGTAGCCGATAAAGTATATTTTGCTATAATTTCTTCAGTGCAATAACAAGAAAAAAAAAGCATTAATCAGACCCTGAGCATTCCAGAACACAATAATTCTTATTCATGCATATGCAACAAATAAATGAGATTAAATATTTTAAAAATAACAAGTGATAGTCAAATTCTATCCTGTGTAAGAACTAAATTTCCAAGATCAATTCTAGAAATCTCTTCATCTATTTTTGTGCCCTTTCATTTAAACACCTTTATTAAACTTTATAGTGTGTCAAGAAGCCATTAGACTATTATCCCAAAAGGAGCTATTGGTTACAGAACCAATAGTCTTAGAGGACTTGCAAATGAGAAATCATGCCTTGTCTGTTGTATACATGATAACAATTCAGTATAAATATATCAGTCATAAAAGAATAAACAGGATTTGGGGGCAAAGAGAACCATACCAAACTCATTGGCCTTTGCTCACTAAAATTCCACTTGTATTTGAAAAAGTTTATTTCTGTCCTAATCACATACTACATGTACATTTTAGCTGCCTGCCTGTTCATCAATACTAGTAACATATACTTTTTACTGAGCCTCCAAAATATAATCGCTATATTATTTTCATGGGTATAGTCATTGATATTCATAACTTCACTTCATTTACACAATAACACCAGTTGTCAGGAATGAGCAGTCTCTCCTATGTAAAGACCAGAAAGAAGAGATAAATTAACCTCTGCAGCTCAGCTAGTGAGAAGAGAGATTTACTTTTGCACAGACCCTTAGTGCTATTAAAACCTATGCTCCACAATGGCATGACATCACTTGACAACTAAGGTTTTAAGTCCTTCAATCAGACGCTGCTTAGAATAATGCATGCTAGAACTGGAAGGAAGGATACTGATGGATTCCTTCGCTGCCCTCTTGACAAGGAGCAGTATGCTGCTCTGGTCCTCTGCTTATGGGATGCCAATAGTGGTGAAGTATCACATATATTGGAGGTTGTTTATGCCAGTGGTTCATTAATTCAGGAAAGCTATCATATATTTCACAGGTTCTAGGTGAAAAATTTTTATGTTAAATTGAAATCCATGGACAAGACTCTAGCTCCTTGACTTTCATTTTGTTTGTATCCTTTTGTCTCCTTTTTACCATGCTGCCTCAATTTAGGGAAATCATAATAAAATGTAATTGTTTTAAAACACACACACACACTGTTTTTCTTTATACCTTCTCCATGTCCTAGGCATGAGGCCCGAGAACACTAAATCTGGGTAAAACTTGCAATTGAGCCTCTTTTCTTTTTCTTCATAGGTTTTGTTCTTTGGTGTCTTCAGCTTGAGTATTGCCAAACACTCCAAATTTAGTTCTCCAAACAGTTGAGCTCTTCTGTGCAACCATGAACCAATCTCCATTCTGAAAAGGAAATTTCTAATTCCCTAGTAACTGTTCCTTTGTAGAGTGTCACAATGTACACAAACGCCACTTTTGTAAAATCTTGTAACAAAGTATCAAAATGAATTGCGATACTCAACAGAAAATACTAATTTTTGATAATGGGACCAACTCAGCATCCTATAGAACAAATCTCTAGGAGGTAGCTATTAAGAGTGAAGAGAAAGGCAGTAGATTGAATAGAGTGGTGAGGACTTCTTTGTATTAAATAAAGAAACTCAAGTGTTTGGTTTCAGCATGTTGATGAATTAGGTGCTAATGCATGAAGCTACTCACTGTGACTGATTTGTTGAGTTAGTCAGTGTTTTGTATTATATTTTTAAACAAGAAAATAAAGGTGCTGTGTTTTCAAGAGGGTACAAACAACTTTTTACATAACTCTTTCTTTTGATAGGTTGGCTGCCTGTAACTGGCCTGCAGCAAAACAGCAATGCTGGGAAAACTTTGTTTGGTGTTGGGGTTCTTCTGAGATTGCCTGCAGCATGGCCCCAAAGCCATGTTCTAGCCCTGTGATTCGGTTCCTGAGGATTATGGAGAAAATTGTGTCTCTTATAACCATCTCACTCTCCTGTGCAAATTTCCCCAAAGCCACATTAGGTTCAGAAAGCTGCTTAGGAATTAAAGTAGCTCAGGGAGTGTTTCTCAGAAGTTCCCCTTACTTGCTTTCCTTTAGACTATCCCAACCACACTCTTGCAGTCCCTGATATTATCTCTCCTGTAGAGAGCCAATAAGAAGAAGTACACTTAAAGCCACGTACGTCCAATTGCTTTCTCTGTTATGCCCTGTATGGATGCACCAAGGGTGTAGATTCTAATAGTGTTTATTTCCATACGAATGTACCCTGTAAGTCAAGGAATTCTACCCATTCATTCTCACCTTCTCAGTATATCATATACACATACAAACATACATACAAACACACACAGTAACATATACACAATAACACACACACACAATAACACATACACACACATATATATATTCTTTACTTAACTCACTCACATAGCTTCTTCCAAACTGTCTATTCTGTGACTCCCTCTTCATCTCTCACGTCTCCCGTCCTTCGTTTGAAAACAGCTTTCCTTCCGCATTGCAACTTTGTGAGAATCTTGGTCAAAAGAAGTCCTTTTTTGTTTTATTTATTTTTGTTTTTATTTTGTTTTGTTTTTGCTGTAGGTAATAGGATGTGAAAAGTCTGGACTGAGGTAAAAAGTTTTCATTGCTGAAATAAAAGTGTTACTGAGGGCATGGACATTTAAATACCAAATTAAGACTGTTATTTAGAATATAAACATTCAGAAAGCCTAGGCCAAAGAGTGGCCATCTCAAGCAAAGGATGCTAACAGATCAAGAAATGTTTGCTTATTTTCATGGGGTCATTGAGACAGAGAGGCGTTAAAAAGTGCCCCAGGGTTCTCTAAGTAGTAAATAGCAGCTCTCCACTTTGGAGCAAGGTGCTGCTTACTCAATTTCTTGCCAAATCAATGTTCACGGTATCCTGAATTTCCATTTTCTCACTTACATTTTCAGAGGCTCTCCTGATGACTAAACATTGAGTTCAGTGCTAACACATGCATTACACCATAACGCATAACAGTAGGCATTTAATTAGTTCTGTACTGGTGGACAATTAAGTTACATTCATTTTTTTCTATAAAAGCAAAGTCCATGTTACATTCAAATGTTTCTATAGGTGTAGGGTTTGTCCAGTAGTTGAAGTATGCCTTTATAAAGCAGAGCTTCTGAGATAGTCTGTGTCTCCTGAAAAGTTTTACTAACTTAACAAACCACAGACCTTGTGTTTGTCTAGAAGTCAACTTTAACTGCTCAGACTTTCTGGTCTAGTGGTCTGTTGATGCCCTCCTAATTCATGACTTCATTGTCATGAAATTTTACTTTCTCGCTGATTCTCTCCATCCCTGTGTCTACTGTTTCACAGTCTTTTATAAGGCATACTTTTCTTTCACCTGAACATGAAAGAAAAATTAGTTGTCACCAGTGTTTATTCTATACCCCTTGAGACTACAGGCTCTGACAACACAATTGTATCCTACATGATGTTTTTAGATTTACTTCCATTTACTCATGTCCAAAATGGGATTGCAATACCATAGGAAGAACAATGTTGGCTAGCCAGACCATCCATTGCTCCCAGTGACTAGAACACCAGCCAAGGAGTGTACAGGGAGGAATCCATGACTCCAGATACATATGAAGCAGAGGATGGCCTTGTCTGATATCAATGGGAGGGGAAATCCTTGGTCCTGTGGAGGTTTGATGCCTCTGCATAGGGGGATGCCAGAGCAGTGGGGCAGGAGAGGTTGGGTGAGTCGAGGGCACCCTCATAGAGGCAAAGAAGAGGGGAAGAGGACAGATGTGGGATGGGGAGTTTGTGGAGGGGTAACCAGGACATGGGATATTATTGTGTATGTAAACAAATGGAATGATTAATAAAAAAAAATCAAATCAATAAACTTAAACCACCTATCTCTTTGTCACAAAATCTCTCTCTTTTAAAAAAAAATCTTTTTGATAACTTTATGTATATGTACATGAACTTCATTCATATATTCACTCATGTAACATAGTGAACTTCATAAACTATACACATATCCACTCCCATATCACCTCCTCTGCTTTCTCCTATGGAATCTTCTCTCTGTATGTATGATCAATGCAATGTCTAAGATAAGAGATCTTGAACAAGGCCCCACCATCGAGTGAAGAATTAATACCATTGATAAGTGCATGGGGAGGGAGAATCATTCTTCTTAACCTCTACCAGGAAGATTAATTTAAAGTTTTTACTTACTGTCACAGAATATTTAGTGTCACCATTTCCATTTTAAAGATGACAAAATTAAAGCTTAACAGAAAGAGTGACCACCCAAGGAAACTGTTTTAAGAGGAAGAATCTGAAAACATAAACATTGTGTGTGTGTGTGTGTGTGTGTGTGTGTGTGTGTGTGTGTGTGTGTGCATGTAACAATAATAGTTAAAGAAGATTTGATAAAGTTGAGAGGGAGTTTAAGACATGGGAGAGCAGGAGGGGAAGAGGAATGGGTAAGAATGATATCAATAGAAAAAGAAAGAAAAGAAAAGAAAAAAAGAAAAGAAAAGAAATTCAGGAACTTCAAAATAAAGGCAATGGCCTTCACTAAACAACCAAGATACTGGAGAGCAGCAGTATAGCACAGCTATTGGTTTCTCACTACTGAAAGCTGATAGATTGCAGACCTGAAATACATAGAACAGCATCCAGAGCAGCTCCAATTTAGCTGAAGGATATATCAAAATGAGCTGCTTTATATTACACCAAAATGGGCCTATTACCACATTCACCCAGTGCCTGATTCATAATAAATAATATTACACTATCAGTTATTCAGACTTACTGAGCATTAAGCATCCAGATTCCTGCTTCAATTAATAATTCCCCTATTACCTTGGCATCTTTTCTGCTTTAGATGACCATTCTCATTCCCTGTATAGTCTTACATAATCAGACTGCTTTCACTCAGGTACAGTCTTGTTTGAATTTCCTTCCCTTTCTCTCATACCATCTAATCAAGAGAGACATCCTGAAATATTAGATTCAATTACATCAAGGGTCCTTGGTAATTTTTAAGTTTTGTCTCACTGCCCTAATTCAAGTGATATTTCTGCCTCCCCCTCCCATGTTTGAGAGGTACAGGTATCCACCACCCATGTGAGGCATCAACTCATGGAAGACTGAACTACATCTCCCCTTGAGTTTGAGGCAAACTCTTTTGAATTTAATAATGCCAAGCCTTTAAAAATAACTTTAATGCAACAATAAAGTGGGGTGCCATAAGAAAGAGTGTGGGAAAATTGGTACTTTATTACGTATGACAGCATGTCACAGAAAAAGTATTTTTGTGCCTCAGAATACAGGATTGTGAGACTTTCCTGTAGACATCTCTGTCCTGATGTTCGTCCTTCACACTCTGTAGTAACTACAGACCATTTGCTCTGTTAGTAGAGGACAGAACGTTTCTTAAAAGAGGATGAAGTAGTGCCTTGTTGCATTGTCAATGTGTAGTATCATAAGCTACAGATCTTTGGTCCTCCTGAACATTGTAAGGCTCTTTCCTCCGTTGCTGTCACCAGCAATTTAATCATAGAACGTTTTGTTAATCCCATTACTCATGAAATGAAGTTTCCTGTGACTTTCAGTTCATGTTAGTTCACAGTGAATCTCAAGGACTATATTACATGTAGAATTCCTAATTTGTTACTCTGAACTCTGTGAGGTCACTCATAACTCCATAGTTTATAGTATCTAAGGCACAACCAAATCATTGTAAATAGCTATTGTCTTAAGAAATTTGAAGACCTTCTCTTGGTTAATTTTTTCCAAGCTACTAATTTTCCACCTGTCTGTGTGCAAACTTGCCAGACTACTTAACCTATCTGGCCTTAGTTTGTCCTCTTTAATAGCCAATAAACTATTACCTGCCTCACAGGGTCATCAAGAGGATCTCATCAAACAATGAATGACAGGGAAAACAGCCCAGAGTGACACTTTTATAAGCCTTCTTGTTTGCACTATCTCTACAGATGAATGCAGTTTTTGTATTGTAGTATTTGTTTGCTTCTCTCTTTGATCCAAGATCAGAGAATATGTCTCTCATTTATATTTGACACAAAGGAAATGTTTATTTGTTCACAAATAACTATACTTCAACCTTTAGCTTTATTGTTTGATGTTGGAATACCTCTTGGTATGAAGTTCAGAGGAGAAGCTTTCTAACCCCTTGCTTTTATACTTCCTGGAAACAGGAGACCTCACTACACACAAAGAACCTCATCTTTATCTTTCATCTCAGATGGTTACCTGACCATTTTCTGATCACTTTTCCTGTCCTAACTTCTTAAAGACACCCTCTTCTGACAGTAACAGCTCAATGTTAGTGAGTGAATTGTACCCCTTATTGATGGGTGACAGTAACTTTATCCATTCCATCCTCCCTTGGTTTAGTTTCTAGTCATCCAATGTCTCAAGAAAGTAGAAACATAGTGCAATATGGGCCTGTGATCTAGTCATCTCAATTTCAACAGCAAAATAGCAAGAAGAACATGAAGAAACAAAATGTCATTTGATTCAATTCTACATGTAGCTTGTATGGAAAAGAAATCTTTACTGTAATAGCACAAAAGATTCTCTACTTCCTTTGACACATTGGTTGAAATATACTACTTCTTTTAATATATTAATGGCGAAGAGAACATATAAGAAATCCCATAGGTCACTGGGCGGTGGTGGCGCACGCTTTTAATCCCAGCACTTGGGAGGCAGAGGCAGGCGGATTTCTGAGTTCGAGACCAGCCTGGTCTACAGAGTGAGTTCCAGGACAGCCAGGGGTACACAGAGAAACCCTGTCTCGGAAAAAAAAAAAAAAACAAAACAAAAAAAACCAAGAAATCCCATAGGTTGCTCTATAATATTTTTGATCCCCAAATGGAAAAAAATAGTTAAAGAACATCTTGGGTCCATATTCATGAAGATGTAGATTACAGAGACAGCATCAGGTTTTTTTGATGCTAGAAGGCCTAAGTGTGGCTGTTGGGTTTCTGGCTTCATGCTGTGACCTTGGGTAAGCTATCAATTCTTCACATTCTTGTATCTAAAAAAAGAAAAGGCAAAACGTGCTTTGTTCTATCTATAGGGCTTTTGTGATAATGAGATATGTGTGCAAATGGCACAAAACTATGCAAATGTGACTCTTAATTTCTATCAGAGGGGCATTTCATCCACCCATGCAAATGTCTCGGAGCTAGCACTCAAATCTTGTGGATGGCATTCTTCCAGCTCATTTCCATTCACTAAATTAATCAGCATTCCACTAGAATATTGATCTGCACCTCAGAGTAAAAAAACAAGACAAATTTATTCATGTCTTAATATCAGATGAACAAAAGGCTGATTAAAATAGGTCAATTTTTGCCATGTAGAAAAAAAGGCAAAGGGACTATACTGACAACATACACAACCAAACCCACTCTAGCAAGCAGCCTCTGCATGGAAAGAAACACATTCATTTAAAATAAGAATTTGCTCCATGTGGCAAGTGATGACAGGCTGTAGTAATGGTACATTCAGTTCCCATTCATTCATCAGTATCAAAGAAACCCATCCATATGCAGAAACCAGCTCAATCTTTCTGAAATATTCAGAAGTGTAGTCAACAACTGCTTGTTTCTGTTCCAATGTATTTATACAGCTCACTCAAACCAAGAAGGAAAACAGACATTTCCATGTAACCACATAGATAGATCATCTTGGTAAAACAATCAGTATACATTTTAAACATATGAATTATCAAAACAATGTAAAATGATGAGAGCTCAGAAAAAATAAAACCTTTCACAATGCTGCTGGTGTAGCTAAATCGGGGATGGAGAGCACTAAGTAAAGTTAAAAGAGTATAGTATAGAGATAAAAGAAGGCTTGACTGGGATAGGTAAAGAAGACCCAGTACTCTGCTCTTTTTTTTTTAACACTGCAAAATAGCATACTTGAATTTGATTTCAAATCTTAGTTTGAGCATAAACTCATGCAAATCACCTGAGGGTAGGAAATAACTAAATTACTGGGTTCCTCATGCAAAAGTTTGCCAAAAGAAATGAAAAATTTTCATTTCTAATATATGGACTGGTGTAAGCAATGTACTCATTTAAATTTAAATTACTTTCTTCCTAAATATAATGGCTCGATTTATAATAATTGCTATTTTTTTTGAGTGCTGACACTATGATAGATTTGGCTTATCTGTAATCCTAACCACTATCCTCTGAATACGTGTTATTGTTCTCATTTTACAAATGACCAAGTCTAAAGGTCAAATCATAAGAATGTTTCCTTCAGTTATGTAGCTAATAAGAATCAAAGAAGAAAGCAAAAATATAAAATGACTGGCTGAAATATACTAGTGTTTCTCATTAGGATTGTAATGGCTATCATCACAGTCACCCACCACAATCACATGCTATTATCAGCCTAACCCAATGGCAAGAAAGGTCATATCAGAGGTGTTTCAGAAAATGGCAATATGCTGATCTCAGCTTGAAAATGTGTATGATAATTAAGCAACTGCAAACTGGAGGGTGTAATGGATTGGTGGAAAATGTTCTAAGAACTCACAGGAGAAAAAAGCACAAGTCACAACAGTGACCAATTTAGCTGACCTCATTGCATTCTTCCTATGAAAGTAGTTATAGCCTATGGTCTATACATCAGAATAAGCTTTGTCTACCTTTGTCTTTTCAACCCTTTATTAGTAAAAATCCTGTAAGTCCTTGCACATGCCCCATGGCATTGAGCTTTGTGATGTGCCCCTAGACCTCTACTGAGCCTTCCATAATTTTTCCCTAAGGATGTTTAAGCTTAATCTAGGACTTAACTGAGATGCTATTTTGCTAATTTATCGTTCCATTATAGTTGTATTCTGGTTTCATGACTTCCTAATGTCTCTCAGATTTAAAAATATAAAACTGTTTACTGTTACAAGTTTTACCAGTTCTTTGCAGGTGAGAGGGATAGAGGGAGATATACTTTTCTGAGTAAATGAAGCAGGGAACACAAAACTTACATACAGCTCACAGGAATAAAAAAAAATGACAATAATAAAGTCTTAGTTTAGGACCCACAAAAGACCACCCTCTCTCTGACACCATTTATAAGTTTAGGAATTTCCTCCTAACAACTGGTCAGTGTTCAGAGTAAGAGGCTTTCAAATGCTCAAATATAATGAGAAGTCATTATTACACCCCTCCCCTCGAGGCTCAAGAAAGCATGCAGGAAGAGGATAAAAGGACTGTCTGACCAGAGGTAGTAGATGAATTCAAGGAAACAGCATTTTCCAGATACAACAGGGCAGATGCACACGAACTCACTGAGACTGTGGCACAGAACGGGACATGCACAAACTCAAGTCACACAAGATACCAGCACACAAAAAGGAAGTGAGCATGAAGGCCATCGATAGTAAAAAAAAAAAAAAAAAAAAAAAAAACTATTCACAATTGATAGCTGCCACGAATCTTCAATGGAGTGATATTGGCTATATCAACCATATTGCAGTGTGGGACAAATGCTCAGGAGTAGTCAGCCTATATAATTGGATTCTACATTTTTGTTTGTTTAAGAGGGAGAAGATGAAGTTGGGTAGGTAGGGAAGTGTGGGGGGATCTAGAAGGGGATTCTGATGAGAAAGAATTGAAATAGGAAGATCAGAAGATACTATGTGGAATTCTTAAAGAATCAGTAAAAACAGTATTGAAAACTTGGGTTTCGAGAAGTCATCCTCAGTTGGGATCATTCATCATGACAATCCATAGAACTGTTATCAGCAGTTATGTTATGTCATGGCCAACAGCAGGAAATGGATAAAAGAATTTCTTAGGATAGATTTCCACTAAAAGTATCCACTACAGGTACCAAACATCGAAATTCTATTATTTTCCTAGGGAGCCATGGGCACATCACTCTCCTGAGAGCAATGGGTAAACAATATTGTATGTATTGTCATCCAGAAAAACTCACCTTAGCCCTGGTGTTTACATGGAGCTTGAACATACGCTGCCCACTTGACTGACAATTACCGTTCAGCCCTGGAGAGAGAACTGGTTTATCATGTGACAACTAACCCCCCATCACACATCCAGTAGCCAAGGCCTTAAGCATGTGAAGGTAATTCTGTCACAGAGAATATTTCAAGAGATTGGAGGATAACTCACACACATGGAAGGCAGGTGGGCTTTTCATCCTCTCAGCTATCAAGCATATGGACTTGATCCCGACTGCTTCTAAATTTCACTGAGCATGTTAACAGTCCATTCTCTCTGATAGAACATTTAATTTTTATGATCTTTTCTCTTTCCAAAATCTTTTTCATGAGATTGGGTCTCTCTTATTTCCAGATGACATCACAAGGCCTGTTCTGACATCTCTCTAGATACAGATATGGCATCGAAGATGATGGGCAGATCAACCTGACCCAGAGTATAATTCTGAAACCCAGGCCAGGAAGACAGAGGGTAGCTTTTGTTGAAGCTTAGAGAAAGCATTTCCCATTCTGTACCGCATTGCGATAGTACATGCTGTAAGAGCAGGAAATCCAAATCCCACACCAGCCTTTTCATTTACGCTTTCTCCCATGAAAGCGACATTCATCAGCAGTATTGAATATGAAGAGAGATATAAATACACACATTGACCTAAGCAACGGAAAACATACCACAGATGCAGCTCTCGATCCTGACAAGGACAAGGTGACTGAGTAGGCCTGGTTCTTACTGTGACTTCCTGAGTCTATGATTTAAGTGAAATTGGGGCCATAAAATGTTTCACCGCATGTTATAAATAAACTCTCTGACCTGAAGGACTCAAATTAATTTCAAATTGTACATCTTTATAAAGAATACATTATAGTCAGTTTGGGAGTGGGTGGATCTACTTCAATCCAGGCAATGATGATTAAGTTAAGAAGCAATATTTCCCAGAGCCTGTAGATAAATTATAAAATTTTTGCATAACTTTTTTTAACTGTATATATTTCCCATCAGTGAGTTACATGCAAAACTACTTCTATTGCTCTATATTGAAAATAATTCAAACATGCTGTGCCAACTGTAAATATGTCTTTTCATGGAGTGCTTATTATAACTTCATTATACAGAAATGTTATTAGATGCTTTATTGACATGAGAATTCTCACATGGTAATAAAAGTATTTTTCCCTTTAGAGCTCATAAGACACATTTACCTTGTAAAATGGATAGGAAATTTCAATGTTAACTCTGTGCAATACTAAAATTTAGCAGAAAGAAGACCAGGTTTAAAAGCTAGGAGACCTGTGTTCCACCTATGCCTTGAACTGCATAAGGACTTTGGGGACTCATTTGTCCAGCTAGCATCAGCTTCTTTATAAGCGAACCTGACAAATGGCCACAATTTCCCTCACCAGGGATTATAAATATGATATATTTATAAAATCTTTCTTAGAAGCAACAAATACCATAAAAATGTTAATTGCTCTTTCCTGAGCTTTAGAGATTGATCACTGTTTTGTAAGTCACTGTTGCCTAAGACCAAAACACAAGCAAAGAACTTACATTTGACAAGATCGTTTTTCATGAAGGGCTCACAGTCTGCTATCCTTGTGTGAATACACATGTGTATGTGTGGGGTGGTAGAGATGGAGTGGAATATTGGGAGAGGGAACATAGACAACTATGCTTCTAATTGGGTTCTGAAAATCTAAAGATCACTTGGAAGCACATAGTACAATCCTTGAACACTGAAGTGGTTCACTAGAAAATTTAATATATTGATCATTTATCGTAAATTAAGAGGTTTCTTATACCAAGTTTCCTTAAAGAAACCCATGGCATACTAACTAGAGGCTAAAGAGAAAGGGAACCAATTCACATTCTACCCTATGGAGTTTTTGTATGTAGATTTTTTCCCTATATATTTTTTCTTAGATAGAGGTCTTAGATAGCATCAGCTTGTGTTAGAGTGCTACAAATGGAAAGATGTGTTATGTGAAAAGCTGAAAGAGGCAACTTTGTAAGACACCACATACCTTCCACAGTCGTTCATTCAGTCATGTCAAATAATGAGCCTTTAGGAGCCATCAGTGTATAAATTTCATTGTAAAGACAAATCTTCTGAGAAGACAGGATTTTGAAAGCCCTGGGTAAAACTTCTATTTAGGCATTAAACCTGAGATGAGTTTCATATGATATGAGTTATTAAATGAAAATCTCAACACAAAACATGAAATCCCACCCTATAAAAGTTATTGGTCTGGTCCTTAAAACAACATAAGTTAGTGCCATTGACCTTGGTGGTTACATAGCATAACTGTATGCCAAGACCTTATTTATGAAGGCATCACATACTTTAGTTGTAAAATGGAAATCAATTTTAAATTGACCAGGAAATCTTCTCTCTGTCAGCTAGTTTGCATACTATTAATGTCCCATGGAGGTTTCTGGAGAACATAGATAGATGATAGATAGATAGATAGATAGATAGATAGATAGATAGATAGATAGATAGATAGATAATAGATCAATCAGTAGTCTTACTCAGTTCTGGACCCTGCATGCTACAATGCCAACCTGTCAGGAAAAAATGACCAGTAATAATATATTTATAGCATAGTTGTAATAGAGAACGTACTGCTTTCTGGTTGGATTTGGGGCCTGCTACACAGCAGGGAATTCCATGCTGCAATCTGTAATCCTGGTCAAAAGTCCATGGCTGGGGAGGTCATAACTGCCTGGGTAAATAAAACCTGCTATTGTTATTTGGCCACATCATCAAACTGCCTTATAAATACTTACATTAATATTCACCTAGGGTTTTCTCAACTTTGGTAAGAAAACTTTCTTTTCACAATGAGCAGCAGTCAATGCAGGGATGAATAAATGGCCAAAGTGCTGAGAACAAGATCTCAATGCTCAGCCATAAATGGGGCATCTATATCAATACCCTTTCCTCCAACATAAAAGCTTGGAGAGCACTGAGGAAGAAGAGACTCAACGAATGTGAGATCAGGAGAATGGGGTAGAAAGTTCTGTGAAATGTGGTCTGGAGGATAAAATCACTGGCCATTTTATTTACAAACTCACGAAAGCTCTGATCACCACTACTAGATCCAGCCAAATTGCAGCACAGATTGAGGAGATGATCCCTTATTCGGGAGCTACTGGCAGTTAGTAGATGCTAATGAAGGAAAAGGGTATGGCTAATGGTTGGTTTCTCATGCTCCATTTGACCTAGTGGGTTATCAAAAACAACAACCAACCAACCAACCAAACAAACAAACAAACAAAAGACCATGAAGTTGGGAAGGAGACTTGTTGGGGATATATGGAGTAGTTTGAGTAAAATATGAAATAAATATGATTGTCTACAAATTAAGTTCTCAAGAATAACGGAAACCTATTTAAAATATTAACAATCCTGCCACCACAGCAACTGAGATTATTCCTTAAGCAAGTCTAAGATCCTGAAAAGAAAGAGGTACTAAGTTAGACGACCACAGCACCTACTTCTGCTTGCCAGCCAACAATTCTACCTTCAAAATCTACTTTCAACAAGTCTACCTTCACTTTGACCATTTCATAATGTTAAGTGACTCGTCCCTGGTGGATCCTGCTTCCACTCTAGCATATTCTCTACTTTGTAAGTGACCGGAGATGTCACATAATCCAGCAAATTCTACTATCTCCTGTTTCTCCTCCCTTTCCCTGACCCAATACCAGATTTAAAAAATAATAATAATGTTGCCTTGGACTCCAAAATCAAGCTCTAGGATTTCACACAAAATAGAGCCTATTCCAATATTCTATGAAGAGGATATCCTGACAACCAGGTGCCATGTTTTCTGCACAGTAAAACTCCACAGTATAAACAAAGCACAAAAAAATCATTTGCTGAATAAATGAATAAAATGGATAGGCATGAGAAATAAGGGAAATATTTATTTACTGCACTCTTATTCTGCCCATATTTACTATGACTACATGGCCTGATTTTTCCACTACTGTTCTGACTTGACTATTTATTCTGTGAGGTTTTAATGAATATGTCCCCTGCATCATTGCTTCATGTTTGAATGCTTCATTGTCAGTTATTGTAACTGTTTAGGAAGAAATAGAAAGTTGGGGTTATTGGAGGAGGTGTGTTTGTTACAGGGGTTGGGCTTTAAGAATCTCACAGGCCCAGATGCTCCTTGTCCTTCTTTTTCTTTCCCTCCTTGTTTTCCTCACTCTCCTTCTGCCTTCTTCCACCCCTCTCTCTGTTATTGTCTGGATCACCATTAACAAGCATATCATTGTCTAGATCACCAATAATCAACATATACATATGCTGGACAAGACAGACACCCTTTACTTCAGCAGACCTCATCCTTTGTGCCCTTCCTTCAACTTCTTACTCCTAAGGACTTCATGAATGCCTCAATGAAAATCCAGTATGCCCATGAGTAGGAAAACTACAGGATTTCTGTTTGGAAGTCACTGGCCTCTTTTACTGACAACCAGAATTTAGCCTTTTAATCTCAGTAAAGTTATAGTCAGAATAACAAAGAATCTTTTATTCTTTAAGAGCTTTCCTTTTAAGTCAAGAAAAGAGGCAGCCACATTTGTATGAAACACATTTTGAAATTTTCTCAATGTTCTCTTTAATTGTATGTATAACGTACAACAAACTCCACATAATCGTAATTTTGAGTTAAATGTTAGTGGTAAGTGACACTTACTTCCTGTACCATTCTTGTTTAAAGAAAATTTAAATTCTAACCCTCCTCCTCAGACATCTATCAAAAACAGGAACCCTACGCCTAGAATTATTTAGCCACCACACTTGCCAATTCCATCTATTTCAAATGGTTTAATTACAAAGTCATAGAACATAACAAAATTGACAACTGACTTTAAGTTAGCAGGAACAATTTTAATAAATAAAAGGCTTTGCCAAATGCTTGCAGTGCAATAAAACAGGAGGTCTGGACATCATTTACTTATGTAGAATAAATTGTTTTCTTCTTAGTTGTAATTCAAATTCAAATTATCACATGTTGTAACATGTGGCAAAGGCCTCAGCTACTCAAACTCATGCCCACAGTTTAAAAAGATATCTTCAAGAGTAAAAGGCAGAAAATAATAAAGATATATACAAGGAAGACACTATTTCTTCCCCTTACCCCCTAGCACTCTAGTAGGGGTGACAAAAAGAGAATACATTTAACAATTTAGGTAAACTATATTCTTATTTTTACTTATTACTATCTCCCCATGACCACTTTCTTTAGGAAATTATACATTCTTGTACTGTTTATTTGAAGTTTGATTGTCTATGCCCTGTATATTGGCTATTGGAATATAACATATGTTAATTCTTAGTGTGAGTTGGAAGAAGAATATTGAGTTTCTACCAATCAACTTGTTTCATCTTCCCTCCCAATAAACATAAGCCTCTAATAGATAACTTTCTTTAGGTTCTACATTGAGAAGGAAACCAGGGCAGGTTCTCATTTGGGGAATTTTTATGGCGGCAAAATGAGCTTCCATGTAAACTGAGCAAGTGGATCTCCTCCTCTAAGTTCTAATATTTTGAGTATATTTGTCATCATAGCCAAGGAACTCACTGATGAAAATTAGGTGTCATATCTAGGAAGCCTTACAATATTTCAAGCAGTATTTTAAATTCTATGTGTCTTTATTTACATTATAAAGAAATAAATGGAAATAAATAAAATGATTGGCAGTTTTATAGCCTGCAGTCAAAGTAGAATTTGTACTCTATCTTTAGAGGCTCAGACCTGTGTGATACTGCCCCTTTGTGAGTGTTTCTTTCAAAACCTGGACACCATCTTTTTATTCAAAACTCTTTTACACCAGCATATTTTCCCACAGGCTAATGTTAAACTCTTGGTATGGAATTTCCATTCTTTTATCACTGTGAAAATTTCTCCTCATTTGTTCCTAATCTCAGCTCAACAAAACACTTGCAAGCCTAACTTATGCTCTTCCACTTCACATCACTACTATCCCTTCGTGGACATAGTTCATCGCCTTAAAATGCCATTACATTTTGTTAAGTATTGTTAGTGTATCAGTGTTACTATATTTCAAAGTGTCCTTCTTCTCTTGATGGAGAACTATTTCAGGGTGGGAAAATATGCCATGCCATTTAACAATCTGCAAAGATTACAATGGTTGATTCATAGTCAATAATTAGAAAAGTATAACAAATTCATTTGAGATTCTACTTATTCTCTAAAGTTGGAAAGGAATATATGGTAATAGGTGAGCAGCCTATTTACCTGAAGTGTCATTTTGCAGATAAGTTTGTGCTCTAGACTCTAAAATACTCTGGAGATGTAGAAAATTGAATACTCTCCATCAGCACCATGATTTTACCATCATTGTTGCCACTGCATAAAGATTCCCAGAGACAGACCATTGGTTACACATGCCACTCCACTCGTTTATACTTCTCTGTCTTATAGTGAACACTTCTGGATCCAAGTAAAGTGCATACCAACGGTACTGTGATAGTTAATATGAGACATCGACTATATAGTGTTATGGAAAACCCAGGTTGGTGCAAGATGATTTAGGTGTTTCTATAGTAATCCTTCTGACTAAGGGTGACATTTAAGTCTGTAGACTGATTAAAACCAATGGGGAAAGGGGATAACATCTGAAATGTAAATAAATAAAATACCAATAAAAAATGTAAAAAAAATTATCAACAATAAAAAAAACAATTACTATCCATAAAGCGGTTAATGTTTAAACTCAGATAAAATCAAAAGGCCAGGTCTTTTTGAAATAAGAGTGCATATTACTAGAACTGAATTATTAAAACTGAGATGCCAAATCCTCCTGGCTCTCCAGAAGTTTATAATCCATGAGCTAGAACTGAGACTTTGACTTTGAAATGTTAATTAGAGCCCTATAATCTCAGAATCCAGTGCCTTAGAAGAAATCTGTTTATATGCACAGACTGTGTGTATGTAGGGATGTTTCATAAACATATGTTTACATGTAAACAATAACATAAATCTCAAGAAAGCTTCTTTGTAGGTAATAGTAATTATCCTCATTTAAAAAATGAAGAAGCAAAAGTGTGAAATGATTACTCAAGTGGAGACAGACGAAGCTATGAAAATGGAACGAAAATGGGCTCTAAACAAAATAATACACAAAACTCCAAATGTTTAAGCCATAACCATTATAGTCAATGAAAAAAAAATAGCTTTATATCAGAGTGAGAAGAAACATTATTCCCCCTTCAGCAGAAGACAGCCCTTCCAGGGATATCAACCAAATATAGCACATCAAGTTATTGCAAGACCAGGCATATCCCTTACATTAAACCTGGGAAAGGCAAACCATGTAGGGGAAAAAGGTTCCCAAAAGTATGCAAAAGTGTCAGAGACACCCACCCCACACCCCACTCACACTGTTAGGATTTCTGCAAGAAGACCCAGCTACACAACCATAACATATATGCAGAAGAGGACAAAATGATCTGGGGAAAAGGTGAGTGTGGGAGGAAGTAGTTGGAGGAGGGGAGGAAGAGTAAACTGCAGTCAAAATGGGATATATGAGAGAAGAATAAATAAAAAGAAGAAACAGAAAAAGAAAAATATTCTCCTACCAACTCAGGTATTGTTTTTTTTTTTTTAATTCAGTTTTACCATTTGGTAAAATTTACCCTCTTCCTTTGTTTATATTTGTTTGCTTGATTTTTTTGTTTGTATTTTACTTTTGAATTCTAGAAATAAAACTCAGGTTATTTAGGTAGTCACGCCAAAACTAATAGATAACCTATAACACTTCAAAGATTTTTACTTTCTTTTCTCCATGTACAATGAATTAAACCCTGAGCCTTCCTCTTGATAGGTAATTATTTTCCCACTAAGCTATATCTCCTAAGACATCTTATATCACTTGTTTGTTGATGAGAATTCCACCATTTTAGTCATATGTGATTATCTGACTACTTTAACAAAGGTACATCTACTGTGTTGCCTCTAAAAGAAGCCAAATGGAAAAAAATCACACATGAATATTTCCATCATCACTTTGTAAGTGAACATGCAGACTCCAAGTCATTTGATATTATGCCCAAGTTCAGGTACCTAGAAAATGTCTGAGTCTGTTTCCCTGCTTTTGCTGACATTCTATTCAAGAAATAATTTTTATAAGACTCAATATTCCCAACATCTCTCTAACTCAACTACCTGTTATCTCTAAGTTATGGCTCATATCACAGAAGTAAAGGAAGCATGTTTAGATATAACCCTGGCCTCTGAAATATATTTCTCCATATAAGGACCAATAATGACAGTCTATTCCAGAACCTTGAACACGTCTTGATTTAGACTTTGAAGAAGTAGCAGTGAATAGTTAGGAAGTTGAATTCTAGTGCCTGGGTTAGATACTTTGCCCTGTTACCCACTAACTGAATAACAGCAGGCATTTTCCTCAATATCTCTGTGCTTCAGTTTCTTATACTGGGAAATATGGTAATAGTATCATTTGTCTAATATGTGATCAAAAAAACAAGTTAGTGCGCATTTTTAAAAAGAAATATGTTGGTCACACATACAAATATTGGCCTCTCAGTAAGTGTGACATTACTGTTATTAATACTAATTATTTTGTAATCTTATTCACAACTTACAGGATGTCTTAAAGGGAAAATACCAGTGTGTTTCTAATTATAATACCACTGTGACTTAGGAGAAAAGCAAGAAATGTTATAAAATGGAAACTTTATTGTATCAGGATGTTTCTAGACAGAGACAAAATGGAATGCATTTCTTGTGAGGAGAAAAACAGAGAACCATGACTGGAAGATGCAGACATGATACCCAACTCCTATTCACAGTCAAGTGTAAATACAAATAATATTAGAAGAACACTAATAGAGAAATATAAGTCTACACTATATTCTTTGTTTTGTTGTTGTTTCTTTTTATTTAGAGAGGGTCTCATAGGGACCAGACTGACCCCAAACTCACTATAGTCTGAGGATGTTCTTGAACTACTAGCCTTTTTACCTCTACCTCCAAACGACAGGATTCCAGGCTATTATATTAAGCAAATAAAATATATAAAACAAGGCTTAGAAATACAGATCAGTAGTAAAGTACTGCCTACCACATGTGAGGCTCTTGGTTCAAGATGGCATTACGGACAAATTTTTAACCAAAAACAGCAAAAGAGGTGTTTTATATCATTTTCCTAGGTGTGTGTGTGTGTGTGTGTGTGTGTGTGTGTGTGTGCATGTGTTCATTTATATAAGTGTTTAAATAGTAGAGGACAGAATATTGGTTGAAGAGGTATGGTATAATAAGAGAATCACAAAATTCTGTCTTTTACACACACTCATGTGCACACACAAAAACACACAGCTGGTGGGAAACACTGGCCTAGGAGTCAAAATATTTGAGATATTATTTTAGACATATTATGTGATTATTGAGCAGCTTTTGGTTATAAAAGTCTTCTTCTTTCAGGGGTCAAAGTAGAAATAACAGGAACTCTATACAATACAGGTGTAGGCAGGAGCCCAACTTGCCCTGAGCCTGCTGAATGAGAGTAGACAAGCCATCCATTCTGAATGCACCAGATAAAACACAAAGTGCTGGTTTCCTGTGGAGGGTTTAAGAGTGTATGCTCAGGAGAGTACTTTCACTAAGGTATTTGTGCCTTTGTCTTCAGTCTCCATTTTCCTCTCCTAAAGGTCCTTTCCCTGGTCTGTAGTTGTGTGGGTGGTACCACTATCTAAGTTTAGCAGGCTGTACTGTATTTGCTCTGCTGAATTGATTTTCCTGGCCACTTCGGTGGAATTGCGTGTTTATCACAATTGTTTCGTCTTTAAGCAGCTGAGTTTTAAAGGAAGGTTTCATCAAATGCTCTCTGAATGCCAAAAGTATCCATGAATAATCAAACAGAAAGAGATCAGCTCCTAGATAGCATCCCTGTGGAGAGAATTGCTGTGATCAAAATGCCTCCTTCAGTGAATGACCTTCCTGATAAGACAAAATTGAAACGGCATATAATGCATTATCCTTTACTTTGTTCCACACTTGATTCCTCCAGACTGCATCCATCAAGCCTTTGCATGATAGGAAGAAATACTGAAATATTTTCAAAACATCCCTTGGTAGTTTTCAATGTGACCTTTCATAATGATGACATTTTGTATCTGAGTCTGAGCATCAAATCATTTACTAAAAGTTATTGTCTTTTCTCCCCTATTTCTATATGCAGTTGTCAACTATGTCTTACAATTTTTTTGCATTCTGCTTATTATATAAAGGGCATCAACTTTTTAGCCAGTAAGACATAAAAACTGTGCAGAAACAGAGGATAGTCGATAATTTCAAAACAGACTTGAGAACCTGCAAAAGGATGGACTTGTTCTAGGAACTAGGGCTAAAAATATAAGCAAGTTCTCTGATCTCACCTGTATATAGCTGGAGAAGCATATAGTAGACCTGGTTTGATTAAGTGTGATAGAGAAAAATAAAACAAAAAGGGGAGAGGAATAAGAAGTATGGGTCATTGGAGAAAGATTTATGAACAATTTAAGATAAGAGCTAAACATGGTAAAAGGTAAGCATGTAGCTGTCAGTCATAAGTCAGTTGTGGGATGCTCAAATGAGGTAAACAATGCTTCAGGCCTTGAGGTGGAAGTTTGAGCCTATTTTTTTATTCATTTCTTTGTTTCTTTGTTTCTTTGTTTCTTTGTTTCTTTCTTTGTTTCTTTCTTTCTTCTTTCTTTTGTTTTATTTTGTTTTAAATAGCAATAATGGTGCACATAGGAGATGAGCTGGGAGGGAAACACATCTACTATCAACGAAGACTGTGTGTGTCAAGGCAAGAAAATGGCATAGCACTCTCCAACTGTTAAGATGCACAGAGTATATTAACAGTCACTGATTTCTAAGGTGTATATTGCCAATGATCGTGTCCTGTTATAGACTTACTTGCTAATTCATTTTGCTGTTGTTTACTTATTCTAACAAGGCATGAGCATCTACAATATAAGGTGACACACATTCACCAAATCTTTGCTTTCCTTGAAGAGCACACATCTTGGCCTCATTTCCCAGCATCCCTTGCAGTAGTCAAGCTTTTATGTCTAGTTCTTTAAATACCTCTCTAGAGTCTCTTCATGATTGCTTTCCATGTCTGCCAGCTTGAGACAAACAGCAGAGGACTCAGATATGCTGGGGTGGCTAAAATTCATTAAGAGAAAAAATTTATATCTAAATAGAATTCAACTGTCTTATCTTCAACTTCTTCAACCACCACAGAGGCATGGGCTATGATGTAACAGAGATATAAATCTGTCTATATTAAGCCACTGAGGCTATTCTAACAGTAACCTTGATAAGTGCTAGGATCTCACCTGCAGCAGGAAAAAACAGAAGCCTTTTCAAGGTAGGTGAAAAGTGTCTCAACAAGATCTATGTCTTGGGAAGAAAAGGAGATTGTTTAACACTAATATTAAAAATATTAAAAAGTTTCCAAATGAAGACAAAGCATGTATCAGGAATTAAAGAAAGACTGAAATTAAGCTAATTCATAAAGTATCTTTATAGCAAAAAAAAAAAAAAAAACCACATACAAAGGTCACACAGGTGCAACAAGACAGGGCTCCTGGTCACAATTGCAAAGTTATTTTCTTTTCTGGAGCAAACAGCATATGATAGTAAGTTAGGTAATAGTCAGAATTTAAAGACCCTTCACATCATTTAAAGGTAGTAAAGTTTCACCTTTGAATGGGTTGGAAAATAAAGTAACATGGTCATTGTTCGTTACAGTTTTGCTCCTGGTTTCATTTACATTACAGGTCTTTGGACTCCTTCATCACGCATACTCTCATTAACTGGATATGTGCATTACCAGCGCAGTTCCTGCATGATTGGAGAACAATCTCTCTCTTCCATGTTTAGACAGGAGGCAGTCATGCAAAATACTTTTCACATTTCAGTGAGAAAGTCACTCTGGAAAGACATGGTTTTACTATGGAAAAGGAGTTACTTCAGGGATGTACTGTGAATGTGGGCCTTCCCAGGACAGAAGGCCATCAAAGAGCAGAGTTTCGTAATAGGCAACTATGTGTTTACCACAAGTAAAAGCATCCCAAGTTAGTAATTATAGCCACCAGGTGCATGTACAATTTCTAATTCTGGGTCCATTGCCTTTGGTAATGTATTAAGTCCAAGAACATTAAAATATCTATTGACCAAAAATAATGTTGTGCACTTTATAAACTCTGTCACCAACCAAAACATTAGCTATATGGCCAGTGAAATCTTCATTACAGTCAAGGAAACAACTTTCAAGCAGTTAACACCACCCATGTACTGTATGGGTAGAGTCCTAATCTGAACCTTTACAAATTTGCATCACATCCTAATATCTATAACATCACAGCAATGTGGCTATTTATTTCATTCAGTTTCAAGGGTTTATAGCCTAAAGTAGGAATACTGATAGCGCCAGAATTTTATGTTAAAAACATGTCTATGAACATAGCTTTTGTCTCCCTTTATTTTAGTTAGAGCTAGGGAATACAAAATATAATTTGCTTCTTAATGGTGGATTTTTTAAAAGTATTGCTTTTATGTTTTGATTTAATTATTGAAGAGAAAAATAAGTAATTCGCAGCCTCTGCCTAGCAAGTCTTAAATAACAATGACTTGCTATAATTAGCCTGGACTTCACTATTCTGACATTTGCTCAAGCATCCCCACAGTGCAAGCCTTACAGGTTGAGAAAGCAAGTGTTTCATCAGACAGGAATCCCACTCTTTTCTTCCCATTCATCCTTCTGACACTTTTTAGATGTATACTTAAGACAGCACCACTCTTGACCACAAAGCAGAACACTGCAACTCTATAAAGGTTCTACAGCTTGATGAGCAAGATGACAGTCTCTGATGAAGGTTATAGAGCTTTCTGCTCTAGGCACCTGGTGGCATATGATCACTACTGATATAAAGGTGATATGGACAGAAAATTCTGGAATTACCTGAAATCTTTTTTCAATAACTCAGGCAAGTTTTAATATATTTAATGGCTGGTGTTAGCTTCCCCTTTCTCCTCTTGCTGTAATATTGGCTTCTGAAATTAATCTCTGTTACTCTGAGAACAAACTAGAAAGGTATTTGCAGAACTAAGTAAAAGGCAGCTGGCTCCACACAGATTTGTGAAGAAAGGGTATTGATCTTCCTGTGCTTACTCAGAGTTGAGAATGAATAGTATTCGATGTCCAGACAAGTCTGTTAGCTGTCAGCATATCCTTCCACCCCCTGACCCCTAGTCCTAGTAGCTGATATTAATAGCAGCTTCTTAGTCTTAGGGGTAGCATGGCAAAATATTGCCAACTCATAGAACTATTCATAACAGTATGGAAATGGCTTTAGCAGAACTAAATGGAGATGACCTATTAGCCTATGGGGTCCTAAACTATTTCTGTCTTTCAGAAGAGCAGAGAAAAACAATGAGTCAAAACCTAAAAGATGACTCATAATTGGGCATGTGAAATATATCTGTTTCGAAAAAAGAGACTAAACAGAAATATGTACCAGGCAAAAGACAAACAAGAAGGAGGAAAGGAGAGAGATACCAAGCCCAGGAAAACCTGGTAAATAATTGAACACTAAAGGATAAATGGGTTGTCTGGGATAAATCATCTTAATTGTTCCTTAAGCAGTAACTAGGTTTAGTTTCCTTTATCTTACCTATATCTGCATTCAATGTGTTAGGCACTATCCCAGCGTAACATAGCCTGTGTCCAGCAAGTCTTCAATAATCAAAAGCATGAATAAATCATGAAATATGTAAGTAGAAAATGATGGACAGGGTTTCCAGAGATGCTTCTTAAATTGGAGACAGTCATCTGAGGCACTATGCTTTCCTTTCTCTCTAATTTGGCCCTACCACCTAGAATGCAATTCATACAGATGGTTCTCTAGCAGCCATTTTGTGCCTGGTCATGAACTTAGCGAAAGAAAGCACAGACTGATGGAATAAAACATGATAGAAAAATAAAGCCTATCCCATTATTACATAGCAAACTTGCTCTACTATTTTTTACATAAAAATAAATAAATATTTCTTAGCTATTATTATTTCTGGTTTACATTATATGCAGCCAAAATTCATTCTAATTATCTTGCAAAGGAACTATATAGAGTGTTTCAAAACAGGCCCAGATTTTTAATCCTGTCAAATATGAGTTATTGCTTCTTTGTACAAAATCAGGATATATACTGCAGGGTAATTAACGAGATTATAGGTATTACAAATATAAGTACCTTACATGTGTCAAGTGTTCAATAAGTTATAGCATCATCATCTGAAAGTGAAAAACACTAAATTCATAAGCAAATATTTTCTGAAGTCCTAGATTCTAAAAAACAATTCCACAAAAGCAAAACAAACAACTTTACAGAGTGCATTCTAAAAAACTTGAATTGACTCTAGGGAAAAGAGCAAATTAAAACATTTCAAATTACATGTATTTCCTCTATACAGAAAGGTTTATGGTACTTTAAAAATACAATTCGGATAGTACTTTCTTTCTGAGGATGCCATGCCTGTTTCTCAGTGCAAAATATCCCTTACTCTACCTATTTACCTCAATTTGAGAACCAGAATAAAAATAACACCATACAAGCACAAATGTTGGTCTCCTCTCTTCTGAAAAAGATGAGTAACAGTGTCCATTAACTTTGAGAGTGAACTACATTTGGACTGAGGCTCAGACCATGAAATACCACTTCTATTATTTAGTTTCATGGAATTCGGAAGCACGGTCCATGAGGTTTAGGGTAGTATCGGAAGACACATATTCTCTGTGGGCAAATCTTAGGAAAGTTGTCCTAGAACTGAAAGTTAAGAGAGTTGGAGACCACAGAGCCAATGGTATATAATGACAAGCCCATCTCTAAACTTCTCCATCTTCCTGAATTATTCGGAAGAAGACTGAATTGCTTGCAGCAATATTGTATTGAGACAAAGCATTCTTACCAAAATATCTTACATTCAAAGGGACTAGATATTTTGCTGGCCCTTATATCCCAGTAAATAGGATATCTCAAAGTCACCTGAGACATAAGACTGCTATCCTACTGAGTAATCAACTTGTTTGTTCAGCTTGTCTTTAAGAAAACAATGGAATGGCCAACCTTACTCTTGCTTTGAGTTTTCTATGTAATCAACTTTTACAATCAAAGCTAATACAGGGCTATAACCTTAAGATATTTCTTTCCCATATGATTCATTTCATGCTGTTAAATAAAATACAGAAAAAGGGCCCTTTGTTAGAGACACACAGTGCCATACAGATAAAATATCATATAAGATGCTTACAGATATGTATTAAGACTCATACCAGAGATAGATTATAGATAGAACAGAAAGAATAGCTACAAAAAATAGAAGAAACAGAGAGTGGACTGGAGAATTCAAATCTGGGTGTGCACTTCATCAGCCTACTCCAAAAGTAAATCTTTGATTCCTTTACTTAATGTGACACCTGACTCTATTAATGTGTTTAGTCAACTTACTATGTTCGACAGCAAACTCAACTGGGGACTACATATGATCCAGAATCGTTTTCTAATAGGTACTTGTACTTCCCACAGTCTTTTTGATTCAAAGACTTGAATTAAGTAAATTATCAAGACACAACTCTGCTTTCAGGCTGTGAGTTATGATGTAACACAACATGGATAGATGGATAGATGGCAATATTTACTGAGCTGTACTAAGTAACAAACACTATGGTAGTTTCTTCTAACTTCAAAATCAGTGCCCTTCCTCTAACAAGGTAGACTAACTAAACTACAAGTTCTGGGTTCCATTGAGAAACTCTGCTTTAGTAAATGAGGTAAATTTACTAAGGAAGACCCTTCATATGAGCCTCAGGCCTCTAGAAACACATTTACATATATGCCCATATAATTGCAAACATGTATACAAACACATGCATACTACACACAACAACAAATATAATAATTAATGATCTTGTATCCTGCTAACTTCAGAGTCACAGATCACTGTGGGGAGCTGACAGAAGGCGGCTATCATCCACGCAGCCATCTTGAGCCATATACCCTGACAAGAGACTTGATTACAATAGCCTACAACAGCTGAGCACACTCTGATAACATCTTGTTTTAGATACCCAGGATCTTCCCTTGGGTGTGTGAGACTTAAAGGTGTGTGACTTAGAGATCAGATTTAGAGACAAGACCTAAGGCATGACTTAAAGGCGTGACTTAAAGGCATGGCCTAGAAGTGAGACATATAAAAGGTGAGAGGCAGACAGAAGAAATTATTAGGCACTCAGAAGAGAAACTAGGAATTAGAATTTAGGTATTAGGTACTTGGCACTTGAAGAAAGAACTCAGAACTTGGAGGCACTAGGGACTAGGAACTAGGGACTAGGAACTCAAGGCTTGGGACTTGGACTAGGAAGAAAGACTGAAGAATAAACAGGATTGAATCACACTCTGTCTGGCCTCCATTCTTTGTGTCCGTTCCACTCTCTCTCTTGCTGAACCCTGACCTGCAGACCGGAGCAGCTTGAGGCAGTGAGGGCTCTAACAGTTTAGCCCCCAAGGCTTTTGGCAGTGCGGGTTCCAATATTGATAGAGTGGTCCCTGACATTTTGGCCCCCAAGTGTGGGGCAGCTTGGGCCGTGGCAGATCACTTTAAATTTCTATTCAAATTTTGACTTTTTATTAAACTAAAGGATCGTATCTCACTGGACAATCATTTATAAAAACAAATTGTGCTTCAAGTATGATTGATCCTGTTGATCACTGAGACCTCTCTGTAAATTTGAATAGGCCATAGGTGCTCATTAAGAAAAATTTAAAAAACAATAATAACATGCATTTCCTTATGCGCTACCTTATCCTTTGACTATAGATGTTATGTGAATATAATATGTAATAGTATGCCCATAAGTAAGTATACTACTTTTATATGTGTGCATGTATATGTCTTCACCCTCCTAAAAAGATTTTATCTTTATTGAATAAATTCATCTTTAGGCTCCACCCAACCAACTAGCTTCTGAGTCAATCATATATAAAGCCATTTACTTATTAATAGCTTCCCCCTAAAAGCTAATTGAAATTAATTGCATTGTCTCTGACTTTATCATGTGGGAAACTACTGAATTAATGGAGTCTCTGCAAAAGGAAAAAATTTAGACCCTTAAACTGCATAAACCAAATATACATCATGCAATCTCATTCTAGTTTTCCTCATGCAAAGTTACTACAGCTTGTCTGAAATAAACCTGACAACTAGGAAGGAACCCTATGATATAGGAGGACCCTCCAGATCTTCTCTCCAGGGTCTGGACTTATCCATACTCTTCTCATTGAATGAATGAATTAACAGATTACCTGACTGTTAATATTAGTGACATGTAGAGTCCTTAGCAAACCACTGTTTCTTTGATTAAATCTTTGTAAGCAACAATGTCAAATCAATTGTGCTCTTTTAGAGCATACCAGTTGAGGAAATTGACCTTCCTTTTGGGAGTCAACTCATAGTGCCAGCTTAATATCTGCCATTTTACTCTCTCTCTCTCTCTCTCTCTCTCTCTCTCTCTCTCTCTCTCCTCTTCTCTTTGCTTTTCATGAGGCTAAAGTTGTAACATAAATGTTGACTGTGTCTCCATGAATGATAAAGATCAATACATACCTGGTACTATTTCCAGATACATATATAACTCATATATACGAGTACCTGAAAATGTGACTATATACATGCATATGACATACCAGTATATATTATTGACAAACTCTCAATCAACATCCAATATTATGGCAAATGACCCAGAAATACCACTTGAGTTTTACTTCTTTAATGAAACGAGTCGTGAAAATTAGCCTCTTGGAGTAAAAACCTTTAAAAAGGGGGAGGGGAAGAGAAAATACAAGTAGCAGCAGCAATAGTTGCAAGAAGCAGATTTTGTTTCTTGGAGTCTGGAAAAGCTCTCAGGGCCATATCTTTTCACAGGGATTTTAAGATGTCTTCAGCATGTAAGCCATTGCCTAATATTCCGTAAGCAGAATTCACAATTAAATCCCCTATATTCCAAGGAACATAAATTGTCTGTCTTTGGTCCAATTAAAAAAGCTGAAGTAAGAAAAAAAATTTAACTTGATCTCTTACTTTCCATGGTACCAACTTCCTGGCACAGTTTTACTTTATTTATTGGTAGAAATTGCCTATACAGTAGATGAAATTCACCATATAACTGGAATTAGAAAGTATTATTGTTCATTTATTAGAATCTGAGAGTGAGCCCTAGCACTTTGTTCCATTGCTTACTACTTTGTGTAGAAGAAGATTGAGTTATTAGGATCTGAGTACTGGCTAAGTCTTTGCAATTGAGAGAAGTAAACTTCTGAAGTGATTTTTGTCATAGGAGATTTGGCCTTTTGTATTTCTGCCTCTCCATTCAGTGATTATATTTTTGTGTATGTTTGTCTGCTATGAAGTTGAGTATTATCCTCGCATTGAGTAGTTTCACTGTTTACATAGAGTGGTCAGGTTATAATATAGTTGAAAATCATATAAACCAAACTTACCTTTAGCATTAACCTGGGGAACATGCTAGCTCTGCGTTCTGATTGCCAATTGATCTAGATCTCAGAGAAGTAAGATGACAACTAATTATAAAGCTGAACAAATGATTCCTATGAAAACCTTACTAATAAGGAGATTTTGTTTGTTGGGTTAGCTGTTTATCTCCAGAGATGAAAGGCAAACATAGATACAGAAAACAATTCAGAAAAAAAGACTGAAAAACTAAAGAATATGAGCCTTGTAAGTAACCAGTTGTTGCTCTTTTCTATTTATTTTGACTTTAAATAAGACTGTGTTTGCATAGATTTTTAAAATAGGAGTTTGTAATTAATAGATATAAAAATAGAAAACTTTAAGTCCAAACAATTGGCTTTCCAAAAATTGTAAAATAAAGATTTTGAGACACAAGATCCTACATTACAACTTGACTGTTCACTTCTCTAAATAAAAGAAAAACATATTCTACCTGTGGGAAGTTAGGCATGAAGAACAAAGACTATTCTTATCCTTAAATTCTAGCAGTCACTATAAACTATGACATAATTTAAAACTGACAAATTACCACTTCATTATAACACAATTTGTTGTCAGAAAATCATAGACCATCATGGTATCATGATGGACTTAATGTTGTACAGATAGAAGAAAATAAGAATGAAGGGAAAGCAAAGGCAGAGGTTCCAGCAGATGGAACAAGATATAGGAAGATCCTGTGACAGAAAGTGACCTTTGCAGAACAGTAGACAGTGGTATTAACAGGAAACAGAAATGGACAATTCATACTTGACCAGCTTATGAAGGGCTGCTAGTGACCATAAACATAATACCAAGGATTGCAATTAGTAATCTGTTTAAGACATTTGTTAAATTAGATTGAGAGTGTGGGACAATGAATCTTCTATAGCTTTGTTTTGAATTAAATCCATTAATCAGAACACCTTAAGAAGAGTACAGTTCAGGATATTTCTGTATCTTTATTTATACCTGTTAATGAGGGCAGTTTAATGATTTGTTGCCTTGGACCTCTTCTGTAGATTATTCACAATGGTGAGATCTCCTAACTAAATTGTCAAGGTCTTTGTTTAAAAAAAAATAAGAAAATATTATTAAACTAAGTGACAGTAAAAAAAAAAAAAGAAAAGAAAAAGAAAGAACAAAAGCCGTATTTATTTAGTGACAAAAATAAAAAATGTCTTATTAGCTAGAAAGTAGAATCACTTTAAATTCTCTTAATGAAAGCAGCCCTGATTAGAATCATTAAAATCTGACAGGACAACTCTCTAATATTTCTACAAAAACACTCCAATCTAACCATTAAGAAGTCTACCACCTCAAATTGCATATAAACAATATCAAGATAATATTCATGCAAAGCATGGTGCTTTAGAGACTGAAAAAGGAACTTCATGTCTCAGAATGTCATTAAGTTTTAAGGCAATTAATGAGTTGCAAAATCTTACTTGTAATAATTTGTCTCCCTGAGGATTCATCAAAAGCCTTTCTGGAAAAGTAGTCTCTTCCATCCAACCACAATTTTATCTGTTCATATACAGATGGTAAGAGTCAGCACAGGATTGCATAGTAGTTGATTTTTATTCTTTTCTCCTGGACTCTGGACAATTTGTCTTTAGTTCTCAAGAGTTCACGAATCACACATCAATTAATAACACTCCTCCTCTTCCTCTTCCTCTTCCTCTTCTTGCTCCTCCTCTTCCTCCTCCTTTTTCTTCTTCTTGTGTGCTGTTTTGTTTATCAACAAGAGCAGTGACTATTTCTATATGATTTCAAGGTAGAGAACCTGTAACTTCACAACTCCACAAGGAGGAACATATGAATTGTGGAGAGCCACACTTCAGCATCCTTATCACATATTTTAAGAGTGCTCTTCTATGGCTTTCTGTCTAGGCTGTTACTTTTTGACTAGGGTAGGGGATAGGGATTGTCACAAAAGTCTTCTTTGTTTCTCCTTCTCAACTGTGAGTCTGTACTTATACATACCACTGCAAAAGTAACTTCCTTGATCTTTACAGTAAGCAGGAGCATGGATCATGAACTTAGACATAGTCTCAGCCAAAAGTATGCACCATGGACCTCAGCATAGTCTCCAGTGGCAGTACAGTACATTGACAGAATAGTTTGCAATGTCCTAAGAATTCATGTTTTTGTTTGTTTGTGTTTATTTTGTTTTGTTTATGGTTTTTGTTTGTTTGTCTGTTTTTCATGATAGGGTTTCTCTGCATGGCCCTGGCTGCCCTGGAACTTTCTCTATAAACCAAGCTGTCCTCAAATTCACAGAGATTCACATGCCTCTGGTACCCTGAGTGCTGTAATTAAATGTTCGTACCACCACAGCTGGGCCTTTAGAACATATTCCTAAGATGAGATTCAATGAATATTTAGTAACTTTTGTCATCCTGGTCATCATTACCATAACCGTCACCATCATCATCATTGTCAATCACACAATACAGAACCAGTCTGTGACTATGAATATATATTTTTACTTCAGTGTTATGAAGAATGGCAGTAGTGTTAGAATGCTGTTAGACTAGAGATATACAATAAGAGACTCTAATTTTTTCACATTTCCTGCAACCCACATGACTTAGGGACATAGTTTTCTTAACATTTTATTTTCAAAATTTGTAGCCTGGACATAACATTGTATCAATTTTCAATTCTACATAAGAAATTGTACAGTGAAATAATAAAAGGGAGGACAAACTTTAAAAGTTTAAGACAAAAAAAAAGTATTTTCATAAAATAATGTTACAAACAGCATGCTCCAAAAATAACCAGAGAAATGCATTAACCTCATGCAGAGTATGGATGTCACATATTTACAAGGGAGAAAAGTCCCAAAGCAATTGCATAATGATAAATTTATTTTTTTAGGAAAAGAAAATAAAAGGGTTAGAAATGAGGTTTTTCTCTCAAGCACTGATTCAAGAAGAGAGAAATGTAATGTGATAAAGTCCAAAGATAATGGTACTGGTAGCAAAATTTAATCAAGTTCATGGATTTGGGCAACTGATAATCCTAAATGACCTTTTCCAGAGAAAACTGAATAGTTCCTCTCACTTTCTATGTGTTTTAGTTACCAAAAGAAAAAGAAAGATGAACAAATAGATTTGCTTTAAGTTTACAGGCAAGAACAACAGGAGGGAAGAAAACATGGCAAGGAAGAGGTCAGTGATTCCTGTGAACAACAGTTGCCTTAGGAATTTCCCCAGCATTATAAAAGGAGAACAGAACCTGAAGCTGGAGTGGCAAAGCGTTTTCTATAACAGACAATGTATATGAAGAATTAACTATGTGCCTCAGACAATTCTATTTCTCATATATTAAAGTCACCATTCACATTTAGTGTGTGATTGGACCATGATTTTCATAGATGATAAAACCAAGAAAAAGTTATAAATATAGCAAGTGATAGAAGCAGTATTGCAGTTCTGAAGTTGTAATACAGATCTTAGGCTTTTATGACAAGGCTATGGCAATGAAAAAAATCAGGTTTTGGGTTGTTTGTGCAAGTAAATTAAAAAATGCTAATATAAGAATTCAAATGGATGGTTTCCGTCTTAGTGAAGTATATAATCGAGAAGTCTCACAAAGCCAAAAATGGCACTATACATGAGTATCCATCAAAATTAAATAATCAATTAGAAATATCCAGTCTTAAAAGCCATTTCCAGCTCTATTTAGTTTTGCATGTCAGCAACATCTTCTACTGTGTCCTTTGATCTGAGAGTCCAACATATGGTCATCAGCTCTGCTCAAACAATGGTCACTCTCTTTCCTCATCCTCCAACTTCCTCAGTGCAGAACACCCAATCAGCTGTTTCCACCAGTTCCATCTGTCACTTTGACCCACTGACAACTTTGCTTCTTGTTGCGCAATTTGTAAGCAATGAAATTTGTCATTATAAATTACCCTAACTGGTGGTTCAAAGTTGATCATCTCAATATCCCTGGTTCCTACTCCTTACTATTCAAGATAATCTTAGAACCCCCAAATCATTTCATTGAAGACCATGACATTTTGCAGGTTATATAGTTAGCTAAATACTTATCTAAAGATACTGCTTATATGTGGTAAAATAAACTGGCTTTAGAGGCAGATAGATTCTTGCTTCTTTCTTTGCTAGTCTTATGATTTTTGATAGACTCAGCTTGTCCAGAATATAGAGGCAAATGCTAGACTCCTGAGGTATCTTAGGACAGGAATGTTTGGATGTAATATTTTCCCTTTAATTCTGTTGTCTTCTTTACTCTGAATTTTTTAAATGACCAAACTAAGTTGAGTACATGAACAAAAGTAGATTCTGAACATTCTGTCATCTTTTAATGCTTTCAGTGGATAGATACCTTTGGTCATTTTAAAGGTGTCTTGCAAGTTCTAGCCAAGGCATTGCAATATATTTGCCAACAAAATCTGTAAGTATCTATAAGAATTTAATTGCATCTCAAATCATACAACTCTGTTAGAATGAATTTGTTACTGTGTTTCAGAATCAATTCATTTCTATTTACTTTGATTGTTTTCCAGAACCTCAAAGTTCCTTAGGCATAAAAACCAAATTGAGAAATGTATTTAATATTGTATTGGAAAGCAATAATCCACTGTTTCTGTAAATCAGAAAACACACACTGATCTCTGTATTAGGTGCTTCATCTTATTTTTAAAACTACTGTGAGGCTGAAAATTTAGAGAGTAACAAAATGGAGTTCCAAACCCTTGGGTGTTCTGAGGAAAGCCACACAGCACCTAAGCCAGATCCACACAGATACTTGAAGTCCTGTTGATTTATTTTGTAAAATGTAAAATATACATTGGCATACATTGGAGAGAGGATTTAGTACTTGAAAGTACTGCTTTGTGTTCACAGTGAATGGCCCCAGGGTCTTTCAGTGGCATAATAAAACATCAGAACACAGACAAGGGGGGATGCTGCTTTTTCAACCATCACCTTTAAATGCATTCAATTAATGCCCTAGATCTCTGCAGGTGAGAATCTGTAGATGAGACAATCCATCTGCAGTTAGTAATCACTCCACTTCACTGGCTTGGACTCCTGGCCAGGCAAGGCAATTAAAAGTTTGCTCCTGCTGAGATTTAGACTCAGTGATTCTTACTGCTGCTCACTTGCTGGGATAAGCATAGTCCAGTGTGGGGAAAAAAGAGCTACATAAAAGAACCTCTTCCTGGCTGAACTTTAGGATTGACTTGGTTGCTGATCATTTAAGACATACTACTATTATAAAACAACTTTGCTGAGAGACAGTGTATATGGTAGGTGAAGGGTATTTTCAGAACCATAGGCTTGATTATTGGAAAAGTTGGCCTGTTAATTTTAAATTTATTTTTGACTACATGCATAATGAGATCTTCTTGTCCTATTCATTCCCTTCTCCCCTTCCCTTCTCTTGTCTTCCTCCTACCCCTACCTAGTGTGCTCACTGATCCTACCAAGTCCTCCTTCCACTTTCATGGCCTTTGCGTTGTTGTTTTGTTTTCAGTTTGGGACCCACAGGTTTTAGTCAGAGCTGCCAGATGAGGATGGGTGTGTGCTATCAACTGGAGCGTGGAGAACTTACCAATTTCCAATGACTTCCCTTCCTCAGTAATCCTCGGGTACCAATAGGTCCAATGAGAGGATCTTTGGCCTCAGAAACGTTTATCTAGGACTGAACAGTCACACCCAGTCTTGAGCAGCTCTTTGTGGGTAACAGCAGCTGCTGTAAGTTGCGCGCTACACCCAAGGTATGCTTGTAAGACAGCGCTTCATGCCTGCTTCGCCGTCAAAGGCTTGGTAAGTCACAACGTTATGGCACGTCAATCATTTCTATTTAGCAAATGAACTCAGAGAAGAAAGTTAAAATTGGAGGGGAGCCCAAAAGCAAAAGCATGCCTTCATCTACCCTTCTCAATATCGAAGAAATCCATAATGTTTTCCATATTGTATTATGAACGGGAATATCAGAAATCCACATTTAAGACCCGGAATACCTGACAATGCAGATTCTATGTATGGAGGTCAATAGATGAACTTTGTTCATATAAAAAAGTACCTAGAAAAGAAAGTGAGTCTGATTGTACACCTGCCTAACATTTAACTATTTCAGTTTTGCCAGACACTGTTCTATTCAAATTATGGAACTAACTCACAAATGCTGACTACGGTTCTAAATGGTGGACATTATTACTAGCACCCTTACCTTTATCATGATAATAATGACACTAAAATACAGAGCAGTCAGGAAATATGTCCCATATCACACAGGATGTGAGCAGACTTGGGTGAGGGGGAGTGAGACTGTCCGTTTCCAGAGTCTGGACAAAGCAGGAATTTACTAAAGTTCTGCTTTGTTGGTGTACCCCGTGCAGAGAAGACACCATGCTGCTGAGAGGATTCTCTTCAAACAAGCAGACAGAATAATGAGACAGCTGTCCTTCTGCTCACAAGAAAGTTTGCCACCTTGTAGAACAGACTGAAGCATAGCAGGGTAAAAAGACTGAGTTTCTATCCCCAGTGCAGTCACCTGTGGACTATGTCACTCATTCTCCATGTGGAACTTAACCCCTGGGTGAGACTGTTGAAAAGCTGGCATGCTGACATCAGAGTGCTCTTGTGAGGGTTAAATGAAGTGATCATGAAGCAGGTATATGAGTATCATTTAAAAAAATAGAAACATAAGGGAGGTTTGGTTTTCTACCAGAGGGGATGTGCATAGTTCTAGAGACCACACCTGTGAGTAGGAGCCAGCTGCTCCTCCATGGCTGGCCTACAGTTTATGCTAACTATTCAATATGGTTGTTAACTAGAACAAGAGGCAAGGACTGCCAACTTTCCACCATCAAAGAACTATCAATCTCCTGCCTAACAAGTCCAGGACTACAACTTTGAGACAAGGTCCTAGAGCCTCAGCCTACACTCAGATTTATGATCAATCTAAAGTTAATAAGGACTCTGGGGAGCCTTTGTTCAGGAGCTGGGGACACAGGCAGCTGGATAACTGCTCTATCATTCTTATCTCTATTCTCCCTCCAGTTAGGTCAGAATTACAGAGAGAAGACACTAGGAAATCTTGAATGGTTGAAGATTCCATACCAGATCTCCATTTGTTCAGCTGTGAACAAGCAGTGCCAATTTCTAAACCCCAGCTTTCTCTTCATTACAATGCAGAGATAAACAGCTGCTAAGGACAAAATTAGTTCAGGGAATTTGTGGTGGGGTGTCTGAGGACACTTAAGCAACACAGAAGCTGAGAAGTGAGGAATGAGTAGAAGCTGTCCTGGATAGAGGGAGGGAGGAGCGTTTCTGGCTCAAAGGAGAGCTTTGGGAATGAAGAAGCAGAGCAGTGTGCAAGAGTGGCAACAGGGAAGGAAGGCATATTAAAGAAGCAAGATTAAAATGTGCTTTAATGTTACAACCAGCTATGCAAATACAAATGCAAATGCATTTCAGATTCTTCTTAGTTGTCTTAGAGCTTATTCTTCCAGACTTAGTCTCCTACACTTCTTGGGTTGAGACTCTCAAGCATAGATTCCTTGCTCAATTTTGTCAGTACAAACCTATAAGTTTGTTATTTCTTTAGGGACAAATGACAATAAGAAAGCTTAAGAATTATGGGCCAAGTCGGGCACTGGTGGCACATGTCTTTAATTCCAGCACTTGGGAGGCAGAGGCAGGTCATTTCTGAGTTCAAGGACAGCCTGGTCTACAGAGTGAGTTCCAGGACAGCCAGGGTTATACAGAGAAACCCTATCTCGAAAAACAAAACAAAACAAAAAAGAATTATGGACCAAATGTTTGAATTCAACCAAATAGTTACAAAAACTAATACAGTGAGATTTTAGACAAAGCAACTGTATTGTTGACAGTGGCTAAAAATACAAGGCTCCAAGGAATGAGGGGTTACTGAAAGCATTGTGCACAAAGTTCAGTAACCTTCAAACAGCCCAGGCACTGAAGGCTTTGGAGTTGTCAGATAAGCACATGCAGCTGGTAACATCCTGCCAATGCCTGCAGGTGCACAGAGAAAGCCAGTTAAACCAGAAAGAGGCTTTGAAGAAAGGAGGAAGGATGTTCAGAAGTAATTTTAATGTGAATCTCAGCACTGCCATGTCCTTTTGCTGAATTCAGAGGGAAAGGAGCTGGTTCTCCATATGAAAAAAGAAACTTTTAAAGTAATTAACTTATTTCTTCATGCTACATCCCAGCAGTGCACCCTATGCCTTTCTTCTCCTCCTTATTCCACCATTACAAACGCCTGACCCCACTACATCTTCCTCGAGAAGGGCTGGACCTAGGCCCTTACACATTTGTGAGAGAAGTGCAGCTTGGTTTTCATGTGGGTCCTCTAACTGGAGCAGAGGCTGTGTCTGACTCAGTTGCCTGACATCAGAACTAGAAAATATTTGTTCTCTGTGTGTCAAAGTATCTTAGCCACAAATTTTGACTTGTTATTCTAAGTCAGGTTTCAAAGCACATCTATATCACCCAAACGAGGAAACAAAAATTACTGCATTGTGAATTTCCCATGGTAAGTGTCTAATTCAGGTTTCAAGCTGGTGGCATCTACCTTCTTAGCAATTTAAGTGGTTTGTTTCACTCAGAGATTGTCTCATAAATAAATGTGTTAAAGAAAATAGTTTTAATGATTCTTGGATGTGTTATTAGATATCAAGTCCAGCATGGATGTAATGTGGGATATGTTTTTCTACATTAATTACAAAATTCAGGACTTCAAAAACGACTGGCACAAATCTAGGGAGTAGACATGACTCACCTGAGGTACTGACTGTATCCTGTCTTCCCTAGAATACTCAGGTCCCTCCCATTTTATTACAAAACCTCTAGTACCACAGGCTAGACAGTGACACCTCAGACTTTTACCTGTCTCCCAAACTATGCGGCATTAAAAATTATGAAAACCTAAGTTATGCTGTTTTTACCTTTTCTAACCAAAATTTCCTATATGACAAAAAGATAATTTCCCGGCTTCATTTATATTACTTTCCTTTATGTGCTCATTATCTACAAATTGACTCTGAATTTTGCCACCGTTGTACACAGTGTGTTGAAATACACAGCATGCCCCAGACCATGGGTGTTGTCAATCTGACTCTTTCACAAGTAGAAGTACTAATTCTATAGAAATTTCTCTGAGTGTTCAGATTGAAGCAGATGTGAAGAAGGTCACTTGAGCATGAACCTGGCCTCAAATGCTAACTCTATCATTCATAAGCTACGGTGACCTTTAACGAGCACTTTAGAGCTGCACTCTTGGCCCACTTTGTCTTCTGTAAAATGGGGTTGATTGCTCCCATCTTTTAGAACCATTTTGACAGCTATAGATAAGACTAAGAAAATAACTTTACAAAAAGTCTGTTTTTTTTTTATAATAGTATAACCATTTCTTCAGTATGACTTGTCAGTGAAACTTAATAATGCCACTTATTTTTCTCCATTACCACTTTATGAAATGATGCTTGCTCATATACAGAATTAGGATTCCATGTTGGCCTTTGAAACTTTCAGAGGATGGTATATCAACAGGAAGAAGATGCAAGATTTTAAATCTATTAATGTGAATTGGGCTCCCACCATCCTAATCTCTTTGTTTTCCTTTAGGATCTACACAAACCTTGTTATTCTTATATACAAACCATGAAACCAAGAAAAGGATTACTCAGCTAGCTTGTAGAAAGTCAGGGTACAATCCCAAGTTCCAGACAGCTTACCTTCCTGTCAACCTTTCTGAGTTTGTGGAGTTCTGATGTCTTTTGTGAGTTGCTTGGACATAGAACTTGGGACTCTTAAGTTCAAGTTCTTAATGTTCAGTCTAAGTTTGACAAGTACAAGATGCTGAGCAAATTGTAAATGAGTGGATACGTGCCTTATCTGGAATCATCCGGTTAGATGCAGTTTTTTGTAGAGAACCTAAGGTTTGTTTTTTTTTTTTCCAGTGACTAAATGACCAAAAGTTTTGCTGCCAGCCAAGCAACCTTACAGAGAGGACAAACTATGCTAAGCAAAGTCTACCTCCTAGATAACATAAGAAACAAGTTTCCTCTGCCTTCCCAAATATTTATTACCTTTCTTTTCCTGTATCTCCTCCTGCTACGGTAACTTGCAGATACATCAATCAGAAACATTACATTTTCCAAATAATTGAGATTTACATCATGAAACAGAAATCTGGCAGGATTTCCAGAAAAATTAAAGGCATTTTTCAGATTCAACTTCCATTCTCTTCTGTCAATATTCTCTGAGCCAGCTGCAATTCTGATGCCTGGGGGAATCTCTTCACTCACTTATAAGATCCAAAATACTGAAGAGAAATCTTCCTTTAAGAATGATGCCTAGTGGGTCCGTCAGTCATTTTTGAGAACAGGAAATCTGGCTGCTTCCTGACAGCATATGGGCCCATATGACTCCAGTGCTGCTTGCTTGTTTAAGGTCAGCCAGAAATGCTGCCTTCAAGCAGAAGAGGTTGTCAGATCCACACTTTCTGAGCTAAAGGACTTCATCCAAAAGCCAGCATGAGCCTTGTGAATCACTTTTGAGTATTCAGCTCCCTTGTTAATATCAATTTGTGGCAAGCAGAACGTAAGCATCCTGTAGCGCTTCCTGGTTACAAATCTCAAATAACAAACGTTTAGAGTCTAAAATCTTGGACATGTTTTTGTTTCTCACTCTCCGGGGCTTTCTGAACTAGTACCACACAAAGGACAAGGCTGGTCAGTGTTCTTCCACCACTCCTCCCAGTCATCAGAGCTACACACCCCAAGAATGAAAACCGTGAGCCAATCATGAAAGTGAGCTGCTTTACTTCATTCCTTACATCCACATGTGACAGTTAATCAGCCTTGAGTTTTCTACGCTAGCATCATCTGAAAAACCCTCATCCTTGAGACTTCATAGTAATTCCCTCATACAACGGTTCGTAACTTTCCTAGTGCTATGATCCTTTAATATAGTTCCTCATGTTGTGGTGACCCCCAACCATAAAATTATTTTTGTTGCTACTTCCTAACTGTAATTTTGCTACTCTTGTGAATCATAATGTAAATATCTGACATGCAGGATACCTGACATGAGAATCCCAAAGGAGTCATGATCCACACTTTGACAGTCACTGTCCTAATACAATAATAGCTACACTTATACTCTTTACTTACTTGCATCCAAGAGAAATGGGTAATAGTGAGCAGAAGAGGAAAGAACCTTGTCCCTGTATTTTTGCCTTCAACCATGGTAGAATTTTCTTGACACAGTTTGCTGAAAAATCTTCTAAGGTCCATGTGGTTGGTTCAGGCCCTGCTCCTGGCTTTGGTACAGCCGTTTAGGAGTGAGAGTATAATTGCTAGTGTGATTAATATGTAGGTTTCTTTTCTGCTATGCTGTTCTTAGCTCCTCCACAGACTATTATTTAACCATTTTATTTATTGATTGATTTTCAGCACGGAGAATGGCTCCCCTTTCCTTGCTTTAGCCTTTACTGATTTTTCAAGATAACTTTTGTTTGCCCTTTAAAAAATAATATGTGAAACAATAAATATGAGCCAGACATATTTGATCCAAATTCTACCTGTATCTGATGGAATGAATAAATTTACATGGGGCTCATCTATAAAACATAATGATATAACTCATTTTGTGAGGTGGTTTTAGGGATTAAATGAGAACATGAATGTGTTTAATTCCCTACTACCCAGTTCTCAATACATTTCTATAAATTCTCAGAACTCAATTCTTTAAACTTTTGATAGAATAAACACATTTTGTCCAGTTATTCCACTTTTAGTATATTTTTTTCATGAAAATCTTTCTAATTCTTACATGGATAGCTCAATTAGTGTCATAGGCCCTTCTAAAAATAACATGCTTTATCTTCTCTCCAGCTTGTGCTACGAGTTTTATAAAAATATTCTTGTCTACTTAAATGATCTCATGATTCATTCACACTATAGTCTCCGTATTCAAAATGTACCAGGTCACTTCGCACCTTTAAAACACCTTTAATCACTGGCATCACCTTGTTTTCTGCATCCTGTTCCATTTCAGTAAACTCCATGACAATCATAATTTTACTTACTATTAATTATCTTGAACAAATGTATGGGTATGTGCATATAGTGTATATACATGTGCAAGTATTCAAAAGAAAAGGGGAAAATTTGTTATTGAGTGAAAGATATGTGAAATTAGAATAATGGTGGCTACAGTTTTGTTCCAAAAATTGAGAGCTGATGCTGAAGGATTATTGAGGGTGGTGTGTGTCACAGCTCTACACTCAACCTGGAAGTAGCATCAAGTACACCTGGAGGTGATATTCAAGGAGTATTTTGGGTGTACTGTGACAGTAGAGAGAGTTCCACCGAGATTTAAGCATGATATCTAGCTCTCAGATAACTTAGCTAAATAGAGAATCACTGAGCAGGAAAAAAAGGGCTAGGAAATTTAAAATATTAAATAAGAAAACAGAATGAAATGGATGCTGTAAAATGTATCAAGTTCCAAACTATCAGTAGATCTTGCCATAGCTAGAAATAACATGTATATCAGTCCCCTGAACTTCACCATACAATGACTGATACCTTACTACCACTTGCAGCTTTTATATCAAAAGGTATATAAAATACATCATTGTTGATATTAAAAAAGAATATGTCTATTCTAAAAATTCTATTTCTTATGAAATGTAGTTAATTTTATAAAGGTTTGATATCAAAAACAAATGATTAAGTTATGAGAAATATATGTTTACATGTAAAGATCTCATTCCTTTTATATCGTAATTTACATAGGATGCAGCCCTCAGTTCAACCCAAATAATGTTGTAGACACTACAGGAGTGAAGATGAATAGCTCTTACTCTTAAGCAGAAGTATCAAATACTATACAAATATTAAGAGGAAATGTCAAGATACATATAATAAAAGAATAAAGAGAGTGTATACTCTTTCACAACCAGAAAGAAACTGGTAGTCTGGATTTGCCAGTGGTTTGTGGTTGCTTTGATTCACAGTTTTAATCCCTGGTGTTATGCTCCAATGCACTGAGCCTGAAGCAAGACAGAAAGTCATTCAGTGGGAGAAGGATAGAAGGAATGGCTCCCATCATGGTGCACAGGAAACAGAGAGGGAAGGTTAAGAACACTAGTGACCTAGTGACCTCCCCTTCTTTTTGCTCCTCCTGAGCCTGAATCTATTGGACAGCACCACCTCATTTAGGCAGAATCTTCCCTCCAGTTGCTGTTCACCTTGCCAGTCATCTCTGAAAATGTCTTCGTGGACACAGTGAGATATTTTAGTCTCCTAGGTGTCTCTTGACTCAGTCAACCTAACAATCCAGATTGATTTTCACAGACTGCCATGACAAAATACCACAGCGGGTGGCTTAAAGGGGAGAAATGTTATCTTCCTTTACATTTTCTGGAGAAGTCCAAAACCAAGGTGGCATGAGCAGAAATGTTACTTTCCTCTGACTTTCCTTACCTTGGTTTTCAGGTGAGTAACCACAGCCTTAGCCATATCATTCTTCTCCTTATTTTATAAGCTTTTCCTTCATATACATATATATGTGTGTGTATGTATGTATGTGTGTGTATATATATGTATACATATACAGATACAGATACTATACATATACATATATATATAGTGTGTGTATTAGTTTGGTATATGTATAGACATTTACATAAACTTTTATATATACATATATGTGTATGTACATATATAGTGTATATATTTAGTATATTTTATGTACATATACATAAACTTTTCCTTCATACATATATATATATATATATATATATATATATATATATAATGTACATATGTGTGTGTGCATGTTTGTATGAGAGTATAAATACTGCACAAAGTAATAAGCTTTTTAAAGACATTATTATTAAAGTATATTAAATACTTTGCCAAAATTCGTCTCCCATTAATCGCTGATATTCTACCTTCTACCAGTCCTTTTGCCCAAACAGTACCAAACAGGGTCTCCATTTTGCCTAGATATTTGGCAACATGCCCAGCCTCAGAAACTTCTGAATGTCTGAGTATCTTTCCTGAACAGGAGGCTAAATGAGTGTCCTTAAAGTAACCTCCATTTTTAACAGCCTGGCATTCAAAATAACACAATTCAAGGCTACATGTAGGGCAAGAGGTAGAGTCACTCCAGTTGTATTCTTTTCAAGTCTACAACTGGCCTTTTACAGAGAGTTATAAATCATATTTTCCAGTTCAGATAATACACTAATCCAGCAGTCAGAAGCAGCATCTTCAAGAAAATTCAACAAAGAACAGAATTTCGTAGGCCAGTGCCTGGATCAGTATTTTACAAAAGTCTTAGTGGAGACACCCTTTCAGTGGTCTTATAACTACTCTGGCCTGAATACAACAAAGACCAATGCCATCCCTCAATTTGCCACATACACTAGGAAATTTTCATATCAGGGCAACAGGAAGGCACTAAACATAGCAATAGCAATCTATTCAGATGTAAGATCTAGCTTATGTAAGTATTTATGTCATGTAGCACCACCAAATTCTACTCTCTCCAGAATGAATGTTCATCCTATCCATTATATCGGAAACAGTATTCTCAGACACTTTTATTGTGATCCTCCCTGATTATCTTTGCTGTTTCTGCAGGTCATGACAATGTCCTTACTATTCATATTTAGAAGCCACTCTCACCTTCAATCCTTCTCTGCTGTTGGACTATGAGATATACAAAAGCAAAAGCATCCGCTTATATTTTCTAAACTATTTCTGTATACATTTACACAAAATCAAATTTCTTTAAAATCTGTAGGGCCTCTCCTTGCACTTTTGTTAACCAGATTAAAGATTATATATATAAAGTACGAGAATGGTCAACATATAGCCCTTCTCAGTAACTGTTAGTAACTATTATGAGTAACTGGATTTCTCAAGTTTCAAAGATCTTAATGACATAAACTACATAAGAAACTAAAATGTTATCAGCACAAAATTTTCCTACTGTTATTAACTTTCTAGTAAGAAAAAAAATACCTATCATGAGTACTCTTACTTCCTGAGATGGAGTACTTGAGGTTTATTATTATTATTATTATTATTATTATTATTATTATTCATGCTCTTGAGACAAGACTAATAGTCATACTGGGATATAATAGAGGTATAATCTAGTTTGGATACACCGACTTTATCAATGAATGTATTTGTTCAGAAGCAATATTTCAAGCAGAAATAGAATATTTAGCTTTCACAGCAAGTGAGCCAAGAATAATGAGGAAATGACTCACTTTACTAGCATTAAATATGAACACATGAACGAGCAGGTAGATAGCTTTGTAATAATCATGTTCTTAAGTAGTTAAGTGTTTCGGGATGAGCATCATTGACATCATCTCTCTTGTACTTAATTCCACTTCACCCATTGTCCTACCTATACTACAGTGATTAAAGTAATGGCTTGACAATCCTCCAGATACAATCTACCATAAATAAAATTTTTATTACAGTTCCAAGATGATATACATCAGGAAACCCAGGGATGCAAGTTTTGGTACTACCATGCTAAAACATAGATCAGTAGGAAGAAGGAAAAATTAATGGCTGAGCAAACACACAAACATGTGTGCACACAGGTCATACACTGAGTGGAGGATGATAAAAATAATTTCAAAGTTTGGACAGAGCATGTAAGTCATAAACACTTAAAACCACATTTCAGCCAGGTGTCATAGAGTATGCATGCAATCTCAGTCTTTGGAGTGTCAGCCGAGGATAAAAATTGTAAATCAGCTTGAGCTATGTAGAAAGGCTCTGTCATGAAAAGCAAAATAAAAAGCAAAATATTTTACTAATTTAATGCATATGAAAATGTAGTGTATCAAAAGAACAAAAAAAAAACAAAGGAGAAAATTTGAAAAGGTTTTCTTTTCTCCTTATGACACTTGAAATGAGTATGTCAAAGAGATGTCTCCACTCTCATTTATCTCTGCAGTAGCAACAATAGCCAAGATGTTCAAGCAGCTGGTGTCCATCCCAGAAAATATATGTGCATAATAAAATACCATGCAGCCTTAACAAATACAGAAAGTCCACCATTTATAATAATGTGTAATTTGGACAACAAATGATAGGAATATAAGTCAGTTACAGGAAGAAAAATGATTTCATCTGTAGGTAGAATACAAAAATGTTGATCTCATATAAACAGAGAACAGAGAATTAATAGCCAGGGGCTGGGATGAAATGGGAGAGGAGAAATTGAGAAGTTGACTTAAAAAAAAAAAAACACAAAGTTTAACCTTGAGGAATGAATTTTAGTGACCTGCTACTGTGTACAGTGGCCATAGTTAACAATTATGTATCCCTGCATTTAAATTGCTAAGGTCGTAGATTGTGTTCCCAGCACAGAAACTGAGTTAGTTGATGAAATAATGTGAGAATTAATTAAGTTGTTTTTATTTCCTACAATATACAATTAAGTGGAACATAATGTACCACCTAAATATACAGTTATTGTTTGTCAATCAACAAACTAATGTATTTATTTTTAAATTAGAAACTATGTGTCTCATTGAAAACAGTGTAAGGCATAAAAAAGAAACTGAAGACATCTGCTATTACCTGTATCCAATTTAATAGCAGCTGTATGTTGGCTGGTTGCTGAATCAGCAAAGGAGGGAGCAGGTTATTCACCTTAATCTTTTTTAGACCTGACACAGCTTTATTGTGTCTACATGCTGTCATTTCCATTAAAGGAATCATGTCTTAGAGCACTTACATGACTTGCCCCAAATAACGTAAGACTCAGACTTAGTCATTCCAACTCCAGTTTCACTGACCAAAAAGAGCTTGGATTTAACAACTGCATTCATACAGTGACAAGAAACAAAACTGAAACATACCAGATAATTGCGGCTTATTTAATATTTTCCATCTACATGGGAATTACTATCCATACAACTGCAGCTTGTTTGACACTTTCCATCTATACTGGAATTACTATGATGATGGCATAAAATGTAGATCTGTACCATATGGCAGTTTGTTTCATATCCCAAAGTATATTTTCTCATCAGTTACTTTTATTTTTAAATGTCCATTACATTTATTTATTGGGGGTGGTGAGACCATGTGATGGTGTGCATGTAGAAGCCAAAGAGAACGTCTATCCGTCAGTTCTCTAATTCCAACATAAGACTCTCAGGACTCAAACTCAGGCTTAGACGTAGACTCCTGGTGAAGCATCTCCCAGATCCTCTGCTCTTTTTGTAAAGTTCTCTTGGTTCGTTGCCTCAGTCACACAATTCGGTCCATTCAATTTAAGTTGAGCTCCATGCTATCACCTTTTTATGTCTTCTCTTATATCTGTTTAATCTTTTAATCTTTTAATATCACAAATCTTTATTTTAATTTTGGATGTAGTATCTCTCCCACTAGAATTCAAGCTTCCTGAGGCAGTAACCTGTACCAATATCATATCAGTGTCTTCTCTGTGAAAACCATTCAGGTATGTTTATAACTCAGCGTAGGCCAAAAGGTTTTAACAGTTTCTATACTGATCTTTCTATGAGAATATGAATGTGAAACAAATGAAAAGGGAAACAGCAAAAAATTAATCATCAACATGAAGACAAGTTATGTTTAAAAACATTTATGTACTTACATATCAGTTAAAGGTGACTAGAAATCATATACTTATTACAATAGGACTTCCAACTTTAGGTATCTATTTATGCAAAATTATATGAGTAAGAATCACTCTTTAGAAACTACCATGTAACAGACTTTTTGTACTACAAAGTCACTATACTTTCTGTGAATCAGACTGATTCTCATAATGTCTGAATGTTCAAGACTGGTGGGCTCCTGTCTAACATAATCTAAGGACACATCTAATCTTTTGACCTTTCAACAGGACCCTCATGTGCAGATTTCATGCTAGAAAAAAAGTAATCTAGTTACAAAAGTCCCTAAATCCCTCATATTTACAATTTTGTGTTGAGCCTCATCTATGCAGTCCTAGGGTACACGTGGACCGTGTGCTTGTGACTTTAGATATGACTATGAGTACTTTGTTTCTCTTGTCATATCTTATGCTTAAGACAAGAAATAGCTCTTAAAGCAATTAACACCTACTCATCAATTGCCTTTATTTGTTAGACATTGTCGTCCAAACCCATGTGTCTTTGTGTTAGCTGTTTTTGTTGTTAATGTCCTTATCAGTTAATAGTCATAATACAAACTGGTGAAACGTGAGTACAAAGAGAAAGTGAATTTCTATGAAAAGTAATTTGAATGCTTTGCAATGATAAAATAAAGGCAAATCACTAGACAGATAGTTCTAAGTAAAGCTACAAGCAACTATTATATGCTAAAAGCAAATAATGTATACATTAAACATAACATTCTCCTCTATGTTTTCCTAATTCAGTTTAGCTCTCCATTCTATTTTAAATAAGTACAGATAACTATATTGAGTGCTCTTAACATTTATTATATATATGTATGTATATGTAATATATAAATACTATTAATATATGTGTGATTTTCCAGCACTTAGAAATTTATGGTGAGTAGCTATCATTAAAGACAATCATTAGTTTAAACAAGTGTAAGTTTGGAAATTCAATGCTCTTGGCATGATGTAAAATCACCCAACGTATCAGTCCTATCTCTTTTTCTAGACTTATTTCTTATGACTTTCTCCCCCACCACAACATACTGACATTAGCAAAGGCAATTCCTAACTTTCCTTGAACAGGCTGTATGAAATAAGCTAAGTTCAGAAAAATAAATTCCACACAGTTTTATTTTCATACAGAACTCAAAAAGTTAACTTTGACAGATAGCTCTGTTTCCTCTTCCTTTGCTGGCTTCCACTCTCCACAATCCATCCTTTTTATAGACCTATACTGGTACATATTGCATGTTCATCTCCACCACCAGACTAGGATCCTGCTTTTAGCTTCACCAAACAGCATCATGTTCAGCACACAGCATGTGTGGGTGTTCACAGATGAATTCATGAATGTGGGCTTACGTAAAATTCTCAGATCTGGAGACTCACTGAGATGTTAAAAAAGAACAAGCCTTCCTTCCCTTCTTATTTTTTGCTCTTTTAAAACAAGATTTTAATTTAGTGTATTATAGAAAACATCTTACTTTTTCATAATTACTCATAATGTGTCATGATTAAAATCTTTTGAAAATTTTGCATATATACATGCACACACACACAAATGTATGTGTATGTATGTATGTATGTATTCTATAAAATATGTGTATATATGCCCATTATAAACTTACCAGTAATGGAAGATGTATATAATTATTGGCTTTTATTGCCATAATTATAGATTCTCAATGCAAAGATACAAGCAGCAACAAACCCCAGTTTATTTCTTGTAACTTACACCAGATACACTTCATGTTGAATTTAGACTAAAAACAAAACAAATAAAAAACCATTTTGTCAACATGTCAACTGAAAACCACCTTGCTTTGTTGCCATAGGGAAAATGCAGGGGTTCTATGAATTAAGCTTGGGTCACAAGGCACATTTACCACTGTGGCATCTTGCCAGATCCTATACTATTTATTAAGATACATCATCGTATTGCTATAATGCTTCATCAGAAAATGGTAAAGTATTCCTACATCATGTCATGGCATGAAAGCCAAAAGCTACTGAAATTATGCTTCACCTAAAACTTACTAGCATCCGTTCATTTCCCTGAAAAAAAAATTAACAATGGTCTGCTGCAGCTAATGTATACTTTTTCCACAACAGAGCATTCATACTCTACACTGTATAAAAATGAAACGGAAATAAATTGTTCCCAAAATGAGCTCATATGCTTCTAAAATAATTCCATAGGCTTATACTGTCCATAGGATGAAGCTGCTGATGTACAAAATCTGACCCTTATAACATCTAAGGGTTTCTTTCTCCTCACTCCTCCTTCTGATCATCCAGCTCTCATCTTCACAGTATCCCCCAGAGACTCCACAACAGCCACAGAGCTCAGCTTTGTTCATACAGATTTTTTTCTATCTGAAATGTTTCTTTTTATTCTTTTGGAAAATGTTGACTTATCGTTCCAGGGATAAGCAGACCATTTTTTTTCTCAACTGTATTGCCAATGTAGTAATTTGTACTAAATGTTCTCTATGGCCCCATGGGCTTTTTGCTTATGGCTCCATGATTAATCCATGTGATTACCATATCACATGTGGCCTCAAATAGACCAAATGGCTAGCAAAAACACACTATCATCTTCTCATCTTTGGAGTGTATCACTCACAAACATTATATGGTTACCACAACATGCAACAGATAAATGTTAAAGAAGGAAAAGAAAGGCAGAGATGGAAGCCTGAACTGGGTCTTCAGGCCAACAGTCCAGTCCGGTCATTGCTATGCATGTTCTTATTGTTCTGCCTCCATGCCCTGTATAGAGTTGTGGTGATGCTGACACCACAGAAATGAAGACACAGAGAACCAAGGAAGTACAAAATGCTTCTGCTTATAAATGGATCTTAACGTTCATTTTTCTGACACTCAGAATCCAAGTACTATTGAGTGTGTTCAGTAGAAATGAATGTTTTATATGCAGTTAGGAAGAGTTCATCAAGTACTTCAGAAGATAAAAACTGGGCCTGGTGAGGCCTGACAGGACTCTGGCACTTCACCTCAACAGTCTCCTCAGTTTGCCACAAATATGTTTACCTGAATTCTTGCTACAAATGTTCTTATCAAGAAAGGCATGCTTTACCACAAACAGAGCCAAGGCAATGCTATGATGTGAGACACAAAAGATTAAGGACATGTAAAAATGTTCATGTGAACATTTGAGTGGATCAATTTCCTAGTCTAAGGAAGTTGAGAGTTTAATTTGGCTGTAGTTACTTATAAGGAACTACATTGTAGATACACAGAAATTGTACAAGTGAGTATCTTCAGTCCCGGTGAATTTATACTGTATTCTTATTCAGACACCAGTGTTTTGCTTGCATCTCTTTGTGATTAGTTAAAGAAAGGTACTGGCATAATGACAATACTACCCTCATTCTTTCTTTCTATGGCTTATGATATAAATTCTACATTTTTTGACAGCTTACTTTGCTTTATCGAGGAATAAACTATGCATTTTAAATCTTTTTTCCCCAAACTCTTGGCTGAGAAGAAAATGAATAAATATAAGTGAATACTTCATGATTGTGATTCCTTTAATGGATCTTCTATTTCTATTTATAAAAAGAATATATCAGGTATTAATCCTGAATCCACTAATACCAAGTGTAGGTTTGTTATACAATATGGAGGTGCCACAAATACAACTCCAGGGGAGCAGATGGATTTAGATATTGTTATGAATAGATTCCAAGAACATTTTGCATGATTCAAATGGTCCCTTTTATGCAATTAATCAAGAGTTGACATGTAGAAGCTGCTTAAATTGTTTACTCCATTGCTCTTAGTCTTTGCAGTACATTCCAGTAAAATAATAGCCATGAATGAACATCATAATAGACAGAGCCATCTATAAGGAAGAAAAACGATGACTCTGTTTTTTGTTTAAGGTTATAATAGCTATCTTTGTGCAACAGTCAATGGGTTCCAAAAACTCCAAATTACTCCCCCCTGCACTGTTCTATAGAGTGTCCTTATCAGACCCCTTTGACAGAATAGAAATTGAATTTGAAAATTTTAATTGACATATCTAGGATGTACAGCTGAGACAGGTATGGTTAGACCCTTGAGCTTTTTTAAAAAGTATAATGTTTTGGCTTTTGAAAATTTACTATGCTTACATCATATCTACCACTTTCCTTTCCTCAGTCCAACCTCACCCATGAACCCCCTGGTCCTTTTTCAAGCTCATGGACTATTTTTCCTTAATTCTCTCTCTCTCTCTCTCTCTCTCTCTCTCTCTCTCTCTCTCTCTCTTATATGATCTCAGGCCGTAAATAACCCATCAGAGTCTCCTCCTTGGGGAAGACAATTTCTCTGCTTTCAACATTACCCATTTGCACATAGTCCTTTGTAGTCATTTTAAAATTACCTCTTCTGTGTTAGCATGCCCATTGGTGTCCTCATTTTTCAGACTCCGTAGGACAGCCATAATTTATCTTCCAATCACTATATGTTCTAATACCATGTCTTATGTGGTTTTATGTTTGCCAAATAATTCCTCAAAGTGTCACTGGTTCATAAAAATATTACATCGTTAGTTTCAGTGACATCATTTTTGAAAGTGTCTAGCATATACCCATTAGATTTAGATGTAGTATGTACATTAAATCATTAAAATACTGCCTAAACATGATCAGAAGAAATACAACAATAGACATGCCAAAGTAGATGAAGGAAAGCCCATAGGGTCTCCACCCTACACAAAGAATTACAGGTAACTTAGGAATGCTGTAAATTGGAGAAATAGTCTCCTCCAGGGAAGAGAACACTATCTAGTTAGTAATACTAAATGGTCATCCCAGAAAATGTACATAAATGTAACATTATACAAACTAAACAGGTCATGCTTAGAAACATACTTGCATATACATATACATCATATATACACACATATATATATATATATATATATATGCACATATACATATACACATGTAATGATATTTAATAAAAGAAATAGGCCATGAAATTTAAAGAGAGCAAAAAGGGGTTTAGTTGCAGGAAAGGAAAAGGGGAAACAATGTAAGTGTACGCTCAAATATAAAAGAAAACATCTGCAGACAACTGAAGGCATTAAAAGGAATAAAACTACTAAAATTAGTGATTATATAAAAATAATTGTTTTTTAAAGCATAGAATAAGAATTTGTCATTTCATGAGATGGCTTTGTAATTGTATTATATTAATATGCGTTGTCATTATCATTAAGTTGGACTATAACTATGACATATTTAATATTTATTATACATGGACTATGTTGATAGCTTTACTGGCAGAAATAGTACACAGTACTTACAATAAACTCATAATTTAATAAAGAAAATACACATATGTACTAATTATTCAAATATATATATATTACATTCATATATTGAGTAATATGTGTTGGTGCATTGAAGATATAACCACGGATATGATAGGTACTACAACTTCAAGAAGATTTTAGTTTAATAAGTATTCTTCACAGAAATGGAATAAGTTGCCTCATTCAAACATTCTTCCATAAATGCAGCTAAAATATTACCAGTTTTCAAATGATACCAGCACTGATGAAAATATTCTACTTCTTTCTTTCATAAACATAAAATTGCCTATAGCAAGCAATTTCCCCATTAAACACAGTGAGCAAAAATGAATGACTAGAAGATGGACAAGAATTAATAGTTTGGTCGCCGTGAAGTTTTGGAAATAAGATCACTGTGGTTATGTGCTCTGAAGAACAATAGACTCCGAGCCACTCATTCTATTTATTGAACCATCTTTCTGAGCAATTTTTACGTTGTTAAACACTTATATAGGTTGTCTCACTTCATTTTCTTACAACTCCGTTGAATATGTCCCATGACTCCTAGAAACATATGAGTAAAACTGAACCATACAAAAGTTGAGTATTTTTCCCAATGTCACAGAGCTAAGATGAATCTGTGTCACTTAGAACCATGAATGTGCTACGCTGACTTTATTATTTGTATGTGTGGGGTACTGAAAAGTTCAGATGAAATATTATGGAAAATAAATTAAGACTTCATACTACCTACCAAAAAGGAAATTTGTATGATTTCATTTGATCCTTAAAAGAATCATGTCATATAGTATTATCTTGACTTTACTTGAAACGAAACTGAAGTGTGAAGTAACTTGCTGAAATAATTTGTAGAGAGATACCTAGGCTTTATGACCAATTCTTTTGACTCCAGGTTCGCCAGAGGAGTCTACTCAAGATTCCTGACTGGACTACCATGGCTTTGGGATCTGATACCATTGATTGCACATTTTTAAAAAACCATTACATGTGATGTGGTAAACAGCAAATTGATTTTTATAGATTTTTAAATTTAAAAAAATTCTCATCCCCAGCACCAAACAAATAAAAGAGATGGTTCCTGCTGTTGTTTATAAAATGATAAAGAGAGGAGAAATATGTTTTAGTTGATGTGTGGTAAGTATGGGGGAAGGGGGTGCCTCCGTAAGCCCGTGCTGAGGCATCCCTTCCCCCTGAGGGACCAGCCACACGAAGGTACAGTATAGATAGAGTTTATTCAGGGCATGGGGAGGGGAGTTGAGTGTGTAGTAGAAACAGAGAAAGGTTGAGAAAGAGAAAGGATATAGAGAAGTAAAGGCCGATTAACCATGAGCACGTGGAGAGGTGGGGGAGGGAAATGGGGAGAGAAGGGGGAAGGGGTGAGAGAACAGAGCAGGAGCAAGAAGGCAAGAGCAAGAGAGCAGATGGGGGCAAGCAGCCCCTTTTATAGTGAGTCAGGTACACCTGGCTATTGCCAAGTAACTATGGGGCGGAGCTTAGACAAAATGCTAACATCTGCCTCTGATGTGGAAAATAAGTAAGTAAAATAAAAATACAAAAGAATACCTTCAGTTACTACATAGAAGAAAGAGAATTTAGTCAAAAGAAAAATCTAGTTCAAGTAAGAGCTTCACCTGGGTGTAGGATGGTGCATATATAAATAGTGAGAGAGGAAGGATTTAAAATATTAGAGGGCTAGAGTGATGGCCCAGTTAGTAAAGTGCTTGCTGTGTTTGGTCTAAGGGCTGGACCTGAGTTTCAGCGCTTGGAACCCTGGAAAGCTGAGTGTGATTACACATTCCTGTAGACCTAGTGCTACTCAGCATTTTGAGAGAGAGGTGGAGGCAGCTTCCATGAAGCTCATGAGACAGCTAGCCTGGAGCACTAAGAGATGTACAACCAAAGAGATAGCCTGCCTCCAACGCAGGAGAGGCAAGAACGTAAGCCTGAGGGGTTTTGTTTTTGTCTTTTGTTTTTTTGTTTTTCTGACTTCCACACTCAAGCTGTTGAACACCCCCATCTGCACTCACATGACCATCCATGATGGTCATGTAAACACATCCATGTAAACACACACACACACACACACACACACACACACACACACACACTCTCTCTCTCTCTCTCTCTCAAAGTAAATGAAATCAGCAAAACTAAACTAAGCACTAAGATATTGTGGCTAAAGAAATAAAATTTAGAGCAACTTTCAAAATTTTAGCTTGGGACAAAAATTAGTTCCCTTTATTGTGTTCTTATAAAGAAAACCATAGCACCTCAACAACAGTAGGAAAGATTCAGTGTGGGAAACCTAATCAGTTACTAAGGTGTTGTAACTTGAAGCTTAAGAAGCAGCAAGGGAGAGAACAGGGTACTGTTTCCCATGACCCTGTAACTACAGCTAGATTGCCTGGAGCACTCCAGTCACAAAGAATCTGACATGACAAGCTAGCAGCTTAGAATAAGCTTCTTCATTCCTAGGCCTATTGGCATCCCTGTCTCTTGGCTAAATATAGACTCATTTGAAATACAAAGCAACCTGAGGAAGGTGAACCTAGATTTAATCAAATTCAGGTATAATTATTCAGATTTATAAGACACAATCAGACGATGATTATTTACTTTTTGAAAAGCAAATTTTGTTAGAAAAAACACATTAAAACTGTTTTTGTATGGTTTTTAGGTGCAATTATATGGATTTGAAATACAAATACCTCTAATGCTTATACACTTAGCCACGCAGTGTTTCAGGCCATTAACGTCTATTATCTTATTTAATTATCCCAACAATCCTATGAGTTGCTACTATTATTATCTCTATTATTCACACAAGAAAACCAAGGCTTACAGAGCTTATTTATCCACAGTCATTTCTGAAGAACAGAGAATATTCAAATGCAAACCATTTTAGCTTAAAATGCATATTATCGCCAGATGCTTTTATAGATTTTCTTCATAAAGTATTTGTATGATAATCTCAAGTTTATCTTTGTTAGGTGCATTCGAATTAATGTGATGGCTACACAAGCTTAGTCTGTTTGAGACATATGAAGTGCATTTGTTTTCTAGCATCAACGGTAATCTATTTAGTCATGATGTCCTGTGAAAAAACACAAGTACTTTTTGTACAACCCATTTCTCCCACTAATTTGCCTTGAAAATTCAATTACTCATTTCAATTAGGTATTTTATTTAGCTCCTATTATCAGAGAAACATGTACTAATATAATATTAAAAACACTTCACTTGAAATTTTTAATTACTCTACATATGTCAGGAGAGTCTAGCTACAAAAAATAAATGATCGTGTTTGCATGAAGCCTTCTCTGGTAACCCATTAAAAAAATAATACAACTATAATAAAAAGGCAGGGAAGCAAATCATGAGACAGACGCATCTGGTCCAAATCCTCAGAATCCTGATACTCTCCTTTTGTACAAAAATTGATTTGATCTGCTGTAAGGTCAGACTGCAATGCTGGCACAGGTCAAGATGCCTTTAAATAATATGTCCCTTACTCCTGTACAGTACAGTGGCTGTGTTTTTATAAAGCAGAAGAGGGATTTAATAATGATATTTTAATACAGGCTTAAGCATCAGAATGAATAGAAAGGCTTTTAAAAGAAATTTCTACCTAAGAACAAGAATATAGGTTTCCCAAGAAGGAGTCGCAAATAGTTGGTACAGTAGATTTTAGATTGGAATTACAGATGAGTGAAGCAAGTATCAGAAAGATTTAGCAATTTGGTTAGGACTACACAAGACTAATTTCAGATCCAGGATGCAAACCTATTGTTTAGATGACACAATTGAGATTTTTAGTTTATTATTTGTGAAAGATATCTTCCATAGGCTAGGGCCTACTCTCTTATATGTCAGTTTAGACTCTGCTACATGCTTAAACATTATTTTATAGTGTATATTTTAATATGTATCTGAGAGAATTAAATATCTTGCTACATCTGAAATTAATGACATAAACATGAGTCACTTTTGATGTGAATTTTCACTAAACTTAGCACATAGTCAATTTTTTCAAAGTCAACTTAATATAGTGTTTTTGTTTCTGCCATAATTCATTACTATTAAATCCGAACAGAATGTTTTAGGTATGTTATACAAACACAAAATATAAAATAAAACTTTATCTCCATGTGTATACACACACACACACACACACACACACATATCCATCTCTCTCTCTCTCTCTCTCTCTCTCTCTCTCTCTATATATATATATATATATATATATATATATATATATATGTTTGTGTGTGTGTGTGTGCATGTATGTGTATGACAATATGAGTTTCACTATATTGTTGTTTCCATATCTTATGATTTCCAGGAAGTTTTTTATAATTTTTTTAATGAAGGAAACCAACCCTGTTTGCCCCATTGTTATCTGAGTTGATTGTCTAGCATTCAGAATGTCCTAGCCCTGATGTCCTGAGCAACACTCTAAATCCTGGACTTATTGGAAAAATAAAAAGTTAAGAGACATACTTTGTAGCCTAACAGACACATCCATATAATAACCAGGATTTGGTTCCTATAAATTGCAAATATGAGGGTAGGCTATGAGTTTCTCCAAATGTTTGAAGTTTAAAAAGGTTGGGTTTTGTTTTTTTGTTTTGTTTTTTGTTGTGTTGGTTTTTTTTTTTTTTTTTAGCTAGACTTTAATTAGAAATGATGTCAAGAAATTGCAAGGTGCATGTTACCTTTACAACATGATTTGATTGTTATTCTTGATTTAAGAAAGCCCTGTCCAACAACCCTTCATGAGATCTGCCCAATAAAAGAGTGAGCTGTTTGGGGAATTGAAGAGCATTGTGTCAACAAAGGATCTTAGAAAGATCTGAAAGTTGATTATGTAATCACATATTTAAACTAACTAATGGTTGAGATTCTCCCAAGCCAAACATTTCAGAAGAATTTCCACAACATTCAGCCCCAACCTAGGGCTGAATGATAAAGGTTTAGCATGATAAAGGCTTTTTCTCAGAAGAGAAGGGGAGGGGAAATGGGGGTAGGGACCTGGGAGGAGGGACAGGGACTAGGATGGGTCAGTGAATGGGTAGTAAAATAAGTGAATGAATGAATGAATGAATGAATGAATGAATGAATAACAAAACAACATTAACAACCAACAACCAAAAGGGTTTTTCCATCCACATCCATCTCCACATCCTGGCTCTTTGTCTCTCTTATGGCCTACAAATCAGTTCACTGCCTCTTTTTCCTGTGAAATGCAAAAAAGACACAACAAAAAAGACACCCCCATTTCATGCCTTTTTGTTTTGGGGTAAGTGGGAAAGTATTAAAATAGCTTAGAAAATCTGAGATGCCAATCCATGGTGGAAATAATGGGGCATTTTTGAAAAAGTGTATCAACTTGAATCTGAACAGCTTGTATTGAATACAGTCTATGCCATTTCCAGGCTAAATGATATGAAGATATCTATCTAATTTATGTGACTCTATTTGTCATGTGTAATGTGGACATAATTGAGCCAATGGGATGGCTCAAAGGGTAAAGACACTTGCTGTTCCAAACCTGAGGACCTGTGTTCAATCCACATAACCCACATAGTTAAAAGAGAACCAACTCCACAAAGTTGGACAGATGTAACATGATATCTCCATGCATATACATCATATGTTCATACGCACATCGTCATTGTCTTTGTCATCATCACCATCACAGTAAGTAAATATAAATATAAAAATCAAAAACAAAATAAATATCTAAGGCATTAGGGTATTGGCTGTACATACTGAATTATGCATTTTGGACAATTATAATCTAGAACACTTGAAAAGTAAATGCCAGTTTCTTATGTCCTTTACTTTGAGTTCTCAAGGTAGCTAGAGACCATAAAGTTAGAGGCATTATCCAATGCTTGTTATATGCACTCTTCTACTGTTAACAGTGTCATTGAACATGCCATATATTACTATGATATGAACTAGCAATATTTACTGTATTCATTACTGAGTCAAGAGAAAGTAATTACTGAAGATAATTGGTAGTGCATGAACTCAGAGAAGAATATCTAGTGAAGCCATTCTCAGAAGAGTGAAATGAAAATTTCAAAAAGGAAAAACAAAATCAACAGAAATGCCAACTTCATGGGTGTTATGTAAAAATAATTTTGTACTGAGACATATTGAGATATCTTTTTATAAAATGAGACTTGGAAGCTAGAAAACACAGTTACTCTGTGTATGGGTGGTGGCGGTGGGGGATAAAAACTGACCACATATGGATAACCATAATATCAAAGGATAAAATGTTTCTCCAAATTAGACACAATTAAAACATGTGGTCAAAGTAACAGCATTTTGACATTATTATTTACTTTCACATTGTATCAGTTATCTCAGTTACTATTTGCACTTATCTATGAGGTCAGAACAGCTCCTCACTGGGGTGATAGAATGACTGTTCTACTTTACTACAAAGGGCTCCTCCTTTTATTTGAAATTGTAATTATTACAGAAGACACCAGAGATGACTCGAGCAAAGGAAGGCAGAGGCGCCTGTCCTACTAACCAGCCTCCAACCACCTGACTCTGCACTCAGCCTGAATCCTGTAGTCAGTTACTGAAGGACCTTCTGCCAGCACGCTAGTTTCCCAGTTAGACTACTGCCAAGACATATGTATCAGTCCTGGATCCTGGAGGACCTCCAGCTCCTGCTTCTCATTCCAGCTCTCAGGCCGTCGAGCTGAATCCCACAGACAAAACCAGCACATGGCTGGGTACATTCTACAGACCATGACATCGTTGTGCCAGGAAGGTCACCTCATCTCTTTCTTGGATCCACTCCCAGTCCTGGCTAGCTTACACCTTTTCTGAAATTCTCAGGTTCTTGCTCCCAGACCTTTCTCTTACCACAGTATTTTATTATTTCCTTCAAGATCCATTAAGACATAGAACTCTCTCTCTCTCTCTCTCTCTCTCTCCTCATGCCTGCCTGAGTTTAAAGTCACAGACCTGATTGGCTGTTGACTTTGAATGCCATTTGATCTCCGTGAACTCAGGTTAATTTTCCTTAACACAAATATTATATTCACTTCTAAGAACAATTTTGAAGGAAAAATGTTAGTAATAGCTTCTCATTCAAAATAACTAAGCACTGCTTTGGTCCTGAATCTTCATCCTGATAACCTACTGTGGGGTTTGCCCCTCTGTGATCACTACTTCTGCAAATACAGACCTATTAGATATTTCACGGTGACTCTGAGGCTGTGTACATGGCTCAGCTCTGACTTTTCCTTTCTTTTTTATTGAAAGACCGAGGTCAAGAAAATTGTAGTGAGATTCCCCACAGTAGATCTCGTTTCAGAATGAAAGTCTTGGAATGCCTGACATTGAAATTTCCTCCACCTATTTAGTTCCACATTCTTCAGCGCCTTTGTCTCTATGGCTCTAGGAGCCTGAACACACTTGAGAAAAAATGTACTTAATAAAAACTCACAATGGCTTTATTATGTCAGATGAATGAAGCAGCCTTATGCTTACATTCACTGAGTCACCTTCCTTTGCACAAATGAATGTGTAGGCTTTCCAAAAAGACAGTAAGGCGCTGCCATTCAGTTAGATTTGAGCAAAGCCACAAAAACTACTGAGGGAAATGGGTTGCGTCCAGACAAGCAATACTGTGGAAGTAAGTGACCTGGTAAGTAAAGGAAGCAAATGCTACCACTCAGATTTGAAAACTGACTTCTGCAAACAGTGCACCCTCAAATAAGCAAAGTTCCGTTTCACGTGACATGGTGTGAATCAGAGCTTTGTCAGGAGCTAAGGTGAAGGAGAGGGAATGGCTCTAGCATATAAATGTGATGAGATTAACACAAGCAGACCATCCAAGTGTTGATTTTTGAAAATATTCGTAGAAATTTAAAATTAGAAATTCTTTAAATAGAAAATTCAACATTAGCTTCTGAGTTATAATTTTACCTGTTCCCCAAAACTTAAAACAATTGTAAAACAAATACATCTAATGTAAGTGTGTGTGTATGTGTGTTTACGTGAAGGGAAAAGATAATGAGGTATATTCTGGGAATAGCACACCACCCTACCATGTGTTCAAATGCTTTACATAAAAATATCTTCCAATATTTTTGGTAAATACCATACTAAATTCTGGCTTATATTAATTTATAAATCAATGTGATTCTTACAATATGTATTTTAATAAACTATTAGCAATCCCATGTACATATAGGGACTAATCTTTGTGAATTTTAAATATTTCACACACAGCTTCATGACCAGTAAATGGTTGGAATCAGTTTTCAAACTGTCACTCAAATTTACAAGTCTCTCTATCTCTGTAATAAGCTATTTTCACAAATATCCATTCCTAAGCTTCCATGGGTTAATTCTATGCTTTTTAAACAAATGAGCCTTCAATTTCTCATTCATAAAGTGGGGCAAATGTCTATACAGTTATCTTGTTATATATACAGCAAAGGACCATCAGTGTTTATTATGTGCCAGCTAGCACATTGAATGTTAGGGGTTGAGGGATACAGGAATAAATAGAAAAGCCTACACTTCATGGAACATACAATCCAGAGATTTGTCCATGTAGCCTAAAACTCACAGAAGAATAGCTTTTAAAATGTCCAAGCATTTTAATATTCAAATGGTTCAACTACAATCGGTCAGAGTTTTTCGTATGCAACTAATATAGCTATTTTCTTACTTTTGCTTTCTCATTTCTCTCAACTTGAGCCTTCTAGATCGAAGCCATGCTTAACCTTAGTCTATAAGTAATGCTGGTTTATTCTTTTTATATGAATGCTATTTCCTAAAGTAGATAGGTGAACGCATATATGTGTACATGCTCATTTCTAGAAAAGATGTGAGGTGGCTCGTCAGTTAATTTAAGAACCTTTCGGCTGGCTGCTCTTAGCAACAGTCTTCAACAGTTCTGCCTACTCGGCCAGAACAATTTCCTTAAGGGGATAAGGCATTCAAAGCATTTTAGTGAAGAAATGGAAAATAAATGACTTTGACCTGTACTTAAATTCAGAAGCCCTTTCACAGGAGTAAGTGAGTCTATTTGAAATAGAGAAGATGGTGATACTGAATTCTTGCCATCATTTTGTGACTACACCCATGAAACAAACCCAAGAGGCTCTATCACAAAGGTACCAGGGTCCTGTGGGAAGGCAGACCTAGTCTTAGAAAGGGAAGGGCAAAGTCCTAAGAGTCCACCTGCAAATCTTTCCATTCTAATAACAACACTAAATAATATCTAGATTTCTTGGTTTTCACAGAGGTAAAAGCTGATATCAGTTTACAAGCAGCAAAACCAAAGTGAATTCCTTGCCATTTTTGAAAATCTATGAACTGTTTTAATGTTTGTAAACCTTCTCATCACATATGTGTGATTGTGAACACTATATTTAGAGTCATCCATTTGTCCACTCACCTCCTCACTAAGTCCCAACTGACTTCCAGACCTCAGTTCAAAACTGAAAATTCCTTAGAGTCATCCATTTGTCCATTCACCCCTTCACTAAGTACCAACTGACTTCCAGACCTCAGTTCAAAACTGAAAATTCATTTGCTGCTAAGTACCTTGTGGTTATTGTTAATGTCATAAAGTAGAACCCAAAAGAAATTAAATGCAGGTGATGATATCTTCAAAATATCTAAAACTGAAATATCACGGGCATCATCATGAAGGTCAAGGAGGGATATAGGAGAGGGTTTGGAGAAATATGAAACATAAGAAATAAATGATAAATCTTATTATAATCTCAAAAATAAAAGAAAAAGTAGGATAGGTCATTGAAATGACAGTTTAATTTAAAATAAAATACATAAACCTCTCATAGTATGAGGGTAGACAATTGAGTGGGTAGGATGTTTAAGTCAGCAGGTTAGTACATACAAATTGTGCCAGGGATGTCCCAGACTCTTCTTTCTTAAGCCTTTGTGATAATTTAGGATAATTTCAAAGAAAGACTCCCATGACTCCATGGGAGTGGAGAGGATCTGGTAACCGGAGAAGCCTTCTGGAGGAAGATGACACAAACTGATTGCTCAAGGATAAGATGGATAGCAACAGCATTCTTTGGTCTCTTTCCTTGAAAAAAGTCCTTACCATTACTAGGCATAGGACAAATGCAGAAAAGGATAAATATTTATTTGCTAAATAATCTAATAAAGTTCTTTTTAGTAAGTGGCATTTTATATGTAACAATTAAATAACAATATGTGCTGGCAGATATTTAAAAGCCAAATGAAGTTATACAGACAAGGTTTTGGGTTCTGTCTAACCAGACAGTAGGCAAGAAAGGAATATCGTACTGCCATTATGTCAAGGTCACTTAATAGATAGTAAGCAAGGACACTTAGCCAACCATCTCAGTGATATTGCATGAATGGTATATTAAAATACCTCTACAGCAAATATCACAATGTAATGGTTGGATTAAGTGGAATTTACTCCATAATGTGGACCAAGGATTTAAAAAAATACTGCTATCACCTATGAGCATAATACCAGATCCTCAAGTTGGTCCCAAATTATGGCTAATTTGCTTCCCAGACATGAAGGAAATAACATAGATTTTTAACTACTTAGAGAGTCAAAAACCAATGAAAGCTGGATTGTTGCAAGTTGATTTCAGTCTAGTATCTCTTAATTTTCTAAATATTCAGTCCCATCAGTATAGAACTTAATTTGTTTTTTTTTCCTTAGCTGATTCTGAGGAAAGAGTTAAATATAACATCATGAATTAAATAAAAAAAAAAGACAATTTATCCCAGCAATTGTAAATTAAATTTTAGCTTTTTTTTTCAGCCATATATTTTCTTTAAATACCTTTAAAACAAAACATATACCAATGTCAGATATTTATCCAAAATTAGAGAACATGTGATATGATAAAGTAAAAAAAAAAATCACACATTTGAGGGCTGTGTTTTGGTTTGGTTTGGTTTGGTTTGGTTTGGTTTTGTCACAAAATTTAGAAAATTTTACACTGGATCTATAGGGATGGGCTAAAAAAAAATGCATTAAGATCTAGCAGCATATAAAACCAAGGTAAAACCAGCTACACATTGGTTGTTAATAGAAAGCTGATTTAACCTAGAAAGGATTTATGTGATTTTAAGCTGCCTCCAATACCCCCATGATATCTACAGTTTGAGCCATTTTTAAAAATAGTTGCAGATTTTCATATATAGATATATTGGTTGTACAAATCCCTATAGGTGAAAGAAGAGGGATTTGGGCACAAACAGATTCTTGTTGAGTTTGTTGGATTGACTATGCAAATATAAATGGTTGATAGTGGGGAAGAAATACACAAATCTGGCTGGAGTAGAACAGGAAGTTACCACAGAGGTTTTAGCTTCCTGAAGTGAGCTGTACTAGAGGTGAGAACAGCTAGAGAGATGAAGACTCAGTTGGTACAGTTCCTAATATGCAAGCATGAAGTCCAGAGTTCAAATGAAAAGAAGTGGGCACATATTTTGAATCCAAGTGCTTGGGAGGTAGAGACAGGAGGATCTCTGAACCTCAATGGCCAGCCAGCCCATCAATTCACTGAGCTTCAATCAGTGTGTTGGAAAGTAATACAGGATGATACCTGGCATCAATCTCTGGCCTCCACATACATACATACATACATACATACATACATACATACATACACACACACACACACACACACACACACACACACACATACATACACACACACATGCATACATACACACACACACACACACACACACACACACTTGTGGCAGCTATGTCTTTGAGTACATTAACAATATATTCTCACTTCTGCCGTTTTAAGGTATACAACAAACATTGTATTTTTATGAAAAGTGCTACCTGCAGAAGGTTAGAGACAAAAGGAATAAATGGATCCATAACCTGAATTAATGCTTTTATATGGGGACAATTTTACTTAGAATAAATGTGTTTCTAATAAAAATGAACATTAATATAGAAATGTTTGTAACGTCAGTTCTATGGACTTCTGATGTTTTGAAAACCAACAATCTCTCCTGACAGCTTTCTGTCTTGGATTCTAAGAAGAAATTGAGCATCTTTGGAGTTACTCCAGTTGTGGTGAGACAGCCACTAAGCAAGAATTGCCTCTTTCCATCTACAGACAAATTACTGTCCAGAAAAGGACACACTTGCATATTAGTTGACTGATTATATCTGCCTAGATAGAGTAATCAGCCCTTAATAATTCTGCACCACTAAGGTCTGTCAGATGATTCTGGGCCAGAAGGCTGAAGATTTGATACTCCAACATTTGGTAGTATAGGGGTTGTCCAGGTGTTAAGTGGTCTCTATAAATTGGCTAAATTTTAGAAGGTATGCTTAATGCTTCCCATAATTTCAGTTAACTAAGTCAGTCTGGATTTCTGACAGGGTTGAAAACCTATAGTCTCATAGCCAATTTTGACTATTTACTTTGAGAGAAAAGATCGGAGTGGATGGTTTTTAGCTGGCATTCATTCTAAAGCCAAGGGGGGGGGGGGAAACGCCAGGTTCAAAACTAATTGTTTTAGTTAGGAGAGATGACACATTCATTCTAAAGCCAAGGGGAAAAAAAGCCAGGTTCAAAACTAAGTGTTTTAAGTAGGAGAGATGACAGAAGTTCTGGTTAGTCAACAAAATGATGGACTGGGTATTAGGACTATCTTGCACCTCACTGGTACAAATAGGGATAATTATGCTCTAATTGTATTATGAGAGAAAAGTTTTTTTTTTTAAACAGGAAGAATGATATGTAGGTGGAGCTAAGGGGGAAGAAGAGGAAGAGAAGAAGTAAGGAGAGGAGAAGAAGAAGGAGAGGAGAAGCTAGATGATGAGAGAGGAAGAGTGAGAAAGAGAGGGGGGTAGGAATGGAGGCAGATGTTCACGTGTCTCCACCAGTCAAAGATAGATTATATATCCAGGTTGGGTATTGGGTTACACTTCTGATTGAGCATTACCAAACTTATAAAGCCTTTGATTAACAGTTAAAAAATTGTATAAAAGCAAAAAGGAAATGGGGGCATGGATAGGGGTTTTTTAGGGAGGGGGAATGGGGAAAGGGGATGGCATCTGAAGTGTAAGTAAAATATCCAATAGAAAGAAAAAAAGAATAAATGTGTTATTACACCTGTTTATAATAGGGGTTTTTCCTTTTAGTGCATTCTCTGATGGTTCTGTATCATGCACTCTCTACGCTTTCAGATCCAGAGAGATCATGCTCACTTCTTTCATAAATGAGTGTTATGGGATAAGCCACAAGCAAAGGGTTGTCCCTCTGCCCTTGGCAACATCCCAGAAATATCTCAGCATAGTACTCAGTAGGAATGGTTAAACTTTAAGTAATACTTAATGTTTGACAAACAAGGTAAAGAGACTTTGTACCAGCTTTAGAGTCAGAATCTAGGACTTCACCATCAGAACTGCGACTACACACTTTGTGACTTTACCCTAGTTTAATAGAACATATATATATAATGTTTACAATGAAACCTATGATTATGTATCATTAATACATGCTAGAAACTTAAATTACATAAAAATGGAAAAAAAGGCATTTAAGAATATGTGACAGAGCCCCTCATTATTACCTTTTGATAATCTAAATATTAAAGAAAATAAACTGATGTTCAAACATCTTAATAAAGAGAATTTTCCTCAATATTCTTCAGATTCCTTATGTCAAATCCACTGAGTTGCTCTTGAGGGCCGTAAGATAAACGTTTCAAAGTAATATCTATATAATAATGATAGACATTATTTTAAAATATGAATAAAATAAAGATTGAGGCATCTTTCTAGTAAGTAATAAAAAGAGTTATGACAAAGACATAAGTGTAAGGCATCGAGCAGATACAGGATGCTCATTTGTAGCCCACTAAACATTGTTACTATCGTTACTCGAGATCCTTCCAGAAATTCAATATACTACATTATTGAAACAGACAGTGTGCATAGCCCTTGTTTTCTAGTTTCCTACAGTTATTTTCTTTCCTCAAAATATTTTTGAGACGAAAATTCAAACCTCCAAGCTTCGGAGGATGTGTGTACCCACTTCAGCCAGAACAGGCATCTGGTTTCCACCATCAGCGATCTCAAAGCCTCTCTCCTCACACTGCTGTAGATAAGAACCTGTCAGCACTTTCATTATAAAATCTTTTTCTTCCTCTAGCTTGAGAGAGGAACCAACCACAGCAATTTGCTGGGGAAATAGCTCCAGTAAAGGGCGATGCACAAGGCTCAAACACAGAGAGAAAATGTTTTCATTTTATAGAACTCAAGAAAGGTTTATTTGAGAATTAGACAGTCTGCAGAATCCCTAGGATTATTTCTTTGGGGTAGTATTGTGACCTTCAAGTAAAGAAAATAAGGTTGACTGGTATTTCAAACAAAATTCAAAGCATCATATTTTAGGAAATAAGTTATCTACTTGGATACCTTTGGGCAACAATAGCTCTGACAGCAAGAGGTATAATAGCACCTGTCTGTGTGCACATGGTAGTTACTCTGAAGGCTGGAAGCATCTTCTCCTAGAGGCTGAGATGAAGGGACAGAGGAAGAGATGCAGAGCCACAACTAATCAAAACAGGATAAAAACAGAACATATTACTGATAGGCTAAATGAAAGTGCTCGGGTCACCTCAGGGAATGTAGGTCTGATAGAGATAATATTTGGTCACGTTCACAGGATGAGCTCTCTTTTTCCCTGATACTGAGTGTTATGGGTAACAAAAGAAAGGGTTTTTTTTTCCTGGATGATTTCAATACTATGCAAATACAAACCAAAGTAAACAGGAAATAATTTCATCTGCGGGACTGAGAGAAAGAAAACAATATTAGTTTATCTAATGAATATTGATGACAGATATTACATATTGGTTGCTTTATTTGGTTGGTGTAATGAAGCACATAAACCTGCTTCTCTCCATTAAGGAGATGAGGAGCCTGAAATTCCAGGGTGAAAGAGTTTCCTCAAGGGCATACAGTTAACGCTCTATTCACACCACTTTTAGCATCAGTCTTGCTATCTACCTGGTGACCTACCCAGAAGCACACTCTAGCTTCAGACTCACCCAGAGTATCTGCTCTTGGTACAGTCAGCATGATAGAGTATATTCTAACACCTCCCTCACGTTTCTTCCTCCATACCCTCATCTAATAAAGGGGCATATATTCTAGTCCTGCCACCATTTTCTGTCACACTTTTGACATTTCTCCAGCACACATAGAAAAAGAAAGAAAAAAAAAGTGTGGGGACATACTGATTGAAGATAGATTTGAAACCCACTGCAAATTGTTTTCCTGAGTGACATAATGCAATGATTTAGAAAGGCCAAATAAAGTTCAATCACGTTCAAAAGGCTTTCCATAACTTCACCTAAAGCTACCAGTGATTATTTTATCCCCATTTGTTTCATGTTGACAGAAGAGATACCCATCTTAACAAAATACAAAAGCAAACTGAGAATATGAACTATTTACAGGGCTTCATTTAATATTGGTTGTAAGTATGAAGAGGTAATAATATCAAAGAGGGAAGTTAATGTCTTCCTGAAGGTACATATTCCAAATAAGGTAGAGATTAATTTATTTCAAAGTTTTGGGAAACAAGTTCCTAAATGGTGATTACATATCAACTCTACTCCTGCACCCCCCCCCCTTTTATGTATGTTTATTTACTACAAACTAAAAGGCTCTTAAGACATGGACTATATATTATTGTCATTGATTGATTATTCTAAGATGCCTATTGTACATTCTAAACATAGAAGAAATGGTCCAGGGTCAACTAGAAATGAATTATTAGATAAGTGAATTTACATTCCTCCAAGTGGAGAATATTTTTTAAAAAAAATAATAAAGATATGGACCCCTGTGGAAAGAGACAGGAGAGAGGTTCAGAAAACCAGGAGAAGGAATGGAAATACGCAGCTGTGGAGGTTGTAGGGGTGGACATGTAGGAAATCTCTATGAAGTTCCAGAGACCTGGGATGGGGGAAGCTCACAAGAGTCAATCAATATAGGCGATCTTAGTAAAGATGACTAACAGTGGGGACATGGAACCTAAAGAGGCCACCTCTTTTAGCCAGGCAAGACACCCAGGAGAGCAACAGGGACACCAACCCACCCACAAAACTTAATCTAAAATTTGTCTAAAACAAATGCAGAGGCAAACATAAAGCCAAGATTGAAGGAATAGTCAACCAACAACCATCTTAACTTGAGCCCCATCTTATGGGCAAGCACCAATCCCTGACACTATTAATGATATTCAGTTAGATTTACAGACAGGAACCCAGCATAACTGCCCTCTGAGAGGCTCTACCCAGCTGCTGACTGAAATAGATGCAGATTCCCACAGCCAAACTTGGAGGTCAGAAAGAGTTGGAGGAAGGATTGAAGAACCTTAAGAGAATAGGAAATCCCACAGGAAGATCAACAATCCTAAACCATTGGGAGCTCTCAGAAACTGAGCCAACAACGAAAGAGAAACAAAGGCTGGACCCAGGCCTCTGGCACATCTGTATCAGAGGGTTGCCTCTTCCTGCCTCAGTGGGAGATTTGCCTAATTCTGCAGAGGATTAATGCACCAGGGTGGGAGGCCCCAAGAAGAGGGACACACTCTCTCACAGGTGAAGGGGAAAAGGATAGGGGAGGGACTTGTAAGGAAGGATCAGAAGAACAGCATTTGAGATGTAATCAATCAATCAGTCAATCAATCAATAAACTTAAAAAATGGCTCCATGAGAAAAAGTATGTGGTTCTCTACCCTACACTAGTAAATCAACTGGCACATTTAATGACTGTCATATTGTTTGAGAACTCATAAAAGTGACATCACTAGCCAGGATTACATTACTGATTATTTCAGATATAAGTCTTTAATATTTTCACTTCCAAGGTGTTATGCCAGTGACAATGAAACAACCTAACAGTTTAGAGATTTTAACTAGGTTTTGTGTTGTTGCTTATTAAGTGAGATGATTTAAACCACCTCAGAATCTTGGGCAAAGCTGTTATAAAAGTAATGCAATAGAAGTATCCTCAAAACATTTAAATTAATTATTACATGCAAAAGCATGTTGATATTTTTTTAAAAATATTTTTGTTGTTGATGGTTTTCAGAAGTCATTGTTTTGAATATGTTTATTCTTTGTTTTAATCATTTAAATTTTTATCAGAAAAAAGTATCATCTTATATTCATTACAATGCGCAATGTGCAAGTCTGACAAGAACATTAATATATGTGAAATGTCTATAATGTAGCTTTGATTGAGTTACATCTTACCACGCCAAGATCTGTGGCTAATCTGTGATGTATAATAAAGTAAAAATATTTGTGTTGTTAAGAGATAATAATCTTCATTGTAACAATTTCCATATGGTATGGAGATTCTTTTTTATTTATGATCTATTCGCTTCTCTGCACGTAAGAGTAAATTATTGATGATGCTGTGTCCAGATATCTCATGCCAGATGCCTGTCATAAGTCAGAGTTCCATCAAAATCTATCTATTCAGCTCTCTTGCTCTGTGTGTGTGTTTATGTATGAATATGTACAATATATATCAAAGGCTTCAGAACCAGGAGCGACTATGATAATAATTTCAATCTGACCACATGTGGGCTTAAATCCTAGAAGACATAATGTTTCATTCCAAATATAAAGGCCAGAAAAGACTAACAGTAAAAGCAGTCAGCCAAAAAAAAAAATACCTCTCTGTTCCTGTGAGGTCCAACATTAGGAAAAGTAAACTGTATTATTTATACAGTTTACCAACTCAAATTTTGTTCTCATCCAGAAGCAGCTGGTAGAAACATAAAATGTAGGATTTGAGTAAATAGTTGGATAATTCACAGTCCAGTCAGGTTGCCACATAAAATTTCCACACAACAGGTTTGGGGAAGGGCTTAGTCTGTCCTTCAGACGACATGGTTTCTAGGAAGAATAATCATATAACAGGTTATCAAAGGTAAACTCGTGAAGACGGTGATGATAACAATGTATATTATTTTCCACCTTTCCCCCACTGTGTATCTATTATTATGCTTATTTATTACCACTCACTCATTTATTTTATAAATACTTGTTGACTGACTTTTATGAAAAATGAACATCTCATTTTACTGCCTCTTTAGTTACTATTTAACGCAACAAAAACAAATTATAGCTCAAAGAAAATAGAATTTACAACTTGGTAGAATAATTGAGGTGTGAGCTGAAAATATTAGTTGCCATAAGTAGTTCATAGGAGACTAGGAGTAATTTAGTTCAAAAAGAATCAAGTAATTTTACTTACAGGACTTCAGGACATTTCCTAAAAATCCCTGAGTCAGAACTAACCCAAAGCTCCATGAAATAGCAGCTTTCTCAGGGTCCTGAATTCTCGCTCAAAATTCCTCCTCTGGGAGCATATTTTAATGACAGAGTAATCATCTACAATCCTTATTTATTTAGTCTTTTGGGCTCTCTGCAGAAATCTAACATGAATCACCAAATGTTTAAAAGACCTTGAACCAGCATGTGTTCTTGTCACAGGAGACACAGCCCAAGCAGCGTGTTTGTGACACTCTCAGCACCTGTTTCAGCTTTTAGCTCATTTGTCTCTCTCTCTTTCTCTTTCTAGGTCAGGTATAATCTGGGATTTTGGAGGTGTGATTTTCAAAACTTTTAGATTCCCTGTACTGTCGCATTAAAATGCTTTAATAACCTAATGGTAAATTCAGAGATGTATGTTTTACAGACACAAATACCAGTGCACTTAACTGAAATGTTTTGTTGTTAACCTGCATTTTCCAGCAATAAGCAGAGTGGTTTTAATAAAATAGAAGAAAAAAATGCATTGGCTATTTATTACATATCTAGTATTATGCTAAATGTTTTAATTGTGATATCTCACATAACCCTGTAACAGCCAGAAGGGTGCTAGGTGCTACTTCTCCTGCTTCTTCGTGATGAAGTGTGTCACTTTTCCCGTTACCTCACCTTGAGGGCTAGAACTTCAAGCACACAGTAGTCATGAAATAGAAAGAATAACACTGAGTTAGAAATAGGGAGACCTGGTTGTAGTCATGACTTTGCCTCACTGAGTGACCTTGAGTAGGGCACCTCCTGTCTACATGATTTAGTAACTTCATGTAAAAAATGAGAGCATGAGTACTATGAAAAATGTGTTGAATCAAACTCCTCTCAAAAGAAATAGCTTTAGCTACTTATACAGTAGGACTCAGTCCTCTGGAGAGTGTGCCTTGAATTCAAATTCACATGTGTTCCATGAAAGGTGGGAAGTTTACTTCTAGCTTATATGTACATGTAGAAAAGAACTTGCCATCTGAAAGAATGCTATAACTATTCAGAAAATTAAGACAGGCTTTAGATATAAAGTAATTACATTCAAATTTTAGCTCTGCTATCCAGGTACCTAATATATACAACTATTAAAATATGTCCATAAAGCCTAACGCCAATTTAAAATATTCAAATTTAAAACGTACTGAATTACACCAACACTCCTTTTGGGATTGGCTCTCACTGAGGCTGACCTCATAATATAATCCATGTTTACCTCAAACTTGTAACTGAGTCCTCAGAGAACAGCTGTGCACATACATTTAGAAACAAGCTACACAAAGACCAGTGATAGTAAAACATTCTGAGAAACTGGGAAAACACACACTAAAATTATTAACAGTCTCATCTCTATGATATTGGGATTCTAAGCTCTATATAATTCCTCTTATTTTCAATTTACCTCAATTAACACAGATTAATATGAAGAAACAAAGAATACACCAAAACAGCTGAACTTTTCAATATTCAAACTATGGAGAAAAGCTATCATTCCAATAACAAAAATATACGAAGTGATGTGGCAGTTCTGAATCCTGTGAACAATCAATTATTTAAAAACAGTAGTAGCTTGATTTAAATGAATAAGCAAGAGTAAAAAAGGATACTTCTATATAATAGAATGAGCTGGAACAGAAGGTCTGCTGTGGAAATCTCAAGAGTCAGGGGAGCTGTCCACCAGGCAAGTGCTGACATTCCCTTCTGCTCAGGAGGTTTGGAAATTTTAGCAAACTTCTTTCTTCTCATCCTGTATCCCCAAGCCCAAATTTCATCCTGCTGTATTTTGCTTCCTTCCCTGACTTATTTCTGTGCCTCCCTGATTACTATGGTAACTGGAATAATAGCAACTGTAAAGCCACCAAGATAGTTCTTAGTTGGTCAACCATAACACATTTTTTCTTTTCTCCCATTAATTCATTAAAGCATGGCCATCTCTCTTTTCCTTTGAATTTCTTTCTTTCCTTCTTTCTTCTGTTTCAACACAATTTGTATTCTCTTCCTTCTTTTAGGAAAATCATTATATAGAAGAAAGAAAAGTTGCTGTCTACCACATGAAGCTTCTAACTTCTTTGAAGAATAATTTATAAAATGTCTGCAAAAGAACTGTAAATTACGGTCCATCTGCTTTTGAAACATTTTCCACAACTTTTATCAGTCTTAATACATCAAAGATGATGTTAAAGGCAAATAGTTCAGTCTAAGGACTTAATGACATAATTTAATGATTTGAATTGTTATAATAATAAAGTGGAGGAAAACGAGGTGCACTAAAATTTGAAGCATCCATTTTTAATAAATAGATTTATGATGCACAATATATTTTGTTAAACAGTTACTACTACCCTTGTATTAAAATATCCATCTTCTTGCACTGGTGTGTGTGTGTGTATGTATATGTCTCTCTCTCTCTCTCTCTCTCTCTCTCTCTCTCTCTCTCTCTCTCTCCCTCTGTGTGTGTGTGTGTGTGTGTGTGTGTGTGTGTGTGTGTGTGGTGGAGCACTTAAAAGGGCCTTTTTAGTGTATGGGCACATACCTTAAACACCACACTCTATAGGCAGATGCAAGAAGATTAGAAGTTCAAAGACAGCATATGCTGGGCAACTTCAAGTTTAGCCTGGGATGCATGTTAAAATTAAGTCTTAAAAAAATGAAACCAAAAACAAAAAAAGATGCTAAAATACAAGTGATAGTTTTAAAATATCATAAATACATTTTCCATTTACTTGATTAAAATGAACATGAGAATTGGGGTACTCTGAGAGATTCCGACATTTTTGGAATACACACACACACACACACACACACACACACACACACACACATATATATAATGAAATACTTGCATATATATGTATATATACAGAGAGAGGAGAGAAACAGAAAAAGAAAGAGGCAGACACACATACATACAGAGAGAGAGAGAGAGAGAGAGAGAGAGAGAGAGAGAGAGAGACTGTGAGTTTAAATGATAGTTTAATTTTTAGTACATTAAAATTTTTCATATAAATTTCCAAAATGTCTATACAAATTTACATTTCTACCACTAATGTATGTATACAGGGAAGCCCCTTTCTCAACTTTTTCATCATTTATAGTCTCTTATCTTTTTAATAGTGGATGTCCTAACTGGTATCAGGTGATATTTCACTGTAGCTTTGATCTGCACTTTCCTAATAGGAAATTATGTTGAAGACTTTTCAATATATCATCTTTGGAAAAATTTCAAAGACGTCCATTCAAATCTGTCAGCTATTTTTAGTATGAGTCATATTTCAATTACATCTTTTTTAACTTCATAAAGCACAGTAAACAGGAAGCAGATATTTTAAGAATAATCTGAGAATGTTAGATCAAATGTTCTGTGTTTACTGTGTGACTCTGCTTTTGAAATGATAGGGATGGGAAAGGAGAGAATGAAAGGAGAGGGTCAAGGGTACTTAACATTCCTCAATACAGCTACAAACAAGATAAAGGAGAGGAAGCTATAAAGCTGGTCCTCAGGACTGCATTCATCATTTGGGTCTTTGCAGATAGAAAAGCAAGTCAACTGAAAATGAGGTGGAAGCCTATTTGCTGATGACACATGGACAAGAAAAATGGACCTTCTAGAAACTCCCCTTTTCATGGAAGACATTTCCATAAACACTACTGTGTGGGGACAGCAATTGATTGAAAAACAGAGGATCAGTCTAATGGAAAGCACACCTAGGCGAAGGTTCTTCTCATGAGACTCTACAGACTGTGGGTATTCTGGAATTAGAAAAGGAATTGAAATTGCTTCTCTCAGGGGCCTCGAGATTCCTTTCCTAGTATCATTCTTGTGTAGCATCTATTACAGTGGCTGAAACAGAGCTTCATACATTCATAAATTATAGTTAACTAAACCAAAGGAAAGCCAGCAATGCAGAAAGGAGGACCTTGGAGAAAGTTGAGAAAATAAAACATTTAGGGGGATGTCTATTTTAATGATCAAATTAGTCAGCATCCTTCAAATCGTTACATGTTAGTAAGATATTAAGAACACTTGGCATATGACTTTTAAGCTGACAATCTGGTGTAAACAAACAAGGGTTTAAGCTTTACCATGTTAAGTATCTTCCAGGAAAGAAAATAAATACACATCTTAATCTTATTTTTGCACATCCTAGAAAATATGAGATGAACATAAGTTTATGGAAGCTCCTAATTAGCCTATGTCTCTATGTCTATATCTTATTTCAAAATTACTTAAATTTTACTTCAATTGCTTAAAAATCCAACTGGAATAAACCTTATGTGTTTTCCTTAAATCAATATTATAAGTATGATAGTTATATGCTATGTCATTTAACTTTAATAATATCTGAGTGTTATTAATTTTCATATACCTCATTTTGTGAAAGTTCTATCAATATATAAGTACCTCCCACCTATGAATAGTTAGCCCAGTGTACTGCAACCTGGAGAAACATAATGTTACAGCTTCTAGTCAATTAAGACAGAAAAGATCAACTGCACAGTGAGAGTGTTTCCTCTTTCAGAAGAAGGTCTGAGCATTGCTCTTGGTGAAGCCAAAGCCACATGAAAGCACCAGGTTCTGATAAACACATACATATTAAGGACTGTGTGCACCTTATTAAACTTCCTTCTGTGTTAGTAATAGAGGAATATGTGATTCTGTACTTATCTGAGAAAACTGAGACTGGAGATTATATATATATAATATATATATAATTTATTGTATTATTATATATAATAATTTATTGTATTATAATTTATTGTATCACACTTTATTGTATTATTACCTGTTAGATGAGTTTGACAGTTTCACTGAGGAAAGCAAGTTTACAAAGTCCTAGAGGTATTTTTGTATTTAAAACTCCAAGGTTGGAGTCTTACATTAACCAGTCCACAATTAATATCTAGAGAAATATGGTTAGGACATATTATTATAATACTATAATATAGAACTTTTGAGAATTATCATATTCAACTAATTGACAATGTAGAATGGGATAGACTCTACAGAAATGTAGTTTGTTTTCACGGAATTAACTTATTTTTCAGAAGACAAACTCAACTTGATTTGGATGTTTTATTCTGTTGACATGAATCATTGTCAACATGAACTTGTTACACCAGAACACTGAAAGAAATAAAATCAAAAGAAATTAAATTAATGTAGTTACCCGACCTCTTTAAAAGGTGGTGATAAGTAAACCAATTTCTTCCAATATGGCTTGAATACCAGCGAAAATATAACAGCATAAAAGAAACGTTTTCAAACATGAGCTTGGCTACTAGGATGTAGAGTCAACAGCCCTCACACCAATAGCTCATCATATTTGCTTGCCTTACTTAGCTTGTGCTTACTTTCCCTCAGCAAGAAACTTACCTTTCCTTGTTAATAAGCATTTAGCACTGCAAAGCAATTCTCATATAATAATGGGTTTTAAATGGTACTTGGTGCATCTTATCCACTGGGTATCTATGTATAGTTAGTAGACAGAATGTTTAAGAGCACACAAAGGGGTGATAAGTTGTGTGGAGGAGGGTCAAACTAGTTATAGGATGCTATTCTTTCTCTCATCAGACTTATTTGAGGTCCCCCCCACCCAAAAAAAGACCAACAGCACCGTTTAATATAACTTATATTTTTTGAAGCTGATCGTGGACTTGTTGTATATACTAAAGCCACAGTAATAAATGACACCCATTCCACTCTTAAAGACTTTTACACAGGATGGTATCTGAGAATGTTGGGGTATGTATATCTGAGAATGCTGGGGTATGTGTATCTGAGAATGTTGGGGTATGTGTGTGTATTGGAGCGGGGTGTCTCAGAAATTTCCTCACCTACATTTCTCATTTTGCACAAGAAAACACGAAGGTCCAAAAAAGACTAACGTTTCTAGCCAGTGTAAGGCATCTAACTCTCAATTTTTCTTTTAAGCCTCCTATAAGTGTTACCTATGAACTGGATGGATGGAGTGTTTCAGTAGCTTTACTACCTTAAGGTGTTTAGCAACCGTCCCATTCAGTCTCTGGTAGTGTCTTTCAGAATAGAAAGGATCACGTGGTGGTTTGTGTTCACTTAGAGATGTGCACTTTCACTTACTTCGGATAAAGTATTCCCACTCTCACATACATTTTCCTTTAGATAGTCATCAAAGCTGCCACAAGAAGTGATTTCGAGAAAGAGCTGAATAAATGCACCAAGTTGTCACCGAAAGTAAAAGCTCATAGTCCCAGAGAGCAAAGAACAGGTACTGAGATCACTCTTGGACAATAACTTTCCAAAATCAAGTTCTGGTGGTACCCACCACAGCCAACAAAAAAAGCTCTAATAAATCCTTTCAGACAGGGAGCCCTGGATGGTAACTTGTTTCAAAAACCTTCAAATCTCATTTCCTTCGAACACTGAGCAACCTTACACAAATCTGGCGGTCATTTGCTGTAAACTTCATGAAGAATTGTGTTGTGCCAGGTTAAACATTTGGCTTGTTGGTTTCAAATGGCCTGTGTAAAAGCGAAGACTTTTTTTTTTTTTTTTTATGAAGTCCTCTACGACTGAGGACTACATAAATGTATCTCTACACCTACTGTCAAAAGTAGCTATAAACCCCTCTATCACCTTTGCAAAAGCGCATTACAAACCAAACCCCTCAGTTTTATCTGGAGAACTTCTATGGTCCCAGGTATTTTACCACGGCCCTGCTTCAGGAAGGTGAGAGTCAGTGTAATGTTTTCCGGAGCATCCAAACCAGCGCCCGGAGATAATCACTAGCTAAAAGCAAGAAGAAATCCCAAGCACAGAGATGTCTAAGGCGCCCTCTTTTCAAGAGCGCTTGTAGCTTTTGTGTGCTCCATACAGGGTCCTGTCACCACCTAACTATAACACCAACACCGGCCACTGGAAAAATCATTGAGTTCTCCTGGATCCAAACCCCAGCCGGCTCCACGAGTGGACAGAGCAGTCACACAGCGTCTGTCAGTCTCCCAACAGGCAGACACATAAACAAACAAAAGAAATTGTTTGCTCTCCCCAGGGAGGCCAGCATGCATTAAAACAAGACATGAATCCCTTGTCCTACCTTGCATCCAAACATCAACGACAAAGTGTTGTTGGTGCAAGCAACTTTGCAGTGGCAAATCATTGGTGTAAAACAGTCAGGGTCCTTAAGAACAGGGGACATTCCTTTTGGGCTGCGGCAGTGGCAGCTCGCTGGGGGAACCGAACTTGGTGCTCACCCAGTTCTCGGAGCCACAGCCTGCCTAGACAGCCTAGACCGAGCGGCAGCTGTGATCGCTGCCCGCTGCGCCTGGTGCAGCCATCCTCGAGCCTAGGTGCAAGCACTGCTGTCGGCAAGTACAGTGCGTCTCGGGGTCTGTCTTCCCAAGAGAACGAAGGGTGGGGAACGGAACAGAAAGCGAAGAAGGGTTCCCCACTATACGGAAATTGAAGGAGGTAAATTAAAAATAATTATAAATAAATCAATAAAAATAAAAGGAAGCAGGGCGCTTTTGAGGAGGGTTCAAAGGAGGTGGGGCAATATTAGCATGTAAAAGGATGTGCCCGCCTACTCGCCCCAGTCACACTAGATCGTCAAGCAAGCTGAAAGGGGATGAGATTATTCCCTCTGAAGGAAATTTTAAAAAAGAAGAAAGAAAGGGGGGAAAAATCCACAATGCAGTTCCCAATTTGGTAAGAAGCCAGTGGCTTGCTGCTGCAGTTCAGAGTCACCGTGGGGAGCGCTGGCCCAGAGAAGTGGGAGGGAGGGGCGGGGTAAGGGAGAGAGCGGTGCACGCTGTTCGCCAGCCTGGTGGCGCTCCGGGTGCCACCAAGAAGTCCCTGGCTTAGGCGGGTGGGTCATTCCCAAGTGATGTGACCCCGAGAACACACAGGACCCTGTTACTTCTGCTGCCTCAGCGTGGACATCCTCAGACGCTGAGTTCCTGGGAAGAGGCGGACAGCGCCCAGCAGTGGAAGGACTGTCCTCCCCACCCCCATAGAAGAGCTAGTAGAGGAAGGGGGAGGGGAAAGTATCCAGCAAATAGATCTGACGTAGTATTAGGCTCCAAAAGATTAATGCTTTCCGGGTCAGCGAGTCCACTTTCTCTCTGGGTTGTAAAAAGGGCCTCAAACCAAACCTTTATCTGCTAATGACTTTTCCCCCCGAAATTTAAAACAGAAGGGAATTCTGCCTCTCCTCCCTTCCTTCCCTTTCGACCTAGGAGGTGCCTTAAAGGCTCCAAGAAGCCACAGAAGTATCTATGCTGTTCTAGAAGTATGACTGATAAGACCAATATACGCTTTTTGTTTTGGCTGTCTTGGTTTTGTTTTTATAACTGAAACTGTGAAAAATGCAAAAAGATTTTTTTTTAAGTTAGCAAGCACCTTAGACAGCTGCAAAATAGCTTAGAATGTGATAAGAAGTGTACGGGCAGGGAGTTGGTAAACTTAGCACTCTTTGAGTACCACCTGGACTCCATTCCTCACAGATGGTCTATGGAAAGAGCAAGGAGACATCAGGGTTTGGAGTAAGCAGACTCGGAGGCTTTGTGTGGCTGTCTCTATGACACTTGCATGGTCTGAATGCCTTGATTGTCTGATATGCATCCCCTAGAGAGAGCTGAGGAACAAGGTGAACAGCTGGCCATTTACTCCTGGGCAAAGACTCAGAACAGGGCAGTGGCTCTGCTTTCTGCTTGCAAACTTTCTGTTGGGCCTTAGAGATCAGTCTATCACTTGCTCATGCCATGCAATCTCAGTAAGGCATGAAAAGTAGGTCCACAGAAAACTCATGGCAGATAGTTTAAAAACCAGCTTTACTGATGACCTCTGGAACACTCCAGATTTACAGATGTACAAAGTTCCAGCAAGAACAAAAGAAAAAAAAATAACAATAAGTTACTAGGTCAAAGGTAATATATTATACTCAATCATTTACAATCCCCTATTTAAAATAACTCATGTTCCCCTCAGAAGTTAGTGTACACTAAACTCCATAGAATTTTTAGGATATTAACAACAACCAAAAACACACCGTTCCTGCTCAACTTGACATTCATTTCTTAGGCATGGAAGACATCAAGAAAACCTCATTATAATCACCCTCCTACCCAATAAGGAAACCAAGGTTCTAAGAAACGGAGACACTTTTACAAAGAAGTCAGTATGGAATCAAATATAAACAAAAATCAACAGGGGATTTACCAGGAGTTAAACCTGGTTCTAACTGAAGAGGGCAGCCATAGCTTAGGCTTTGGTGTTCATACATATGAAGAGTGGGGCACAGAGAAGTGTGTGCATGTCACTATTACATATGCTAAGTCATAGTTTAAGAAAACATTGGTATGAGACGTTTTTGTGAAGTCTTAAGGCTACATTAACCAATGAGGCACATGCCTTAGCACTTCTGCCTTCGTTACCATAAACTGTGTGAGTGTGTGAGCACTTCCACTTACAAAGTGTCTGTAATTGTGGTTGCATTTTCCGAGGGAGAATAGATTCTAAAAATGTTGTACAATATTTCCCTTATTCATTAGCCTATAATTTGGATTTCAAACACCCCAAAAGTATTGTACGCTCTCTATTGTGAGGATCCAATAATATCCAACACACTCCTTCCCTGATGAATTTGCCAAGTTAAGCCTGACCTCCTATTCTAGGGCAGCATTAAGGGCTGTTACTTCCCATTTTATAGTCTGTACTGGCTCAGATTGGTAAAGCCAGATGACAAAATATAAAGCAAACTGTGAATTTCACTGCTTTCCTCCTTTATGTTTTCAAGAAAAATTCATTTAGTACACACTTCTCTCAATAAAAACACACATATATTTCTGTTTATATGTCACATATTTAGAGACATTTGATAATCTTGCATTTCAATAATAGGTCTAGAGTAAATTGGAGACATGAAAGAATGTGGGGGCCTGTGTCCATGACAATGCACTGCCTAGTTACAGTCAGTAACCACTATCGTTATAAAATGAGGCACTGTCACCTTAAGATATGAACACACTGTGTTATTGGACTGAAAGCTACTAATTTAGGAATATACTGGATGGGGGTGTTCTGCAATAAGTTTAGGAGGAAATCGTTCTAAAGAATATCAGGATGTAATATGTTCATTTTAATATGAAAATAACTAACCTTATTTAGACATTTCAGTGATTCATAACATACAGTTCTTTCTGATAACCAGATCTTTCATAGAAAATAGATAACAAAAAATACATCTTATTAAATATTTACCTAACATTTTTCTCAATATTGCCTACTATTCACATAAACATCACATTATCATTAAGTGTCAGCTGGGTCAAATACACTTACTCTTTATTCTTATTACTGCCCCTAATCAGATGTTTGGGGTAAGGTTTGAGTCATTACTTAGTTATCTTCCTTTTTTAAATCATCATTTCAATAGCAGTTTTATTTTACTCAGATTTATTTTTATTTTATGTACATGAATATTTGCCTGCATGTATGTCTGTGTCTCACTTGTACACCATACCTGTTACCCAAGAAGTACAGAATAGAATGTTGGGTCACCTGAAATAGGAGTTATAGACACTTGTGAATGGCTTTGTGGGTACTGGGAATTGAACCCAGGTCTTCTAGAAGAGCAGTAAGAGCAGGAAACCTCTGAGCTACCTCTTCAGCCCCAGAATATAAAGAAAACTTAAGTATGTATTTCTTTGCAGTCACTTGTTTTCAGCAAATGCGCATTTCTATAGTGTCTTTGACTATATAGGCAGTAGCATGGTGCTTGTTCTATGCTCTAGTCTGACTTCAAGAGTGTGCTGGAGCCAGATCCTGCTCAACAAGGGTGATTATGTATCCTCCTAATTCCCCATTCAGTGACACCGTTACTGGTAGTCTAGTTAAGAACATTATTTATACCTCATAATCTGGCAAATGCTACAGATGAGGACTTCTTTCTTTAGACAAACTTTAAATCAATAAAGCACTGTCCTAAATACTGTATGCTCATTAGCCTATTTTATCATTACAATCCCTCCATCTTACCAAGGGAAAACTCTCTATCATAGAAAAATAGCTTTCCAAACTAAAAGTATACTAATCAGCTAAATGAAGCAAGTAATCAAAATATATTAATGACTTTCAATCACATATATTCATTTCTCATGTTGAATGTCCTTAACAGCTTGCCTGACACTGTAGTCCATGGTATTCCATAAACAGAAGAGCATATTGTATTTGGGGCATAGTGTTCTTCTCATGAAAAAAAAAAGGGGGAGTCCTAGATATGGAGTCAGTCTTAAACTTGTCTTCAGACAACAACAATAATGATACCTTCCTGTTTAAACAGTTGTCGGCTAAAGAATGTCATAGTGAACCTCATCCTAGTGACTGTAAAAAGACAATCCCACTACAGGGGTGGGGAGGAGAACAGATTGGGGGAAATAACATAGCAACCTACAGCTTAGTGGGATAATGGAAATAGGGGTTTGATGGCAAGCAAGTATTGTGACTTAAGGATTCATTCTTCTTGATGCTCACCTACTAACATTGTGCACATTTTCATTCACTTTCTACAATATAGATTGTTATTCTGGGGGCTTCTTACCTGCAATTCCCATTAAAAAATCATCACAGAGTCTATTGCAATACTGCGTTGAACATACTTGATCTTGCCATAAAATGTAAGAGATTCAGAAGACAAGCTCAGGAGCCAATCAGACACAATAGACTTTGCCAATAACCACGTGGTTTCCATCTTTGACCCCCTTTCCTTCTCTTTTTCGCTTGTGCACTTATTGCATTTAAATCTTTAGTAGAAATGTTTTCATACAATTAATTAAGCAACTGATATAAACGAAGTCACTTTTTTCACGGACTTTTCTAAAAAATTCAGCTCATTGGTATCAAAGAGATTACAAATTAATTAAATAGATTTGCTTAGAAATTAGATCAGTAGGAGAGTATATATTGTTAAGTATTAATAATTATATTTGAACTTCATACAAACACTTGATCAATGTAGTTAAATTTCCTAAACTCCCATTTTCTGTTTTACACCAGTGTAATGATAGTACAGGGTCTCTAAGAGGTTTAAGTGAGAAACTATATTAGCAAATGTCTTTCACCATTATCTGGTTTATGCTATACACTCCATAAATCCTGTTGATTTCCTGATACTTCTTTCAACAAGTTAACAGAAAGAAACAAACCAACTATACTTGCCAAATAATTCCAAGTCTCTAATGGCCCGTTTTATACTATTTCTCAGCACTTCTATGGCCTTATTGCCTATGGACATATCATCTCCCTTAGGGTTTTGTGAGGTCTCACAAAAACCTAACCCTGATGTTCCCCACAATGCCTTCAAGCCTCGGAGCTCTCAGTGTTCTCACTAACCTAGGAGTCTATTGCTACTTCTCTGGATCCCAGTATAGATGCTTCTGGAACTGTCACATTTAGTGACTGGTTTTCTTTTACTTTAGTTTCATGGAAAATATTTGCTCAACTTTTCCTCAAGTTGTCTTGCTACAGTACAGAAGTTTTAGTTAATAAACAAATGTGTAATAACTAATTCATTTAGGAGCAAGGCAGCCATCCTACTACCACCATCTGGGCAGCAAGGAAGCAGGAACAGATAACTGTCTCCTCATCCATCCTGTTCTAGTTTCATTTTTGTTGCTATGATAAAATACCTGACAAAAGTAAACAGAGAATGGAAACCTGGGGAGGGTCATCTTAAAATTTAGAGGAATCTCGAATTTTAACCATCATTTGTACAGGATATTAAAAGAGATAATTATGTCATGTCTTAATTGTGGGGAAGAAAACATTTATTTGAATCATAATTTCAGAGGAGAGTACCTCTGTGGGAAAGTCAAGGCAGAAACTCTAGGCTAGTCACATCATATCCAAGAGTAGATTGAAAATAAACACATGTGTGCCAAGTGCTCAGCTAGTTTTCTCTACACTTAAGCAGGACAGAGTCCCATACCTGAAAGTTGTCACCAACTTTCACCAAGTGTCTTCCCACATCAACTGAGGCAATCAAAATAACACCCATCCCACAGACATGCCTATGGACAAACCTGTTCTATACAATCACTCACTGAGACTCTTCCCATGTCATTCTAAGTTGTGTTCAGTGCTCAAACTATCACCCTATCCCCAATATCTTAGTTGTATGGTGCAAGCCTCATATTTAAGAAACGATGGTGCACAGATAATAATCAACTTTGGCATCTTAGGAACAAGTTTTCTGAAAGAATTATTGTCCTTAGCACCAATGTGGCACTGTGACTTTCCAAAGTCATCATGGCAGTCACCTTTGCATTTTTGCTATGCAAAAAGCCACATCAAATCATTACCCTCTGAGACTCCTGTAAGAATTTCATTAGCAGCAAAATTCACATTAAAAATAAGGAATTCTTAGGTCTTCTTGGTTATCAATTGTTTTGTCAAATTTTGATGTTGAAAGAGTAACATCTGTGCCTTGGATTTCAGGTCATGATTTTGACACATGCTGAGTGACTCTGATTTTGTCATTCAGTCTCATTGATAATTCAATCATCCACTAAAAGGGGGGAGAAGGCCATTGAATCACAGCATATAAGTAACAGGATTACTGTGTAGATTTTTTTTTAAAAAGATCATATGTGGAAGTACCTATTAAAATGTTTCACATGCGTTAGTGTTTAATAATATGCATCTGTTCACTCATTCTCTTATTCATTCATTTAGTACCCACAAAAATTAGCCAAAAATTCCCAGCAATTTCAAGTGAACATCTACCAAATACAGCAAAATTCCCGTGAAATAACGATTCTATTTTTATAGTGTACTTGCCCATCTGTGAAACAAAGACGAATATTTCATTGTCAGAAGAAAAAAAAAATCTAAATCAAGAGTTCAACTTTGAGAACAGTAATTCACAGGAAGGCTGCAACCAAAACATGGCTCATTTTAAATGTTTTCTTATTGTCTCAGAGTGCTCTAATTCAGCAAATAGACTCTTCTTATCAGCTGTCTTTCATTCTAACAATAGATGCTTGGCTAGCTGTGTGAACTAAATGAGGTGACTTACTTATCCAGAAGAGCGTCATTCTATCATGCTGTAAACAGGGGCCCTTGGCTAATCATGTCCAAATTAAATGAAATGATTATTCAATGAAACAAATTGCTCCCTTGAAGCTATAAAGACATCAAATTTCTCTCATAATCTCATAGCATGGACTTAAGACAAGACACAATTATCTCCTTTAATATCCTGTACAAATGATGGTTGAAATTTGAGATGGTTCTAAATTTTAAGTATACCCTCCCCAGGTTTCCATTCTATGCTTACTTAAAATAAGATCATTGTGAAAAAGAAGAAGAAACTCATCTTTTTGTGTAGTATGTGACTCAGTCATGTCACAAGAATGCTAAATTATTCTTTTATTATGATAGCCAATGTCAAGTATACCATGTTAGAAGATCCAGTTATGTATGCGAAACTTGTCAGCATCTGACTATAGAACAGCCTTTGCTTGGTTCATAATGTCAACACCATTATCTCCTCCTTTTGATATGTAATTACTATTTACTCACTTATTCATTCAAAACTATCATGTGTGTGTCCATGTGATATATGTGCATGTATAGTTATGTGTGTCTATATATGCATGTGCATAGATCAGAGGTAAACATAAGGTGTCTTTTTCTATCTTTTTACACTTTAGTTTTGAGAAAGGGTTTTTTGTTGAGCCTGGAGGATGTCAATTCTCCAAGGCTAGCAAGACAAGGCTCTGGGATATTCCTGTCTTCACTGCTTAAAATAATGCTGCACATTGGTGTTCCCAGAGGTTTACATGGATGTGGGGATCTGAACTTTTTATCCTCATTCTCATACATGCAAGAACATAACTGACTGAACCATCTCTCCAACCCTTCAACGTATACGCCTGTGATTGTTATCTGCTATTTTCTATCTTCTGCACTAAAACTGGTGCACAGTAGTAAGGTTGTTTGTAATTAATACAGCCTTGGTCTTGTGGAGATGACAGATCGGATCAGTGGAAAGAGCAAGTTGGCAAGAAAGCCTTGAGGAAAGTTGCCTGGCTCTTAAGTAATAATAACCAAGAAGAGACTCGAAGAATGAGTGGGCATGACTTGGGGAAATTAAAGTGTGGTAAGGCAGTTTGAGTAAAGGCAGGACAAAGATACAAATGTTTGATTGTTGGGAAATCAGGGATATAGAGTGGAATGTGTTTGTCTGGAATACAGAATAGATGGAATACAGGAAACAAGAGGAAATCTTAAGTGAGCAGCATTTAAGAAGAAAGTGAATGTCAGACTATGTGTTTATATTTTAGATAATTTTATTCCAAATATCTAGAACACATATATAATGAGTATATTTTAAAGAAGATATATTAAAATACAGCATACAATACATGATAAACACATAAGGTGTAAATTTTGATATTTCAATACATGAGGACATCCAGGAAACCATTACATAGACAACACTGGGGACACATCACTACCTCCAAATGTTTGCTCATGGCTCCTACATCCTCTATCCCCAACACAGATACATCTCCTATAATAAGTTGTATATTTTAGTGATTAGAATGTCAAGAGATTTAAAGATCAAAAACATAAGATTAATCAGAAAGGAAATAGAGATTGAGCCACAATGAGGTTGCTTTGGACACCTATGAGAATGGCTAAAATTAAAAAACTTGAAAATTCAAAATACTCATGAGGATGGGAATTGCTCAACTTTCATATAATGCTGGCGTGACTGTCAAATGATACAAAATCAGTTCCTCATTATTATACAGCAAACAGAACTCACTGAGCTATCACCCTGCCCCCAAGGTAAGATTGAAGTTTAAAAATTTAAAATGCATATTGATAAGGCAATATGAATCTGATTGAAGAATGAATTCCTTGGATAAGTTACCTAGGATCTTCTCTAATATCTCACATAAAAGATGAAAACTAAAGAGAAAAGTAGTTATTACATATAAATTAATAAAAATCTAAGATAGCAGTATACAAAAGCATCTCATTTTATAGATAATGAGGTACTTAAATGTCTTGTTTTACCCAATAACCAACCTACTCTAAAAGCCTACTTATGGCAGCCTCCTGAAATTCTTACAAGTACAAGCAAAGTTTGCTGTGATTCAATTCAATCTGTAGCTAAACTTTAATATGTGTGTGTGTGTGTGTGTGTGTGGGTGTGTGTGTGTGTATGTATAGATGGTGACACTGACTACTTTCTAGCCTTACAATCCTAGGGTCTATTCTGTATCTCTGTATCTACCTCAAACTTGAGTTAAGTAGAAGATTAATACTGCTATTGTTTCTCATGTCATCAACTAAAGAATAAAGATATTGGCATCTGAGAATACAGATCAGTGATTGTAGCTGTGTTCTACCACCTATTGACAGTGCACACATGTATTTTTTATCTTAAGTTTCTCATGTGCAAAGTAATAGAAACCTAAAACATCTAACTAATCTGGGCCAGTGGGGGCCCACAGAGACTGGACCGCAAACCAGAAAGTATGCGTAAGACAGACCTAGGCTGTCTGCACATGTGTGCTGATTGTGCAGCTCAGTCTTCATGTGTGATTCCTAACAGCAGGAGTAGGGGCTGCCTCTGACTCTGTTGGCTACCTATAGATCCCTTTCCCCTAACTGGGATGCCTTGTCTGGCCTCGATAAGAAAAGATACATCTAGTCCTACTGCAACTTGATATGCCAAGGTATGTTGACATTAATGGAAGGCCTCCTCTTTTCTTAGAAGAAAGGGAGGAAGGGAGGTGAGAGGGAGGAAAGGGAAGGGGAAATGTAGGGACTGGTAGGAGAGGAAGGAGCAGAAGCTAATATAGAGATGTAAAATAAATAAATTAATTGAAATAATTAAAAAAAATAATTAATAAAAATAAGAGTTAAAATACTTACCATAAAATATTTAAGTAGTTAAATTATCTAATATACAAAATGCCCCCAAATACTGCTTATCACATACTAAGTATGCTCACTATTTATATTTTATTATAATTATTATTATGATTGGCATTACCATTCCAAAGTAATTGCACATAAAGTTCTATTGAATTTTTCAGAATTGATTTAAATAACACCTTTTGAAGATTTGGCTGATATTTTACTCAAACATCATCCTATTACCAAAGTGCTATAGATTATACACTTTTCTATATAACATTAGAATAAAGTTGTGACATGAGGCTCTGACGTAGGTATTATGAATTAATACTAAACAAGACAGACAAGAACCTGACTCTACTCTAATTAAGTCATTTTTTCAAGACAGAAATAAACAATTAGAAAGACTTGAGACAGGTTCAGGATTGGAGTAAGTCTAGGGTACAAAGCCATGGTCAGTGTTCAAAACACTGCCTTCTTCATGTTTCATATGCTGTGACCTAGTGAATTACATCTATTTTTGCTACTAGTTTGCTTTAAGTCTCTTTTTCAATATATATTTAATTGATGCTCAAGAATTATTCATGTAATCAACTAATCAAGTAAGTGAGTGAGTAATTAAAATAGAATACATGTGACTTTTTAGTAATTTTTTATTAGGAGGGATCTTTATTGATAGTAAGGGAAATGCAGTATAATGTGAAACATACAAAAAAGGCACATTAAACTCTTTATATAAATTGTTTCTGTTCTTAAAACAATATTTTCCAAAAAATAAGATAGGATTTTTGGAGGGAACAAAGCTTATAGATCATGGGGCTGTAGTCTGACACAAAAAAATTACAGGCAACTAAAATATGTCGAGAACAGGAAAAATAATCTTCCCCAGGGAAGAGTGAAATAATTGGTTATCTGAGACTAAATGGTCAGCTCTGAAAACATATATGAGTAATATTAAACAGAATATATGCATATAACAATAACTAATGAAAAAAAGAAGCCACTATTTGTCAAACAAGGAAGGAGTATATGGCACGTTTTGGAAGGAGGGGGGGAATGATGTCACCATGTTATAATCTCAAAAATAAAATAAATAATTAAAAATAACTTATATTCAAGCATAGACATCGATGTCAAGTAAAATTGGGCTGACTATTAAGGGTTGATGCTCAAATAACTATAAGAGTTAAGGCTGCAATGTTTGTGCTGATCTAAATGATATTGGTACTTAACAGTCTCTTAGGAGAGCCAGATTTCATTTTTAAGAAAAGATATTGTCCTACTTTCATTTCTGTTGCTGTAATAAAATATCCTGACAGGAAGCAACTTAGGGAAGAAAGGATTTATTAGGCCACAATTCCAAGTGACAGTCTATCATTGCAGGAAAGTTAAAGCAGGGACTTGAGGCAGCTGGTCACATCCAGAGGCAAGATCAGAGAATCAAGGAATGCGTGCTGACTTGTGCTCATCAACTTTTCCACATTTGAGTGAAGGAAAGAGTGCTATTATTCACAATAGGCACAGCTTCCCACCTCAATTAACACAATCAAGTGCACTGTCCACAACAGACATGCCCACAGCAGGTCAACGTGATCTAGACAACCCTTCACTGAGATAGGCTTCCTAGGCAAATTTAGAAGGTGTTAAGTTGACAATTGAGATCAGTCATCATGGCTGCATTTTAAATTATGTTTCACTTAGTATTTTGTCTTCTCAAAAGCTTTTGGTAAATTAAATTCATATCATCTTTTTTTTTGTCACCACTCTTAAAGATTGGAGAGTTCTATATTGATCACTAGCTCTAGGGATCTTGGAGAGATTGCTTGCTCAGTCCTCTATATAATTAGGATGATCTAGAATGGGTTGTTTCTATTTATTATATCCTGACTGGCCCCACCTACCCCTTTCACAATGATTAATTTGAAGCAAAGCATTAATACTGTGAGAAGAGAGAAGGTAATATATACTAAGTATGGGGAACCAAGGAGATTAATTCATTAATTCATTAATTCAGCCTGAGTAGGACAAGCAAACCTTTTACTGACATGATATTAGAGGTATTAGGAAAGGAAAGGAACTTGGATTGGTCAGAATGAGCTTCATCTAGGCAATAGCTCCATGAGCTCATAGAAGTGGAAGACATTTCATACAGCTGATTCTTGGGTTGTTGAGGTGAAGTTACTGGATACGATGTTAGAAGGATGCGTTTAATTGAGGCATAGGAGTTGCAATGTCTCTTTCAGTGTATAGCAAACTATGAACAATAACAAAACCAACAATAAATGCAAGTAAAGAGATCTTCAATGAACTGCTAATTATATTGATTTTTAAAACAATGAACTGAATCAACAATTCCCAAGTCAGACAATATGTAATTTCTACCCTTCGAAACAAACAAGATTGGGCAAACCTTTTAACGCTAGCACAAAGCATTTGAGATGCAGCTGGGATTGGAAAATATAGGTCTTGTGACACCTTCTTGAATGTTCCTTTTTATATACCATGCTGCGGCAATTTATACATGAAAGAAATTCTGAAATTTTAACTGAAAAATTGCTTTCTGCAAATTCCTCCTATATGAATACAGTTTTTGGGGGGAGACCTCTTCAGTTTGGGCTCAGCTAATCACAGAATTTACATTTCTGTACCATAAAGACATAAGAAAATAATGAGTAGGAGCTTTATAATTTAAAAAAGCTAAAGATATTTAAATCTAACTTTAAGCCAAAATACTAAATCAAATGAGATTTGAAGGAACAGAGTCAAGTTCCTGAGCTAATGTTGCTATGTTATTTTCAATTAAAACAAAAATGCCATCGTTTTAAAAAGTACTCTTTCATAACTAGGTATGAAATTTTAAATAAAGGCAAGTCTGAGCCTGAAACGGGGAAACCAATAGTCTACCTCCAGATGGTTCTGCTCTGTAGATCCTGAATTTAAGGAAAACAAAACTCACAAACACAAACCCCTACAAAATGTAACAAAGGAGCGGCGTCTTCAAGTTTTCTACCTGGAAAGCAGGGTGTAGGTCTATAAATGTGAGTGTCTCTGTAGTGTAATCTGATGTATATGAATTGACAAAGTGATCTGGCTCACTGGCTATTGCCCACCCAAAGTGAAGTGTGTGTGAAACGTGAAACGCCATCTGTTTTAATGAAGCTTAGATGGTGGATGAGACAGGGAGAGGTTGAGAGTTGTAGTCAGGAAGAAGAATATTTGGCAAAGCATTGGGGATGGATGGAATTCTGTAAAGAAAAGGAAACAAAAGAGAAAAAGAAACATAAAAAAAAGAAAGAAAAGTCAAGAATGACCCCTAGCCTCTCTAGTTATTTACTGGATTCCAGAAAGTAGTTCAGGAAAAGGAAGTCTTCTCTATTGTATACGGCAGCAATTAAGATAGCTTACCATTTCACATTAGGACTTAGTGGTCATTGTACATCTCTTGGACTTCATTTATCCCGAGTCAAATCAGATTGAAAAACATGACATATTCATTTGAGGCTTAGGAATTGATATTTCAAGTTACTTAGTTGAACTGTAAACCATAAGAAGTTTCTGAGCTGTGATACTCAGTTCTGCTTCTATGGCTACAAAATAAGTTGGATAGAAAAAGATCTAATGAAATAAGCTAAATTCAAACAGCTCTGTGTCATAATGTGATGTATATGAATTGACAAAGTGATCTAGCTCACTTTTTTCCTAGTCAGGGCATAACACATTTTCCAGCGGTTGCAAGTTATAGAAATCCCAGTTCAAAGTTCCTTTAACAATAACTTTTGTTGGCCACAAATATCACAACGGACTTAATGCAAAGGCCTCAGGTTCTTTGTCAGTCGTTAGCCAGTCCTTCTGTGTGAGAACGTTCTATACTTATGCAGGTGGCAAGGTGGTTGTAGGAGGACTGGACTTTATTTGCAAGAATGACAAATGAGAGAGGGAAGTCTGGTAGCATTCATTTGGTCTTTGAAAAGATTAGTTATAAGTTACCCTGGTACCATTGTAGAAATCTATCCTTGCACTTTATAAAGTTCAAGTCCAGTGCAAGGCCCATCCACACACTATTATTGGCAGAATAATAGTCTGAATGCCCTTTACTATAGACAAGTCAGGCTAGTCTTTGATTTGACTAGAGGCCAGTTTCACTAATACATTTGGGTCTGGTTGATTAATAACAAATACTTAAATTGATCTTCACAAACTTGTAAGCACATGAAGAGTCTGATAGAGCATTCCAGAAAGCTGAGATAACGCAATCCATTTCTATGTTTTAACAAGAAAACTAAAACAGAAACAAAAGCAAACCAGCAATTTACTAGAAACATTGGCATTATGTTTAAATTACATAGCTTTTCATACATATTCACACAATCTGTTCACATACACAAACAGGCAACAGGAAAAGTGCATTTACCATAATATAAGTAAATCTTAGCTGTTTTTTATTTTATTTATTATTTTCATTTTAATTATTTACCATAATATAAATAAATCAAAGCAATAATTATGAGGCAGAAGAGAAAAAAAAAAAGCACAGCCACTGCACCCAGGTGAACATGGATTTGAATTTTATCTATGTAATCCACTAGAAATGTGTGGATAGGCAATTTACTTAGACATTTCAACCATTTTTACAACAAAATGAAAATACTATTACCAAACATATAGAATTGTTATAAAAATAAAAAGTAATGTCATAATATAAAAACACTGTTCTTTGTATCACTGTACTCAGTAAATATTATTTCCCTTTCCAACTCTCAGGTCCCTATGCACGGATTTAGTTCAAAGCCCTGAAACCTGTAACTATTGTGTGGCACATATAGTCTTATATGTTTTATACACTAATTTACATGATGGATATTCAAAATGATTAGAATATGTCTCTTGTCATAAAAAAGTTTTGGATCTAAATGAATGATCATGTAAGCACTGCAATAAGAACCAGCTACAAAGAAGAGCAGAATGAATACTGTAGGAGCCAGCAGCAGTTTCCAAAGTTCCACTGTCAACTCTTATCACCTACTGCCCTCCCACCCTGCCCAGAACTGGGGTAGAGTGCCATGCCTCCTCTGTGAGCATACAACGTAGGCTGTCATTCCCCTGTTTCAACAGAGCTGTTGATTTTGCTCCAAGCAGCTTCCTGTGGTTTCTGAAGTGAAATCAAAGACACCTGACAGGGCAACATCTGCTCTCTGGCTGCACAGCTGCAGGGCTAGCTCATTGGGATACCAGCATAGAAAACTGTGTATGAGGAAAGCTGTTCATTTTCAGAGATAAGATGCTTGGCGGAGGCACACTGATTAGATTGCCAATTCTAATAACAATTTCTTCTGTGGAGCCTCCCAAGCCAGCTAGTCTTCACTGTGTCCTTTGAAATAATAGATGTTAAGGAATCTGATCAAGAGTTGTGTCTTTTTCTCTTATGTGTGATCATTTAATATAGTGTCTTATACCAATACCTACCATGAGATACTGAGAACAGGAAATGATGACTAGCACTGCAAAGTTTTGTGTACATCCTGTTCCTTTCCCTGGGAGATGAGCACACATTTGCAGGCTGACTTTATTGAGTAAAGTTTCATTGACCCCCTACTATGTCCTATCAGAGACTGTATAAAAAAGAACAGGTCAATATAGTCACTCGCTAAATTATTATTCTGTTTGTGTGCACTCTTCTAAAAATGATTTGATGCATAACTAAGTATTGGTTCCTCCTTCTTGAAAGTGGAAGGTCGTTTTTATTCTAGTATACAGTGAAGCAGCAGAGACAACAAGTGAGTTCTGTGAACTTTCTTGCTGGACCCTCGGTAAGGTCAGTGTCCTAATTTCTAAAACACTTGTCTTCCGAGAAGGCTGGAAAGTCAAAGATCACCTTCCTTTGGAGAAATAAGGACAATTGTATGCCAATTTTTTCATCAGCTTAAAAACGCAGGTGGCAGAGGAGTACTTGAAATGTTCTTCTAAGCTTTGCAGCCCACTACCCCCCATACGTTTGCTCTGTTCTGCCAACTAGAATTTTTATTACTGTCCGAATAAACCATGGTTCTTCCAGATTCCAGGATTTTCTGTGTACTGACCCATCTATCTGTAAAGTCTTTTCCATTTTATAAACATTTTTCACATAGTTAATGTGAAGTCGTAGCTTCTGTATTCCTCAAGAATCAAGAACAACACTTAAACTGTAATCAACCTCTAGAACCATTTCAACAAGCCTGGCATATGTATATTTGTATAATTCCTAGACTGATTTAAGAAAATTAAGGCTTCAGAGTGAGTTCCTCCCAGGCAGAAAATTAATCTCAGTCTTTTCTCCTTCTGCCTGCTGTTTATTCCAACTACATGCCTAGAACTCTCTTGGGCATGTTGCAGTACTGGCAACATTCATTCAGTGCTGACTAGAATATTCACACTGGCAGTAATTGTAGTGTGCCTTTCTTATTTGCCACACACACACACAAAAAAACCTACCCCAGGAACAGTGCTTAGCATACAATGGGTACTCAGACAAATATTTGTTGAATGAACTAATAAATATGAACATATTCCAACAAGTGTCTTTCATTACAAACAGCCAAGAAGAGAAACAGTAAGATGTGCAGTGATGTCAGTTGTTCGAATTCTGGATCCCATCGGTGTTAACCTGTGGGGTCAAGATCTTTAAGTCACTGCATTAAGTTTTTCTGTTGTTGAGTTAAGGAAATTCCAAGAATTTGATCAATTCCTTATTGGAAAAACTGCCATACATAGTGTATACATCCATAAGGGAGTTTTTGTTCACAAAATTACTAAGTATCACACACTAGTTCTCTTCTCATTTTATAATGGAATTAATTCTGGCAGGGACTGTAAAGCTCTGAAATATGGCTATCATCATCATCATCATCATCATCATTATCCTTTGCTATTTCAATCACACCAATCATGGTCCTTTGTGAAACTTTGAAATACCTTGACTTCACAAACACATAAAATTGACCAGTAAGTTCTAGGCCATCAAGGAAATTCAATTCCACCTACAACTGTCACTAGATTATGTAACACCTGTGAGTTTGCTGCCAGATGTGTGTAAACCATTCTTAAGAAGACCCTTTCCATGGTCCATTTGCTTTAATACCTGATGAACACAGCCTAGAAGCTTCTGAATTCAATGTGAAAAAGATAAAGCCTACAAGACTCAGACACTGTATGTTCAATTAAATCAAGAGATTCCTGGTTCTCAGAAATATTTTTTTAACTGATGATAGAAAACTGACAGTAATAAACAAGTTTGTGGCAGATAATTAGAGGAATATATATATATATATATATATATATATATGTATATACTTTCAGGAAGGAGGAATCAATACTTAGTTACGCATCAAATAATTTTTAGAAGGGTACACACAAACAGAATAATAATTTAGTTTATATAGACTTCGATAGCACATAGTAGGGGATAAATGAATATTATATATATATATATATATATATATATATGTATCATATATTTATACATATATATTGATAGGCAAATTTATTTTACATTTTTAGGTCACAACTGCATTGCAGACGAAAGGACATGGCAATTCTGAAATGACAAGTAAGAAAACACGAATCATGAAAGTACTAAAGAGTAGGAAGCAACACTAATTAGCCACCACCATCGGTACCGCTTAGTTATCTCAGCATTTGTATGTTGTCTCACATGAATATTGAAATGACAAACATGTCAGTTTCATTTTCTTAACACAGATAAATGTAAATTCCCAAAGTTTTGAGACTTCACTAAAATTCCAGGTAACAAGAAAGTGATGGTGTTTGTTGTGATTATAAAAATCTTGGGTATTATTTATGTTAATTAATAAGTGAAGGAGACAGATTTAGAACAAAACTCTTACAAAACAAACAAACAAACAAACAAACAAAAATCTCTGCCCAAGCAGTGATGTCTTGGGGTCTTGGGGGTGGGGCATTTGTGCACAAATCCATAAGTATTTTGGAAATTCTCTCTCTCTCTCTCTCTCTCTCTCTCTCTCTCTCTCTCTCTCTCTTTCACACACACACACACACACACACACACACACACTCACACACAAATACAGTTGTTGAAAGGAGAATGTACAGAGTTTTAGTGTGGTGAGTTCAATTTCTGTAACATTTGCTGAGATCTCCCACCTTCACCTGAGATCTAACATCTTTACCTTCCTTCATTAACTCAAACACACATCCTTCTTTGTGACATATTTTCCTAAGTGCTAGAGCTAGAGCAATAAAAGCAGGACAAAGTGTTGCTTTATACAGAAGCATCAGTGCTGACTTGAGAATTAGGGAAACTCTAAACTATAACTATGAACATAAAATATCAGCAGTAAGACTGAATTTCTTTTCAACTAAAGCTGTCTAGTAGAAAGTATTGCAGGACATTTGTGGCTTATTTATTTGAAGCTCTGGGAAAGAGCCTTTCTCAGGAAAGGTTTTTGAGAAAAGACCTGAAGAAATAAATAGCTTTCATCTTTTCCCACGATGAATCAGAAGCAAATAATTTAACAGCACAAAGTCTCCTTGGCAGAAATGAACTTGGCTTAGTAACAAACAATACGGTCAGTTTGGTTCGATCAGACAATGAGGTAAGAGACAGTCCATCCCGGGGACTGGGAAAGCTATTGATATCAATTTCCCTTTTAAAGTACATCTTTCTGGCTGATGGATGGAAATGTGACTAGACAAAGTAAGGAGTCGCTGGAGGTAGAAGAGTTAGGAAATAACTGAGTGAGATGTCATTACCGTCTGAGTTAGCAGCATGCACAGGCTGTTGAGCAACAGTGATGAGCAGGCGCGCTTAGCATGAAGCCCATACGATTAAACCTGTCCGTGGCTTGGGAAAGGCTGGTAATGATAGAAATGAAGTTTGGTTTCTACTATAAAACACATAAACAGAGATGTTAAAGAAAGAGTTAAATTTCAACATAAGAGGCCAGGGAAGAGGAAATTGAGAACTAATAATAGATTTTTTTTTTTAGGGTTTTTGAAGAACATATATATGACTGGAGTAATTGGCTTAATGTTATCAATGAATATTGCTAGAGGAAAGAAAGCCTCTTTTTAAAAGAAAAAAATTTTTAGTGTGTGGGTACTCATGTGTGTATGAGTACAAACTTTTGTGTGTGCCTGGCTGCAGGTGGTTACCAGTCCATTTACTGGAGTCCTGGACTAACAAAGAGTGTGGAAGGAGGGAGAAGACCAACTGGTATCAGTTTCTACCTCTGTGTTCTTTTGATTGTGGACACGGTTCAACCAGCAACAACATGCTCTGGCTGCCAAGCCTTCTTTGCCATGAGGAGCCAAAATAGACTTCCGTCTTCAAGTTGCTTTTGTCACATAGATTTTTTTTTTTGTTACTGCAAGAGAAAAGCAACCAAAGATGTATAGTTGGAGACAAAATTAGGGTTGTTGCTATTATAAACCTGACCACATGGGTTTTAGACCTACTTCACTGGTTTGTGGGAAGAGTGTTGACATGTTTGTAGTTATGGCTAGAGGATCCCTAGAGTGCTGAAACAAAGCTTCAAGGGCTATTGAGTTGGGGTTCAGAAGACTAAGGTGCTAAGGGAAATACAGACAGTGGAGGCTGGACCCCTAAAGATTCAAAGAAAAGCCTAAACAACTGTCAAATTAGAAACCATTTATGTTTTATTCTGGCAAATTATCTTGCTGTAGTTTGCCCAAGAATCTGAAAATCTGATAGAGTTTCAACAAATATAATACCAATTAGCTGCCAAACTATGAGAGGAAAAACTCACAAGCCTCAAACCTATTGAAAAACTACAGAACTGAAGAAAAGAGGGGTGGGGTAGCCCTCCCTTGGATACAGGATTCCAATTGGCTGTGCAGTATCAAAAGTGAACTATGGAACTGAGGAAAACTAGGCATGGGAGTGACCCTCCCTGGGAAAGAGCATGCCAATAGGCTTTCTAGTGACAAACAGAACTAAACTCTTTTCTACAGCTAACATTCAATAGACTCAACAGGTTACAAATAGAAATATGTGTTTATATACAAGTGCATGTATGCATGACATACCAATTGGTTGAGAATTTGAAGAGTTGGGAGGAGTACAAGGGAGAGTTTAGAAGGAGGAAAGGAAAGGGAGAGATGGTGTAACTAAATGACAATCTTAAAAATAAATGTAAAAGGTATTCTGTTAGGAAAAGGACGTGTGAATGTCACGGTTATTGCTTACTGCTTTCTGTCAACATGTAGTCAAGGAGAGATGTAAGAAAACGGTGCGGTTCAGTGATGTATGGCCTGTAAGCTCTTTTAAAGGAACAGATACAATGGTGGAGAAAGCACCTGTCATTGTTAAAGATATTAGTATCATTATTTAAGCATTATACTTTGCAATTGACAATGGAAAGAATGCCTGAAAGGCAAGATTTCCATCAAAGTCTTCAATGTGTGAAGATGAAAGTTCCTTTAAAGTGAGAGTGACCTAAAGGAAATCCCTGAGATGGATTTTCTGTTTTTAAACAAATTAAGTAGTGCTTTTTCAGGTGCACAAATGCTACCCTAGCAGTGGCATAAATGTTCCAGACTGTGCCTTGTGCTGGCAGCAGAATTTAGCAGAGCTATCCATATGGTTTCGCAGGCATGAAAAAGGCAAGTGTTACAGGGTCACAGAAGGTTATATCAGCTTCTAGGTAGACACTGAAGCAAGATAATTCTTTACAAAGGTCATGTTCTCTGCAGAGGTTAGAAGTGGCGATTGTGTGAGATTGTGAAAGTGAAGCCAAAATCAGAACGGAGTCGGCAGCATGTTGGAGATATGAGGATCTTGAGGCATACATTGATGAAAGCTAAAGACACTGAGTGAAGCCAGAGAAATTCCAAGAGCTGGAGTGACTGAAATGGATGAGATCTCTACAGCTCAGCTGCTGCACTCACAGGCCTGGAGTGCTGGACACACAGCTGCAGGATCTGGTATTTGCCCTGCAGGTTTAATTCTAACATTGTTCCGGTACAACAAGTTTACCACCCTCCACTTTGCGAGTGAGGATGCTTGATGTGTGTTCTTGTAAATTGGAAGTACATGACTTGAGTTTGATTTTACAGGATCTTGCAGTTAGGAGCTTGCCTTGAGCCACAGGAGAGAAACTGGATTGTAAAAACAAAATAAACATTAGTTCTGTTAGGAATGCAGGTATTTTTAAAATGAACTAGATACATTTTACTATACTGGGATGGTTGTGAGCTTTTGAGGAGAAAGGGTAGAAGGTTATGATTCAAATGTAATGTCAATTTTTATGATAGCTATTCTTAACAAATTAGCTGGATTGAGAATCACCAAGAAGATGCACTTCTGGTGTTTCTGTAAGGCAGTTTCATTGAAAATTGCCTAAGGATGGAAGTCCCACCCTGGGCGTTCATGCTGCCATCCCATGGGCTAAGGTCCTGACTGAGTATGAAGAGAAAAATCTGAGTAGAAGCAAGGAAATCCATTAATAAGATTATATAAAAATGTTTGATTCTATGAAACAAATAATTAGCAGATACACACCATGAATTTAAGAGAAATCCCCAAGATGTAGGAAAGGTTTCAAAGAAAAAATACATAATTTTTCTAGAGCCGGTATTTTAATAATGTCATTAATATCTTACCTTGTAAAAAAAAATCAACAAAACTATGTAGACAGTAACTGAACAATGTAGTAAAGAGTAAATTATATCAGTAAAGAGATGATTGTGGAGGTAGAATTTTGATAAACAAAGGACAGAAGATTTAGAATAGTAAAATACTGCATGATACTATAATGATATCTATGTACTATAATGGCAACGATGCAGCTAACTAAACATACAGACTTTACAGCATTGAGTGAACCCTAATGTAAACTGCAAACCATGATTATGATATGACATTGTAAGGTCATCAGTTTTCACAAATATACTATTCAGGTGTGGGATGTTGGATTCTAAGCTTGTATGGGGCCAGGCATATCTAGAAACCATTATATAAACTTCTTCGTTTCACTGTGATCCTAAACTTTCTTTAAAAATACAATCTAAATAATTCTAAAGATGTCAGTAAAATAACTCCTAATCTTGTCTTGACTCTTATGAAAGCAATAATTTTCGTGGACTTACTATCTCAAATCTTTAACCCTTCTCTAGCATGACTTTTGCCATTATATTTGAGGCTACAACAACAAGCTAAGTTTAAAACAAGAAGTAAATTTATGAAGTATAACTTTGAAAAGCCAGAAAAGGTCCCATATTTCAAGGTGTATGTTCCAACAGATGTAATTGATCATAGACTTGTTCAGATTCAAGTAAAGCTTTGATCTAAAATAACTTTTCTGTAGCATGTCGATTGTAAAATGTCTTCAGTAAGCAACTGGCAAAAGTTAAAAGACTCCATGAACGAGTATTTGTTTGAAGATTGTTACTGATGAGCAAATGTTATATTTCGATGATCAATAAAGCGCATGTGCTGTAGGTCACATTCTTTGCTTATTGACAGGAGAAAAATCTACAAGTGCCTTTGCCAATTTCTAGACAGTTTCTGGGTTGTGGAATTTTACCTCATAAATCTTGAAATCATTAACGTAAATGTTTTATTTGACTAGATAATATAAACATTGTGAAATATATCTAAAACAAAAAGAAAGAATAATCTCTTACATATCCTGAAATAAGAATACATCAGAATACATGTTATTACCATAAAAATTAAGTGTATTAACTAGAAAAATTAGTTTACTATGTTAGACTGTAAGTTAATTGTTCTCTTCAAAACTATAATTTAGGTAGAAACTCGATTTTATTCTATATTATATAAAACATCTGAAATTTTCAGTGTAGAATATTTAGGTGTAGTATATTTTTCAAATAGACATAAGCAAGAGATACCTAACTTTGCTTTGTTTCCTAGTCTTCATGGAAGGCTTTGTTACAGGAGCAACATTCTAGGTTAAACCTAGAATGTTAGTGAATTCTAAATATAAACAAAAGTTAAGGAGAATTCATCCCTTCAAAAATATAAGATATTCTAGCTACTTGTCTAGTTATACATCGATGTAGAAAAAAGTTTCTGAAGCCCCAAAAGCCTGGGTTTGTTCTTCAGTTCCTTTGCTTGACATTCATTTGGGTGACACTGCTTAACCCTTCTGGTAATTTTACCTATAAAGAGTTGGATAGTGTACCCCTTGAAGAATTTAGTACACATACACCAAACACTAAGAACTCACAATTTGTTTCCTCTTTTCTGAATGAGAATTTTTACCTTAACAATTGTTTTAAAACGAGGGAGAAAATGCAAGTACTCAAGTGAGTGAATGATACAATCTTAGCTTACAAATCCTAATAGATTGTAATTCTTAGTGTAGGCATTCAGTTATTTTACAGACATACACAATTCTTAGGTGCTCTACAAGATAATGAATGGAGAGGAAGAATTCTTGTTACATAATAATGTGATAGCTAAGAATAAGCTGGCTCTTGTTTTTAAGGGTGTGGTTTGTGGATAGATACTGATGTACAAACCATCTCTAGTGTGAAGGTTATCCTTGAATTCTAGAGTGTTTTAGGGTGTAGATTTTATTCACATTTTAGAATATTACTGTATACATGAAACAGGATTAGAGTCAGATCCAAATGTACAATTAATGTGTATGCCGTATTCACCATTATTAAGAAATCTAGGGAGAAGTACTCACTTTGAATTCCAGCAATTTCAATTAAAACATTTATTATCTTTGGACAAAATCTGTACATCATGATATAGTTCTACTTTCTGAATACTTTCTCCATTTTCCTTGTGTTACCATACTTTCTGTAAAATTACATCTTTAAAGTGTTTTGTTGCTGTTTGAGGTACAGTGGATTATTTACATAGCAAATTTTTCATATGAAAGAAAATTCACTGGTTTTTATTTCTTCCAAGTTTTAAAAGTGATTTACCACCCTTAATGCAGTCTTGTGTAGAACATGCTTCAGTTTACTCTCCTCAGCCTCTCCTAGAGCTTTCTCCTTTGCCAGCTGATTTAAATCAAGAGCTATCTAACTAATCAATATCTGTGTTCACAGCAAGCTTTGCTTTCTTCTACCTAGGATTTTATGCTCTTGGGAATACATTTGTAAATACATGTGTAATGTCTGTTCAAGGATGATATGCAAGCTCAGTCATAATTGTGATTAAATTCAGCTTCATCCTCTTACAGCTTCTAATGGGCTTGCTGGGCTTTCTGCCCTTTTGAAGATTCAGCCAGTGGACAGGACAAACAGAACTCAGAAAGTCTCTATAAACTGTTTAGTAAATTGGCCTCATTGACAAATGATATATGTTTACCAAAACTATGAAGCTTGTTTCTTCTTAGGAGAGAGAAAAAAAAAAAAAAACAGAAAACAGGTGTTTCTGAGACATCAGCTCTTTAATCTCTGCTTCTAATTGGGAGGTAATGATCTGCACCCCCTTTCAGCTTTCTTAATGAGTTAGCAATATCCCCACTTAATTTTCTACAAACCTCTATCACAATCATATATATATATATATATATATATATATATATATATATATATATATATATATATAAATGATTTCCTAACTTCCTCTTCTGAGACAATATGCTTCACTAAGTCACGGGTGTAACATTTTATCCTCTTTAGTTCTGTACCCACTGCTAAAGGTATTGCCCTCAGTATGTTGTTGGAGACATAATGATTAAAGTTAACTGTCCATTTGCCAGGATCTGGAGACAGGCCAGGCCACCAGCCACACCTGTGAGGAATTATTTAGTCTCTGGTGCTTCTGTGAGGAACCATGCTGATCTGTTTTTAATTGAGGTGGAAAATTCCACACTAAAATTAGGTGGCATCATTTTCTGAAGTTGAGTCTTAGAAAGTATAAAAAGGAAGAAGCTGGCTGAGCACCAGCATTTACTGTGTATAATGTGACTAGTTGCTTCAAGTCACATTGCTGGATTTGACATGCATAGCTGGCTTTGTGTATTCTCCACCATGAGGGTCTGTAACTTATAACTGTGAGCCAAATAATACCCCTTTTCCTTTAAGTTGATTTGCTCAGGGTGTTTGACCACAGCAACAAGAAAGACACTAATAGTATTTGCTAGACAAATGGGAATTTCATGTTTAACACAAAGGGCTGTAATTCTCTCTGTGTTGGTAGTTAGAGGCTGGTGGACACGTAAAATGCTCAGCAAATGAGGATATGCATCACTAACTTGTTAACTACCAGTGTCAGCATCTCTTTGCCTAAGGACCTTTTCAATGTTGGGAAAATGATTGTTATATGTCCACTGCAAGCCAGCAGTGCCAGACACTTATCACTTCAAATAAGAGCCATCAACACATGACTGACAGCAGTGTGTGTGTACTGATGTGGAACTGGTCCTTTGCTCTAGGGTGGGTTAGCTTAGAGATGTGAGTCCTATTGAAGACTTTCAGTTTCTTAACTGCAAGAAGTGCTAGTGTGACTCCTTTGCTCTTATGGCTGCCTTTTCTTTCCTCACTTTGTTCCCTAGTCTCCCAAGACTTGATTGTATGCAAATCCTCCTGAGTTTGCTTTGTAATACAAACCATTGGGATTTTGGAATTAAAGCAATTCATTTTTTTTTCCTAAGAAGATATATGCACATCAAAATGTGGGGAGGTGTGACAGCAGGAGGTGGTGAAGCATATGGAAATAGGAAGACCATGGGGCTCTCTGGGCGAGCCAGCCTACCCCCAAAATGGTGAGCTCTGGGTCCAATGAGAGACCCTATCTTGAAGAGATAACGTAGTAGTATAATAAGACAGGACATGCAAGAAGATCTTTCACAGGCAAACACTGGAACACAAATACCTGTACACATACATGCACACACACACACACACACACACACACACACACACACGCACCCACATGCACACTGACGCACAAAAATACTACAGTTGATTTACTTCGATTTTTTTTACTAAAGTATACATAGAGATGCAATAATTTTTATTTTTCTTAAAGTATTAATTTTTATACACTTTGTATATGTGTATGCCCGTGAGTACCAAGATGCATGCATGTGTGAAGATCAGATGACAACTTGGGGAAGTCAGGTTTTTCCTTCCATTATGTGGCTCCTTAATATAAAACTCAGAGCAAGCTTGGTAGCAAGTACCCTTGTCACTGAACCATAGTGTCAGTCTTGACTTCCCTTTCTTTGATACCTTTCCCAAAGTACCGCTAATAAATGTGAAAACAAATTCCCTAGGGGAGACCTTGTGGTGCTTTACTTAGTCATTTGTCTATTCATTTGACAGAACTTAATTTAACTTCTAGGTGCCAGTGGAAGCATTAGATAGGCATGAGGAAACACAGATGACGTTATCCTTTAAAGACAGGTAGAAAATCTGAGTGAGTGGCCAGTTGTGATAGGGCGCTCTGATCTAGGATTGGAGGACAGAGTTCTGTGATAGCAGATATGTGAATCTAAAGTAGGCTTAGCTTGTCCGCTAAGGAAAACGTGGAGCTTTGTTTGATGAAAATGTCTTACCACACATTCTTTCTAGCCAATATTCATCACTATGCCATGTGCTCTTTATCTGTATCCTTACCCCTCATAATTTGGTCCTGTACCATTGTTAATTCCCGCACAATCTTGAAGAGAAGAGCCATGTGTATTTACTACTATGGCCTCATACTATTCTCTAGCATGGAAGTTCCATATGACTCTGAAAATAGAGAGAATTTAACAGCCGCACACAGTGTCACAACTGTTTCCTCTGAATGAGTTGCAAGTCATAGGAGAAGCGCCAGTGTTTCACTCCTCCATCTGACAAAGCCAGGCTTCTTGGTGCTAATACCCTTCGATGGTGTCCTATTCTGTCTCAGTGTTAAGTCAGCTTCTCTTATTTCCACTGTTGGCTTCTCATTCTCGGTTTTGTTTTCTTCATCTTGTACCCTCATGAAGTTTAGGCCTGCATTCCCATGAGCACATTCTCTCTCCAGCTCATTTCGACTGACAGCCTGATTCAAACTTAATCGAGCCCTCAGCATCAGCAACAGGACATCATTTCACATGTTGGTTATGTTGGGACAGCAGAAGCAGGAAACAATATCTGTTTGCTCAGCCACACTTCTCAGCTCACTTCACCCTGAGGAAGTGGGGGCCTAGGAATGTTTTACATGAGTGTCGCAGATATAGCATTATTCCAAGGTGGCACTTTTAAATGCCAACAGTTTTACAGTGGAAGTCCATGTAGGAGTATTTCCTCATCGAGAAAATCTACTTCACATATATTTTATGAGCTATATTTGTATAATTACTTCCTCTAAATTCTTGTACAGGATCCATGAAAAGAAGACTGGCAATGGAGGCCCACAGAAGGTTTATACTTCATTCTTTATTATTTTGTGGAAGATATTAATTTTGGTGCATTTATAATATAGTTTTCCTCACTTATAATATGTGGGGAGTCTACCTACAGTTTGCAGTTTCTGTCCTTTCCAGTCAACATCACAAACCTGAAATTGCCATGGTTTTTATTTGGGGGTGGGGGTTATTTGAGAGAGGATTTCCTGTATTGTTTCAAACTTGCTATGTAGACATGGGTGACCTCCTTCAGCTAACACTCCCCCATCTACCTCCCAAGTGCTCTGATCACAGGCATGCAGTTTCTATCTCATCAGTTTACTGGCTCCCACAGGTGGGAATGAGAGGCAGTAAAAGAGAAAGGAATTAAATTCACAGAAAGGATGCTTTCCAAAACATTTTCAAGCATTCGACTTTCTGCTGACTGTATGTAGGGTCTACTGTTCTACTCTACCCAACCCTGACTTTCATGGATAATGGCATTCCTTTCCCTAGTTTTTTATACTTGATTTGCAAAAACAAACAAACAAACAAACGAAAACCTATGTATTCTTCCCTGTTCAATGTATCTACTTATGCAGTGACTCTCCAGTGGCCTTTCTCCCTTCATAGACTTTAGAAATTGTTATGGTCAATGAGTTGTAGTAGTCGGTTATCACATAAACATTCATGTCCTACTCATTTTATGCCACCCACTGTTGTATGGACAATAGTATTTCACTTGTAACACTTTCAACCACTTTAACTCTCAGAAAAATTCTATCAGGGTAGATAGATACTATTAGCCTCTATGATAAACACTATGATTTCAAACAATGCGTACTGAGTTCATAAAAAAGCTCAAAGAGGACACTAGGAAAGAGAATGTGTCTGTCCATGTAGTGTCTGAGAATGATCCCTTCCTTCTCAAACATACAAGGTGCTTTGAACCTTCCTATCTCTTATTATGTATTTCCTTAAAATATAATTGGAACTGAACTTGCATCAAGCACCTGTAAATTCTTATATGAGCAACAAACTCCACTTCTGAGTCTTTGGAGGTTCTGTGGTTTCTCAAAGACCTTACTTAATGCTTGAAAGTATTCACTAATGAGCATTGAATTGACTCTCTGTTTCTAATCTGAGTCAAAGTCCTTACAAACTTCTGTCTTTGCTTGCATTAGGAGATTAATGCAGCAGGAAACTCTACCAACATAGCAACATTTTCCATTTTAGTAGGTCTTACAAAATCCCTGCCCCCTAGCCTACGTCTCCAGAACACAATTTAATCAGTGTATTTCAAAAGCTCCAGGCATGTTCTTTCACAGAGGAAATGGAATCCCACTGAACAACGCACTGAATATATTTAGTTTCTTTAAGTTCCAAGAGGAAAATATCACACATTTGAACAAGAAGATGTGTGTCAGTATGTGTGTGCATGTCTCCAAGTAATCAATAATGTGCAAAAACTATTTTACCACACTTGGCCAATATTTAACTATTTAGACACTTGATTTTATATCCCTTTACAAAAAAAAAAAAAAAAAACCTGAAAAGAATGTAAAAGAGAAAGAAACATAAATAATTTCTATGAGGTGGTTAGTCTTGTAGGTCAATCAGTGCTGATGTAAGACTGTGTTCTTGTAGCCGGCAAGAGTCTTTCTTTGGAAAAGAAATCTGTCATGTTCTGCTTATTCTATCAGTAAAATAAGTTTGTTTGATTCTATCAAGTATCACTTTTTTATTCTTTTATTCTGAGCCTTTACAGCAAAATGATTATATCCATTTATAATGTAACCTATACACATTTTAGAAGACATTAATGAGTATTTTCCTATGACCATCAGCATCCTTTGGCATAGACTATGTGAGGTGCAGTATTCTCTCTACAGGGGCCTTGAACATCACCCAAATCATTGCTGACACATTATCACAGAATGGAAGAATGCTGTGAAGATGCGTAGTTGACCAGTACTATTTATAGAACAACATTTGTCCCATAAAACAGCATTCTCATTTTTAACATTTAGAGATGAAAAGCAATACTGTATAATCATGAAATTAACAGTATTTTACTCTTCTAGTTTTTTCATAGGTGCTGTTCCATCTAGATTAGACCAGAGAAAGCCATCATTCACTACATATTAGTTTTCACCTTTTTTCCTATCACAATAGTGATTTTCCATTTATTTGAAATTCCCATTTGTACCATGATCACTTCTGGTTTTCTTCTCCATCATCATACGCCAAGAACTCAGTCAGGTGCAGTATAATAGTCAAAATAGTTAGCCACTGGTTTCGTATAGGAATTAATACAGGAATTAATCAACTAGAATGAGTACTCCTTGAATTAACAAACTGTTGTGTTTGTGTTGTGTTCTATGCACCCGACTTAGAGTGGAGAACACAGTAAGCATTTGTAAATGACTGCAAATAGATTGATGAATGGAGAAGTTAACTAACTTGCCCCACAAAGCTGCCTTCCATCCAGTTTTAAATCATTCAATAATTCTATAGTTTAATTTTATTCAATCACTTTGTTGAATCCCTATATTGTAGGCATTTTAAAAATAGTTTAAGTTTTGAGTAAGGGAAAGAGGAAAAGCAAAAAGTTCAAGAAAAACAATCTATATCTTTATGACACTTAAAATCTAGTGTAAAAGAAATAAAATATACTTTCAATGATACTAATATAACAGTGTAAAAGAAAACTAATTGTTCATGACAGTTGATATTAAAAGTAGACATCTTGAATTCCAAAAGCCATGGACATCCACCACATAAGATAATGGCTTTCAAAGTACAAAGATATAGATTTGAATCTCAGCTACATTGGTGAGGTAACTATTGTAAAATTATTAAATCATTTTCCATAAACATTTTAGTCTTAAAATAATTGTGAAATCTGGGGCTGGAGAGATGGCTCAGCAGTTAAGAACATGGACTGCCCTTCCAGAGGTCCTGAATTCAGTTCCCAGCAACCACAGGGTGGTTTACAACCATTTGTAATGGGATCCAGTGCCCTCTTCTGGTGTGTCTGAAAATGACAGAAGTGTATTCATAGACATAAAATAAATAAATCGTTAAAAAAAAAAGTGAAATATTATATCTGCTACAAATGTTTTCCATAGTAGATAATTTTTGGAGATTATCAGGCACGAAACCTCAATGTATATTATATTAGAATATAAAATTAGTCATAAAAGTTATAAAGAGTTTATTATTCGAGGGAAGTGAAATTATTATTATCAAAAATTCAAATTAGACACAGAAAATACAATTGGAGTTAAAAACAGAGCCAAGAACATGAAATTATCCTGTCATGTACTGCCTTGTCTTAGAGCATGGCATCTCATATAGTCAAACTTCTAACTCTTCTCATCTGGACAGTGGAGTTACTCAAAATATAATATATTGTTCTGTGAAATTAAATTTTAAAAAAGTGATTGTCACCTTGTATACATTTCAAACGTGGAGAACTTCAAAGAGTTCTGAATGGAAATGATAAAATTCTCACTTCCCATTTGAAAACTGAACTCTGGCTGGGTGATGGTGGCGCACGCCTTTAATCCCAGCACTTGGGAGGCAGAGGCAGGCGGATTTCTGAGTTCGAGGCCAGCCTGGTCTACAGAGTGAGTTTCAGGACAGCCAGGGCTACACAGAGAAACCCTGTCTCAAAACCCCACCCCCCCCAACAAAAAAGAAAACTGAACTCTGAATTGATGAAGTTCTGGGTTTCTCTAGACCCATTATTAAATTCTTTTCAATTAAACTAGAATTATTGACATCATTAGGAAATCAAAAGAAAAAAACTTATCAGACTCCATGTATACAAAATCCCAGATGACAGATGTTTGAAAATGGTAAGGATCAGCACCAGAAGCTCTTTCCCAAGTTGACTGCTAATATCATGAATTCCCCTCCCTTATACCTCTCCCAAAATGTTTTTTCTAGGACAGGAATGTACTGTCAGGAGCAATTTAGAGCAGGGCATGCTTGCATCTGAATAAGTAAAAGATGCTAAGGTAATGATGTGAGTAAGGTATTGGGAATAATCTTGAGTATTAAATCCTGCCACTTTTCAACAAAGGTATCTTTGGCAAATTAACCAATCTTGTACATCTAGGAAGTGAAAGTGTAAATGCTTTTCATGATAACTATTTTCAGTGTACACACACAGACTGACCTTCTAACTCAAGATGCTACTATTACCCATAAAAATAAAATGGAGCTCAAATAATAATAATAATATGATATAAAATAACACATTATTTTATATCTTACAACTTACTTGCTATATTTATTTTTATTTTATCTTTTAAATATTTTCCTATAGTACCTTACTTTTTAATAAAGATTTGTTTAATTTATATATGAGTATACAGTTGCTGTCTTCAGATACTCCAGAGGAGGGCATCAGATCCCATTAAAGATGGTTGTGAGCCACCATCTGGCTGCTGAGATTTGAACTCAGAACATCTGGTCATGGTGTTCTGATCCATCTCCTCAACCCCTTGTTTTTATTTTTTAATGTATTTAAATATATTGAAATATCATCATGAGACATTCAGTTCTACACAATCCATTAAATATCAAGGTAATGGCAAAGTTCACTTTTTATAAAAGTGCTTGATTAGTTATTGTACAATGTCATTCCAGAGTAAGAAAAAATACGCTTTTAAAATGGTGTAACTTTTATGATATTAGAGAATTTTTAAAACACAAAATAACTACTTCACCTCCTCACAAGGCTATATGGTTGGTTAAAGGAACATTTCGCAAAACAAATAAATGTGAAATGTTATGTTGGGATATGTGTGTCATGAAACAAAGTAAGTAATAAGTTACTGTGTTATAAGGCAATTAAAAAAAAACCTCAGTTAAAAACTAGAATGTACCTGTAAACTCGAGGGCAAAACTTTAAGCAGTGGAAGCTTTGAAAAGAATTTTCCAAGACTTATTATGAGTGTATGTGAAAAATCTTATATTCTGATTTGTCTGAGCCTCTTTCCATTTGGCTCATGTAACTTTGAAACATGATAACTGACTGCTTCTCATGCTTTCAGTGATGGTAATCGAACTTAAAACTCTTGAGGCTACTGCTTGAAAATATTTTATTAGCCCTTTGATTTATTAAGCTATACTCTCCAAAGAATAAAATTATATGGCTTTTCACAAACTTTCAGTCTCATATAATCACTGGAAGCATCAAGTAACGATACGGAGCATGACCTTTACACCAGAAGTTCCCTTCTAACTATGGCTCATCCCCTCAATTGACATGTGTATGTCTAACTTTATAAGAAGCCGCTGATCTGTCTTTTAGAGAGATTAAGCTATTCTGCATCCCAGTTGCAATGAGTGTAAATCATCTTCATCTTCTTCAACAATATTTGATATTGGCTTTTCTTTTTGTTTTTCCTCCTCCTCCTCGCCCTCCTCCTCCGTCTGCCTTTTTTCCTTGAGTCATTCTAAAAGTTGCATCTCGTAAGGTTTTAATATATTTTACATTTTAATACAGATAATTAAAACTTTGAGACGTTTCCCCATATCTCTGGTGATAATTCAGTGTTAAATGGCTTCACTGTTGTGAAATGTATGTGTTTAGTTAATTCCTCCTTCTACCACTTAGTCTCATCTCAAGTGAATTTTGTGCTCAGCTTCCTTAATGCCAATAAAAATTTTGTCCACTAGATGGCAGCTGCTCAATTGTTTGGAGCTAAAGCTAAGGAAGTAGTTGTATAACCAAAGGACAGAGTCTGTCTGTGAATTGTGAAATGCTTTCTACCTTGATCAGAAGAGAAGAAAAAAGCGATTTAAAAAAGGCACTACCACTTTACTGACTGCCAAAATGGAGTTCATCTTAGCCTAATGTGTGCACTTTTAAAGTAATTTAAATTTAAATTTGGAGTTACCAAATATGGATCAAGTACAACATACAAAAATACAAAACCCATTGTCTTTTGAATATAAATCAGTGATGTCTGGTCAGCAAATACCTTGTTGCAGGCAAACTCAGAAACATGATATATTTCTATACAAAGTACAATTTAAAGAAAATCCTTGGAAATATAAATGTTTTAAGTTTTGAAATACTAAGCCTATATATTTTCTAAAGCAGCTAAAGACAAATTCAGATATTGGTTGTGGTTTGTTTATTTTTTCTTGTTCCTTTAGTGCCCTATAAAGACCCTCTGTAAGTGGTATTTCATTAATTAATACAATGCTTATAAAGTTGTATTTTGTCTCAAGCTTTAGGTTAGATATTCTAAGTGACAGAAGACCTAAAATATAATTATGTTGATTAAAAACATGAATAATAATAATTATTATTGCACTTTAAATGCCAAGAAGTATTCTCATACATAAGCATATTACTGACAAATTACTAATATAACCTAAAGAGATACTATAGTGCCTATATTGCAGAGGTGGTGAATGACACTGTACCAAATGGGCTACTAAAACTAACACAAAATACAGTCCATAGACTTAGTGTACAATTGAGATGTTACCCGAGGTTCAATCTTTGTTACTAGCTGACATGAAAGAAAACCAAATATTTCTGTGCCACTAGTGGTAGACAATTTTCAAGAGTTAATGGCCTCCACACTTGTGGGGGCTGGGAGGAAGAGACATTCTAGGCTATTGCCATTGCTCTTGGTTACCTTCCAGGACTTAAGGGTAAGAACTATAGCTGAAGATACTATACTCATGTGTCATAGAACTTGGAGAGATCAAGCTGGTATGAACCTGGAAGCTTCATTGCTCCTGGCTAGATTTCATCCTGCTGGGAGATAGTACTCATACAACCAAAGGAGAAAAGTAATAACCAATCTTATCTGGCTATGAACTCTGAAAGCAGCCGGGCAGTGGTGGTGCACACCTTTAGTCTCTGCATTTGGGAGGCAGAGGAAGACAGATTTCTGAGTTCGAGGCCAGCCTGGTCTACAGAGTGAGTTCCAGGACAGCCAGGGCTACACAGAGAAACCCTGTCTTGAAACCCTCCCCCGCCCAAAAAAAAAAAAAAAAAAAAAAAAAAAAACTCTGAAAGCTACAAAAAGTACTTACTAAATGGCAAGATGTACCCAGTGCTTTAATAACGGCATTCATGTCATAAGAATATCCTACCTGTTTCTGATTTGACTTAAGTCCTGCTCCACAAGGTGGAACTTATACCTTACACCACTATTGAAGCCAAGAACTTATGGCTAGGTTGGTCATAAATTCTAGCAGACAACCTACTGTGATTATTCTGTTAAATTAGGACATTAGTACTAAGCTAACTCCTATTCACTTTTTGTTATATGCATAGATTAATGCATCCATCTCTCAACCATCATAAGAGAAGCTTCTTTTTATAGTAGATGACAATTAACACAGAATCTCACAACTAGAAAGATGTAGAGAATAAGTTTCTTTGGAATGCTCAGCCCTAAATGAGAAATCTTCATTATATCTCCTTCTTGGGCTCAAGGATCATCATGGAAGAGGGCTCAGAAAAAATGTAAGAGTCAGGGGTAGTAGATGACTTCTAAGAAAGTATTTTATCAATACAATATGTGTACACATGAATTCAATGGTGGGTGTGACAACATGCACAAGACTTTAATAACACCAAGGCAGACAAAATTTCTGCATGTATGTGGGAAGCAGACATGAAGTCTACCCCTAGCTAAGAACTTAGTAACAATTTATAACTGCCAGGTGAGTCAGATTTCTTTAAGATTGTGATCATTAGTTAAAGTATGTTCTAGTAGAAGGCCATGTACCTACGATTGTAAAAGCCACACTAATTGGACTCAGTGTGTTAAAAAAAGAAAAGAGGACACTAATTTGTGTGAGTGGAAAAAGGTATAGTTCTGAGAGGAGTTGGAAGATGAGGTTGGATAAAATTAAAATGTACTAGATGACATTCTCAAAGAACTATTGAAATAAAGAAAGAAAGCACTGTATCTTCCTGATCTATGTAAGCCAAAATAATATTCTAGAATATTATCATCACTTACGATCTTTACCTGTTGGTACTACAATGACATCCTGCAGCCAACAGAAAGGATGTATCTGTAAATATCCATGGCGACTCACAATCATGTGGTGTATTATCATGATGGCATTACCACACAGACCCTGAACTCTTCCTCCCCTTTAAACTCAGTCTAGATTATGAGAGTGACGAGGGAAAGAAACAGCTCAACATTCCCCAAATCATACTACTTAAATTCTTACAAGTTCTTGTATGACATTTATGGATTCAAAGATGACTTCGATGCGACTCTTCCCTGCTACCTCAACTCCTGTTTACATTCAGCCTAAAACTTCTCAGTGATGATGTATCTGACTTAAAATTAGAGATTTTTGATTCCTACTCCAAATGTTCACCTTCATATATATTCAGGATGTAAAACAGTTATGTTTATCTGTGAGTTTCCCCTCTATAATTATGATTTAATTCACTAAGCATGCAGTAAGCCTCCTCTGCATGCAATCTGCTTAGGTGTAATCTATTGCTGGGAGACAGGGAGCAAATGGTGTTTTCTAACATCGACTCTTAATTTCCCTGCTTTGTAGAGAGAGACCTTTAGCAATGCACATCTAACATACTTTACAGCACAGGGAATATCGTATCAATGATTGTGGACCCAGAAGGACTTGATGTTTGTTTATAACTGAAATTTCCCAGAAAGTGTTGGCTCTACCCACCTCTCTCTTGGTTTCTCAATGTTTCTCCCTATCCCTTCTAGCATGATTCTCAAAAGTCTCTAAATAAGGGCTGGTGAGATGGCTCAGCAAGTAAAACACTTGCATTTCAAACCTGAAGTTGAGAACACACATAAAAGTGGAGGAAAGAAACCGACTCTACAAAATTGTCTTCTGATCTTCACATACAACGTTCAAATGTATACACACATGGGAATAGGAGCAAGATGAGAGAGAAGACACAGGGACACGGACACAGGGACACAGGGACACAGAGACACAGGGACACAGAGACACAGGGACACAGGGACACGGACACAGAG
>JANHMN010000003.1:82868640-82882827 GCA_030674055.1 Rhabdomys pumilio | reverse complement strand
CAGAGACACAGAGACACAGTCAGAGACACAAAGACACAGGGACACAGAGACACAGAGACACAGAGACACAGAGACACAGAGACAGAGACACAGAGACACAAAGACACAGTCAGAGACACAGACACACAGGGACACAGAGGCACAGAGAGAGACACAGTCAGAGACAGAGACAGGGACAAAAACACCCAGTTTCAGACACAGACAGAAAAACATTAAAAAAAATAAAATAAAAGCAGATCATTTGTGTCTCTTAGTTACTCTTAGCCTGTATTGTTCTTGCTGTTTGTCTAGTAGTTCCTATAAAATGAAATTGTTCTGGAGCCAGGCTCAATTCAGGAAAGATCCTTCATGAATTTTAAGATGAACCTGTACCAGAAACTACTTGATATGCGAGCCATCTTCCTTTAATAGTGCTTCCTCTACTGATCTTACTTTCATTGATGACCGTGATATCTTATCATCCTTCCCAATTTGTTAAGTAGATGACTGCTCTAAGGAGAAATTTCTTTTCAACTATTTGATTACTTTAAATTGTAATTCATACCAAACAGGATAATTATTTGATTCCTTTCCTCGGTATAGCCGTTTCCAAAATAATAAGAAGGTTCCTCAGCATTCCCCCAAGCTGAGAATAAGGAGAATCTTAAATGTTGTAGCAATAACAGATTTAAACATATCTGGCATGTTTTTAATCCACTCTTATTATTATTCTTTCAACATGGACATTGGCTTATTTGGCCAGTGGTAATTAGTTGTCTTTTGAGATTTTTTTTTATTACTCCACTATGAATTTGAGTTTTGACAGAACACAATATTCAGCATTCATTTTGTATTCCTCCTACGCTAGTCCTAAAGTCAACCACTAATTCCTCTTTTTTTTTTGAAAAAAGTCCCTGATTCCTTTTATTAGTCAATTATATTTAAAATCTATGCAAGAGGACCTTATAGCCCAGAGACAGAGTTCTTATTCAGTATATATGAAGCCCTAAGTGCAACTTCAGTTCCCCAAAACAAACACAAAACAAAAGACATACAAGGGTGTGTGAGTGCCACCTATTGCACCATTTATACATATCGTGCCATGCTTGTCATTGTCATGGTTCACAGGTATTGTACTTGGGTAGAACTCTTTAGTTATTCCCCTCCCTTGGCAGCTTTGTGGAACCCTGGAAGCTAGACCACAGAAAAGAGGCTTCTAGGTCAGATCCAGGTCAAATAATCTAAATCCTTTATCTTAAAGTGTACAGTATCCTCAGCAATAGGGACCAAGCCTCAACTGTTGGGAGCCAACTCCTAGCAGAAAGTGGCTATCATCTTTGCAGCCATTTGGGGGCCATATATTTACAGGTTGTTAATTTTCCACCCTGACAAAAGATTGCCCTTCCATTCCCAACCTCTCTCTTGGAGACCTCATTGACTGACCCGTGGACCAGGTCACTAAACCCCAGAAAAACAACAAAGGGATGCAGCTGCAATCCTTATTGCTTCGGGATTCGTTAGAACTATCCTATCCAACCATTTGAAGGGAGATTTCTCATGACTGGTACTGGAGTTTTTGTTAGTCTGTACTTATATGGAGCAATATTACCCCAAGTGGCTTAATTTCCTTTAAGATTTTGTGGGTATGCATGTATATATGCATGTATGTATATATGTATTATGTATATGTACATATGTATATATGCATACAGATACACTCATTTATACTACATAACTTATAATTTTAAGTAAACATGAAATAATATGTTTCTTTGAGGTTTTATCAAACATCCTTAATGTTGTCTCTAGTCCCTCCTTCTCCTTCTGTATTGACCTCCCTCCTTCCTTCCAAGTTGGAGGCTCCTCCCCCATCACTTCACTTCCTACTTCATATCCCCTGAGTTCTGCTACTACCTTCACATGATACCATCTGCCTCTAATGATCTCACTATACTTTTCTGTGGTTACTCCATATTGTATACAGATATACAGTAGGAAACATTGACTCATGTGTCAGTGGCATACAACAGCTGTATGATTGGACTTACAGTCCATTAAACTGAATGAAAATCATGCCTGGTACTGGAAATCTAAGCAAATTTCTGGGGCTAGTGAGATTATGGACCTTAGAAAAGAATCTCACTGCCTTTTTCTAAAAAGGCATAATTCTTTACTACAGTCTAAATATTTTCTTTATGCCAATAGATAAGTGTACCTACTAGTCCTCATCAAAGAAGCTTTTATTTTTCTCTTTCCAGAAAATTGAGAAAATCACTAAAAGTGCAACTAAACAAAATGCACACACCAACAAACTATGGAAGCCTTGTACCAGCAGATGTGTCTACATCACAGATCCTTATCGATGGTTCAAGGAACATCACAGAAAAGGGGACAGAGAAGCTGTGGCAGTCAAAATACCAGGAAGTCTGTAGTGAAACAGTCTCTCCTAGAAATGGCTGCACAAACAACTTGGAGAGTGGCCATATTCATAGACTTGTTACTGTGGAAGGGCAAATGTTTCTCAGACTCCGACACAGGGACAAAGAACTATGGGTAACCAATGAGTGCTGGAAGGAGAGACGGTCTTTTCTAGAGTCAAATGCCCTTCCTAGTTATTCAATGCAGAATCGTCAACCTTGAGACCACACACACCACCACCAACAACAACAACAAAAAGAGACTTGGCAGGTTGTTTTTATGTGTGTGTATAAGTATGAATATATTTGTTATGATACATACATATATGTATGTTTGTAATGATTTTAAAAAAAAGACTATCAACTTTAGAGTGTGAGAACATGGGAAGGGTTCAAGGGAGGCTAGTGGGGAGCGGCTGGATAGAGGAAAGAGAGAAGGGAAACTGATATAATTCTGTTTCTGTTTTTAAGAGATATAATAAACACATGCACAAGGTACTCTGGATGGGATATAAAGCTAAGTCACTACTGTTCCTAGCTTTCTTGGGTGGAGAAATGTTCTTTAAAAAAAAAAAAAAGAGTTACATCATCATGATGATGATTCATTCTTAGCAAGTTTAAAATTTGCTTAACTCTATCATTCTTAAAAGAACCTGGGAATTTTTAATCCCAATTCTACCAATACCAAAAAGAGCTGCAGTACAACCTGTTAACTTCTCTAAGCCCTAAACGTTGTATCTGAAAAGGGTGAATTATAAAACTAGCCTGTGGCTGGAGACTCACAATGAGATAATAGTTTATTCTGCCATATAAAAATACCCTGAAACCATTTGCACACACGGGGCTCACTATCTACCTTTACTATACAGAGAAGAAGAAGGAGAATACCAAACTTCTGAATTCCAGACTGGGCCATCCAGCATTACTAAATACAGCCTGAAAGGATCACTACATTCCTCAAGATGACAGGATGTTGTAGCGCAAGATCCTCAGAGCACTGACTTCTTATTATACTGTTCCTCCTTTCTTTCAGTCAGGCAAGTGCTGGTTCCTGAGGAGGGGTCTAAATGATGCTCCAGTGAGCAAGGAGATCTCTGAGGCACACCTCCTAGTCAGGTTTGCCGGCCCTGAATATGGCACTTAAGCAGCTATAAAATAGAGCCTAGAGAATCTTCAAAAGACTGGCTGCAGCCACAGACCTACCTACATTATAAATCTCTCTGGGACACCACGCCCCATGTTCCCCATGTTTGGTAACACAGGCAAAGCTCTCCTCTTTACTCAGGTATTCTTTTTAATTATGGCCCAGGAGGCCTGGGAAAGTCTCTGAAGTAAATCTTGGTGCAGCTCTCCTTTTTGAACAGTACTGGCCTTCGTAGGAAGATGTGTTTTTAAAATCTAGGTCTCTCAACTGCAAACCCAAACAAGTACGATTAGAGTTCCCAAGCACTGCGAAGTTCATTAAGGTGAATCAAGAAACGGTTCAGGTAAAATATGATCTCTTGCCTCCAGCATCAAAGGCCCACACACTCGCCCACACTCCATCTCCGGTGGGCTAAGCCCGGTGTCTTTTCCAAACTGCCTCTCAGCAGCCTCTCTGGTGAGTTCGCCTCCAGGGACCTCCTCTGCTTTCTGTTGTTTAGGCAGCAGCCAGACTGTTTCCTCCCTGCTTGCTCCCTCCCCAGGGTGCTTCCCACTCCTGTGGTTTGAGTGTCTTATTTAGCTTGTGTTCTACCAGAGCCAGATCTGTTCACTCACTCACTCAGTCCCTCTGGCTTTATTTCCCAAAATGATCCTATTTGAACTCACGTTGTTCACACACATTTTTTTTCTAAATCCATCCTTCTACTCCATTTTTGCTATAAGGATGAAATGCTCGTTTTGTCTCTCTGACCTCGTTACCCAGTACATACATCTGTCACCTTACTAAGTATGGTAATTACACACCCATATATGCATTTTCTCTAAAATACCCTGAGCTGCTTCAGAAAGAGAATAAGCTTCATTTATGGTTTGCCCCAAATTTCCTATCTCAGCTCCTGGAGGACATTTATGAATACATGAATGTTTCTAGTGCTGACAGATACATCCCAGAACACTCTGCAAAGGCTTCCAGGTTAATTCAAAACATTGTGGGACCCTAAAGAAAGGAGAACCCAAATCCAGTTAACAAAATGCATCTAATTGACATCCAGATCTCAGGTCATCAGCCAGGGAGAGGGAAAACAAGAAAAGTCTGGGAATAATGGGAGTTTTTCTGATTATTCTCAGAATGTGAGTCAGAGACTCAAAGAAGAGAGGCCTCTCATAGAAGCTGTGGTCAGTACTCAGCGCATTATACAAACCCTAAGAGGTTGTTATGGGATACTTACTGAATACATGCATGCATGCAGGAGGTACCTACCACTGTGGGAAGCATTTTTCTCATTGTGTCCTAATAAGACCAACCAGGGAAATAACGTTGCTGCATACATATACTTCTGATACGTTAAATAGCATGTTCTTATGATTATTTATAGTTGATTTTCTGGCACACATTGTATGTACTTAATAATATACTTCAGAATTTCCCACCATTGTTGCATATATCATTGTTGCGTTTGCATTTATAAATATATTCTCTAAGGAATACAGTAAACTAATACAGTAAACTAATAATACAGTAAACATATTTGCTATATGATTATTTGATTGTTTATGTCCCCTGATGTATTATTTACTCAAACATTTGAAGTACACTCACCCAATAGGATGCCAGAAATAGGCTCATTTCACAACAAAATATGTTGAGTATGTACATAAATGCATGTAAATGTTCTCAGCTTTGAGAATCCTGAGTTTCTTGCCATTGTTCTCTTCTCTGGCTTAGTCACAGAACTCAGGGCAACTCTGTGCCTCCGAATTGAAATGACGCTGCTAAACAGTTACCTATGTGCAAACTAAACTTAGCCCTACAGCTTGTGTACATAGTGCATATAAGACCATATGGGAAGTGAACATGAGGACATAAAGGAAATCATGTAGGCAGAACACGTCGCACATCAGTTCTCCAGATTTAGTTTTCCAATCTTCCTTGGGGGAGCAAGGTAGAAACTGCTGCCCTTTCCTGTGATTGTTGAGCAGTATGTTCAGACACAGCACACAAAGACCTCCTGTAACCCCACTTACTGGTTCTCAAAGCCTGAGCCAAAGAGGGTCATGGCGAGGGCTAACCTCCTATTTTAGAACGAATATTTATTTGTAATCCCTTGTCAGCTTCTCAAATCCAGAGGAAAAGCTCCCCTGAGACTATTTTCCCTTGCACTTTTTCCCCCTTCTCAATTTCACCTGTCAAACTGCACTGGAAAGTGTGAAAATCAAAGGTTTTCAGCAAACATGCAAGTGACTTTTTTCCCCTGCCTAGCCTGTTCTATTTCATACTCGCGTGCTTTATAACTTCAGTCTCTACAAATTTTCTTTTCGTGCCTATTCTATTTTAAAGCCATAATGAAAATAAATAATATCACACATTCATCCTTTAGCTGAACACTGGATAATGTTATCATTTTGTGCACATTTTATACAGAGATCTTTCACATATCTTCTCTGAATCCCAGAAGAGAGAGTATAAAATAGAGAGAAAAGAAGTACCACATGATCTAGTCTGACGAGCTGAATACATGTCTACTACTGAAGAATCAGACTTTGTGTTATGTTGAATAAAATAGGATTTTACAGAACAAACCACATCTACAAAACTGAACAAGTGAACAAGAACCAAAATACAGAAATCAAAGAATCATCTTCTTACATTTTATATCAGAAATATCCCTGGCTTCATAGTGGACTCATTACTATTTATATGCGTTCAACGTACATGTAGATATGTAGGTGTGAATACTTTATTTTTAAAATGTACAATATACAAGTAAAAATAATTTTCAAGATGGTGTTTTAAAATGCACTGTTCAATGCCTCTGAAGCTTTTTAATTAGCTAGTCATACAACGTAGGGATGCAACTAGAATTTCATACTATAATGAAGAGACTTTAAAGCATAACTTAATAAAAGATTATTATATCCTTAATGCTTTTTAAAACAACAATGCTTTTTTAAGAAGCTGTTCTTATTGTTCAGATAAGAACATTAAGACTATGAATAATGTTCAAGGCCACTTAACCAGCAAGAAGATATCCAAGTTCTAGAAACTATGTCTTCCCTCTGGGAGTCCAGTATAAGTTACCCCACCTTCAATTAAACAGGACCTATAGTGCAAAATAGATTTTTTAAACATGTACTATTGATGTCTACTGTCTGTGCAATTTTTACATTTACTCTCTCCTCTGGTTGATAAAACTATCTTCAGCCAGGACAAAAAACAGATGAAACATATTTGTGCAGTTTTACACATGGATGTTTTCTAATAAGTTCATTTTTATGAGTCTATAAAAATGTTCTTATGTGAGTAAAACCTGAAAGTGGCATCTCTAAAGAGATTAGAAATCTTAGAAATATTGGGAAGGTCTCTCTGAACATTTATCACTTTCCATAGATACATTTTTTGCTGCCACATGGGGGTGCAGTGTTGTTAATATTAGCTTTGGGAGAATTTTGACCATCTTAGGTGACTGGGCCTGGAGAATGACTGAGAGATGGAGTCTACATACAAAGACAGAGCAGTCTATCTTACCTGCATTGAAGTAGAGGTACAGGAGTAAGAGTGAGTTTTAATTCATCCTCAAATTGTCTTCAGGATCAAATCTTCATGATGTTAATTTGGCAAATTGTTCCATCTTAGAAAATACTTCACACTGTATTTGAATTGCCCACGTGAGATGGTCACATTAATTTGTGCCACACTACATCCTCCAGGCCAAGAAGGTCATTAGAGAACTGCTTAATTAAGCATAAGTCACTTTTGTTGTTGGAATTACTGTGAGATAATTGACCGTGATAGGAGCTGTGTCCCCTAGCTGAAACCATACCATGGGAACCAAGGTCAATTATCTTTTATTAATGCCAACAGTGAAAAGAGCTATTGTGGTCATCCTGAGACTTAGCTATAAAACACTCAAGTCTTAACTAGCTAAACCTTTTAAAAGACTTTGTAGTGATCACAGATCCAATATGATTTAGTTAAAGCAAAGCCACCACGTTGAACACTCATGGCTTGTTAATGGTGAACAATTTCCATATATTTTTCTATGTCTATATGGTTCAGGGTTTCTGGTTCTGCACCTGCTGAGAGTCTTTTTATAAAATACTTGCAGTTTAAAACTTACTACACAAGTTTATGTTAGTTGTTTTCAGTGAATAATTACCTCTTCCTATAACTCTGGTACCATTCAATATTAAGCACAACTCAACATTAGTAGCAAACATATAATTTGGAATCAGATAGAGCAGAAGTAGACTCCCAGGAATGTCAGCTATATCATGAACTAACCTTGCAACACAACAGCATAAGTTCTTTGTGTCTTTGGGGTACACAGAAGAAACAAAAGAAATTTAAAAGGGATGCTCAAGATAGTTTTGTGGGAGGAGGTATGACATTCTTTAAAAGGATGGGGATAACAAGGTAACAAAGATGGTAGAAGCAGAGCTAGGACCATTTTCTATAGCTATGAACCTAGGAAAGAGAATAAGCTAGGACAAGAGTCAAACATGACCTGGAAACTTGGAAAAGGTGTCAGCTTGCAGGAGCCAGACTTATCATTTGACCACTATCCAGTGCAAGGACAGGGAATGAATGTTCTGGAACTTTCTTCTCTTATATTCTGATCTCGGATACCCTTTGTCTCAACCCACACAGCCAGGTAGAAATATGCCAGCAAAGAAGATATGAGGACCATAGCCAATCATGGTCAGTCTCCTGAGCACTGAGAATGGTGGTGATAAGCAGAGAATGTTTCTGTGCTTTAAAGATGCAAAGAAAAGCAACTTGTTTTCTTAATGTATTTTTTCCTCACATGTGAATGGAGATATGAATAGAGTTTGCCAAGTAAAACTGCAAATATAGAATAAAATACACATTTTTGCACTCAATATAGTAGCTGATAAATGAATGACAGCTAGTTCTTACCTTATTGTAACAGTCACGGATCACAGTAAAGTAAGTCTGTATGCTCTATAAAAATAAAAAATATCCAATAACTTTATTCCTCATAAAGTTATTTTATTCATTTTTAGAAGGAAGCTGTTATGAAAAACCATGAACATTAAAGCACCAGAAAAATAAATAATTGAATAGTGCAAATAATATTGTTTGCATTTTGATATATGGGTCTTATGAACAGTTATATATTCTGAAATAACTCTACTTAGAGATCATGTAATCAATAAATATTTTATAGTTCATATTTCTCTACTATCAGATGCCACATCTGAAATGAAACAATGACTATAAACAGAAAGTAAGACTTTACATTTAGAATGCATATATATGCCTGTAGTCATGATATTTAAAATTGTTAGTAGTCATTTAGAGTTTGTAATTTGGTTAAATGTTTTCGTGTAGAACAGCTAAGTTTTACAAGTCTCCTCCAATCTTCTGGTAAAATATTTCTCACCATCCAGGTTTATTTTTCTACATCCACAATCTACACTGTCCTTAAGGCACTTGCCTTTTCTGAGGTGGTACTTTAAATTATTATTGTTATTGTTTTTGGTAGTAGTAGTAGTTATTATAATTTGGTAAAGATGACTAATGAATGCTGAGAGTGAGAGATATATTCTTCCCTGGAGGAGCACACCAGTTGGTTTTCCAACACCAAATGATTATCTCTGAAAACATACAAACAGCATCATACTGATAGAAAAGGGTATATTTAGGAATATATATGCATGAACATATATGTATATAGATATATGAATATAACAACAATAAATGAAAATGGTCATGAATTTGAAAGAGAGAAAGAAAGGGTATATGGAAAGGTTTACAAGGATAAGGAAAAGCAAGAAATGATATACTATAATCTCAAAATAAAAGAAAAAATCTCATATATTGTTGGTCTCATGAAAGCAGTGATAGAATCTATCTTCTTCTAGTTTTTGTCTAGTTACCCTATTATAGAGTCTAATGATACATACCCAACAGATACATGCACATACAGAGAAAAATATGCACAAAAGTTGTTAATTTAAAAATTAAATGAATAAGAACTCAAATATGGTACCAACTGCTATTGCTGCTTTCAGTATTATTGCTTATACTAATAAGGTTGCTCATACATGGTAAATATTGTGGAGATGACAAATACTATTATTTTCTACTTTTAGTTTTTGTCATACATTCCTGTTCTTAGGATAAGACTGGCAATCTTTGTGTGAAGCCTGTGACTATTGCCAATTTTATGTTTATACTGGCATTGCCAGGCAGATTTTTTAGCTTGGATTGATATCTTTCAAATAGTAGTGGCATTGATGTCCCAGAACTCAGAAGAGAATGCCAAGTGCTAAATGCCAAGAGCTAAACAAAATAACAACACACTCCCTGTCCAGGAAAATGAAGGATGGATAACTATTTCAACATCATCTAATAAGTGAAGCTGTTGGGTGTTTTATATAAAATAAACACAAATAGGACCCAGTAAGAGAGAAGAAATAGAAATAGAAATAGAAATAGAAAGCTTATGACCCAAAGAAGAACATGATGGTAAGTTCTCTACATATGCTCTGTGTTTCCTTTATCCCCAAACTCAGAAACATTACTAGACATACACTGAAGTGTCCTATTGAAAGCCTTCTCTCCCTCCCCAACCACAAGTAGGGCTTTCCCACCATGATTGACTTTTATCTCTCTCTGGAAATGTAAGACAAATATCAACTCTTTCTTGTACATCTTTCTGTTGGGCATGGTATTTACCAGACAGAACAACAGTAAAGTAACTGACACACAAGTTCAATACAATTCTTATCAAATTCCAAATAGAATGTTTCTAAATAAAGATATGATTTTATGGCATCTATGTGGAAAAATAAAACAATTAGAATAATTCAAGTAATATTTTATAAAGTAAAATAATTATTTAACCTTATTTCTAGACAACAGCTACAGAAATTAAAAGTTTCAAGGTAAGCTTCAAGGTAGGATAGATATATGTATCAATGGAACAGAAAAAATGTCAAACTGAATTTTCACAAGGTATTATGTAAAAGTATTTTTTAATTGACAAGCTTCTACACGTGATTTTAGAGCAATTCACCATTCACAGGCATTTTCCCATTCCCAGGAGAAATTTGTTTTAAATCTCAATATAGAAAAATCATATTAAAATAATTTATGTGTGATCTATTAAAAGAAAAAACTAATAATTGGATTCTATAAAAAATATTTGTAAAGTATATATCCAACAACATTAGTTAGCATCAGGAATACACAAGGAACTATCACAAGTTAACAACTAACAATGCCAATTCAGGAATAGGTTAAAAGGCATGAAGAGACAATTCATTAAAGAGGTTATAAAATATGTGTATGAAAGACATGCAGTATCTTCTACTCCACCATGAGGTGTGCATCCTTACACACAAGATAGTTAAAGTAAAATGCTACTTGGAATGCAAAAACATTGGATCTCATATGTTTGTGTTAGGAAGATAAAATTATGTAACTACTTCAAGAAACAAGATGGAATTTAAAAATAAAAAAGAAAGAAAAAATGCATCTAGCTGTCAGTCTGGTACTTGCCCTCTTTAACATGTATCTTAGAGAAATAAAAACACATTAATTTAGAGTCAATAATCAAAGAACCTGTGGTATGTTAATACCATTAACTACTACTTAGGAATAAATAGCATAAGCTGCTAATGCATACAATGACTTGAACAATACCCCAGAATATTATGAATTTAAAAAAAACTGGGTCTTGAAAGATGTCACAGAGAATGAGAGTGCTTGTTCTTTAAGTTTAAAGACCTAAATTTGAAGCCAACCACTCAGGTACAAAGCCAGGTATGGCTTTACTTGGATTCACGCTCTGCTCTGGGGTAAGGGACAGGTAAACTCTGACAGCCTACAGGTCATTCAGCTTAGCTAAACCTTCCAGTTCAGTGTGAGATCCTGTCAAAAAGCCAAGGCAAAAATAAATGACAGAAAAGAACATATGATGTCTTACTCTGCCCTCCACGGCATGGGATGGGATTCACACATGCATGTTCATGTACCACAAGCATAACACACTCCATAAAAAAAAAAAAGCAAACAATATGTAAGTGACTAGACAAATCTTAACAAAATATTCAAATTATGCATTGTTCCACTAAGATAACAGTCAAAAATGACAAAATTATAGATGTGGAAAACAAATTTGGAATTCCCAAACATTGCAGGACTGAGCACAGAGGAGGGCATAGTTGTGAAGGGAAGAATGAGACATGCGTGTGATAAAAATATTCTCAGTGTTTGCTGCATTGGTATGATTGCTTAGTTTCATATAATGATATAATTTTATAAGACACCAGTATTTGGAGGAATCAGGTGAAGACTACATCATACTTTTGTCTATTATTTCTGAAAATATACATGGATATATATCTCAAGATATGTTTAATGTATTAATTAAAGTAAATTGTATTTTAACTTTTATTTTGTGGGATTATTTCATTTTCTCCCTCCAATTCTTCCCATGTATCTCCCTTGGCTCGCTTTAAAGTTTATAGCCTATTTTTCTTTATGTGTTTTTAAGGATGTGTTTGTGTGTGAATGAGTGTGTGTGTGTGTGTGTGTGTGTGTGTGTGTGTGTGTGTATACATGTGTGCCTAAATATATAAATACAACCAAACCAAATCAAGGTTCTTTCTCTAGCATTGCACATCCTATCTCCACCTCATTCCCTGAGCCTTTCACTATAAGACCTTGAACCATCCATCCAGGTACCAGTGAGGTGTGAAGGCATGCATATGCATGAGTATGAGAAGACTGGAGAGCCTAATGGGATGGCTTCTCCAGTGTTCCCAGGGTTTGACACTGTGAAGGAGCTGGGGCAGGTGCAGGAAGGACCACCTCTGGGTTCAGGCATCTCTGCCTTCATCACGGGGATACAGACTTTTAGAAGTGGTGGTTCTTAGGAGGGAAATGAATGCCATTGTATTTGCTCTTTCTCTTTCCCAGGATTCTGTGGGATGCTGGAAAATAACACTAGGACTAGGACAAGATGCTAAAATAGGGACAATTGGGATATATCCTACCTTGTCATTTTGTGAGGGAGATGTGGGAGAAAGAAACAAAGGGCAACATACAAGAATTTGACTAACATTTCTCTTCCAAATACTGCATGTAAACACATGACTGATACATTTATCATTCATTTACCTCCTTCATTTATTTGTTTAAAAATACACGTTGGATTCCTATACACTGGTAGGAACTAGGCCAGCCATGCCATAAACATATTTAATAAAATACAAATTCCACCATTTAAATACTTAGAATTTAGCAGAAGACAAAGCATTTTAACTGTCCATTTTGGAACAGTGCAGATGTTCTATAACTGAGATAAGGACAGAGTAAGGGAGAAAGTCTTCATGACTGGAAAACCTAACTTGATCTGGTACAAAGATATCATGGAAAGTACGTGAAGAATTTGACAATGGAGTTGAACCATTTGCTATCTCTCCTCATTCAGTTTCTCCAGTGCATCACATCAGGCACTGTTAGAGTTATAAAGTACAGATAAAAGCATCTCTGGTATCAAAGACTGAAAGAGCATTATCCAGCAGGCATGATCTAACAGGACACAGACACACATCAAATAAATATATGTTAAATTGAGTTGAATTAGCTAGTGAGAAGATGATAGAGATTTTATTAAAGTTCATGTTGTGAAAGAGGCTTCAGACTGTCTGAGCTTTAGATAAACACAGTGTCACTGTAAAACAATGAGATAGACTCACTACGGTGGCACAACTTACGCAGTTGTAGACCATCTATAGTGACACCTGACACCAGAGAGGACTGAAAAACTGAGAAAGTACAAACAGAAAGGTACTTCACACTTTGTGTGCACAAAAAAAGCCTCAGATTTCTTAGCCCCCTTTGCACAGATTGTGCTCTTCAATAAAATGCTCAAATTAGTTATGCAAATTCTGTACCATGTGATGCCTCTCCACCATATGTGACTAGTTGCCATAGCAGTAAGCTTAAGTGGATATTTTCCATAGCAACCCGGGAATCTTTACCACACTGATCTAAGTGAAACGCAATTGAAAGCAATTCCACCAGCATATGAAATATAAATGCTGGCAGCACCGCTGATTCTTTCTTTAAAACGACATCACTTAGCATTGACTTTTAAATGCCACAGGCCCTGGGTGGTTCTCTTTTAGATTGCATCAGCAACTTCTTCCTGTTGGAAATGTGAAACTTTGAGAACACATAACATTTATGTTTGAGAGCTATAAAGGGGAGGGCTTTTTCAGGAGGTAAGGGCGGCTCATCCTAGAATATAGATGCATTTGTCTCCTCCTACAGTTCAGGAATGCTACCACAAAGGGTTAAGGACACTATGTAGTGGTGTCTAGATTCAATCTGCAAATCAAAGTTCCATATGGTGCCGTAATACATTTGTCATCTTCATTGGCTCACTATTGTCGCAACTTTCTGCCTCAGATTTCAAGGCTTGTACTCAATAAAGGTGGAATTTTCTCTTCCTTTGTCAGGTCTTTGAGAACACTGCATCCATCTCAGCAATATTTATCTCACACTTGACAGAGGAAGAATGTTTGCCCAGAAAAGTCTTCCTGACCCATTAGCATATATATGGACACACACCCAAAGTGACCTGACCTGAAAATATTAGAACCATGTTTG
>JANHMN010000003.1:82845480-82868630 GCA_030674055.1 Rhabdomys pumilio | reverse complement strand
ACCTAATGCGTTGACTGAGAATGTTATTTAAAGGAGAATAACACACAGGATAAAAATAATAAGAGCATCTTAGGCAGATCCCAGAATGACAGAGTTTGTCTGTTGGGATCATGTTTCAGTCACTGGCCTCATTCATTACTTTCTCGGATTTTTTTACATCTTACCTACTTAAATCTATGTGAGAACATATAACTTCTCTAAACGGACTAAAATCCTGATAGGAAACTTTTGTTATCCTCTCTCTTTACTACCTGTACTAGAAAAGAGACAAAACGTTTCTCCATCCTTCTATCACTAGCAAGCAGAATACTGTTCATTTCAGACCCGAACATTCCCAGAGAAGTGAAAATAAAAGTTTTAAGTTATCCCTGCACTACCTGCTTACAGAGATAACCCCTCAGGAAAAATAGTCTTTACTCCCAGAACACTACTGTGAAGATAAACCTTTAGAATTCCACAGCTTTTTCTTAAGCAAAATGAACTGGTAGACATTTATATGTGTTCCCCATACTGCAAGACACCCGTCAAAGGAAAGTATAAATTGCTGCCCATCTGTATTGGAAGAAAGAGTGTCATTTCATGGAACCATTTGTATGGCTCAGTTAGAAAGTAGAAGCCACTCACTCTGTTCCAGCATTGATGGACAGACCAGTGTAGTTTGTGCCATAGACAAAGATACTATCTACAGGCTTAAGCCTCCAGATCTTTTCTTTTCAATTTGAACTATTCAAGAACTTGGAAATGATCTAGCTTTTATAGCTCAAGAGCCATGGATGATAGACACCTGACAATCACAAATACCATGATTACCATAACTTTCAATCTAATTATCATTGTGGTTCTCTTATGTCTAAGCTTAAAAGTTGGGCAACCCATTGCCTATTTGGGCATGTAAGAGCTCTCGCCTTATAGTCTTACAAATAGACCTTATACCTGCTGAGTCGTTTGTTTGGAATCTGGAAACAAGTAAACAGTTTGTTTGTTTGTTTGTAAACACAACAGAATGAGAGAACGCATAGCTTCCAAAAAAATTATTTTTTCTTAAATGTAGTATTATAAAAACATAAAATAGGTGTGGAAAATATAGTGTAGCCAAATGTTTGGCGGTCTTTTTTATATTTATTTGCATAATTTCATGTGGAAATTCTGCATTTAAATCATTTCTGCCCCTCCTTCTGCCTCTCTCCAATGCCTCTTGACTACCTTTACTTTCTTATCAAATTCATGACCACTTCTTTAATTATCATTATTAAGTATATGTGCATATATATAATAGAAAAATTAACATTTGCTATACAAATAACTCAGAAAACAGTGTCAACACAACTAACAACAAATGTAGGCAAGGATGTAGGAAAGGAAACCCTCACTCATGTTCGCTGAAACTACAAAATGGTGAAGTTACTTTGGAAATAGTTATGGAAAAATTATCAAGGAGCTAAAAGTTGTTCTGCCGTATGACTCAGCTATATCTTTGACATTGACCCAGAAGACTCAGTAGTCTACTTCACAGATAATAGTTCAGCCACATTCATTGGCGCTCTATTCCCCATGTCTGGACAATGGAAACAACCTAGATACCCTTCGTCTGGTGAATGAATAATGAGAATGTTGTTCATAATTACAATGGAATTTTACTCAGCCATAAAATTAAACTGAAATTATGAAATTGTAAGTTAAATAGATAGAACTAGGACTGAGCTATTCACAATGAAAAAGCAGAAGCCCTCTATAAATAGCCCTTGACATCCTTAGCCTCCACTGATCATACCATACACAAATCCCTTGTTCTCACGAAGTATTCTGAAATCACATCTTTATACCATGTTGTGTCTTTGAACATCATTGTATACTTGTCTTTATTGGAACAACCTGCTTCTATACCTCACCTCGACCTGATGCATGTAACTGGGCAACTTAATGCTTTCCTTAGTTCACCTCTCCTCCAGGCTGCCTGAGATGAACCAAGGAATATCCATCTTGTACTTATTGCATCAAGACATCATGACTCATCAAACACTGTTGCATTGGGACTGCATCAAAAACAAACTGTTTCCAAAAAAAAAAAAACCAATCTTTGGAGAAAATGTCTGCCTTGTTATTTAGAAATGTCTGCCCCCCATGGCAATGTTTAGTCTGATGGGTCTGAATCTCAAGAAACAGAGTATAAGTGAAAGGGCCCCTAGAAAAGCACTAGATCTAGATATGAGCTTATCTTACTGTGACTATGCTGTTCATCAGTCAAGTCACTCAACTTTCAATGAAGAAAGAGATACATTAAGGCTCAACTTTCAAATAGATGGAAATGAAGGGCTTTGGGGAGAGAACAAATTGAAAAAGAGGATCTTCTGTATAACAAAACATTTACCAAATGACCAGCCACGTAGATACAGAAGCACTGAAGGCAGGGAGGAATGGAAAACAAGTCACAAAGCTACTCACATATTGGAAAGTGTGGATAGAGTTTTGACTGTCTCAGACCATGGTTTAATTAGAAAGTTTGATATCTCCAAGGGGCAGAAAATCTCAGTATCTTCTGTCTTACCTAATGATGTGAAACAATTTTGATTCCTGATCAGCTTGAGGAAATCCATGCCTGCTATACTATCAAGGGTACTCCAATACCTGGCATAGTGCAGATTTTCAGCAAGCACAAGATAATTTAGTATTGCTCATATTTGATATGGATTACTGGTTTAAAACTGAAAAATAAAAAAGAGAATACAAAATTGGAAGGCAAAAGGGGTCATAAGGATAGAGAGAAGTTTAAAGGGACAAAATGGAGATTTGATCCAATATTATATTCATATATGACATTCTCGAGCAATAAAAACGAGTAAAAAATAATTTAAAAATAAACTTACAATGTTCATACTAAAGATAAATTTATGAGAGTTGTGTCTTGATAAACTTTACTCGTATGTTATAGATTCTAAAGACACAGTATTTATTTCAAAGAATGTGATTTGGAAATTAATTAGTTTAGGAAAACCTAAGCTAAAAAGGTTGATTTGATTAAAAAAAATTATTGAGAGATGTTCACAGTCATATGCAAATGAGCCTGAGATTATCTTCTCCAGTGCTTACATCTATCCTGAGGAGAATGAAGAAAATGACCTTTGGGAAACTGGAGCTGGTGAGCACAGCACAGCATTGTAGATGGTGACCTTTACCCTGTATTCTCTAATGCATGCTCATTCTCTCTGTCTCTGTCTCCCCCTGACCACCCTTTCCCTTCTTTTCTTTCCTCTTTTCTCCTCCCCTCTCCTTTTTGTCCCTCTCTCAATTGAATGTGAATATGCATCCATGATGTGGGTCACTCCCAAGTGACAAGTGTCCCAGTAAAAACCATAGGGGTTTTGCCTGTTGCTCTCAGATTTTACTGCAAGTGCTGTTTAACATTGGCTGTCAGGTTACACCTTTCTTGGTAAACATAAAAGGATGAGGTAACTGGTAATTTTGCTCTTGAAATCTGTGCAGTGAAAAGCAGCTCCATAGCAATTGTACACTCTCCAGACTGAGCCAGAGAACAAGACTTGACTAGGAGGTCGAGTCAGATCAAGTAAACTTTACACAGTGTGGGACTGGCTCGGGCAAAAAGAGAAAAGAAAACTTGATACCATTTTATTTCCATCCCCATTGAAATATCCACTAAAAAAAAATCCAGAGCATAAATTTGTTTTTAAAGTCTACATTTTTAATTGAAATAGAATTATATTGCTTTATTTCCTCCTCTTTCCTTCCTCAAGTTCCTCCCATATTCCACCACATACTTGCAAGTAGGTAGCCTCTTGTTCATGGATTATTATCATGTACACATATGTGCAAACACAGAGTCCAACCTGCTGAGTACATATTTTGTTATTTTTGTATATATGATCTCTAAGAATAAACAGAGCAAAATTTTTTGATGATGTGCCTAGATCTACCTTTCTAGTTCAATAAATTTTTAATGGTCTTTTCTCGTGTTCTCAGGTACTTCTTTCACTAAGAAGTTCAGAATATTTTTGTTTGATTCACAAAATGAATGACAATAAAAAGAAGGAGCTCTGTGATAGGTTATCTAATCCTGTGTGGTCAGCCTTAAACATATGTACATACCAGAAACACTAAATGGCCATGTATATTTATATGTTAACAGTAATGATTAAAGTAGAGGGCATTTGTTGTTTCAATCTGTCTATTGCTGTTGTCCCTGGTTATATAAGTGGAAATTAAGACCCCATTGTTAAAGGCATCATATACTTCAAAATCGGGGAAAACAGTGAGGCCTCTGAGTTGGAACTGACCTGAATGTTTCCTCCCTGAAGACTACCTTTCAAGTTATCACAACTTGATAAAAACTTCCAAAAGAGGAAACCAAACAGTAGTCTTATCAAGCTATGACATCTGTGAACCACAACAATGAACTAGCATGGCATGCTAACCGTAAGGGTGCAATAGTGGCACACATGCCTTGGCAGAAACCAACAGCTCTTTAATTAAACCCAAGAGCTGTTCAACAAGAGGAAAATTATATCTGGTACTGGGAACATAGAAAACTACTCAAGTCTAGTGAATCCATGGATTGTGGGGAACATTTAACTACAACCTTACTAAACCAGCATAATCCCTAGATTATACTCTAAATGTTTTTTTATATGCAGATAAGTGTAGTCCACAAGATATTTCTCTTTATAGTAGTCAAGACCACTAGAGGAAAACTATAACCAATCCAACTTCAGAGTTGCAGACCCAGATCAAAATGGAAACATCTAAGAAACACACCCATACCTAAATCTCAGGGAACATTTCTGAAGGGGGATGGAAATATTGTAAGAGCCAGAGGATCAGGGAATTTGATGAGGAATGTGTCTCCTAGGAATGTCAGACTATATTCGCATAAATTCTCACCAAATGCTACCTAAAGTTGAGCTGAACAAAAATAACATCAGTAAAAATGCTAAAGTAGCTGATCAGCCCACAAGGGCTCAAAATCCCACACAAAGAACTACAGGCAACTAAGAAATGCTGAAAGTGAAAAAAAATTGTCTTCTCTAGGGAAGAACATAACAATTAGTTATCCAATACATACTTATCAGCTCTGAAAACATACATAGAATAACATTAGATGGACTACATCAGGTTATACCTAGGAATACATATACATCATATATACAAATACATATACATATTTATATGCATGTAAAAACAATTAATGAAAGAAGAGGCCATGAATTTGAAAGAGAGCAAGGAGGGTTATATTACAGGTTTTGGAGAAAGAAAGGACAAAATGATATAATCATATTAGAATATCAAAATAAGTGAAAAAACAAGCAAACAAATAAAACTGAAATTTAGCCATCTTCTTAAAAAATACAATAAATATACATGTTTCTAAATAGGAACAAATGTTTTCATGTTCATGTTAACAGTACAATTTAAGTTGAAAAAGGGAAATAATCTGTATTATATGTTTAGATGGTTTAATTATCTGTGCACAGAAAGTTGGTGTCAAAAGTGATGAAAGAAATTTCTCTTTTACAGCTTACCACTGCCAGTGATAAACTGCTAATCACATAAAATCAATTTAATAATGATAAAGCATTTACACTTAGGAAAAAAGAGAAGAGAACATGGATTTGAAAGGGAGTCAGGGATCAATCTAGAGGAGTTGGAGGAGATAGAGGAAAGGTAGAAAAGATATAAATGAAGTATATAAGTTGGAAATTTTTTTAAAAAGAAAAAAAATTAGATGATGTTTTTCAGCACTAATTGGTAGAACCTCACTAGCTACCTTCTCCTAGGATCTCTTATTGTAAGTTCACCAGGCAGGAAGCTAATGCTAATCAAGTGAGATATGTTGTCTGGTAGCACAGAGCTTGTCAGGAAGAACTCTGGAATTGGACCCTCAATAACTTCACCTACATTCCACAAAATCTGGTGTGGAAATCACCTTCAATAATGGGTATGAAAATCACTGCTAAGTAAATCCGGCTCAAGAAGAAGATGCCAGTGCTAACATGAGCCAAAGTGAAGGCAGATAATTCAGCAGCAAACCATTCAACAGTGGCTCATCTTCTGAGACCAAGTGTCTTTTTCTAAATTATTGTAAGTATAAAATCCACATTACTGATGCATTTCCCGGGTTTTCTTCAAAGCTGATCACTAGTGCAGAGTTAACACTGAATACATGAATAAGTGAACCTTCTGATGATCCACGCGGATCTCCCACAAGTCTTGGGCTCGAAGCTATTTCATTCCCATTTCATGAAATGTTCTAGGAGTCAGAAACATGACGCCATGACATATTAGAAAACACAAGAGCTTCCTTGGTGGAAAGTAACTGGGACAACTTCTATCCATAAGACATTTCATTTGTTTTTTATCCATGAACATACTATGTTAGCGTTTGAATATCTCCCACTGGTTTACATGGTAGAGTCATTGAGCTCCAGCTGGACACCTGTTATAAAGGTAGTCGATCCTTTGGAAGATGGGCCTAGCTGGGTGGACCACTAGAGTCGATGGTGGGTGAGTCTCAGTAGTACAGCTTGGCCTAGTCTCCTTTATATCCTTCTTCCTCCCAGTCTGCCTTTCCCTTTTCTTCTCTGTCCATCCCTTTCCCCCCTCCCCATCCTTGCAAAGGTTATTAGCTGTGCCACAAGCTCACACCTCCATAGAGATGGCTTAAGTTACCATGAAACTGTGAACCAAAATAAATCTTTCTAATTCTAAGCTGCTTCTTGTCAGGTGTTCAGCCATAGCAAGGAGAAAAGTGAAATCTCATTTATCCGCCTCTGTCTGCCATAGAGCTACACATCTAAACACTTGAGAATGTTTACTGCTTTGAAATGCGTGTTTCTTGCAAAAAGCCAGAAGAAATCTTTTTGTTAGTTTTTCTAATGGTCTCTTATGAGGGATTCTCGCCTTTTCTTCCCCAGCATTTTCCCACCACTGCTTCTAAACATTGGTTGTATAGTAATACATTCATATTTACCTTCTATCTATATAGCCAGTAAATATTTATACTAGATGTACCCTATTAATACATTTGTACAACAGAATCTCAGGAACATTTTCACCTTAGGTTAGTTTGGTCTGTCATATTATAGAATGTTTAAAATACATGTTTTATAGATCTGAATCTTGAGAATTACAAAGGTAAATATGTTGCCTAAATTCTCACTCTGAGTGGCAAACTAATGAACCAAGCTGAGGTTGTTTGCCTACAAGCCAGAACTTCTGAATTTGGCCTTGATGCCTGTTTGTTATTTTGGAAAGATGTAACAGTACCCAGGAGCTACCGATAGTTCCATTTTTTACTGTTTGTGAATTTCATACATTCATATAATATGTTTTATATGATCTACTTTCCATCCCTTCCCTACATTTACCTCATTTCTCTTGCCACTAAGATTAGTCACTCAACTTTATTCATGCACTAAGCCATTTGTCATGACTCTAGTACTTGCCAGGCAGAATTCCAGGGATTGCAGACACACAAGTATCCACACTGTTAAGTACACAAAGGGATTTCAGACACACAAGTACACACACTCTCCCTGGATTTATTTTTAAGTCTCACAACAATCCAGTATTCACTGAGACTAGAAATGAGTAACTAAGATGGCAACTTATTGGAAGTCTCATACACAATGTCTGTGAAACCCTTATCTACCTGCCAATGAATTCTGAATTCTCCATCATGAAGGATACCCCTCTCTCCTGTGCCAAACAAGTCAGGCCAATCACCTTACAGAACTCAGTTCTCCTAGACCCTGGATAACTGCCAGACATTTTAGTGTATGTCAGTGGAGATCTTGACACCCCAGTGATATAAAAAGAAAAATCATCATCCAGTATCTGAGGTGTTAAACATCACTCCAGTAGATCATACTAAAAAATAAACCTCCATGCCTGCATCTCTGGAACTCTTAGTCACTGGAGGTTATCCAATAAAACTTCATTTTACAATCCAAGCCTGCTGTAATCCCCAGATCTACTCCTCATATCCCAGATAAGATGAGCCATTGACTAAATTACACATTGTCCTGCCAAGAAGCAGACTTCAATTTAACAGGAAATCTCACACAGCTGAGTTGTTTCCTCACTGAAGATGTTAGGAACGGTGAAAGTACATGCCCAGATTTAATCAAATGGCTTTGAAGTTCCAGAACGGAAAGTGGGAACATATGAAATTCACAGCCCCACAAGTGATCATAACCACAGAGAGCTTGCCGAACAAAGCAGCAAGATGTTTGCTACATGGAGGTAGACAGGACAATTACCAATCTAGCTGAGGTTATCAGAGGTTTCCTTGAAAATGTATGACCTTTAGACTTGGGTGGCCTCTGAGGCATGTCCAAGGGGAAAACATTCTTAAGATAGCCATATTTGACTGTTTAGCTCAGAGGACCCTCCCATACTCTCAAGCTCCTCTACAGAGGGACAGACCAGAATAGAAATTTAACATTCCCTTGGTTCTTTCTCATTGCTTTCTTATTTTATAAATGGGCAAAGTCTATCACTGTTTCCATCTGTAATCTTCATACATCAAGCCAAGTAAATCTGTAGACCCTTGTATCGAGCATAATAAACAGAGCAAAAATTAAAACTATCTAACTTTGATTTCTACTTATTCTCTATTGGAGAAAAATTCTGTGTAGACCTCTGACCTCAAAGATAATTCTTATTAATTCTTTTCCTTAACAATTGTTCACCTTCCAACTCTACCTCCAGGACATAATCCACCATGGCACTTTTAGGATATCCTTGCTAGCTATATCTGTGGGCTTGGGCCTCTGCTCTTAAAATGGTATTTAGGACTTAAGACTATAAAAAATTGGTGTTATTTATTCAGACTCAACCCAGATAATACCTTTTATAATTTACCAAGTTGAATCTTACTCTCCAGATATTAATTACTTTTTTATAATACTCTACAGGAGCTAAATACAGAGCCACGAAAACACTTATTACAAGGTTTCTTCAAACTGAAATCAAAGTCTGTAGCAAGGGCAGTAAAGTCCTATGAAGAATGACTCCTAAGTAGTTTAAGTTTTTCAGACTCTATGGACTCTGTAACAACTACCCAACTTTACTATTACAGGCTGAAGAAAGTCATAATGACATGTAAATGAAGGAGCATGGCTGTAGCGTGATAAAACTTAATCATTCTTTCTCAACAAAAATAGTTCTTTGTCACTGAAAATAATTCTTGAGTACTGTGGCATTCGGAGACACAAAACACAAAGCAAAGGGAATAGTTTATTATGCTCGATACAAGGGTCTACAGACTTACTTGGCTTGATGTATGAAGATTACAGATGGAAACAGGGATAGACTTTGCCCACTTATAAAATAAGAAAGCAATGAGAAAGAACCAAGGGAATGTTAAAGCAACAAAATGGTCAGCTATATCAATTGGGCAACTAGTTGAGGAAAAATTTAAACCACCCCATGAAACAAATTTGTTGTCACATAGTAGTTAGTGTATTTGATGAGGAGTGCCATCTGATGATAAGCAAAATCAATATTTTACCATCAGAACAAAATTATCGAAGTGTCACTTTGGAGACTACCCTTCATCCTCAATCACATGTCACCCATTGGCTGCAACTGCAAGCAAAAAGTCAAATCCAAGCTCTTAAGGTGACTTCAGCATTTTATGTAGCAAAGTGGTTTTCAATTATTTATTAGTTAATTAAACTCATTAGCTCCTCCTCCTCCTCCCAGTGGTGTTGAGACAGCAAGTTTTAAGTGGTGAAGTTAAGACATTTATTATCTATTGAACATGATTTATATGATTAGTGAGTGATAATGGAAAGAGGTCAAAGTTGTTCCTTAAAACAAATTAATCGGAAAAGAGGATAAATAATTAATTGGAGTGACTGAGAAAGGGTTTTGGATGAGGCAAAACACCTGGTTCTATAATTGAATTCTACCTAGTTATTTCCCTAACAGTTGCATGCATGCATGGACAAACACACATACACACACACACACACACACACACACACACACACCAAGCACTCTGGAAAAAGCATTAAAGAACATCAGATGCACCATTCATTTTAGGAGGTGTCCCACATGAAGTTGAAAGATATTGTCAAACTGAAGTGGCAGATTTGCATTCTGGCCTTGTGGTATTGTGTTCATCCTTTTGAATGTTGAGGCAGAAGTGCTTTTCAACCACAGGACATTTCATGTGGAAAGAGAAATGCCAGTCCTTGAGGATCCTGACATGTGCCTGAGCTAATCAAGCACACAGAGGGTCTTTCAGAAGCAATGCCATCACAGCTGTATTTCCAAAGGGAAAATGTGAGTGAGAGGACCTTGTACCTGTTCCTTTATCAAAATTATGTCAATCTGATGGAACCATCATATTTTAAGAATCTGTTATGCTATATATGTAAGCATCTTAATTCTCTGTCAAGAGAATGAACTCCCTGATGACAGGCACAGTATTTAAAAATACTCTTGATGCATAAATTCCATCTGAAAGTGATAGTTTAAAAGAAGCTATATTGCTAGGTTATATGAGGATTATTTTAGAATGTGCATAAAACATATTTTTTATTTTATGGCAATGCTTCAATAATGTAGTCTCTAGTTATTATGCTCAAGAAATATTGTTGGGTGATGAATTCATCAAAGAAGGGGTGGGTGGATTAATTAGTGGTTAGCTCGTAGCATCTAAATTGCAAATTTTCGACTGATTCAGAAATCTACTGAAGAGTGCTGTCATTTCCAAAGGACAAATTATTACAGGAACAGATGTATAATATGACTCTGTATAGAGTAGGAATAAAACTATAAGTGAGTTTCGATTTCTATTAAGTCATTCTCACCAATTATACTTGAGCCATGACAGCTGGATCTCTTTGTTTCTTAAAAATCTCAAGCCAGTTGCTGTCTCCAAGCATTCATACTTGTTATCCATTCTGCCTTCTTCTACTTAATACACAGTTTAGCCTCTTACCTCCTATAAGTGTTTATTTAAGGTCTTTTACCCTTTCAGAGATGTCTTCCTGAACTCTTGTATTATACAACGTCACGCACAAAGACAAACACTTCCTGACTAGCTGTAATTTTCTCTCCCTGACATATTAAGTACACTATGACAGAAAATATATGTCCCTTAGTTGTATATATTTTTGATATGAGCTTCATGAGTTCTAGGATTGCTATCTATTTTAATGCTTTAGAGAAGGGGCCATTGGGACAAATGTCTGGTATCTGGTACATGTTCATTTATAACTGCTATCTGTCTGGAGGACTACATCACACAAGAGACTGTTTTCCAGACGATGAATATAATAAGGCTTTGCCCACTATTTCAACAATATTAATTACTATGTTTCAGGCATTGTGTGAGAAAGTTGAATGAGTCTCAAAAACAAGTAAGACAATCTCTTTATAGGGGATGAAGCTAACAAGTTGACATCACAAATATCAATAGCACTACTCACGTCTTGTCCAAAAGGAAGTTCATGTCCTGTGCACCTGTCACTGACAAGAGATCTAAAATCCTTGGGACACCAGCAAGCAAACGCACTACACAAAGAAGCTTAGCCTGGCAAGGATAACATGAACTTCAAGCTATGCCCTTATAACTTGCTCACAACTTGATAACTTCAGGCAGCTGATAAATATTAAATGAAGGTTTCCAAGAGCTCTATTCTGTGCTGGATGCTATGGAGAAGTTGAAGAAATTGAAGAATATTCACTGATGTTCATAGAAAAGTAAATGACACTACAATTGGAAGTAGGTAAGAAAAAATGATTTTCAGTAAACAGGGTATTTGTTTCTAAGCAAATAAATGCAAGAAGGGGAGGGAGATGTCTTTCTCTGTGGTAATTTGTACACAGAAGTTTGCCGGGTAATGTTAGATGTACCGTATAATTGACCTTCAGGATCAAGATGCCTACAAATATAAATTAGAAGAGTATAACTGTATGTTCTTGTTCCAATACTACATGGCAGGTATCATGCAGGTGTCTGTGCCTTCATAGTCTTCTTTCCCTCATAAACCTGTATATGTTGCTCCCATTTTATGGGAAAACTGAGACTCATAAAGTTATATAACTTGCCACTGTTGCTCCGTAACTACTAGATGCCAGGGGACATGTTCAGAAGACCACAGGGAGCTATGTTCAACCAGAGACTGAACTGGGTAGCTCAGCCTCACTCCCAGCTAACAATTAGCATACACCCACAGTGAATGTGTGGAAGTGTTCGGGGCTCTCTTGTCAGCAAACAGCCTCCTCCTCAGCCACACCTCCTGTGTTGCAGTGATTCAGGCATTGTTCTCTACCAGACCAGATATGCTGCTTCTCTCCAGACTGACCTGGATTGTGGGCCCATGACATTTAGAACCTTTAGAACCATAGAGAAAAAGTCAATGTGGGTGTAAGAAATGCCCTTTAAAACCTATACATTAGCTTACTTAATTACTGAGTCAGTTTGTCTTACTCTTCTGACAGACAAAGTTTCTAACAATAAATATATATATATCCCTGGTGAAGAATTATCCACACAAGCTCTAGGCACAGGTTACAAGGACTTTGCACATCAAAAGAATACAGCTCAGGTCTTAAGAGATCTCACTTTGTGTCTCATATGATAAAAATCTTGTAATAAGTTTGCCTTACCATATTTACAAGTGTCCTATGAGGAAATGAAGATGGACAGAATCTACTGTCCTTTTAAACTTTGACAATCAGAGGAGAATTTCTATATAGCACGAGGACTTGGAACATTTCCAAGGAGCGCTTGACCTTAGTAGACCTTAGCAGACTACGCTCTCATAAAAGTCACAATCTGTGGGCAGTGGGGGGAGATCTAAAATAACCATCCCCAAACCAGAAGCAACTAAGCTCAGGAAAACAGTAAACTGTGACCAAGGTGGATTTGCTGCCTCCTCCTGGTGAATGTGTTACAATTTTTTATTTGCCTGTCACACCACACATTTCAGCCCTATAATTACAAAGGCAACTGTCTCATCCAAAGCTATCCTTACTGTTTGTTTGGTTTGTATTAGCCAATGATTTCAGTAACTTCTTTTCAATAGGCAGGATATGAGATCGCATTGGTCCACACAGTATGCAATCACCAATATTTCTGAGGCTCACTCTCATCGGTCAAAGAAGAAATCTATCCCTTTCCTCCTTTTAACCCTTTAAAAGCTGCATGGTTGCTCTACAGTAGGCATTGACCACAATCTGCTCTTTTTCTTTCTTGCCTTTTGGCTTCTGCTACCTAATATCCACCAGAAAAATATTAAATGATTCATATTTAACAAGTATTGTGAGTTAAGTAGTTTTCCTCCCTTTTTGCATTGTTCTGCATGGTGCATCATATTTCAACTACCACTAACATGTTCAATCTTTAGACTTCTGGATGGAATTTATTGTTCATCTCCAGAATTTTTTAAAAAGTGAGCTATGGTCTAGACACAAAAATTATCAAAAATTATGAATGCCTCCAGTCATGCACTTTGTAATATTGATGTCACCTGCCATACTCAGATCCATAACTTTCGTACTCTGCTGAAACACTTCTCTGGCTTTTCTCTGTAATAAGTATTATTGATCCACAAGCTGTGCCCACCTTTCCTTTGTTAAATTTTACATTCTTACCTGGGCTATTTAGTCCAGTTCGTCTAAGCTCCAGGGAGAAGTCAGAGAGTGTGTGTCCATTTCCTTCACCTGTGCGCAGCTTGGTACAGAGGTTAGCTGCATAAAGGACACCCTGCTACTTCACCAGACTTGGTGTAAGTCCTCATAGCACACTGGTCCACAACTGTCTTGCTGCAATTATTTTTGTGGAGGGGCCCTTCCTCCACCAAAGCACTTAACTTTTCCAGTAATGAATCCCATTTGGTTCCCAGGTAAAAATCCCTTAGTGTTTCCTACTTGTCTCTATGACAATTTATCTGCCTGAAAAATAATGAAGGCCCTAACTAGTAAAAGGACTCCCAGGTAAGTTTGGTTTTTTTTTCCCCTTTACAAGACAGAGGTTACACTGAAGAGCCCTAACAAAACTCACACTGTTGATTATTATTCAATATACCTAGAATTATGATTTATGCTTTAAATAAACCATTTGTTTAACCCCCAATAATGCAGATTGATAATTTCCCCATTCAGAGTGAAGAAAGTAGGAACTACTACAAAAATAGTGAGTGACCATATAAATTGATCAAAAGGGCACAGTTATGAAGTGATGAATTAAGACTCAAACCCCAATTTTCCTTAAAGTTTCTACTGCTTCCACTAACTGTGTTATAGGTGGTGTGATGGATTTATTGAGTAATAAACTGAAAAAGAGAGAAAGGTGATTAAATTTTAACAAGATAGTAACAGAAAATTTTATTGACCTAAAGCTTGGTAAACACTAACTAGAAAAACTCGATGCATTTGTGATGTGATTTCATGGAGGGTTTTAAAATCCAGGCCGTGCTAAGACTTGACTCAATAGACAGTGAGAGGCAATCCAGACTTTTGAATTGAGAAGTAGAGTTTTCTAAGAATTGTCTGGGTATGGTATATGTGATCCCTACCTGGGTTAGGCAGAGGAGGCTGCCACAATAACAGCTCAGGGTGAGGCTGCAGAGATAGTGTGCCTTGAGAGGAGGACAGGGTATGTAGAAATGAGCAAAATGACCTAAAAGGGTCAGGGCAAAAACATAAGCTTAGAAAATTGTGGAGGAATTCATAGCAAACATACAAGCTGCTAGAGTTTAAATTCAGAATACTACAGTGTGTTGAAGCTTGATCCTGAACTTAATACTATTTGGAGGTAGGAGAAACCTCTAAGGGTCAAACCTTGTAGAATATTGAGGGCTGCGCCCTTGAAGCTCAAGAACAGGAGTGGCAGGAAATCCCTCTCCCTCTCTGTCTGTCTGTCTGTCTGTCTGTCTGTCTGTCTGTCTGTCTTTCTATCATCCATGGAACATGATAAAGCAGTTTCTACCACATGTCCTCAAGATGAAGACATGCCATTTGCCTAAAAAAAAAAAAACAAAACCAAGCAACAGTGGACTGAAACCCCAGAAACTGTGAGCTGGGAGCCTTTTCTTTTGTCAGTCGCTGATCTCAGTAGAAAGTCGACTGGTAAAAGATGCAATTTCTTCTGCTGTTGGGTCAGTATACAGGTTTAATTTTATTTTATGCCTTATAATCCAACAATATGCTATATGCATGTTCTCAAATATCTTGCACAAGTCAGAATTTTTAGCTGATATAATAAAAGATTTTGTAGCCATGCCATGATGAAGCTACAGAAAAACTCGACTGTAATCACAGGGCCAGAAGTTATTTATAGAGGTATCATCAATGAGGATAGTAAGATTGCTCTCTTTAAAAATCCTCTCTCATATAAAGACTCTGTGTCTGTGTTTCATATGAATTTGCCATAGAGCTATTTCCAGCACCATGGGTGAATAAGAATAGAGGAAGCTTCTAGAACCAGATAGAAAATCTGAGGAATTTTTCTATGCTTGAGGACTGAGGTATGGAAACCAAGGTTAAAATGGGGGACAAGACCATAAAATAAAAGATAGCTTTATTTTAAAAACTTAAGACCCTACAAATATGAAGAGAAGAAAGAACGCTGGCAAGTAAATAAACAAAACAAAACCAAAGATGGCTCTGATTTATTTTCCATTTAACACCCATAGTTATGTCTTGCATTAAACTTCTTACACTTGAACTGCTGATGAAGCCAATGCAATTCACCTTTGGTGAAATTAGAGAGAAAAATGAAGATGTAGAGGCGCCAAAACTCGCAATAAACAACCCCTGCATTAGCCTACTTTAAAATGAACGTGTGACTCTAGCTCAGTACATCATCTTCAAAATACAATTTCAGCTACATTGGCTTATGTAAAAAATGTAGAATAATCACTTCTTGAACTGTTATTTGTTGATTGTGCTAAAAAAAAAAGGCTTAGGACAGCTATAGAAATGAATTTGGCAAATGGTAAGACACTGTGTCTTGATGCTGCCAACACAATTGATGTAGTATCAATTCCCAATAATGCTGTAGTCCACTAGACAGGCCAAGTTGATGGTGAATCTCTGGCTAAGCTCCTGGCGAAGATCTCTGAAGACCCTCAGGCTGTCTTCAACTATTAGTGTTATGTGGGTCAAGGAAATACAAACACATGCTTTCACAAGCCTCAGTAAAATGTATTTTAAAAAGGAAATAAAAGATCACATAGAATGCTGTGCTGGGTTTATTATTATCTCCAAATAATCACTGGCCTCTCTGTTCCATTAATACTGAGGTTCACCATATTATTAGTTTTGATCAATATCATATTTACAGAAGTGGTATGTCACTTTTGGGTAAAAAGTTTTAATATGATCATATATGTTCATCTTTGCTATTTTCCTTCATGTCCAAGTCTTTACAGTCCAATGTAAGAATATTTCCAGCCTTCATTCCAGAATAATAACTCATAATGAACATGTGCCATAAAATACCCTTTTAATGTTATATGCCCTTATTATTGTGGATAAAGTTTTCAATCCATGCTAACTTAAATGATCATGAGCTCTAAAGTGACTTTTATTATTATAATTACTTGTTTAATTTGGTATTTTTGAAATGGAGTCTTACTATCTATATATACTCCATGCTGATCTTTGAGCTCATTCTGAAGCTCGGGTTCTCCTTGAATTCAGCAATACTCCTGCTTTGGCCTCACAAGTGCTAGGACTGTGCCCACATTTTGTTTCAGTACTTTTTATTGTGTCAAGTATTGCATTTGATGATTGTTAGCATTCCCTCTAGGCTCCGCCCAACAGTACCTAGCAACAGACAGGTAGGAGCCTGGCTGGCATAAAAAAAAACGAATGATTGGTTTCTCTCTCTCTTATCTCTCTGTCTCTGTCTCTGTCTCTTTCTGTCTCTCTGTGTTTCTCTCACCCCCCGCAACTGTCACTGGAAAGCTGGCCTCTTCCCCTTTCTCTTTCTCTCTCTTCCTCTCTCTTCTCTCTGGTTTTTTTCTGTCTTCCATTCTCTTCTCCCTCTACTCTCACCTCCAGGTTCCAAATAAATTTCCTTTTATAAAGGTCTGTTGCATAGCTTGATTATTCAGGGGGACACCTCCCTCATGCTGATATTTTAAAAGCTTATATTTTACAAGTAAATGCTGTAGTGCACTGAGAGAGGAAATTCAAGATAACGTGGGTAGGAAGTGACACCGGCTTCATTCTATCCTGTCTCTTGAGAACTGTATACCACCTTCCTTTATGAGTACAACATGGTCTGCTCTGGCATGAAGAAGCTATAACACTAGAGATTATCTACTCTGAGTATATAATGTGTCTTTCTGTAAGGCAAAATCCAGAAGCTCTCTACCTTGAAAGAACCAGTCTCTGTCTAAATGAAAGTAAGCAAATTGTAAAAGAAAAGATTGTTGGAAATGTGATGGTAAGAGCATCAGCAAGAGGCAGCTGCCTGCTGGGGCCTGCTGACATCTTGCACTTCCCTGGACATTGATTTCACTGAGGTCAGCAGTAGCTACTAAAGTACTGTTACCTCTTGACCTGGACATGAAAAAAAAAAAAACTGTGAGGTAGAGAGAGTCTGACTGCCTGAGGAGAGACAAGCAGAGTTGTATTGACTGTAGAGATGGGAGCAAGAGCACAGCAGAACCTGAAACCAAGCAAGTCCTGAGTGGGTAGTCTAAGAAGCCAGCATTCACCACTGAGTGGGCAAATTGCACTGGGAAGTGATCTGAAAGTGAGATGTGTGCTGAACTTGACAGCACACACACACACACACACACACACACACACACACACACACACACACAATGAAGTCCTGGTTAGGAAAAGAACATCATAGACAAAGATAAAGCACAAGTGTAAACAGGCCGTCCATACCCCTCACTTTCTAACACACACCAAGGACAAAGCTCTGACAGGGTGGGGTTTAGACTGGGAAGTCCCAAAGGATGTGGAGCTCCTCAAAGCTACTCCTCTCCACAAGGGGTTTCTTGCCAGACTTACTGAGGACAAAGGTGGTACTTGCTAGAAAGAAAGAGAGAGAGAGAGAGAGAGAGAGAGAGAGAGAGAGAGAGAGAGAGGAAAAACAGAAGAAAACAACCCTTATTGGTAAGAGATTCAAAACTCTTCTCAAATAGGAAGAAGCATTAACTAATGTTATCTTTTATTTTATATTTTAATAGTTACTTTTATTACACTTTTGTACTTGACTGTTTTGTACTTGTATCTAACCAGAACAGGATTTTCTGTGGTACTTTTTATAACCTTTTTTTTATTGCTATAATTGGTTTATTATTTTAACTATTACTACTAATAAAGAAGCATTCTCTATTATTATGTTTCTTCAAGCCATGCACCTCTAACAGATCTACTTCTTCCATTCAAATCATGCTCGCTCTTTCCCTCTTCTTCCCTCTATTTTCGACATCCACAGATACATGCATAGGCATGCTTTCCCATATACACCTGGGTACAGAAACATACACATATACACCTGCCTCCTCCCAGGAAGTTTATAAAATAGAAAAACCGTATTAAAGATACAGTAAACCAAAAACTCACCTACAGCATAATAACATAGGTTTTTCATCATATAATTTAGAAGCCAAGAAAGGGGGGCAAGAATCCAAGCTCTAAAAGTAAACAAGTAAGTGCTAGCCAAAATTACTAGATCCAGTAAACCTATCTTTTAAAATTAATAGAGAATTGAGAGTATTTTAGTATAAGTATAAACAACAACAGCAAGCTATAGCAATCAAGCCAGGACTGCAAGTAATATTTAAAGTAACATTGTGCAGAGAGGAAGAAGATGGTCGTATTTTCAAGAGAGAAGCAATACATTTAATAAGAGAAATTGATGAACAAAAAAACAGCTAGGAAGAAAACTTTTATGCCCATCACAGAAAACCAGAACACTGCTAACACTACTAACAAAGTATCATCTGTTAGTGATACTAACAGAACACTACTAACAAAGAAGGAAGAAAGAAAGGAAAGAAGGAAGGAAGGAAGGAAGAAAAGAAGAAAGAAAAGAATTCATGGTAATTCAACTATTCAGAACAAAAATCAGCAAAACCATGGGACTTAATGGTTTCCTTTCAAATACCTTCAAAAATTTCAAATAGAGATTGTCTCAGTTCAACAGAGGAAAAGAAGAAGAAAAAGGAGGAGGAAGAGAAGAAGGAAGAGGAGGAGGAGGGAGAGGAGGAAGAGGGAGAGGAGGAAGAGGAGGAAGATGAAGAGGAAGAAGAGAAGGAAGAAGAGAAATGGGAGCAGAAAATACAGGGATACAGATTCCATAAAAAAATTGGCAAAAGAATGGGAAGGCTGTGATTGTGATATAAATACAGTCTGTTCATGAACAAAAACTACCAAACAATAGCAATAATGATAATAGTAATAAAAGTAATAATAATGAGAATAATAACAACAACCAAGATCCACCTGTCTGCTGTGTCCAAGAAATATAGTCCATTGACACCTACAATTTAAGAGTCAAAGAACTGATCCCTATCAAGTGAATGGAAACCCAAAACAAGGTTGAACAGATGTTCTTATACTGGAGTATATTTTAAACCCACACTATTCTATTAAAATAAGAAATACAACTACATGTTAATAAAGAAAATGACTTATCATAAGAATGTAATAATTGTAAGCATGTATATTAAATTTGGCAGTAATTTCTTAAAACAAACATTAATATACAAAAAGTTTCGATGAATACAAGTCAGGGTAACTTTAATTCCTTGTTCTCACTTTTGAACATCACCTAAATGAAACTCAACAAAGAAACTTCAGAGTTAAATTCTGCCAGAGTACAAATGCACTCTGAGTAAAACATAGCAGAGTACAAACTCATGATATATGTAAAATAGAACATGTAACAGATACAGAATCCATATTCTTTCAGCAGCTCATAGAATCTTCTCTGGAATTGATCCTATTGTAGGACACAAAGCAAGACTAAACAAATACAAAAGAATTAAATTATTAATTTAATTTTGATATAATCATCCAGGGATAACACGAGAAGTCAAGAGAATGAAAAAACAAAGTATATAAATACTCGGAGTCTGAACAATTGCATGCTTGAGAAGATGGTGTGTTGTTAAAGATATCAAGGAACAAACTTAAAAAAAATTCTTAAACTTGAACAAAAATGACCACATACTTTATAACCTCTGTTTAGAAGCTAAGTAAACTCTAAGTGGAAAGTTTACAGCTATAAGCATTTACAATAAAAAATCAGAAAGATCTCAAGTAAATAACCTAACGATGTCCCTAAAAGTCTTAGAGAAACAACACCAAACCAAATCTAAATGAAGTAAAAGACAAGACATAATAAATATTATGGCAGAAATTTCTGCAATAGACTTAAAGAATAATATGCAAAATGAAATAATTTATTTTTTGAAAAGTTTAAAAAAATAAAAAAGCCAGGCAGTGATATGTTACTCCATGACTTTAATCCCAGCATTCAGGAAGCAGAGATAGTCAGAACTTTGAGTTCAAGGTCAGCTTGGTCTACAGAGAGAGTCCTAGACAAGTGGAGCTACACAGAAAAATTCTGTCTCAAAAAACATCTATATACACAAACATATATATATATATATATATATATCAAAAACATATATTTATATACTTTATATGTATATATAACAAGTATATATAACAAGTATATAAACATATATAGATTAATATTTATTATCTAATATTATAATGAATATATATTAATCTCATTCTCCTTTTTAGTTTTGTTAATTTTAATAATACATATATTAATCAAATATCATTATATTATATAATAAATATAATTATATATTATATATCATATATTAGATATTATTATGCATTATGTAATAATAAATATAATATTTGACACATATATACATATATAGACACTACAAAATATTTAGAAAGCCTATAATCTTAGAAAGAAAGAAAGAAAGAAAGAAAGAAAGAAAGAAAGAAAGAAACTAAAAGAAAATGCATAAATTTCTAAATATTTAGAGCCTATGAAAATTAATACAGAATCAATAAACAACTTAAACAGGCTAATAACAAGCAATGATATGGGTACAGTTTAATTTTTAATTTTAAACTTATTCTTCTCTCACATACTACTTTCCTAATGCAGCCTACTTTTCTCCTTCTTTCCTAGTCTCTCTCTCTCTCATCTCACCCCATCCACTCCACCTCTGTTCCTTTTAATTTTAATAAAGGGCTGACCTCCTGAGGATATCAAACAAATATAGCATATCAAGTTGAAAAAAAAGACTAGGTACCTTCCCTCCTATTAAAGCTGGAAGAAGCAACACAGTAGGAGGATAAGGCAAGAATCTGATTTGTGGCTAGGACAGGAAAGTAGGCTCAGATATCTTGGTCATCCTGAGGAGCCCTTAGAAACAGTGATCATAAGACTTTGTTTATTGCCCTGTTTGTTCCTTGACTATTTTTGTTTACTGTATTGCTTATTCCTCGACCTAGAACTGACTTTATTACTTGCATATAATTAAAATGGTATAAAAGCAGATTGGGAAAAAATAAACCTGCTTCAGCTTCAGAACTGGCTGGGGTCATGCTTTAAGAAAAAAAAGAAGTGAAAGGAGGAGAGGAAGAGACAAGAAAATGAGTAAAAAATATGAAAATATAATGAAATCTACTACTTTTAGTGGGAACTTAAGAAATTAACGTGAATGAAAGGGATTTGGTAATCAATAAGCAAACACATTTGTTCTTGTCGACACTTGTATTTAACAACTATCATTAACCATAGAACATTTTCCTCTACAAAATATAAGACAATATTTAGCCTGCATTCACATTTAAAAATTATTTAGGTTGGTGAAAAACAGAAAATGTTGCAGCATGTTGCAATACAACTGTATATAGTCTCAAAATTTCTCAGTTGAAAAATTATAAAAAAAATTAAGTCTGTCATCTGAAATTTTGACATTGACATTACTAACCATGGACATCATTTTACCTGCCCTTCTCCTCATTTAATTTTTTAAAAGAAAGCAGGCCATAATCCATTTCAAAGGATCAAAATAATCAATAATAATACAATAATTAATAATAACAATAAATAAAAGGAACTGTGTCTTTTGAGAAAGTTGTCTTTTGAGAGCATACATGTGTGTGAAAACAAAGCAAGCTACATAGATCTGCACCAAATTCTCCAGGTTGAAGATGAAGAAAGGCACTTTAGATAAAATAATGTTGGTCATTTAACACTGTAAGACAGATACTACACAGGCTTAGACATGGGTATCTTTCTAGTATGTGTTGTTTCTGTGTTATCTGTTTGTAATACCCACTGCATCTCTACTCCTTCATCCAAGATCTTCCCTGAATAGTGATAAACAGAGAGCAGTATGTTAGCTATCACATATCATTTGGAGTTCTCCAAACTAAATGGAGGACCATGTTTCCATTTTACTTTGTGAATTGAGAAAATAGGAGAATAGGAACTTAAAAAATCTCACCCAAGATTATATAACAACTAATGAATTGACTATAGAGCCTGTGTTCTCTGTGTTTTACAGTAGATAATTGAAATAATACTAAAAAGGCTTCTTTCCATACCACTGGTCCTCAGCCATTTATAAGTCTAGTCTCTCTGCATTTTCTAATATACACATAATATTCATGCTTATATCATCTCATTTTATATATAGGCCCTTTAGTATCTAAAGGTGTCGGGGACCACTCTGCCAAATGTTGGAACCCGCACTGCCAAGAGCTTGGGGGCACTGCCCCAAGCTTTGTGGGCTAAATTGTTAGAACCCACACTGCTCCAAGCTTTGGGGCTAAATTGTTCTGGCTCGTACTGCTGCTCCAGTCCACAGGTCAGGGTTCAGCAAGAGAGAGAGTGAGGGCGGACATGAAGAATGAAGACCAGACAGAATGTGATTCCATCCCGTTTATTCTCAAGTCTCTTCTCTCTTTCCAAGTCCCTTGTTTCTAGTCCAATTCCCAAGTCTCGAGTTCCTAGTCCCTAGTGCCTCCAAGTTCCAAGTTTCCCATGCCCTCTTGCCCTCTTCTGTTTGCCTCTCACCTTTTATAAGTCTCACTTCTTAAGCCACACCTTTAAGTCACACACACACACACACACACACACACACACACACACACACACACAC